>JARQOC010000009.1:57152532-57847532 GCA_033576535.1 Allobates femoralis
GGGTGTTTTACACTCTAACCCCCCAATTTCAGGAATTTCACATGAACATTAACAGCAATGAACAAACTCAGGCCTGATCTATGATAGTAAAGCGTCTAATGAGCTGGTGCAAAGATCTATTTTAGTATAGTTGCAATGTACCGTAATTAGTTTTTATTTTTCATAAAGATCATATAATGTAGAAAAAAAACATTATTGCCAAAAAGGTTTAGGAAATACACGGACACCCAAACATGAGTTATTCAATAGGTCACTTTTAATCCTAATGTATTCAGCTAATATCCAATGTTTCTGGCAGCCTGTGATCTTAAAGTGTCCAGTTATCAAGGTAATGAGGGTGTGCCGCTTGGAATCTCTATGGTATACAGCCCTGCAACTATTACACAGGGGGGTACAGACGTAAAACAGAGGAGACAATGGTGTGTAAATGATGGAGGGCCCTGGTGATAGGGAGTGGGGAAATGGTATATAGCCCTGTAACAATCACGCAGGGGGTACAGGCATATACTAGAGGAGACAATGGTGTTTAATAGAAGGAAAGCTGTGGTGATAGGGAGTGGGGAAAGGGTCACCTCCTGGCACTCATCTTAGTCTGTGCCCTGCACTCCCTACTATCCCTATACAGGTCCTTCCTACCATCACCATCATGTGTCTAAACCCTCACTTACCCTGGACTAACCCGAGTAATAAGAAGGCCGGTAAGTTTGCTAGATTCCCCACTAAAAATAATACAACACAAGGGAAGAGTACAGACAGAGGGAAATAGACAAAAACAGAAAAGCATCCCGGCTCCTCCTATGCAGATAAATTCTAGAAGCTGCAGAAAACATAACTCCACAGCTTCTTCTTGAGACAGGCTCTTTCAAAAGAGGTCAACATAGAAATGGATTCTACAACCATTGTCAGATGGTAAAATGCGGGACTACTTATAGCGGAGGGGATGAGCACAAAAGACTACACCTGAGAATTAAGGCGACAACAAACAGCTAGCAAGGAAAAAGTCCTCAATCCCAGTAGCGCCAAAAGAAAGCAAATACATGTTGACGCTGTGACCTTCTGGTTCCAGATTTGCCAAAGGCCTCCTCAGGGTGAGACACACTTGTGACAGTAACTGGCTGGATCACTAGGTCCGACCAGCACTCAGTTTGGTGACTCCATATTGTCCACCCTATTCAGAAGCTGACTCACCCTTGCAGAGCACGGAGCCCGGAATCAGCACGCCCAGAATAAAAGATGCGAACATTCCGTTAATGGATTGTGTAACCTTCACACCATCCTTCCTCCGGAAGAACCTCAGGGCTTTCTCCTCTGGAATCCTAATTGTATTTTTTTAATGAAGGATTTTTATAGGTCACATTTTGGAAATACGTAATCACATGCAAATTCCGGATAATGGCACCGTAAGGGCGTCCGACCGGAAAGGTGAGTCCGTGAGTCACTTCTGTCTGCAATCCTCTGTGTGATCAATCAACGTTTCATAGAGCCGGGATGACGTGTGTTTATATTATATTCATTCTCTATTCTCCCAAACTGTTCTATGGTCACAAAAATATCAAATCCTTATAGTGATCGTCGTAGTACTGAATGCAGACGTCCTTCATGGCTTACTTGAGTGTTATCATTTCACTCTATTACTTTATAATCACTTGTTTTTTTGTGTGTTTGTTAATTTTGGCTTTGGAGTAAACTAATTGTGGCCAGGGGCGGACTGGCCCGGGGGGCAGGAATGCCTTTGCCCCCTGGGCCGGTGACCAGGCAGCTGCGGAGGACCACCACTGTGGCCAACATTAAATGATATCATAGCATGATGATATAGAGGGGACCAGCAGGGGGCACATTACTGTACTAATTGTGGCCAGGGGTGGGCTGGGCCGGGGGGCAGGAATGCATTTGCCCCCTGGGCCGGTGATCAGGCAGCTGCAGAGGACCACCACTGTGGCCAACATTAAATGATATCATAGCATGATGATATAGAGGGGACCAGCAGGGGCACATTACTGTACTAATTGTGGCCAGGGGTGGGCTGGGCCGGGGGCAGGAATGCATTTGCCCCCTGGGCCGGTGATCAGGCAGCTGCAGAGGACCACCACTGTGGCCAACATTAAATGATATCATAGCATGATGATATAGAGGGGACCAGCAGGGGGCACATTACTGTACTAATTGTGGCCAGGGGTGGGCTGGGCCGGGGGGCAGGAATGCATTTGCCCCCTGGGCCGGTGATCAGGCAGCTGCGGAGGACCACCACTGTGGCCAATATTAAATGATATCATAGCATGATGATATAGAGGGGTACCGGCAGGGGGCACATTACTGTACTAATTGTGGCCAGGGGTGGGCTGGGCCGGGGGGCAGGAATGCATTTGCCCCCTGGGCCGGTGATCAGGCAGCTGCGGAGGACCACCACTGTGGCCAACATTAAACGATATCATAGTATGATGAACTCAAGGATGTAAGTAAGGGTGTAACTACAATAGCTGCAGG
Source organism: Allobates femoralis (assembly GCA_033576535.1). Classification (NCBI taxonomy): domain Eukaryota; kingdom Metazoa; phylum Chordata; class Amphibia; order Anura; family Aromobatidae; genus Allobates; species Allobates femoralis. Next base: position 57,155,017 of record JARQOC010000009.1, read on the forward strand.
GTTGCAATCGCACCCGGGCCCTGCAGCCTAGGGGGCCCCAAATGTCTCTTTAGCCAATAGAGAAAGACTAAAGTTATAAAAACATTTGCAATAATTGGGGGCCCCGGTGGAATTTTTACTTTTTGGGGCCCATGAGCTTCAAGTTACACCACTGGATGTAACGTTATAGGGAAGCCCCCACAGAGGTAAATTGTCTGAACCCGTGGATTTAGTAGCATTTGACATAAATACGATTTGCATCGAATTGATTCCCTCATCTCTAGGTTCCCATAACTCCCATTTATGTACAAGGTGAGACGTTCTTTCCTAATAATCAATCCTCTATCTGATTGTCTCACATTCTGTATGTCATGTGGCCTGCCACCTGGTGGTGAAGGGTGAACATTACATGGAATAAGTGGCTCTACTTCCAGCATTACATGCAAACAACAACTACAGCTGCGTCTCAATGAATTAGAAGATGATGAAAAGTGACTTTATTACAGTAATTCAATCCATAAAGTGACACATATCTCTCTATATAATTAATAATAATAAATAATAATAATAATTTTTATTTATATAGCACCAACATATTCCGCAGCTTCACAATACAAGGTTCATGTTTAAACAATCATAAGAAACAATTAGAAAATACAATACAAGCAAAAACAATACAATACAAAGCATAATATAATACAATAATTAGAGCAAAAAATGGCAGCCCTGCTCATAAGAGCTTACAATCTAACGATGAGGTGGGGGTGACAAAGTACAGGGGCTGATTTACAATGATGGTATAGGCATAGAGGAGATAGGAGCAGCATAAGTGGACACCAACCATTATTTGTGATCCACCTGAGACTGGTGGAGCAGATAGGATATATCTAAGTGATTTTGACTAGGGATCATGATAGGCCTCCCTAAAAACATGTGTTTTTAGGGATCACCTGAAACTATCTAAGTTGTGGCTACACCTAATTTCTTGGGGTAGAGGATTCCAGAGAATTGGTGCAGCTCAGGAGAGGTCTTGGAGCCCAATAATCCCCGTCACATCCCTGTAGTCCCCCCCCTCTAACCCAACACTGCAGCCCCACCAGCTCTCAACACCCCTACCGCCGCCACCGATAAGATGGGACTTACAGGATCTGTGGAGACGTCACTATCATGGGCGGAGCTACATCACATGACTGTGATGTCATCACAGGCCTTGTCCACGGACAGAACAACCAGGTATTGGACCCCTGACCTCCATTCTGCAACTTACACACACACACTCTGCCACATACACACACACATTCCCATTCGGCCACACACACACACTCCCACTCTGCACACACACATTCCCACTCTGTACACACACATTCCCACTCTGCCACACATACACTCCTCTGCCACACACACACTCCCACTCTGCCACACACACACACTCCCACTCTGCCACACACACTCCCACTCGCCACACACTCACACTCTGCACAACACACACTCCCTCTGCCACACACACACTCCACTCTGCACACACACACATTCCCACTCTGCCACACACACACCTCCCACTCCTCTCCACACATACACTCCCTCTGCCACACACACACACTCCCACTCTCTGCCACACACACACACTCACACACTCTGCCACACACACACTCCCACTCGCCACACACTCACACTCTGCACACACACACACTCCCTCTGCCACACACACACTCCACTCTGCACACACACACATTCCCACTCTGCCACACACACACTCCCACTCTTCCACACACACACTCCCTCTGCCACATAACACACACACTCCCACTCTGCACACACACCACATCCACCTCCACTCTGCCACACACACACTCCCACTCTGCCACACACACACACCACTCCCATCTCTGCCACACACACACTCACACACCCACTCTGCCACACACACACTCCACTCTGCACACACACACTTCCCACTCTGCCACACACACACTCCCACTCTGCCACACACACACACTCCCTCTGCCACACACACACACTCCCACTCTGCCACACACACACTCCCACTCTGCACACACACACACTCCCATTCTGCCACACACACACCACACACTCCCACTCTGCCACACACACTCCCACTCTGCCACACACACTCCCACTCTGCCACACACACACTCCCACTCTGCCACACACACACTCCCACTCTGCCACACACACTCCCACTCTGCCACACACACACACACTCCCTCTGCCACACACACACACTCCCATCTGCCACACACACACTCCCACTCTGCCACACAACCACAACACACACTCCCACTCTGCACACACACACACTCCCACTCTGCCACACACACACATCCCACTCTGCCACACATACACTCCCTCTGCCACACACACACTCCCACTCTGCCACACCATCCACTCCACACACTCCCTCTGCCACACACACACTCCCACTCTGCCACACACACACACACTCCCACTCTGCCACACACACTCCCTCTGCCACACCACACACACTGCCACACACACACTCCCATCTGCCACACACACACTCCACTCTGCCACACACACATCCCCTCTGCCACACACACACCACTCCCACCTCTCCCACACACACACTCCCACTCTGCCACCACACACACTTCCCACTCTGCCACACACACTCCCACTCTGCACACACACACACATCCCACTCTGCACACACACACACACCACACACTCTGCCACACACACACTCCCTCTGCCACACACACACTCCCACTCTGCCACACACACACTCCCCTCTGCCACACACACACACTCCCTCTGCCACACACACACTCCCATCTCTGCCACACACACACTCCCTCTGCCACACACATCCCCTCTGCCACAACACAACCACCTCCACTCTGCCACACACACACTCCCTCTGCCACACACACACACTCCCACTCTGCCACACACACACTCCCACTCTGCCACACACACACTCCCTTGCCACACACTCTCCATCTGCACACACACACTCCCTCTGCCACACACACACTCCACTCTGCCACACACACACTCCCACTCTGCCACACACACACACTCCCACTCTGCCACACAACACTCCACTCTGCCACACATCCTGCCCACCACACACACACACTCACATCTGCAACACACACACACTCCCACTCTGCCACACACACACACTCCCACTCTGCCACACACACTCCATCTGCCACACCATTCCCACTCTGCCACACACACACTCCACTCTGCCACACACCACTCCCACTCTGCACACACACACACACACACTCCCACTCTGCCATACACACACTCCCACTCTGCAAACCACACATTCCCACTCTGCACACACACACACACTCCACTATAAACACACACCTCTTGCCATCACACACACTCCACCTGCCTAACACACTTCGCTGCACACACACACTCCCACTCTGCCCATGCTGTGCCCAGCTCTCCCCTACTCTACCACCACTCTGCTCTTCCCCACTCTGCTTATGTTCTGCCCCTGCTCTAGCAGCATGGATGTGAGCATGGGGGGGAGGCACAGTGACCACAGGAGAAGAACAGAGAAACAACAAAATGGGGACCAGATAGCAACCACAAGTGGATGGCTGAGAGACAGCACAGGTGAGGAGCCAGAGAGCATGCAAGGGGGAGAGCCAGAGAGACACCTGCCATCTCCAGCACCATAGAGCCTGCCTCCCATCATTATGTCACCACACACCCAATGCAATAGCATCAGGCTCCCATCTAGTATATTATATAGAGTCATTACACACAGTGGGATCTATTTCATGTGTTTCTGTTAATATTGCTGATTAATGAAAACCCAAAGGTCATTATCTTATTATCCGGTGTTATGTGGCTGGGCACATGTAATGGAAAGCAGTGCCAGCCAGAGCAGCCCATCCCCCACTTCATCCTGCAATCTAGCCCCCCCCCTCCTCCCTCAGCACAGAAAGGAGATAAGGGATGCTCTGCAGGTTGCAGTCTGTAGAGCATCGCATACTAATTAGCCATGTGGTGGTTTTCCTGCTCCCTTCTGGGGAGGGGGACCTGCCCCCCCTGCCCCACGCTGGGTACGCCCATGGTGTGCAGCAGCATGGGGGGCCATATAGCAATGCATGATGAAGGGGCCTAATCTATGATGGGGGTCAGTATATTTAGACACATGGAATATGCACCGCTCCCCCTGCCCAACTGTCAGCAGTGGTTTCAGTGCTAAGGTGATGGACAGGGACATGCAGTGAATATTACATGAGCCTAATGAGCGGGCCCACAAGACCTCCCGCTGCCTCTGCAGCCTGCACCCGCCTCCTCCAGCTGCTCCAGTGCTGATGCTCCCCCAACATAGCCTCACAGTCTGTATATCTGGACCATAAGACGCACCCATACTTTCCCCTACAATTTGGCAGACAAAAAGTGCATCTTATTTTCCGAAAAATACTGTATATATATTGTGAGGTAGCGCTCGTTGAACGTGTTGGGGATCACTCACTTGATCGCGTAATTTACAGATACGGTTTCAATATAAATAAGTCCATTCTAGTTTATTTTCACTGCCATAAACTTCTTTATGCAAAGTGACCATATGCCGACCTTGGGCCTTACATCACAATAAACGCATAGTCCTAATCTTCAGCACATACTCCTGCACACATTACAGAATCGTCTATGACCTCTAGTCCATTTCAACTGTGGATAATTCTGCACAGTTCATTCACAGAGCTATGTCAGTACACTTATAAATCCTCATGTTCTGGGGTTGACTGTTCAGCAGCTTGGTAGGCTTCAGACCCACACATGATCGCTTCACCATTAGCCTGTGGCATCAATGTGGCCTGGAGGAGATCAGCCTGTGGCATCAATGTGGCATGGCCTGGAGGTGATCAGTTTTGTGGCACCAATGTGGTGTGGCCTGGAGGAGATCAGCCTGTGACATCAATGTGGTGTGGCCTGGAGGTGATCAGCCTGTGGCATCAATGTGACATGACCTGGAGGATATCAGCCTGTGGCATCAATGTGGCATGGCCTGAAGGATATCAGTCTGTGCCATCAATGTGGCGTGGCCTGGAGGTGATCAGTTTGTGGCACCAATGTGGTGTGGCCTGGAGGTGATCAGCCTGTGACATCAATGTGGTGTGGCCTGGAGGAGATCAGCCTGTGACATCAATGTGGTGTGGCCTGGAGGAGATCAGCTTGTGACATCAATGTGGCGTGGCCTGGAGGTGATCAGCCTGTGACATCAATGCGGCATGGCCTGGAGGTGATCAGCCTGTGGCATCAATGTGGTGTGGCCTGGAGGATATCAGCCTGTGGCACCAATGTGGCGTAGCCTGGAGGTGATCAGCCTGTGGCATCAATGTGGTGTGGCATGGAGGCGATCAGCCTGTGGCACCAATGTGGCGTGGCCTGGAGGTGATCAGCCTGTGGCATCAATGTGACATGGCCTGAAGGATATCAGCCTGTGCCATCAATGTGGCATGGCCTGGAGGTGATCAGTTTGTGGCACCAATGTGGCGTGGCCTGGAGGTGATCAGCCTGTGACATCAATGTGGTGTGGCCTGGAGGAGATCAGCCTGTGACATCAATGTGGTGTGGCCTGGAGGAGATCAGCTTGTGACATCAATGTGGCGTGGCCTGGAGGTGATCAGCCTGTGACATCAATGCGGCATGGCCTGGAGGTGATCAGCCTGTCGCATCAATGTGACATGGCCTGGAGGATATCAGCCTGTGGCACCAATGTGGCGTAGCCTGGAGGTGATCAGCCTGTGGCATCAATGTGGTGTGGCATGGAGGCGATCAGCCTGTGGCACCAATGTGGCGTGGCCTGGAGGTGATCAGCCTGTGGCATCAATGTGACATGGCCTGGAGGATATCAGCCTGTGGCACCAATGTGGCGTAGCCTGGAGGTGATCAGCCTGTGGCATCAATGTGGTGTGGCATGGAGGCGATCAGCCTGTGGCACCAATGTGGCGTGGCCTGGAGGTGATCAGCCTGTGGCATCAATGTGACATGGCCTGGAGGATATCAGCCTGTGGCATCAATGTGGCATGGCCTGGAGGATATCAGCCTGTGCCATCAATTGGCGTGGCCTGGAGGTGATCAGTTTGTGGCACCAATGTGGTGTGGCCTGGAGGTGATCAGCCTGTGGCATCAATGTGGTGTGGCCTGGAGGAGATCAGCCTGTGGCATCAATGTGGCGTGGCCTGGAGGTGATCAGCCTGTGGCATCAATGCGGCATGGCCTGGAGGTGATCAGCCTGTGGCATCAATGTGACATGGCCTGGAGGATATCAGCCTGTGGCACCAATGTGGCGTAGCCTGGAGGTGATCAGCCTGTGACATCAATGCGGCGTGGCCTGGAGGCGATCAGCCTGTGGCATCAATGCGGCATGGCCTGAAGGTAATCAGCCTGTGGCATCAATGCGGCATGGCCTGGAGGCAATCAGCCTGTGGCATCAATGTGGCGTGGCCTGGAGGAGATCAGCCTGTGGCATCAATGTGGCGCGGCCTGGAGGCGATCAGCCTGTGGCACCAATGTGGCGTGGCCTGGAGAAGATCATCCTGTGGCATCAATGTGGAGTGGCCTAGAGGCGATCAGCCTGTGGCATCAATGTGGTACGGCATGGAGGTGATCAGCCTGTGGCATCAATGTGGCGCGGCATGGAGGTGATCAGCCTGTGGCATCAATGTGGTGTGGCCTGGAGGCGATCAGCCTGTGGCATCAATGTGGCGTGGCCTGGAGGTGATCAGCCTGTGGCATCAATGTGGCATGGCATGGAGGAGATCAGCCTGTGGCACAATGTGGCGTGGCCTGGAGGTGATCTGCACAGATTTTAATTACAGCAGCATTTCACATGGACTGTAAAGCAGTTGACACGTGACGGAGAGATCCTGGAGATTGAAGCTGTGCTCAGATAAATGAAATGTCTTATTATGAAGGCTCAGGTGTGTGTCTGCAGACGTCTTAGGAAGATCAGCTGCACAGTCCATCATGCAGCATAACAAGGCTTAGTGGACCTGGAATGAGGTGGAGCCCAGGTCCAGGATAGGGGCAAAACAGTGAAGCATTTATCTACCAACCGGGTGAATTTAGATGCCCTAAGTGTGAAGATTAGACACAGCAGAGGCTTCTTCCTGACTGAGAGATTTGCCATACAAGAAGTGTCTAAAGCCTGAGAGTGACGATAATTACCACTTCAGAGACAGCCAGATGCAAGTGTGCAAGGAACCAGATCAGTGATCAAGAGGGGGTGACCATGAGAATGGGCCATGACCGGCACTGTGTGACGGAGACAAAGAGATGGTGTTTGTGTGAGGGAAGTGCTGCTGAATTGATTGCCAGCAGACTGTCACCAGTTAAAACAACACTCTAACATACCAACTTTCCATCTCTGTTCAAGCCTGTTAATTCTTAAAAAGACTGTTTATTCATCAAGCAACGTACCTCTTAGTGGGTAAGAATTCACTTGAATTGTTTTTGGTGTTCATCAGGGATCAAAACCACTCACAACTCTTATACGCAGCCCGTCTAGCCCTAGGACTAGTTCACATTGATTTTATTTATCTCATATACATGTACATCTCAATGAATTAGAAGATCATCAACCAGTGACTTTATTTCAGTAATTCAATAGATAAAGTAACACACATACATTATACAGAGTCATGACACACAGAGGGATCTATGTCATGTGTTCAATTCTGTTAATGTTGATGATTAATTAAAACCCAAAGGTCATTATCTCAGAAAATTAAAGTCGGGAGGATGAAGGGTCTGAGAGATAAAATATGACCTAAATAGGAATCAGAGGCTTCACCTTGTGTGGTTGTGAGAGTCACAACCACAATAAAAGCAGATCACGCCTGCTGCAGTTCCCAGCGTGGTGCATATAGAGGAGGGAGGATGAAGGGTTAAACACCGCACTGCCGTATTCCACCAAACATCGAAGGGTGAATATAATATTGATTATGCGTTATAGGGAAATATGGTATTGATATGTCCTGAAGAAGGGACCAGGGAGCCCTAAACTAACTAATAATTTAATACTATATTGAATACCCGACTGGTTACAAAAACACCCATATATTCAAGGCCGGCTCCAGGTTTTGTGGGCCCCAGGGGAAAGGAGTATCAGTGGGCCCCTTTAACACTCTGTCCCTGTCCCTCCCCGCTGCTGTACGTCCGCACCTTAAGCTGCACCCCAGAATTAGACAGAAAAAAATAGGAAAAACTTTCTTCCCATTAATTAAAGCTCCCTGGTGGTGTAAAAGACAGGGGTAGAGTCTTTCTGCAAATTATATATTAGACACACACAGCTCTGCTATATGTCCATAGACATACTAACTCTGCTACAAGCACATATATACACATAGAGCTCTGTTACATGCATACATAGACAACTACAGCTCTGCCAAATGCACATATAGACACATACAGTTCTGCTACAAGAACACTACATATAAACACACACAGCTCTGCTATATGTCCATAGACATACATAACTCTGCTACATGCACATGTAGACACATACAGCTCTGCTACATGCACATATAGACAACTGCAGGTCTGCTACATGCACATATAGACACATACAGTTCTGCTAAAAGAACACTACATATAGACACACACACAGCTCTGCTATATGTCCATGGACATTCATAACTCTGCTACATGCACATCTAGAAACATAGAGCACTGCTACATGCACATATAGATAACTACAGCTCAGCTACATGCACATATAACCATGTACAGTTCTGCTACATGAACACTAAATGCACATATAGACAACACAGCTCTGCTACATGAACATAGACACACACACCTCTGCTACATGCATATTAAACGCACAGGCACATACAACTTTGCTACATGCACATAGACACACAGTTTGTCTACTTGCACACTACATACACACACAGATAGACAGCTCTACTACATGCACATACAGATACACACACACACACACACACAGCTCTGCTAAATGCACACTACATGCACATATAGACTCACAGAGGTCCACCATGTGGTCACTACATGCTCTTACAGATAAACACAGGTCTGCTACATGAACACTACATATAGACCACACACAGCTCTGCTACATGAACACTACATATAGACACACACACAGCTCTGCTACATGCACACTACATGCACCTATAGACTCACAGAGGTATACTATGTGGACACTACATGCTCTTACAGATACATAGCTCTGCTACATGAAACATAGACACACACAGCTCTGCTACGTGCATACTACACACACAAACACAAATAATCCGTGCCAACACACAACACCATTCATCTTCTATGTTGAGGACAAGTCTTGTCAATTCGCATTTGAACTTAGCTTCTGTTGACTTACGTCCAACTGGTTACAAAAATACCCACATAATATACAACCCAGTGATCTCTTCCCACATAGGTGATTTTCAGGCTTCAAATTTCTTCATTTTTTACATTTTCGGATAGTATATTCAGTGTGTCAAGCATAGGGGAAACAGTGGCATGACCGGCATGAAAGTGACTTTCCAGTACTATCAGGTTTACAGTCAGAGTTTTCTTCGACATAAAACTGGAAAATACAAGAATGTGACTATTTTGCCTTGTGACCGGGACTTTCTGCTGAAAATAAATTTAAAATATTCCTTTACAGTCTTAAAGGAGCTTTCAATACAACTGATCACCTATGTATATTTATGTGAAACCCCTTAGACGATGCCTATTAGTTATCAGTGACCTCCTTGCCCCCACTAATAATATAAACCTACCGGGTGTCCTGATACTAAAACATCTCAATCTGCTATAGTTTTTAAAGAATTTGGCAACTAGTGGTTAATTTCTATGTCACTGCCCCCGCAGGTGATATATGGTATTGCATCGTTCTCAATAACATGTAACATGTCTGATCCTCTATTATTATTATTATTATTAATAGGTATTTATATAGCGCCATTAGGATACATGGCGCTTTACAATTTGGAGGGTAGACACAAACGACGACAAACGATGACATATCACAATTAGTCATACGGGTACAGCAGGGTCGGGGATCCTGTCCGCGAGGGCTCACAGTCTAAAGGGGGTGGGGAGGGAGACAGTAGGAGGGGGAGGTGAGATGATGCAGTGGGTCTCAGTGTGTGTTATAGGCTTGTAGGAAGAGGTGGGTCTTCAGGTTTTTCTTGAAGGTTCCCAGGGTCGGGGAGTGTCTGATGTGATGGGGGAGGGAGTTCCAGAGTCTGGGAGAGGCACGAGAGAAGTCCTGTGTGCGGTTGTGGGAGGTGGAGATGGGGGGGTTGAGAGGAGGAGTTCTTGGGAGGAGCGCAGAGTGCGCGAAGGGAGGTAGCGAAAGACCAGGTTGGAGATGTAGGGAGGGGACAGGTTGTGTATGGCCTTGTATGTCAGGGTTAGGGTTTTGAAGCGAGATCGCTGGGGGATGGGGAGCCAGTGGAGGGCTTGGCGGAGAGGGGAGGCAGGGGAGTAGCAGGAAGATAGGTTGATGAGCTGGGCAGCAGAGTTGAGGATGGTGTGGAGAGGTGCAAGGGAGGAGGCAGGGAGGCCGGTGAATAGGAGGTTGCAGTAGTCCAGGCGGGAGATAATGAGGGCATGGACAAGTGTCTTAGCTGTGTTGTGGTCAAGGAAGGAGAGAAGCTTCAAGGTGGGACTTCAGCACAAGTTGTTATCATTCCTCATAGGTGGCGCCAAAAAGAGCAGGAATCCTCTCATTGGTCAATACAGAATTAACAATGAAGATGAAGAGTGATCATTCTTGCCATTGTTTGACACTTGAGTGAGCACTGGGGTGCACCGATACGCTCGTTACTCAACTGAGTATTCCAGGTGCTCAAACAAGAGTTCACGTCCTTGTCCCACATGTTATCCAGCTGTTAGACAGCCAATAAATATGCATGGATGTTGGCTACTGGCATTTCTGCGATTGGTTGGTCACATCGCGTCACTGGGTCTTATTTAGAAGCTGGGTGCATGATGCTCAACACACTGTCCTTAGTAAAAAAAGTTTTACTTTAAAAGTTGGCAGTGTTTACAAAAAGATATAAAATATATTACAAAAAAAAATTTGACATATATGCATAAACAGTTATTAAAATACTAGATAGGAGCAGTGATGTCACGATCGGGGTGGGCTCTATTGCGCTGGGGGCAGCAGCTGTCACTCCCCCCTGTGCTGTCTCTCCCCTGTCCACTGAATTTTCCCCCTCGCTCTCTGCTCTGCCTGTGCTGCCTTGTCTCTACCCCCTGTGCTCGCTCTCTGCCCCTCTGCCCTGTGCTTCCTCTCATGTGGTGGCATGAGGAACTGTCCTTGTTCAGCGGACTGCGGGTTGAGTGGAGTGAGTGCAGGTTGAGCGGGCAGGGTGAGTGCGGTGGCAGAGTGAGTGTAAGGTGAGTGAGTGAAGGTTGTGTGAGTGCAGGGGCAGATTAAGTGCAGGGGCAGAGTGAGGACAGGGGTAGTGAGTGAGGGCAGGTGAGTGAGTAAGGGCAGGGTGTGTAAGTGAGAGCAGGGTGTGTGAGTGATAACAGGGTGCGTGAGTGAGGGCAGTGTGTGTGAGTGACAGAGTGCAGGGTGTGGGTGAGTGCAGGGTGTGTGTGAGTGCAGGGTGTGTGTGAGTGCAGGATGTGTGAGGGCAGGGTGAGTGTGAGCTCGGTGTCCATCATCTTTTGTGTGAGCTCGGTGTCCATCGTCCTTTGTGTGAGCTCGGTGTCCATCGTCTTTTGTGTGAGCTCGGTGTCCATCGTCTTTTGTGTGAGCTCGGTGTCCATCGTCCTTTGTGTGAGCTCGGTGTCCAGTGTCTTTTGTGTGAGCTCGGTGTCCATTGTCTTTTGTGTGAGCTCGGTGTCAATCGTCTTTTGTGTGAGCTCGGTGTCCATCGTCCTTTGTGTGAGCTCGGTATACATCGTCTTTTGTGTGAGCTTGGTGTCCCGTGTCTTTTGTGTGAGCTTGGTGTCCATCGTCTTTTGTGTGAGCTCGGTGTCCATCGTCTTTTGTGTGAGCTTGGTGTCCATCGTCTTTTGTGTGAGCTCGGTGTCCATTGTCTTTTGTGTGAGCTCGGTGTCCATCATCTTTTGTGTGAGCTCGGTGTCCATCGTCTTTTGTGTGAGCTCCGTGTCCATTGTCTTTTGTGTGAGCTCGGTGTCAATCGTCTTTTGTTTGAGCTCGGTGTCCATTGTCTTTTGTGTGAGCTCGGTGTCCATTGTCTTTTGTGTGAGCTCGGTGTCCATTGTCTTTTGTGTGAGCTCGGTGTCCGTGTCTTTTGTGTGAGCTCGGTGTCCATCGTCTTTTGTGTGGACGCTCGTGTGCTCGCGTCTTTTGTGTGAGCTCGGTGTCCATCGTCTTTTGTGTGAGCTCGGTGTCCGTCGTCTTTTGTGTGAGCTCGGTGTCCATTGTCTTTTGTGTGAGCTCGGTGTCCATCGTCTTTTAGTGTGAGCTCGGTGTCCATCGTCTTTTGTGTGAGCTCGGTGTCCATCGTCTTTAGTGTGAGCTCGGTGTCCTGTCGTTTTGTGTGAGCTCGGTGTCCATCGTCTCTTAGCGTGAGCTCGGTGTCCATCGTCCTTTGTGTGAGCTCGGGGTCCATCGTCTTTTGTGTGAGCTCGGTGTCCATCGTCTTTAGTGTGAGCTCGGTGTCCATCGTCTTTTGTGTGAGCTCGGTGTCCATCGTCTTTTGTGTGAGCTCGGTGTCCATCGTCTTTTGTGTGAGCTCTGGTGTCCTCTTTCTTTTGTGTGAGCTCCGGTGTCCATTGTCTTTTGTGTGAGCTCAGTGTCCATTGTCTTTGTGTGAGCTGGTGTCCATCGTCCTTTGTGTGAGCTCGGTTCCATCGTCCTTTTGTGTGAGCTCGGTGTCCATCGTCCTTTGTGTGAGCTCGGTGTCCATCGTCTTTTGTGTGAGCTCGGTGTCCATCGTCTTTTGTGTGAGCTCGGTGTCCATCGTCTTTTGTGTGAGTTTGGTGTCCATTGTCTTTTGTGTGAGCTCCATGTCCCTCGTCTCTTTGTGTGAGCTTGGTGTCCTTTGTCTTTGTGTGAGCTCGGTGTCCATCGTCCTTTGTGTAAGCTCGGTGTCCATCGTCTTTTGTGTGAGCTAGGTGTCCATCGTCTTTAGTGTGAGCTCGGTGTCCATCGTCTTTTGTGTGAGCTCAGTGTCCATCGTCTTTGTGTTAGCTCGGTGTCCATCATCTTTTGTGTGAGCTCGGTGTCCATGTCTTTTGTGTGAGCTCGGTGTCCATTGTCTTTGTGTAGCTCGTGTCCATGTCTTTTGTGTGAGCTCGGTGTCCAGTGTCTTTTGTGTGAGCTCGGTGTCCATTGTCTTTTGTGTGAACTCGTGTCCATTGTCTTTTGTGTGAGCTCGGTGTCCATTGTCTTTGTGTGAGCTCGGTGTCCATCGTCCTTTGTGTGAGCTCGGTGTCCATTGTCCTTTGTGTGAGCTCGTGTCCATCGTCTTTGTGTGAGCTCGGTGTCCATCGTCTTTTGTGTGAGCTCGGTGTCCATCGTCTTTTGTGTGAGCTCGGTGTCCATTGTCTTTTGTGTGAGCTCCATGTCCTCGTCTTTTGTGTGAGCTTGTGTCCATTGTCTCTTGTGTGAGCTCGGTGTCCATCGTCCTTTGGTGAGCTCGTGTCCATCGTCTTTTGTGTGAGCTAGGTGTCCATCGCTTTAGTGTGAGCTCGTGTCCATGTCTTTTGTGTGAGCTCAGTGTCCATCGTCTTTGTGTTAGCTCGGTAGTCCACATCTTTTGTGTGAGCTCGGTGTCCATTGTCTTTTGTTGTGGAGCTCGTGTCCATTGTCTTGTGTGAGCTGGTGTCCATTGTCTATTTGTGTGAGCTCGGTGAGTCCAGTGTCTTTTGTGTGAGCTCTGGTCCATGTCTTTGTGTGAGCTCGGTTCCATTGTCTTTTGTGTGAGCTCGGTGTCATTGTCTTTTGTGTGAGCTGGTCAAATTCAAGGTCTGGCACTTCCACAACTGCCCCAAAATCTGTATTCCAGCCTATGGAGCCTCAATCTGAGAATGAGATTACATAGATCCCTTCCAATCTCCGCCAGACCCAGAATTTCTCACCAGCAGAGACATCAGTAACTCTGTAAAGTCATTGTTGGTGAGAAATTGTGGGTCTATGGCCGACTGTGGAGTTTGTTACTATTCTATCCAATCTACATAATCCTTTGTTAAATGCATACAGGCTGTTTGTTACAATGTATCAGTGTGGCACAATGTATCAACCTGAAATACGAACAGCCACAGAGTTGACCGTGATTCTGGGTAAGATTTTGGTATTAACATAACTCAGAGACATCGTCAATATATCTCCCGTGGGAAAGTCATATTTCTAGAATGATTTATCATTTTTCTCTCATTTCCTTGATGATATCTTCTATTTCTTCATTTCTTTTCCTCCGTTGTTGTTTTTACACCATTGCTTTGGCTTCATCTGATCTTGATCTTGTCGCAGTGACATATCTACAAACACCTGAAATTCCAGTTTTTTCGGATTCTGTTCCTCCCTCCAGCTATTGGAGCCACCAGATAAAAGGAGACGGGGATGTGCTTTTCGGCATCTTGGAGATGTTGCTGCTTTGACTGAAGGTCGGATATACCAGACTGCACGGTAGGTCGGCGGTTTTTATCACCATTGGTTATTATTGATACAGAGACGGCTGATTTTGGAGGAGGATGAACTAAATTGTTTCCTTTAATAGTCAAAGGACTTACGGTATGTATAGCGGTATTAATTAAACTGTGAGTAGAAGTATTACATGGGCACTGTATGGCAGCAGTACTTGATCTCTGAATGGCCATTTAATGTAGCATTATGTGGTATAACATTGATAGCAGATCTAGAAAAAGGCAGTATTATTGGATACTAAAGGCAGTATTCAATGTACTGTATGGCAGTATTATTTGGCGTTGTATTGCAATATTTTGGTAAAAATTGATATGGGGTTTCTTTGGCGTCAACAGTGCTCTGCTATAATTTGTTATATATATGAATCAGTCCTATAGATTTGCACCTGTGCTGAAAAGCTTAAAGGAAGGGCTGCCTTGTTTTTTGCCTTTATTTAATGTGTGGAGTACTGTCTCCATGGCTGAGTCTGCCCTCCTTCCTCCCTATCAAGCCACAGGGGCCATCTGATGTGCTGTGTATCCTGCTGCTGCCCACGTGATGGAGACCCCAAAGGTATGGAAGGTTTTTAGAGTAGACAGGGACCCACCAGATTTAAGGTCACCTTGCCGCGGTTGAGGGGCAGGCATATATTGGCCAATACATGTGCTAAGAACCTTAATATAAGATTAGTGTTTTTCCCCAAAAACATTTTTCCATCAGAGTTTTTTGAAAAAACCTTTTAGTTTTTAGTTTTTCTCAAAAAAAAATATCTTTTACCATCATTTAAAAACATCATTGTGTGCATGTTATTGGCGTCAACAGTGTGTTGCTATAATTTTGTTATATATATGGGGTTTCTAATGTACTTTTTCCCAGCTGTTTCTTGCTGTAATAGGCAAGATTAACCCCTGCCCAGAATATACCTGGGGTTAAAGTGGCCTAGGCCAGATAATACCCTGGGTATATTATGGTCTAGTGCAAACTATACCCCGGGAATAATCAATAACGGGACCCCAGTCGGTGCACAGGGCCCAGGCAGCACACAGGGGCCCCAGACAGTGCACAGGGGCTCCAGACAGCACACAGGGGCCCCAGACAGTGCACAGGGGGGCAGAGACAGCGCAAGGGTCCCAGACAGCACACAGGGCCCAGACATTGCACAGGGGCCCCAGACATTGCACAGGGGCCCAGACAGTGCACAGGGGCCCCAGCAGAACACAGGGATCAGAGACAGCGCAAGGGGTCCAGCCAGTGCACGAGGCCCAGGCAGCACACAGGGCCCCAGGCAGTGCACAGGGCCCAGGCAGTGCACAGGGCCCCAGGCATCACACAGGAGCTCCAGGCAGCTCACAGGGCCCCAGGCAGTGCACGGCCAGGTAGCACACAGGGGCCCAGGCAGCACACAGGGGCAGAGACAGCATACGGGGCCCAGAGAGCACACGGGGCCGCAGGCAGCACACAGGGGCCCCAGCAGCACACAGGAGCCCCAGGCAGCACACAGGGGCCCCAGGCAGTGCACAGGGCCCCAGGCAGTGCACAGGGCCCAGGCATCACACAGGAGCTCCAGGCAGCTCACAGGGCCCCAGGCAGTGCACGGGGCCCCAGGTAGCACACAGGGGCCCCAGGCAGCACACAGGGGGCAGAGATAGCATACGGGGCCCCAGAGAGCACACGGGGCCGCAGGCAGCACACAGGGGCCCCAGGCAGCACACAGGAGCTCCAGGCAGCTCACAGGGCCCCAGGCAGTGCACAGGGCCCCAGTAGCACACAGGGGCCCCAGGCAGCACACAGGGGTAGAGACAGCATACGGGCCCCAAGAGCGCACGGTGCCCCAGAGCACACAGGGGGCAGAGGCAGTTCATGGGGCCACAGACAGCGCACAAGGCCCCAGACAGTGCATAGCCTAGGCCACTTTAACCCTGGGTATATTCAGGGTGGGGGGGTTATTCTGGTCTGTTACACCAGGACAAAGGCTCAGTTTGTTGCTCTTATCTTGTATCAAGATGTATATTTTAGAAATCTACATACATAATCGCGATGTCCCACCTGTCACTTCTGGCGTCAGGTTGTCTTCCTGTCATGCGCATGTGGCCCAGCCATATTTACACACCCAGAGAGCACACAGAGGAGAGAAGACAGCATACAGGGGGGATAGACAGCACACAGGGGGAAAGAGAGATAACACACATGGGGAGAGTGAGCACACAGGGTGGAGAGAGAGTGCACAGGGGAGAGAGAGAGCACGCAGGGGGAGAGAGCACACAGGAGGGTGAGCAAACAAGGGTGAGACAGATAGCACACAGGGGGTAGAGCACACAGGGGGGGAGAGACAGCATACAGGGGAGAGAGAGATAGCACACAGGGGGGAGAGGGAACAGGGGGAAGACAAGTCAATGGAAAGAATACACAAGTGGAGAAGACAGCACAGGGGGAGAGAGGCAACTCTCAGGGAGCAGACATATCAAAGGAGAGAGCACATGAGGGGAGAAGACAGCACAGAGGGAGAAGACAGCATACAGGGGGGAGAGCACACAGGGGGAAAGACAGCTCAGAGGAGAGAGCACATGAGGGGAGAAGACAGCACAGGGGGAGAGATCATGGGGGGAGACAGCTCAAAGGAACAGCGCGTGGGGGAAAGGACAGCACGTGAGGGGGAGAGTGCATGAGTGGAGGAGAGAGACAGCGCACAGGGGGAGACACGTCACAGAGGACAGAGCACAGAGGGGAAAGCACAGCACCGCAGGGAGAGAGACAGCAAACAGGGGAAAGAGAGAAAGAGTGGACAGGGGGAGAGCACACAGGGGGAGAAAGACAGAGCACAGGGGGAGAGAGAGCAGAAAAGGGGAGAGCACACAGAGGGAGAAACACAGGGCACAGGGGGGAGGCAGGTCAAAGGAGAGAGTACAGGGGAGAGAGACAGTACACAGGGGTGAGAGAGAGAGAGCACAGGGGGAGGGATGGCCGCTGCCCCCAGCGCCACAGAGTCCACCCTATTGTGACATCACTGTCCTCCCATCTAATAAATAAAGTACAAACGTGGCAATTATGTGGCACATACATTTCACAGTGTTAAACAAACATGAAAAACAATTCACTATTAAGTATCCAAAGATAATTCTAATGTATAAAGAGCATTTATAAGTGATGGAAAGTTATGTAATCAGAACAAAGAAAACTTTTGACCCATAAGAGACCTGTCAGATATTTCAATCAGTTGGTCCAAGAGCCGAGATCACCACTGATCACTTATAATAGCAGACGAGTGCTGATCTATGGCACCCCAGGAGTCCGGTTGCCACAGTGGCATTGCCTCCCTCACAAAGGGTGGTGTCATGCCTGGAAGCAAGAAGGGGTTCCCTAATCAGGTAACACCAGCATCCAACAGTTATCCTGGCTCCAGACCAGAAAGGGGAGCTCTGAATCCGGATTCAGGGGAGATTCCTTATAAATTCTGGTCTGGAGGCAGGGTTAGACATAACATTAGGGAGTGTGGAGTAGTAAAGACATCCTGGGGACTGGAGCCGGTTGGAGCTTGTCCCAAGACTTGAAAAGCTAATGAGACAGAGAAGTCGAGGAGAACCTGGGGAGTGGAGCTGTGACCAAGCTTTCCAGAGGAAAGCGGTAGAAACCGGACATCAGAGTCCATGGTTGTACGGATACTGATGTCCCGGCAGATAAATCCGGAGGGCAGAGGATTGCAATTCCTCTGGCCCTACTCAACACCCAACGGCAAAGCAGCGTACCAGAGCCCAGAGCCGCCACCAAGGAGCAACACCTGGAAAGAGGCTTGAGCTGCCTGCCATGACCAGATGATTCCTTTATCACTACATAATTTATTATGCCAACTAGAGATGATTATGTTGTGGGGTAAGTTACAGGAATTCCCCTGTCCTCCAGTGGGGCAGTCCAAGCCTGAATGGTACTCTAGAGCAGCGTGGAACAGCAGACCACGGATATGCTGGATAGCACCATGGTACAATGTGGAACAGCAAACCCTGGATATGCTGGATGGCACCATGGTACAATGTGGAACAGCAAACCCTGGATATGCTGGATGGCACCATGGTGTTATGTGGAACAGCAGACCCCGGATATGCAGGATGTCACCATGGTGCAATGTGGAACAGCAGACCCCGGATATGCTGGATGGCACCATGGTACAATGTGGAAAAGCAGACCCTGGATATGCAGAATGGCACCATGGTGCAATGTGGAACAACAAACCCTGGATATGCTGGATGGCACCATGGTGCAATGTGGAACAACAAACCCTGGATATGCTGGATGGCACCATGGTGCAATGTGGAACAGCAGACCCCGGATATGCTGGATGGCACCATGGTGCAATGTGGAACAGCAAACCCCGGATATGCAGGATGGCACCATGGTGCATTGTGGAACAGCAGACCCTGGATATGCTGGATGGCACCATGGTACAATGTGGAACAGCAAACCCCGGATATGCTGGATGGCACCATGGTGTTATGTGGAACAGCAGACCCCGGATATGCTGGATGGCACCATGGTGTTATGTGGAACAGCAGACCCTGGATATGCTGGATGACAACATGGTGCAATGTGGAACAGCAGACCTCGGATATGCTGGATGTCACCATGGTGTTATGTGGAACAGCAGACCCTGGATATGCTGGATGGCACCATGGTGCAATGTGGAACAGCAGACCCTGGATATGCTGGATGGTACCATGGTACAATGTGGAACAGCAGACCCTGGATATGCTGGATGGCACCATGGTGCAATGTGGAACAACAAACCCTGGATATGCTGGATGACACCATGGTGCAATGTGGAACAGCAGACCCCGGATATGCTGGATGGCACCATGGTGCAATGTGGAACAGCAGACCCCGGATATGCAGGATGGCACCATGGTGCATTGTGGAACAGCGGACCCTGGATATGCTGGATGGCACCATGGTACAATGTGGAACAGCAAACCCCGGATATGCAGGATGGCACCATGGTGCATTGTGGAACAGCGGACCCTGGATATGCTGGATGGCACCATGGTACAATGTGGAACAGCAGACCCCGGATATGCTGGATGGCACCATGGTGTTATGTGGAACAGCAGACCCCGGATATGCTGGATGGCACCATGGTGTTATGTGGAACAGCAGACCCTGGATATGCTGGATGACAACATGGTGCAATGTGGAACAGCAGACCTCGGATATGCTGGATGTCACCATGGTGTTATGTGGAACAGCAGACCCTGGATATGCTGGATGGCACCATGGTGCAATGTGGAACAGCAGACCCTGGATATGCTGGATGGTACCATGGTACAATGTGGAACAGCAGACCCTGGATATGCTGGATGGCACCATGGTGCAATGTGGAACAGCAGACCCTGGATATGCTGGATGGCACCATGGTACAATGTGGAACAGCAGACCCTGGATATACTGGATGACACCATGGTGCAATGTGGAACAGCAGACCCTGGATATGCTGGATGACACCATGGTACAATGTGGAACAGCAGACCCTGGATATGCTGGATGGCACCATGGTGCAATGTGGAACAGCAGACCCCGAATATGCTGGATGGCACCATGGTGCAATGTGGAACAGCAGACTCTGGATATGCTGGATGGCACCATGGTGTTATGTGGAACAGCAGACCCCGAATATGCTGGATGGCACCATGGTGCAATGTGGAACAGCAGACTCTGGATATGCTGGATGGCACCATGGTGTTATGTGGAACAGCAGACCCCGAATATGCTGGATGGCACCATGGTGCAATGTGGAACAGCAGACCCCGAATATGCTGGATGGCACCATGGTGTTATGTGGAACAGCAAACCCCGGATATGCTGGATGGTACCATGGTGCAATGTGGAACAGCAGAACCCGGATATGCTGGATGACACCATGGTACAATGTGGAACAGCAGACCCCGGATATGCTGGATGGCACCATGGTGTTATGTGGAACAGTAAACCCTGGTTATGCTGGATGGTACCATGGTGCAATGTGGAACAGCAGACCCCGGATATGCTGAATGACACCATGGTGCAATGTGGAACAGCAGACCCTGGATATGCTGGATGGCACCATGGCGTTATGTGGAACAGTAAACCCTGGATATGCTGGATGGCACCATGGTGCAATGTGGAACAGCAGACCCTGGATATGCTGGATGGTACCATGGTACAATGTGGAACAGCAGACCCTGGATATGCTGGATGGTACCATGGTACAATGTGGAACAGCAGACCCTGAATATGCTGGATGGTACCATGGTACAATGTGGACAGCAGACTCTGGATATGCTGGATGGCACCATGGTGCAATGTGGCACAGCAGACCCTGGATATGCTGGATGGCACCATGGTGCAAAGTGGAACAGCAGACCCTGGATATGCTGGATGGCACCATGGTACAATGTGGAACACCAGACCCTGGATATGCTGAATGGCACCATGGTACAATGTGGAACACCAGACCCTGGATATGCTGAATGGCACCATGGTACAATGTGGAACAGCAGACCCTGGACATGATGGCGGTACATTCCTCTGTTGTGACATGATGGCAGTACATTCCTCCGGTGTGACATGATGGGGTACATTTCTCCAGTGTGACATGATGGCGGGACATTTCTCCAGTGTGACATGATGGCGGGACATTTCTCTAGTGTGACATGATGGCAGTACATTCCTCCGTGTGACATGATGGCGGTACATTTCTCTGGTGTGACATGATGGCATGACATTCCTCCAGTGTGTCATGATGGCGGGACATTCCTCCAGTGTGACATGATGGCGGTACATTCCTTCAGTGTGACATGATGGCAGTACATTTCTCCAGTGTGACATGATGGTGGTACATTCCTCCAGTGGGACATGATGGCAGGACATTTCTCCAGTGTGACATGATGGCTGTACATTCCCCCTGAGTGACATGATGGCTGTACATTCCCCCAGAGTGACATGATGGCATGACATTCCTCCAGTGTGACATGATGGAGGGACATTCCTCCAGTGTGACATGATGGCGATACATTTGTCCGGTGTGACATGATGGTGGTACATTCCTTCAGTGTGAAATGATGACGGTACATTCCTCCGGTGTGACATAATGGTGGTGCATTCCTCCAAAGTGACATGATGGCTGTACATTTGTCCGGAGTGACATGATGGTGCTACATTCCTCCAGTGTGACATGATGGTGGTACTATTGTCCGGTGTGACATGATGGTGGTACATTCCTACGGTGAGACATGATGGCGGTCCATTTGTCCGGTGTGACATGATGGCGGTACATTCCTCCGGTGTGACATGATGGTGGTACATTCCTCCGGTGTGACATGATGGCGGTACATTCCTCCGGTGTGACATGATGGCAGTACATTCCTCCGGTGTGACATAACGGAGGTACATTCCTCTGGTGTGACATAATGGAGGTACATTCCTCTGGTGTGACATGATGGCAGTACATTCCTCCGGTGTGACATAATGGAGGTACATTCCTCTGGTGTGACATAATGGAGGTACATTCCTCCGGTGTGACATGATGGCAGTACATTCCTCCGGTGTGACATAATGGAGGTACATTCCTCTGGTGTGACATAATGGAGGTACATTCCTCCGGTGAGACATGAAGGCGGTACATTCCTCCGGTGTGACATGATGGTGGTACATTCCTCCGGTGTGACATGATGGCAGTACATTCCTCCGGTGTGACATGATGGCAGTACATTCCTCCGGTGTGACATAACGGAGGTACATTCCTCTGGTGTGACATAATGGAGGTACATTCCTCTGGTGTGACATGATGGCAGTACATTCCTCCGGTGTGACATAATGGAGGTACATTCCTCTGGTGTGACATAATGGAGGTACATTCCTCCGGTGGACATGATGGCAGTACATTCCTCCGGTGTGACATAATGGAGGTACATTCCTCCGGTGTGACATAATGGAGGTACATTCCTCCGGTGAGACATGATGGCGGTACATTCCTCCGGTGTGACATGATGGTGGTACATTCCTCGGTGGACATGATGGCCCGGTGTACATATGGCGGTTCCCGGTGTGACATGATGGAGGTACATTCCTTCGGTGAGACATGATGGCGGTACATTCCTCTGGCGTGACATGATGGCAGTACATTCCTCCGGTGTGACATGTAAACTATATATGTACTTATTATACCATCTACGAGGAGGAGGCGGCACATTCAGCAATGTCTTAATCCCCGTCCACTGTAGTCTTAGGGACCAGTTTATTCGCAGTAGACTATATCAAGACCAGAGAGTAAAATCTTAAAGAAAACAAAGGATCT
The DNA here is from genome assembly GCA_033576535.1 of Allobates femoralis. NCBI lineage: Eukaryota > Metazoa > Chordata > Amphibia > Anura > Aromobatidae > Allobates > Allobates femoralis. The sequence continues at coordinate 57,177,924 of JARQOC010000009.1, forward strand.
GGGTATCTACAATGAGAAATAAGGGTTATTTGCTTTGGAGATGAGAAGATGGAAAATTCCAAGAGGATTTTTCCACCAGTTGGAGATACTGCACAATGTGCTGAACAGCAAACCAAGAGGTCAGGCATGGTATTGCAAGTAAAAATAATCAAGATTTTTAACCCTTAATCTTCATGGAGGAAAGGGCCTTTTTATGTTTTTTGTTCTCTGATTTTCAGAGCCAAACACTTTTCACTGATACAACTTTGATTTATGCCAGATACATTTTATTATTCTTGGTAGTGAATCAATTTGTAGGACCCAGGTGCAGCTATATTAGTATTGAATGGATGCCAGATGGGAATCATCAGCTTCTCTGGTGATTAGCCAGCCTGGATTGACATCATGGGTGCATCATGTTGCAATGATGACGTCACGTCAGGCCGGCTAATCAAAAGAGGAGCCGCGGATGCCGCCAGGTAGAAGGTCCATAGGGCTCCTGTCCAGTGTTCTGGACTGACGTGGCCGCTGGGCCAGGATCTTGTGAATTTATTCACTTATCTCTAAGTTATGCACTTTTCTGTGGAACATAAACATTTTTTGGAAATCAAATATGATGAAGCTCGTTATTTTTGGTTTAGTTCCTCCTCAATTTTAACATTGTAGCACCAAGAAGTAAAAGACATGGAATGATGGAAATTATAGGATGGAGACGTTACTGACACTGGCCGACACAGACAGAAAAGGGCCCCTTTGCATGAATAGTTTACGGGGCCCCCCTGCAGTCCTATAGCTTATCAAAATATACAATTCCACCTACTTTGGGTGTGGAAATGGGCCCCTTACCTCTGGGACCCTGTGCCATTGCAAAAGGTTGCACTAATGATATGTCCGCCCCTGGTTACTGATCTGCAAGTGATGTAAAATGCAGATGACATTTTAACAACCTTTGAATTATCCAGACTGGAGTCTGAGTCTAGTTCTGGAATCCTGACACCTTCAGCCTCGGCTGCTATCACTGAAGTTATTAATGGACCTCTCAGGAAGGTTCTGCTGCTGAATGCACTTGGACAATTCATCAACATTCGCTGCCAGAAGATAATGTGTAATCACGAACCAATGACATCCTCAATGGAGACAAGTCTGTTGAGGCTGCAGCCATGGGAGACAAGTCTATAGAATGCTGCAGCCACAGGAGAGCAAGTTTGGAGACCGTGCAGCCATGGGAGACAAGTCTGGAGATGCTGCAGCCATGGGAGACAAGTCGGAGTGCTGCACCATGGGAGACAAGTCTGGAGAGCTGCAGCCATGGGAGACAAGTCTGGAGATGCTGCAGCCATGGGAGACAAGCTGGAGACGCTGCAGCCATGGGGAGACAAGTCTGGAGATGCTGCAGCCATGGGAGACAAGTCAATGCTGCAGATGGGAGACAAGTTGGAGACTTCAGCCATGGAGACAAGTTCAGAGATGCTGCATCCATGGAGACAAGTCTGGAGATGCTGCAGCCATGGGAAGGACAAGTTGGAGACTCTGCAGCCATGGAGACAAGTCTGGAGATGCTGCAGCCATGGAGACAAGTCTGAGATGCTGCAGCCATGGAGACAAGTCTAGAGCTGAGCCATGAGCAAGCAATCGCTGCAGCCACGAGAGACAAGTTCGGAAATGCTGCAGACATTGTGGACGTCTGGGACATTGAGCCATGGTAGACTAGTCTGGAGATGCTGCAGCCATTGTAGAAAAATCCACAAACAATACAGCCATCGGAGACAAGTCTATAGATGCTGCAGCCATGGAAGACAAATCTGTGTACACTGAGCCAATGGGAGACAAGTCTGGAGAGTTGAGATGCTGAAGCAATAAGAGCAGTTTTAGTCTAGACAGGTTGCTCACAGTAGCACAATGTACATGATACCTGTCATTGTCATGCTAAAAAGTAGCTTTTCTGGTAGGAATTTTTTTTTTATTAATTATTACTTTTTTAATTTTTTCAATCTCTTCCCGATGTGGCAATTTTCCATTTCTGAGTCAATATAGCCATGTGAGGGCTTGTTGTTTGCAAGACGAGTTGTTCTTTTGAATGACACCATCCATTTTGTCATGTAATGTACTGGAAAATTGGAAAAAAGTGCAATGCGCAATTAGTATCTCAGTGTTATTTTTAAAACATTCATTTTGTCGTCAAAATTATCTGGCAATGTGACTGTCGAGGTCAGTACAAGTATGAAAATACATAAAACTATGCATGTTTTGTAAGTGATGAAACAAAATTTTGTGATTCATAAAAAAATGCTGTTTGTGTCGCCATTTGCGAGATCTGTAACATTCTTCTGTTTTGGTTGGTGGATCTGCATTAGGGCATTGGTTTTTGCTCTCTGTGCTGTCAATTTTTGTTGATATACCAATATGTCATCAGTAGAGAAGAGATTAATAATTAGACCCTCAAAGACCATAAAAGATTTCTTAGGAACATATTATGTTTTTATTCATTGTACTTTTTTACCTCTGTAACTCGGGGCATCCATAAGAGCCCAGTTACAGGGGAAAAATAGCTTTCTGCTGTGCCTCATGGGGCTGACACAGCTGATCTAGATCTGTTTTACTGGGCAAGTATCTGACAATCATGTGATCACCAGTCCTACGTAACATCAGCTTCTCTGCTCTGCTCCCTCCACCCGGCAGAGACGCCGGGTACTCCCCAACGCCGCCACGCACGTGTCCCTTCCCTTTCGGCTCACCAACGTGACATCACTGCTGCTTCAGCTTCCGTCTGCATGTCAGGACCAGTGCATGCTGCGCAGACCTCCTGGTATGTCCATTAGGGGGAACACACTCATACACCTGCCAGCGCACACCGCAATATTCTTCCCAGTCTACTGCTGTGAGCCTTGGTGCATTTAAGGCACCTTCCCCTTCTGGGAGGTGCCTGTTCAATGTTGGTTCTAGTCAATCCTGTGTGTCTAGCAGTGGCGAACCTTCAGCCTAGCGGGCCCTGGTGCAGCTCTAGATGAGGAGCGGGGGTGCAGGAGGCGGGGGGTGCTAGCAGCTGTAGGTGAGGAGCGGGGTGCTAGCAGCTGTAGGTGCGGGGGGGGGAGGTGCTAGCAGCTTCAGGTGAGGAGGGGGGGTTGCTAGCAGCTGCGGCTGAGGAGCAGGGGAGGGGGGGTTTGCGAGCTGCTCCTACCTGCGCCGAGCCGCGCATTGCAGGTCTGGGACCTGGGGCTGCAGAGGAGAGGAGGGGTGGGAACAGCCAAGGGAAGCTGGAATCTTCCCTCAGTTAACCTCCTGTCCTCTGACACAGGGTCACGGGGGGCCCCCTACAGGTGCTTAAGGGGCCCCAACCCGGTCGGGGCCCTGGTGCAGCTGAACCAGCTGCACCACGGTAGGTCCTCCCCTGGTGTATAGTGATATTGTCAGGTCCCTGTTTCTGAGTCTCAGCACCTGTGATCCATCGTGCCAGTACATGTGTCCTGTGTGCCTGGATCTGCCAGTTCCTACCATACACTCTGTTCCTGTTGCCCTACCTGTCCTGCCTGTCTCTCCATGTACCAAATCTGTTTCATCGTTCCTGACCCATGGGATCAGCGACTACTGCTAGAGACTGCCCCAAAGTGGTACCTGGTGTCTACCAGCAGCCAAATCAAACCTCACCATCAAAGGCTGTGGTGAATACACAGTAGCCGCTTAGTCATGGCACTCTTAGGTAAGCCTGACTCGTGGCGGAGTGAGTCCACACCGGCATCGGCAGTACTTATTTTTCTATTCACTACATAACCTTCAATGACTGGTATATAGCTGGCAAAACAGAAGAAAGAACCAAACCAATTCTGTCATCTTCTCAGGGTCTCAGCTTTGTCTGACAGATGAGGACCGGACCTGCTCCTGTTTGATTGTAGAAGATGTCATTTTACATTTGCAATGGACCAGGGTTACAGCCCATGACCAATCGCCGGACATTTATGGTGCATTTTCTTAATCAGGTTGATTTGAAGCGTAAGGAACGTCTTGTCTCCATCTCAGAGAAAACATTATCCCCAAACATAACAACCGGTAGACCATGCATTTTCCATAAACGATAGCTCTAGACAAGCAGCTCTATCCATATACACTAACTATGCTGTACAGGGACATATGGCCACCAGTGGTTAAAGCGTGGTCAACATTGCTATTTATTGCAGTTAAGAAGAAACTTAACCAACATCTACAAGTCAAAGCATAGTTTTATTATTGTTATTTGTTATTTATCATCCTTCAGCTAGATTTCGAGCAATGGCGACTTGATGGTTAAAGCTCTAAAGGAAGATAGATTTTGTGCCAACTTACAAAGGTTGACAGGGTCTTCTCCAACCTAGCTAGGTCTACTAGGGTCTCCTCCAAGCCCAGATAGGTCCAACAGGGTCTTCTCCAAGCCCAGATATCCAGCAGGGTCTTCTCCAACCTTAGATAGGTCCACCAGGTCTTCTCTAAACAACCTAGATAGGTCTAACAGGGTCTTCTCCAAGCCAGATATCCAACAGGATCTTCTCCAACCTTAGATAGGTCCGCCAGGCTCTTCTCCAAACAAGCCTAGATAGGTCTAACAGGGTCTTCTCCAAGCCCAGATATGTCCCACAGGGTCTTCTCCAACCTTAGATAGTCCACCAGGTCTTCTCTAAACAAGCCTAGATAGGTCTAACAAGGTCTTCTCCAAGCCAGATATCCAACAGGTCTTCTCCAACCTTAGATAGGTCATCCAGGCTCTTCTCCAAACAAGCCTAGATAGGTCTAACAGGGTCTTCTCCAAGCCCAGATATGTCCCACAGGGTCTTCTCCAACCTTAGATAGGTCCACCAGGTCTTCTTTAACAAGCCTAGATAGGTCTAACAGGGTCTTCTCCAAGTCCAGATATGTCCACCAGTATCTTTTCCAAGCCTAGGTAGGTCCATCAGGATCTTCATCAAACCTAGATAGGTTCACCAGGGGTTCTCCAACCCTAAATAGGTCCACCAGGATCTTCTTCTCTCAAGTCTAAATAGGTCTACCAGGATGTTTTCCAAGCCTAGATAGGTCCACCAGAATGTTCTTCAAGCATAGATAGGTTCCCCAGGATCTTCTACAAGCCTATATAGGTACACTAGGGGGTCTTCTACAAGCCTAGCTAGGTCTAACAGGGTCTTCTTCAAACCTAGATATGTTCATCAGGGTCTTCTCCAAGCCTAGCTAGGTCCACATGGATCTTCTCCAAGCCTAGATAAGTCCACCAGGGTCTTGTCCAAGCCTAGATCCACCAGGGCTTTCTCCACTGTTATCTTGACAGTATCAAGCCATTGTGTTGCTGGTCTTCCTCTTTGCCTTGTTCCTTCTATTCTTCCTACTATAATGTCCTTCTCTCGTGACTGCTCTCTTCATATGATGTGTTCAAAGTAGACAAGTCGTAGCTTGGTGATCCTTCCTTCCAGTGACATGTCTGGTTGGTTCTTGTTCTTCTTGCCATCCATGGTATTGATAACATCCTTCTCCAGCTTCACATTATGAAGGTGTTGATTCTTCTCCTGTCTTGTTTCTTTTTCGTCCATGTTACACATCCATATCTTACTACAGAATAGACTAGACTATGTACGAGCGTGTCTTCATCACATGAAATGTTACTACAGAATAGACCAGACTATGTACGGCCGTGTTTTCATCACCAGTGAAATGTTACTACAGAATAGCAGACATGTACGAGCTGTGTCTTCATCACCAGTGAAATGTTACTACAGAATAGACAGACTATGTAGACCGTGTCTTCATCACCAGTGAAATGTTACTACAGAATAGACCAGACTATGTAGGAGCCGTGTCTTCATCACCTGTGAAATGTTATACAGAATAGACCAGACAATGTAGGAGCCGTGTCTTCATCACCAGTGAAATGTTACTACAGAATAGACCAGACTATGTACGAGCTGTGTCTTTATCACCAGTGAATGTTACTACAGAATAGACCAGACTATGTACGAGCCATGTTTCATCACCAGTGAAATGTTACTACAGAATAGACCAGACTATGTACGAGCCGTGTCTTCATCACCAGTGAAATGTTACTACAGAATAGACCAGACTATGTAGAGCCGTGTCTTCATCACCAGTGATATGTTACTACAGAATAGACCAGACTATGTAGAGCCGTGTCTTCATCACCAGTGAAATGTTACTACAGAATAGACCAGACTATGTACGAGCTGTGTCTTCATCACCAGTGAAATGTTACTACAGAATAGACCAGACTATGTACGAGCCGTGTCTTCATCACCAGTGAAATGTTACTACAGAATAGACCAGACTATGTACGAGCCGTGTCTTCATCACCAGTGAAATGTTACTACAGAATAGACCAGACTATGTACGAGCCATGTCCCATCACCAGTGATATGTTACTACAGAATAGACCAGACTATGTACGAGCCGTGTCTTCATCACCAGTGAAATGTTCCTTGATGTGAAGACCTTGTCCAGTGACTTCATTGTTGATTTGCCCATAGCTTTTCTCCTTTTGACTTCCGGTGCGGCGCTTCATCTTGATTGATCATTGATCAGAGTAGGGTGAAGTCTTTACCACTTCTAGTTCATCGCCGTTCATCTCACGCCGTGTCCGGTATACTGCTGTAGTTAAAAGCATGGTAAAGGACGCCAGTTCTACACAACCCTTGAATTGTATTTGTTTTGTTTTCAGTTGATGAAGCAATGACTTTGATGGGCCTGATATCTAGTTGCTGGAAACCATTCAAGATGAGATCTTCCATTTCGCTACTGATCGTTCTTATTGGTGAGTCGTAAAAAGCATCAGTATTTCCCGACATGAGCGTCAAAGACATTGGGGCTGGATCAAGGTAAATTTGTGGGCCCTTGTTAGAGTCACAATCAAGGCTGTAGAGTCGGTAGCCAAACATCCAACTCCAACTCTTCAATTTCACCAAAATGGACACGACTCCACGACTATGACTCCATACCATGGCTGTGCAGTCGGTAAGCCAAACATCCAACTCCTCCATTTCCCTGAATCCGACTCTGCCTCAACCAAAATAGATATCAACGCCGACTCCTCAACTCCCCCTCCACAGCCCAGATCACAGCGGGCCCTATGAATACAGGCCATGGGTGTGACGAGTTTGGAAGCCTAGTAGATCTAACTCCATCCCTAATTAATACCAATGTGGGTTTTATACATTTTGTACTTACAGGATCAACATCTATTAATTACTTTTTTCTTATAATTTTAGGTTTTTACCTGTAACATCTTCAACAAGTAAGTTGCTTAATTAATAGGGCTGGCTTTAGAGGTCCAGTCTTGATGACTTGGGCCAATTGTATTACTTGGGTACCATGCAATACTACATTAAGGAGGACATTAATGGAAGGTGCCGCACGCACAGGGCATCAACCAGCCCAGCCCTCAGTAATCTTCTTCAGTTTAGTCCCCGGTGTGGTCTCCATCTTTGTAGTCTCCTACACCCATTAGGTGCAACGTTGTACACATTAATGTAAATTCACTTTGCATCCAATACTTCCAATGGGAATTGACTTTCCTTCTCACTTAATAACTACGGCGCCTTCATAATGCACAGAATGCATATGGCCCTGCCCCCTCCGTTAACCCCGTCCCTTCAGAAAGCATTGGATGCATATGGCTATGCCTCTCCATTTAGTCCTGCCCCTTCACAATGTACAGTATGCATATGACCCTCCCACTACAATTAGCCCTGCCCCTTCAGAACATGTTGGATGCATATGGCTATGCCCCTCCATTTAGCCCCACCCCTTCACTATGCACAGTATGCATATGGCCCTGCCCCCTCCAATTAACCCCACCTCTTCAGAAAGCGTTGGATGCATACGGTTATGCCCCCTCCATTTAGTCCGCCCCTTCATAATGTACAGTATGCATATCAACCTGCCCCCTCCAGTTATCCCCACCCCTTCAGAACACATTGGATGCGTATGGCCATGCCCCTCCATTTCACCCTGCCCCGGAATTGACTTTTCTGCTTACTTTATAACTACGGCGCCTTCATAATGCACAGTATGCATTTGGCCCCCCAACTCCAATTAACCCTGCCCCTTCAGAAAGCATTGGATGCATATGGCTATGCCTCTCCATTTAGCGCTGCCCCTTCACAATATACAGTATGCATATGGCCCTGCCCCCTCCAGTTAGCCCCGCCTCTTCAGAATGCGCTGGATGCATACGGCTATGCCCCTCCAGTTAGCCCTGCCCCTTCATAATGGACAGGATGTATATGGCTCCGCCCCCTCCAGTTAGCCCCACTCCATTTATTATTGTAACCTGGGCAACACCCCTTCATAACTCCACCCCCTGGGTGTATATGCCTCTGCCCCTTCCGGTTTTTCTCTGGTTAACCCTGTCCCTTTACTACACTCTTTTATTGTAACCCGTAGAATGCTGGATTCTACAGCTACTTCTATATATTTGTCCTCTTTACCAGTAATACTGCATTTATCTAATTATAAAGCTGAGTTGATGTATCTATGTATGTATGTGGCATTAGCCCACCCATTCCACATAGCCACACCCACTCCACATAGCCATGCCCATTTTGCAGCCTGCATCTCTACAGATTCCCACCTCCTCCACATAGCCCCGCCCCTGGGACTATGTGGAGGGGTGAAGCTATGAAGAGGTGGGACTATACATGGTGGTGGTGCTATGAAAGGGGTGTGGCTACCAGGAGGGGGAGGGGCCATGATACATACATACGCAATATTATCATATACGAGCATTACGACCATATATGGGCATTACGCTCGGGCAATACAACTAGCTTTACCCACTTGTGTTCCATCCTTTAGATATTTTCTATCCATACGGACAAGCGCTCGATACGTCAGTTCCAAATACAGCCGACGAAGACGACGGTGTAGAACCTGTAAACATCACTATCAACCTTCCTGTCTTCAACAATTCCTACACCTCCTTATTTGTGAGTATGGAATACTTTTAGATGAGTATGAAACAACGTCTATATGGCAACTATGGTAAAACATTGCAAATATGGATTATCTGACAAAGTCCCATAATATGAATTGAAATCTGGGTTTATGACATTATAACCTACTTTCATTGACTTTCTTCTTCACAGGTTGACAACAATGGACTCTTGTCGTTTAATAATCCGATAATGGAGTACCAGCCTAGTACTCTCCCTTCGTCAGATGACGGGCAGTTCGTGGCTCCTTACTGGGCAGATGTGGATATCACTAACACCGGCAATATATTCTACCGGGAGATTACCGGGTCCGAACCGGCGCTGCTTCTTCAAGCAACAACGGAACTTAAGACGCATTTCAAGCTCTACAAATTCAACGCTACCTGGATGTTTGTGGCTACGTGGTCCAACGTGACCTATCATGGAAGCAAATCCGCCAAGGTAGGACACCACTGATGGGGTTAATGTAGTAACACATTATAAAACATGATATCAGAGGACTAAGTAATCCATATATGCAGAGTTTTACATTACAGCAAGTAGCATTTATGATTCCTGACACCAATGGAGTAACAATGTGTTGTAAGATCAGTAGACCCTACCCTGCGTTTCTTTACATGGCAGAAGTAGCAGACGGTGTACGGAACAGGCTCAGCTCGTATGTCTACTGCATGTCAGCTGTATGTTACAATCATTGAGTTAACCTTGATCATGGCCATTCGTTCATGTTAACGAGGTTGTCCACAACTGTAAAGAGATTTTCCACTACTAACTTTACTCTCTTTCATTTGTCCTAACTAACATTTTCCCAATATATTTCTGGTACCTACCCTGCTCCTATAAGCCTATCTTTAAGAGGCTTGGAAGTACCTTTATTGTTGTAGCTTTGATCTTCTGGTATGGATACCGGATTTGGACCAACTGAGAGGGAAAGGCACTGGTGGAGTGGGGCTGACTCTGTGAGAGACAGCAGTCTGGGCACATCACTGGTGAGGGCAGGGCTGCCTCTGTGTGAGTGACAGCACTTGGGCATGTCACTGGTAGGGGCTGGACTGCCTCTCTGTGAGGGACAGCAGTCCGGGCACATCACTGGTGGGGGCGGGGATGCCTCTCTGTGAGTGGCAGCAGTCTGGGCACATCACTGGTGAGGGTAGGACTGCCTCTCTGTGAGTGACAGCAGTCTGAGCACACATGCCCAAATCAGACATCACCCTACTCTCCACGCGTACAAGTGATGTGCCCTTGCTCATCTGGCCCAAATCCAGTCTCCAGACCGAAAGAATCAAAGCTGCAACAACAATAAAGGTATTTCTGAGCTTCTTAGACATAAGCTTACAAGAGCAGGGTAGGTAGCAGACGTATATTGGGAAAGTGTTGGTTAGGAAGAGTTATGACAAATGAATGGGGTTAAAATTAGTACTGGAATAGCTACTTAACACTGATGGCCTCTATAGGAGAGGTCATCATTGTCTTCTTGGTGGAGGGCTTCACCTGGCACACCGATGATCAGCTGTTCTCGGTGTCGGCACAGCCCAGCTCCAGATACTGCAAATCCAACCCTTATTCACATCAATATGGTGACAATAAATACTTCTTTCTAAAGAACTGATAGAACAGAACCCATTGATGAAGCTAAATGTGAAACGTACGTTGGGTGCGGTTCCCCTACAGATATTTGCCAGAGTGCATTTTACCTCTATTGTCTCTTTCTCCCCATTCACCTCAATGAATTACTAAAAATCTACACTTACACCTCCTTGGGGTCATTTTAATTCAGTATTTTTAACAATTATTATACCCCTCGTGAACTCTTTCTCACTTCCCTTGAGGATACTGTACTTCTACATTTTATCATGCTGAGTTTTATGACTTTTTTTGGGTTATCTGGAGTATCCATTTGTAATATTGAGTTTTTGATAGTGTCATTTGACATATATCATTTATTCATCTAGGCCTTATTTAATATTTTCTGTTCACCATGTTTTTCTATCTATTATATAAAAGCCCTCTCCAGTCTGCCTGTAAGTTTATTCCGAAAACAGCGCCACCTTTAGGACATCGTGTGCATTACAGTTAAACTGAAAAATTACAGTTAAACTGCAATGTGAAGAAGCTTATATGTTTGGTTGATCAGTCAAAGGAAACAGCGCCACCTATAGGACATCTGTGATGGGGACCCACACGCTGTCCGGACATTGGCTGCAGCGCAGGCTTTCATTATCACCTGTACCAGGGTCCGCTTCATCATTAAATTGGCGCCGACCCATACTGTTACTGCCGTGGCTCCTCAGTGTGCAGGGGGAAAGAGACGTCGCACAGGGGTGAATGAGACAGTGCACAACAGCTGGACCGAGAGCTCACAGCAGGAGAGACAGCACAAGGGGGGAGAAAGAACACTCAAAGGTAAAAGAGAACTCACAGGGGGAGAGAAAGCAAAAGAGGAGAGAGAGCACACAGGGGGAGAGACAGCAGCACAAGGGAAAAGAAAGCACAAGGGGAGAGAGAGTGCACAGGGGTAGAGACAGCACAAGGAAAGAGAATGCACAGTGGGGGAGACAGCAGCAAAAGGGAAAAGAAAGCACATGGGGAGAGACAGCACAATGAAACAGAATGCACAGGGCGAGACAGCAGCACAAGGGAAAAGAAAGCACATGGGGAGAGACAGCACAAGGGGGAGAGACAGCACCAAGGTGCGAAGGGGGAAGAGAAAATGCACAGGGTGGAGTGACAGCATAAGGGGAGAGAGAACGCACCAGTGGAGGAAAGAGCGCTCCTGGGGAGAGACAGGACAGGAGAGACACTTACTTGTCTGTAATTAGAATTTTCTGGTGTTTAGGGCTCAGCTGTAAAATGATTTAAGTTCTCTTTAAATAATTTGCAATTTAAGATGCAAAAAAAATAAACCCTAATTTCATTTACAAAATGTTTCCTAACCACAAGTTCATACACATAAAATAGTTGATATTCATGTTCAGAATAACAGATCCTGTCTGCAGTCACCATTAGGGGGAGCTCCCTGTATACAGAGATACATGATAAGATCCTGTCTGCAGTCACCATTAGGGCGAGCTCCCTGTATAGAGATACATGATAAGATCCTGTCTGCAGTCACCACTAGGGGGAGCTCCCTGTATACAGAGATACATGATAAGATCCTGTCTGCAGCCACCACTAGGGGAGCTCCCTGTATACAGAGATACATGATAAGATCCTGTCTGCAGTCACCATTAGGGCGAGCTCCCTGTATAGAGATACATGATAAGATCCTGTCTGCAGTCACCACTAGGGGGAGCTCCCTGTATAAAGAGATACATGATAAGATCCTGTGTGTAGTCACCACTAGGGGGAGCTCCCTGTATACAGAGATACATGATAAGATCCTGTCTGCAGCCACCACTAGGAGGAGCTCCCTGTATAAAGAGATACATGATAAGATCCTGTCTGCACTCACCACTAGGGGGAGCTCCCTGTATAAAGAGATACATGATAAGATCCTGTCTGCAGTCACCACTAGGGGGAGCTCCCTGTATAAAGAGATACATGATAAGATCCTGTGTGCAGTCACCACTAGGGGGAGCTCCCTGTATAAAGAGATACATGATAAGATCCTGTCTGCAGCCACCACTAGGAGGAGCTCCCTGTATAAAGAGATGCATGATCAGATCCTGTCTGCAGCCTCCACTAAGGGGAGCTCCCTGTATACAGAGATACATGATAAGATCCTGTCTGCAGCCACCACTAGGAGGAGCTCCCTGTATAAAGAGATACATGATAAGATCCTGTGTGCAGTCACCACTAGGGGGAGCTCCCTGTATAAAGAGATACATGATAAGATCCTGTGTGCAGTCACCACTAGGGGGAGCTCCCTGTATAAAGAGATACATGATAAGATCCTGTCTGCAGTCACCACTAGGGGGAGCTCCCTGTATAAAGAGATGCATGATCAGATCCTGTCTGCAGCCTCCACTAAGGGAGCTCCCTGTATACAGAGATACATGATAAGATCCTGTCTGCAGCCACCACTAGGAGGAGCTCCCTGTATAAAGAGATACATGATAAGATCCTGTGTGCAGTCACCACTAGAGGGAGCTCCCTGATAAAGAGATACATGATCAGATCCTGTCTGCAGTCACCACTAGAGGGAGCTCCCTGTATACAGAGATACATGATAAGATCCTGTCTGCAGTCACCACTAGGGGAGCTCTCTATATACAGAGATACATGATCAGATCCTGTCTGCAGTCACCACTAGAAGGAGCTCCCTGTATACAGAGATACATGATACAATTCTGTCTTCAGTCACCACTAGGAGGAGCTCCCTGTATATAGAGATACATGATGCAATTCTGCCTGCAGTCACCACTAGGAGGAGCTCCCTGTATAAAGAGATACATGATCAGATCCTGTCTGCAGCCTCCACTAAGGGGAGCTCCCTGTATACAGAGATACATGATAAGATCCTGTCTGCAGCCTCCACTAGGAGGAGCTCCCTGTATAAAGAGATACATGATAAGATCCTGTGTGCAGTCACCACTAGGGGGAGCTCCCTGTATAAAGAGATACATGATCAGATCCTGTCTGCAGTCACCACTAGAGGGAGCTCCCTGTATAAAGAGATACATGATACGATTCTGTCTGCAGCACACATTAGAGGGAGCTCCCTGTATACAGAGATACATGATAAGATTCTGTCTGCAGCCACCACTAGAGGGAGCTCCCTGTATACAGAGATACATGATACGATCCTGTCTGCAGTCACCACTAGGGGGAGATCCCTGTATACAGATGAATATGATTTTGTCTTCAGACACCACTACAGTGAGCTTCTTGTATAGAGAGATACATGATAAGATCCTGTCTGCAGTCACCACTAGGGGGAGCACCCTGTATACAGAGATACATGATAAGATCCTGTCTGCAGTCACCACTAGGGGGAGCTCCCTCTATACAGAGATACATGATCAGATCCTGTCTGCAGGCACCACTACAGGGAGATCCCTTTATACAGAGATACATGATAAGATCCTGTCTGCAGCCTTCACTAGGGGGAGCTCCCTGTATACAGAGACACATGATAAGATTCTGTCTGCAGTCACCACTAGGGGGAGCTCCCTGTATACAGATATACATGATACAATTCTGCCTGCAGTCACCACTAGGGGGAGCTCCCTGTATACAGAGATACATGATAAGATCCTGTCTGCAGTCACCCCTAGAGGGAGCTCCCTGTATACAGAGATACATGATAAGATCCTGTCTGTAGTCACCACTAGGGGAGCTCCCTGTATACAGAGATACATGATAATATTCTGTCTGCAGCCACCACTAGGGGGAGCTCCCTGTATACAGAGATACATGATACAATTCTGCCTGCAGTCACCAGTAGGGGGAGCTCCCTGTATACAGAGATACATGATACAATTCTGCCTGCAGTCATCACTAGAGGTCGCTCCCTGTAAACAGAGGTACATGATAAGATCCTGTCTGTAGTCACCACTAGAGGGAGCTCCCTGTATACAGAGATACATGATAAGAGCCTGTCTGCAGTCACCACTAGGAGAAGCTCCCTGTATACAGAGATACATGATAAGATCCTGTCTGCAGTCACCACTAGGGGGAGCTCCCTGTATACAGAGATACATGATAAGATACTGTCTGCAGTCACCACGAGGGGGAACTTCCTGTATACAGAGGTACATGAGAAGATCCTGTCTGCAGTCACCACTAGGGGGAGCTCCCTGTATACAGAGATACATGATAAGAGCCTGTTTGCAGTCACCACTAGGAGAAGCTCCCTGTATACAGAGATACATGATAAGATACTGTCTGCAGTCACCACTAGGGGAGCTCCCTGTATACAGAGATACATGAGAAGATCCTGTCTGCAGTCACCATTAGGGGGAGCTCCCCGTATACAGATATGATGAGATTCTGCCTTCAGCCTCCACTACATAATGTTCATTTAACAAACTTGGAAGTAAAATAGTTTACACTACGCTCCTCATAGTAATGGCTGCTAAATGTGTATATGACGCTTCTGAAGTAGATAAATTATCCCTCAGTTTTGTATAAATGTTCTATGTGTAATATATATATATATTATTTTTTTTCTGTAACAGATGAACACCTTTCAGGCCGTGTTGATCTCAGATGAGAAGTTAACATTCCTGATGTACAATTATGGACGCATGGAGTGGCCGTTCTTGAAAAATGGTGTCATGGAAGGACCCCAAGCTCTTGTAAGTGGTCAATTACTAAAGGCCTAGTCTGCTATATATCCACAATATGTAGTAAAACAACTCAACACAAAATAAAAGTACTCCAAAGCCTTCAATTGCCCTGAAAAACATGTATAACCCTCTTCTCTTGCCCTCACACTAATCTTCTTTAATGTATGCTGTCACACACTTTATGTGCACTTTGTTCAGTAATTTATGACTTCCTATATGTAAAACTAAACTGTGAACTGTGACGCATAACGGCTGCTGCACTCCCTGCCTCGTCTTTTATAGAGGCTATGACAGCCCCACTTCTTCCAGCTCTGTTCATCATCTTTAAGCAAAAATTACCATAGTTTGCAGATTATAAAACATACCGGATTATAAGACCCGCCCCAAATTAGAGTAGGAAAGTATAAAAAAAAGTTATGTAAAAATGGGGGGGTCGTCTTACAATCCTAGCATCTTATATAATGTGTAGATTACCAGGGGAACATGGTAGCGGAGGAGTGGCTTAGGATGGTGATAGGAGGCTTGTCGGTGAAGCTCGGGGCTTGGAAAAAGGGGTGTCATGGCAGTGAGATGGAGGCACCATTGATATTCGGTCGTGGAGGCGGTGGAGCGTCTCAAGAGGTTAATAGCAGGCAGGGTCGACGATGTTGCAGGCTTGGGTCTCATAGAAGGAAGTGGCACGGGACGGGCGCCATTGAGCTGAAGGCGTGGTGGCGGTGGAGCATCTCAAGAGGACAATAGCAAGCAGGGTGGGTGATGCTGCGGGCCTGGCTATCGTAGGACGAGGTGTCGTGGTGGCATGGGATGGGCGCCATTGATCTGCAGCTGTGGTGGCAGTGGAGAAACTCAACACATTAATAGCCGACAGGGTCGGTGATGTTGCAGGCCTGGTATCATAGGTGGCAGTGTCGCAGTGGCATTGATCTGCAGGTGCTTGACGCGATAGGCGTCAAGAAAACAGCTGCAGGGGTGTTGCGTGTGAAGATTGAGATATTGGCTTTTTGGCATCTCCATCAGCGCCAGTGCCACCTCCACAACCATTTTCCTGGAGTCCATCCCCTGCAGATCAATGGCGCCTGCATCCTGCCACAGCGACACCTCCTCCCATAACCCCTGAACCCACAGCTTCACCAATCCTGTCCTCTGTGAACCCACTCCACATTGCCCCACCGCTATGGTAAGCTATATTCGGATTGTAGGATGCACCCCCATTTTCCATCCAATTTTGGGGGTGGGGGGTGCTTCTTATATTTCAGAAAATACTTTCAATAATATCCCTTATCTACCCTCTATGTACCTTTTACCCCGCAGGCTGGTCTAAACAACGATGTAGGCTATACACTTCCCAAATCTTTGACAGCAAACATCACCCAACTCAATGTAACCAGTAATGTGAATGTCACTGGACGATGGGCCTTCAATATAGACTCAAGCGTCATTCTCTTTTCTGATACATTTATAGGTAAGTATAACATTTTTTGTATTGCCTGAATTCATGTTTTCTTCTGTATCATGATGTCCTAAGGAATCTCACGCACAATACTTTTGGCTGGTGTTTTATCCATTTACTAGGTTTCCTGAAGTTACCTTTGTTCAGATTTTGTGTTACCTTTACGATTGTATGTACAACTCATCATTGATTTCCATTTCTCCATTTTGCAAAGAAACATATAGGTAAGAGTACAAAGCCAACATGGAATGCTGATGATGACATAGCAGGAGATAGGTGTATGCGGGCCCTCAAGTGTCAGTCACCAAGGGACCCAAGCATTGCAAGAATAAAGCTGTTTTATTTGCAGTTTATTGGCATGGATCTCCTAACCCCACTGATCAAATTAGTTTTGTTCTACCGATGGTTCTGACTGTAGATTTTAATTTTTACACCAAATAAACTGCAAAAGAAATTACTTTTTTTTTTAAAAACATATTTTTAGAGATATTGCTCTAGCTTGTTAACATTACAAAACCACTAATGTTGACTAGGATAAGAAATTGATGACATTTCTTATGTTGCTACACTTGGAGCTCATTCAGTCAAAATAAAGATGAAAAAACGTCATCGATGAACCGGCACCAGCACCCATCTCTATTGGAGATTCTGTAAAGGATGCGGTAAGTATCTCAGGCATTGATGCCAGATATGTCTATATGTTGGTATACCAAACTGGTGTCCTATGTAATGACATGGAGCAGAGCGGAGCTCCGTCAATATTTTTCAACAGACATGGGGAGGACCTTGCCGTGGTTCTGTTGCTCACAATCAATGGGTTTCACTGCAACCAGATTTACTTAATGACATCACCATGCAGTGTATTCAAGGGGAACGAGTAGCACCACCCAAGTGTAAATAAATCAAGAAAGTAGGTGCTCACCATGCCGATTGGGGTAATCATGGGGTAACCATGAAGTGGTGATCATAGTATAATAGAAACCCCATCTATGTATTAGTTTAAACTCAAGGGACAGAGTAGCCACTATAGTATTTGGGACCTGTTTTGGGGACTGTAGTACTAAACTAAAGTCTGTAGCCTCATTTATTCCTACTTTCACAATCCCAAAGAGTTTCCTTCTATCAAGGTAATTAGGGTTTTAAAATATTTGGCATGTAATGTACACATATATAAAGCTAATGTAACGCTAGATACTACACGGACAAGTCATGAGGCAGGGTAGTCAAATGTGCCTGGGTCAGGAAGGAGACAAAGGCGTATTCAGGTCACAATCTGAGGATAGCGCATCAAAACAAAGGGACAAGGCAAACAGATGGACAGAGGAGGGCCAAGGTCAGGCAGCAATAGAATCACAGAAAGGTAGAGATAGAAGGGACCTCCTGGGTCATCTGGTCCCACCCCCTTCTCAAGATTGTAGATCAGACACAGAACACAGTTGAACGAGGTCAACAAGCACCAAGGAGCAAAATGCTACAACTGGCAGAGATCTAGAACTAACTGCTCAGCTAAATAGCTGGGCAATCATAGAAAACAGGGAATAAGCTCAGCACATCCCATTCTCAGATTGGATGGCTGAGCTGACAATTAACACACAAAGAGCTCAGCACACCCCAGCACTAGATTGGTCACCTGGGCTGTCACTCACCAAACTGAAAGCCCAGATTCCAAAATGCAGCAAAACGTCACTCTCTGCGTCACCACAGTTAACTCATATATGACACTCAGGGGCCCCTGTGGATACATATTAATCTGTTGCAGTGATCTCCACATAATTGTGCTAACGCTTCCCATAATTTTAAATACATATTAAATGAAGTCACGTATTCTAAAAGGGAGAAATACATGGACAAAAAATTGAAAATTTATCAAATAAAAACATTTCAATGTGCGCACCTTGTGCCAGATCCTGTGTCCTAGACAAAAAAAACAGCACTGGGATACAACCCATATAACTAGGGATGAGCGAGTATACTCGCCACTATTCGGAACTCGCCGAATAGTAGCGATATTCGGGTACTCGCTACTCTCTGAGTATCTTATGAGTACTCAGGAGTAGCGAGTAGTCCGATTACTTTCGCAGTGTATCTGTAGATACACTGTGAAAGTACCCTAAAAGTTGTTGAAAACAATAAAATTACATACTCACCTGCCCGACGCCTGCACCGGGACCGTCCCAGAAGACCTGTGATCACCGGACAAGGACCTGTGACTTCCAGCCAATCAGTTGGCGGGTAGCGATCTGGTCAATCAGATGGCGACACGTCACAACCACGTGATCGCTAGCGGCCACCTGATTGGCCAGATTGCAAGATCCTGGCAGTACACCTAGGATAGATAGATGCACTGCGAAAGTAATCGGACTCGCTATACTCGCAATGAGTACCGAGTTCCAGTGCCTACTCGTTGTGAGTATAGCGATTCCGAATATTGCGGTACTCGCTCATCTCTACATATAACCACCAGAATAACCAAGAGGGTCATATAAATATAATAGATATACAACATAGGTACAAATGGATACTATACCTAAAGTAATATCAAATAGTATTTAATAATGTAAAATGGTGCACTCATGTACAGATGATGATATAAAAATAATCCAATATCAAAAGAATATAAAAGGAGACCATAGAGACACATTACCGTAAAGCCACATGCATACTCACATGAGTGAAATGACTCATAGAAAAAGTATTATATTGGAATAAGGATCCCACATGTTTCGCCACATGAGGAGGCTTCCTCGGAGGGTGAATGTCATGCTTGGGAGGAAAGGAAATCAGGTAACAGGTAGGTGTAATGGGCGAAGGGATCAGGAGGATGTAATCTGACCCTTACCCTGGGGGGTCCCTAGCTCGCCCTGCTCTCGGAGGTACCTCTGATGGTGAGGAGGTCTGAGTCTCTGCCCTATTCCCTGACTCCTGAATATCCCTCCACCGAAAGATCCGGGATCACAGCTACTCCCAAGGAAATACTTCAGCCCAGCAGCTAAGCAACAGCACAGCACCAAGACCTAGAGCAAATAACTATCAGCAGCATCTGATAGAAGAGAGGGAATGCTATTAAATGCTAGGGGGAGGGGATTCCAGGTGAGTCACACATCAACCCCTCAACTAGCAGATGAACATAATAGTGAATGCAGCTCTGGAGCACAACATAAGAGGCAAAGACCTTCACAACTACACCTCATGCAGCTCTTAAAGACAAACAACATACACAGCAGCATCCAGCAATGTCAGCGCCATTTGAGCGTGTGACAGTGAACACCTGATGAAGCCACCTTGTGTGGTGAAACACATGGGGTCCTCCTTATTTCAGCATGATGCTTTATGTTTGAGTGGTTCATGATAGTTAATGAAACGGTATTGCCAGTCAGTTCTTTATCAATCACAACAGACATCTCGTATTAGTCTTATTCTAACAAATAAATCAAGATCATGATACTTGCTGAACGAGGAACTTGGGTGGTCAATGCAGAGAAGACGACTTCGGCTATTGTTAACATTCGGAAGTGAGTGACCTTGGAATAACTCTTTAAGGATAAAACCTATAGTAAATCATAACCTGGCGAAGTTGGCACATTTAATGCAAACTGCAATTTACTTTTAGGCACCTTGATGAACTGTTAATAAAGGTGACCCCGCATAGGGGATATTGATTACTCCAAATGGCATTATTATGACTGAACCATTAAAGTCTATCTTTTTTGTGATCTAGTTTTCCAGTGGTGTGAACACAGTCCTACAGACTTGTTCACGTTGTGCATTGGTTCACCTATAAGTGTCTAATTAGTTTCTTGTTATGCAACATAGAGAGTGCCCCCCACCCTTTCCAGGGCCGGTTTTAGGCAAAGTGGGGCCCTAGGCAAAAGGTTAAAGTGGGCCCTAAATGCTCAGGCCACTTTCACATCTAACGCTTTGCTGCATTTTGCTCAATTTGCATTTCCATGCATTTTTACCGCAAAAATGCATCAAAACGCATGTGTTTTTGTTCCCATTGATTTTAATGGAAACACATGTAAAAACACATGTAAAAACGCATGTGCATTTTCAAAAACAGAAAACGCATGCGTTTTTGCCAACTCTGCCCAAAACATCAGGGAAGACGTTTTGTGCTGCATTCGCAAAAATGCATGCGTTTTGCGTTTTTGAAAACGCCCATGCGTTTTGCATGCATTTTTACATGCGTTCCCATTGAAATCAATGGGGGAAAAAACGCTAGCGTTTTTAATGCGTTTTTAGCGGTCAAAACAGCTAGAAAGGCAAATTTAGCAAAACGCACACCAACCTTAGATGTGGAACAGGCCGTAGTTATATGGTAAGAGTGACTTCATAAGTTGATTATCTAGGTCAGAATAAGAACATACTGAACGTCATTTTTATTTCAATCATAAAAAAACCCCAGAAATTTGTAAAAAAAAAAAATATTTTTTTTTTATTTCCGAGACCCATGATGTTTTAATTTTTGAAGATACATAGATATGTGAGGGGTTACTTTATGTGCCCTGAGCTGACATTTTTACTGATACCATTTTGAGTCAGATACAACATTTTGATCGCCTTTTATTGCATTTTATTGTAACAACGTGGTGGCCTAAAAAACATAATTCTGGCGTTTTTATTTTTTTCCCCCCATTACGCCATTTACCAATTGGATTAATTTACTTCATATATTGATAGCTTAGATTCTTACGAACGCAGCGATACCAAATATGTGTATTTTTACATTTTTTTCACTGTTTTATTGCTATTTTCAGTTCAGCTCCTTTGGGGGCCCCTAAGAGAGTGGGGGCCCTAGGCAACTGCCCAGTCTGCCCCCCTCTAACGCCGGCCCTGCCCCTTTCCTTAGTGAGCCAGGCACATAAAATGCCATCTTCTGCATCGTGTCCATATTGGACTCTGGCCCTTCTGTATCCTGCATCCATAGGGATTGTACATAGGATTAAGTTTTAAATAAGTTAGATAAGGACCGTTCTGATATGGGTCACCTTGGCGTTGGTAGAACGGCTTTGTACATTTTTTGCAAAAAATGTATTAACTAAATACCCTGTTATTAACACTGTTTTCCATCAGCGCTAGCTCTTTATTATTACCTGTTACAGCAGAGTATTTCTACACGTTTGTTATACTTTTTTTTTGTGATCGAGTACATAACATGATTTCACTGCAACCAGCAAATTGCCAGTGAAATTCCTAGAAAAGTTGCCGTGTGTAAAAGGTACCTTAATAGACGTCAGAAGTGATTGTGGATAAGGAAAGAAGCAGTGATCAACTGATTGGACAGGAGAGCAGTCAAGATCTAGACTAGAGGGTCAAACAAAGACATAAGGCAGAGAAGAGACATTCTGATAAAGGCAAAATGGCATCTAATGGTTAAATTTCAAGGAATGAAGATGTGAAGATGGATCTGTAATCAAAGGTCAATGCACAATAGTGTAGGGATCAGAGTAAGAGCAGTCAGAGAGCAGGTAACATGGGGATTTTGTTGGGGCACCGTCTGATCTATGGGTTGGTCAAGCTGCTTTACCATTGTTCTGTACCCCGCCCTAGCCTTGAGCCAACGAGATGAACCATTATTAATATACTAAATTGTGCAGATTATAAAATGCACCAGGTTATCAAACACACCCCAAATTTAGAGGAGCAATATAGGAAAAAAATAATTCTTAATCTTAAAATGGGGGTCTGTTTTATAGTCTGAGTGCAGATTACCGGGTCATAGGAGGCAGGGGCGCTGCTGCAGGAAGTAGGGCTGCCGGCCCTATGCCAAGAGGAGGGGGTGTCGCGGAGGTATGAGTGGGGCGATGCTGCAGACCCGGAGCTGGAATGACGAGGTGTTGCGGTGGTGCAAGGTGGGTGCCATTGATCTTTTGGTGGTCAATACAATGGAGGTGGTACATGGGCAGATTGAGATTTGGGAGATTTGAGTACACACGCCGTCTCTGAAGCCATTTTCCTGAACTCCACCGCATGGGAAACAGCGTATGCACAGATTTAGGTGTTGGCTTTCCAACATCTCAATGTGCACATGCGCCACCTTTGCGGCCATTTTTCTGAAGTCCATCACGTCCACCGCCTGGAGATCAATGCTGCCTGCCTTGTGTACCTGCAACACCCCATCCTCCAAGCCCGGGAGCGGGAACTACCTGCAGAGGCAACCCTGCCTCCTGTGACTCTGCTCCACCACTGCGCCCTCCATCCTAGAAAACCACATCCAGATTATAAGATGCACCTTCATTTTCCCTCTAATTTGGGAGGAAAAAAGTGCATTTTATAATCCACAATATACGTTACTTAATTTTATGACTATTCATGCAACCAATAGGTGTAGAGAACGTTCCCCTCCAACAGGGTGTATTACAGAGAGGGTTGGGCTTTTCTTCTAGATATTGGTTATTGGGATCATTTATGTCCAAGAAAACCAATCCATGACTTTAGAGAGTAAAGACCTACAAACAATCTTGTGGGTGTTACGCTAGCGAGTGGACCAACTGCCCTGCAGTCTGGACTTACCTTTGAGGGATGGGACTAAGTGTCTACCAGGTTTCCACCAGAGTCTCTGATTGTGAGGATTGACTGGGCAGCCGGTAGACTCCAGGTAACACTCCAGGGTATTGCAGCAGCTGACCTAAAGGTCAGGGACGCAGGTACAGAAGGGCAGGCAGGATGAAGCAGGTAGTGGAGGCTGGTTGAACAGAGTACATTCAGGAGACAGGCTGGTTGGGCTGGTCCAGGTGCACAAACAGGCAGGACAAGTTCAGGAAGATGGACTAGCAGAACAGGTGCTGGTTTAAAAGGACAGGGTTCATGTACACAGCAAGGCAAGACAGGGTCAGAAACTAAGGTGACAGTTAGACAGCAGACTGGAGTTCTGATGAGATCACACTGACCAGGAACATAATTTATCAGACAACTTCCCTTCTTTCAAACAAGATACACTCACCTTCAAATCAGCCCTCACCTCTGCTAAACTGACCTATTTCACAAACCTTGCATCTTCACTATCGTACAACCCCAAACAACTGTTCAGCACTTTTAACTCTCTCCTCCGCCCACGGCTTCCCCTTCCGACCTCCCTCATTTCTGCTGAGGACTTCGCCATATACTTAAAAAATAAGATCGACCAAACAAGGCAAACCTTTATTGTTCCACCACAACCACTCCATATACCAGACCTCTACCCTTCCCTCATAACCTCCCTCTCCAACATCACTGAAGGAGAGCTTACTCGTCTCCTATCCAAATTACACCTCACCACCTGTGCACTTGACCCCATCCCTTCCCACCTCCTCCCCAACCTCACTAACACACTCATCCCAGCCCTAACCCACCTATTCAACCTATCTTCCGGTATTTTCCCCTCGGCTTTCAGACATGCCACCATCACGCCATCCTCAAAAAGCCAAACCTTGACCCGACTGCTATGACGAGCTATCGTCACATATCGCTGCTCCCGTTTGCTTCCAAACTCCTTCAACAACATGTCCATGCTCAATGTTCCTCCCACCTCTCGTCTCTCTCCTTGATAACCTACAATCTGGCTTCCAGCCCCACCACTCCACCGAAACAACCTGACCAAATTACTAATGACTTGCTCACAGCCAAAGCTAACAGCCCTGTCACGATTAGCTTAGTCAGGACCTGCAGCTCTCTGGCGCCCCCTTAGCCTGCTGGTCAAATCCGGTATTGCCAGAGGATAAGAAAGGTGCCCAGCTGCTCTAATTTATGTTGTCTACTGCGGCACGTGATGTGACAGGATGTATATATACCACCAGTTCCTGCCAGGAACGTATATATACCTCAATCCAGTCACCCTCAGGCCACAATATCACATAAATACAGAAGTATGCTGCCACCACCGACCTCTTTCAGGTGGGTCGGTAACCTGTGCGATAGCGTAAAAAATGAGCAGGGAGGACGTGAGAAATCGTTCATAGGACAAGGAGATCGAAGCTAGTAAATTAAAATAGTTTACTCCGAAATAGGGCAATGGTTACAAAAAATGTACAGCATATTATATAAGAGACAAATTACATGTATGAATAACAGTTATATAAAATAAAAGGAATAAAGTATGAAAGTTTCAGACCTAGTCAGGCTTGGTACTTAGTTTCTTGGAGGAGGCCCTTCTCCTGGATGGGTAGATTCTGTCGACAGTTAGCTGGTGTTGACTGTCAGACCTCGAGAGCAGAATCCCCCAAAAATGTCCTCTTTGCTTTTATTAACCAGGAGAAATCTTTGACCCCCCTTCGCAAAGTGAGCCCTCCTTTGTGGGCGTGTCTGCTGAGCCATCCTCTCTCACCAGGCTTAATGAATCCCCATTTTTCCATATCTAGAGATGGGGTTGGCTCACAGACATAAGATATGGCTCATTTTCCAGGTCAGGTGATTCTGAGAAGTTTGATACCAAATATGACTTGATGGTCTTATTTGGAATGCCAGCAATCCCTTCTCAGGTTCCTGAACGTTGTACAACTGTACAAAATACATCATTGAATACCCAACACGGTAAGTAATCTAAAAATATGCATTATGTGTTTGTGGTATGATCGGGTCGTCTTAAATTCGATATTGAAACCACTGTGAATTTTAGACAAAGGACTTGGTTTCTTTGGTAGAAACAAAACTGGTTTGGACTGGAGTCCAGCTCTACCCCCTTGAAAGTTATTTATTGGGGCGTCGTAAATGGCTTAAGCTGGGGGATGCTGAAATTGTTTCTATGTAAACTGCACAGAAACCAACAAAAAGGGAGGGGGAATGAGGGGTTAGCCTGGACTGACTCTCCAATACCTTAAAAATCATGAGCAATATTCATTTTCATGACAAGCCCATTCTCCATCCTCCTCCTTCTAGACCTGTCTGCCTTTGACACCTCGACTACTGCAACCTCCTCCTCTGTGGCCTTCCTGCTAACACTCTTGCACCTCTCCAGTCTGTCCTTACTCTGCTGCCCGACTAATACACCTCTCTCCTCGCTACTCCCCTGTATCTCCCCTCTGTTAATCCCTCCACTGGCTCCCAATTCCCCAACGAATCCAGTTCAAGCTACTAACACTGACTTACAAAGCCGTCCATAACCTGTTTCCTCCCTATATATCTGAACTAATCTCCCGCTATCTTCCCTCACGTAATCTTCGATCCTCCCAAGACCTCCTCTTCTCCTCCACACTTATTTGTTCCTCACACAACCGCCTCCAAGATTTCTCCCGAATATCCCCCGTCCTCTGGAATTCTGCGCCCAAACACGTCCGATTATCCACCACACTCGGATCCTTCAGACAGAAGGTGAAAACCCATCTCTTCAGGAAAGCTGACAGCCTGCAATGACCGAGCCGCTGCCCCACCGCCACCAAAGCTGCCGCCTCACCACCACCAGAGCTGCCGAACCCCAACCTTCTGTCTCTCTCCCCATTATCCTGTAGAATGTACAGTCCCTAACAAAAGTTATGTCGCTGATCCACGTTATGTAAACAAAAGCTTATAACCTGATATTAAATTCATCCATTGGTTGTATAAATTCTTCTTTTGAAAGCTGAAACCCTTCGAAATGTGGTTTAGGTTAAGAAAATAAATTGGCATCAATGATGAAATATTGATCATTTAATGAACACAGAATGGTCAGACTTTGACAAGACAAAAGTTTTGTTGCCAGGTCATATAATGCACCCAATCCTAGTTTACATCCTCACCTGTGCTCAGTAAATGATCGGTTAATTAGTGGGTGTGTATAAAAAGAAACCCAGCCCCCCAGACCTTCACTTGAACTGCAACTTGAGCTCTGACACCATGCCAAAAATCCACCCTGCGACCAAAGCCTTGATTATCAAGAGGCTGAAGACCAGATCCACTGCAGAGGTGGCTGGCACCTTTAATGTGTCTCATCGTCAAGTACAAAGAATTAAAAAAAGATTTAAAGAGACTGGAGATGTGTTTAACAAGCCCAGGTCCGGCAGACCCCGCAAGACAACTGCTCAGGAGGAAAGTTTATTGGTTAGAAAATCCAAAGCAAACCCCTCTTCCACTGCAGCAGAGCTCCAACAGGCCTGGTCACCTCAAGTCCCTGTGTCAACTAGAATAGTTTGTAGGATTCTGTCTTGAAATGGCCTCCATGGTGGAATCAGTGCCCAGAAGTCAGCACTAAACCAAAGGCAAATAAAAAAAACGTGTAGCATTTGCAAATTCCCACAGCTTGCTAAACAGATGGACGCTGGAAAAGTGGCAGAAGTTGGATTTCTCTGATGAATCTTCAGTAGAATTACACCACAGCTGTCGCAAACACTGCAGGAGACCTGCTGGAGCCCGTAGTGGTGGAAACATCATAGTCTGGGGTTACATTCAGTAAACGTTCTCTACAGGTATGCAGATACTTACCAGTGTATGTTCTATTTGTCGATTAGACCTGTAGATAAAGGTCTAGATATCATCTGTTCTTATTTCTTCATCACTTGTATAATGTTACATGGATTAGTCTTATCTTTAACCCTTACATATATACAGTATCTGCATTCCAAGACTTTAATGTACAATATCATTTCCATGCTTCTCACCTCCTATAAAAACAGTAACATTCTTAAAATTAGAACCTTCAGTTACAAATAGTTTCTCAATGTTTAGAGTTGATTCTAAATGACAGAACGTCCTTGGGGTAAACATCTGACATATTCACGTTACCAGCTCTGGCCCAAGGGTAAAATGTCTAATGGTTTACATTAGAAGCATTTGCAGGACCATCGATGATGAAATAGAGGAAGCTTTCTCTGTCATTTTTGGTTTACCGAATTTTTCGGTTTATAAGACACACATTTGTTCGGCCAAATTTTATGGGAAAGTGGGGGGTGCGTCTTATAATCTGAATCTATTATGTGCTGTGCTGTAGGGGAAGGGGAGGCAGCTCTGGAGCGGTGTCCAGGAGCTGGAGGAAGTTGGCGTGGGCTGCAGAGGCATCATGTGCCCCCACTCATTAGGCTCACGTAATATGCCCTGCATCCCCTTGTCCATCACCTCGGCGCTGAGAGGTGGGCAGGGTGAGCGGAGTATATCATATGAGCCTAATGAGCGGGCCCATAGGATTAGTGACTGCAGCTATAGCCCAGTACGATCCTGTGTGGATAGTCACTGTCTCCCAGGCTTTTATTGCGTGGAAAGCAGTGACTATCCCAGAGGTAGACGAGCATACTCACCTCTCCATATCCCTCCTTGTAGCCTGCACCATCAATCTGTCCGTGAAGGTATCTGATCATGTGAGTGGCACAGCACAGTGACGTCATCGCTTCGCGCGCTGGGACAATAAGACAGACGGATGGCGTGGGATGCAGGGAGCAATATGGAGAGGTTAGTATGATCGTTTATTATGTTTAAGTGTGTGCCACCATAGGGGCAATGTACCATCATGGGGGCTATGTACTATCATGGGGGCTATGTACCATCATGGGGGCTATGTGCCATCATGGAGGCTATGTACTAACATGGGGGCTATGTACCATCATGGAGCTATGTACTATCATAGGGGCTATGTACCATCATGGGGCTATGTACCAGCATGGGAGCTATGTAAATCAGCATAGGGGCTATGTACCATCATGGGGGCTATGTACCAGTATGGGAGCTATGTATACCAGCACGAGGGCTATGTACCATAATAGGGGATATGTATTATCATGGGGGCTATGTATCATCATAGGGGGCCGTATACATCATGGGGGCCATACCCATCATGGGGAGCCATATCCAACATGGGGGGGCAATATCCAGCGTGAGGGGGCCTTGTACCAGAATGTAGGGACATATATACCAGGATGGGGGGACATATATATACGAGGATGGGAGGTCATATACCAGGATGAGGAACATATATACTGATTGTAAGACAGACACTGACATTATAAGACAGACCCTCTTTAACATTAAAAATTATATTTTTCTCTTTATCAAATTTGGGTGTGTCTTATAAAGCAAAAAATATGGTAGATTTGTTTGAGAATCACTGATCAGATGGGTAACAATATCCTCTATTTATTCATTTTTTGGACATGTTACAAGTCTTGACGTTTTGCTAATTGTTTGTTTCTTTGCTTTCGTAGAAGAAGAAAATCGAACATGACCTTCTGAGGATTAATCTTAGTCTTGTTGAGTAATAATGGCCCATTCTGTGGCTCTTGTTGTTCTACTTTGTAAAATATTGACGTTTGGAACATTGTTTACCACCACCACGACCCCAAAAATTACCAAGTACAACAACAGTATCCGGCTCAACTTTTTGCCAGTGCTACATAATTATAATTTTCTTATTTTTACTTTTTTCCATATAGTAGACAGATGCCCCCCAACCAGTCGTTTGGGAACCTCCTGTAACTCTTTTTACCCTATTTGCACCAAGGATCACCAAGTTACCACTTGCCTACTTTGGACACATCGTACAATGAGAAAAATCACTAGAGAAGGACAATATGATATGAAGAATACAAGGTGAAGAGAAAGAGCAGCAACCCAATGGCTTGATAGTGTTAAGATAACGGCAGAGACGACCTTGGTGGACCCATCTAGGCTTGGAGAAGACCCTGTTGAACCTATATAGGCTTGGAGTAGACTCTGGTAAACCTATTTAGGCTTCTCGAAGCCTATTTAGGCTCCAATGGGTAATGACTGGTGGTGTAGTAGCGGGGACAGGTTATCACTAACCTTTCCTGGTTTTACCGCCCGTACAACTAGTATCTCCAGCGTGTGGTGTATTGCCGCACACCGAGCGGGGCCCAGCATCTCTGGGAAGGCCGTGGATCATGTGATGTGTCGTCACCTCAGGTCCTGCGATTTTAGGTCCTTCAGGCTTCTGCTCCCGGCGATCTCCTCCTACACAGCTCTGCCACTTATCCCTTACAGAGGGACAACGACAAGGAGAATAAGGGATTTCAATTGTTATAATTGCTCTCCCTATAAATAACCACCACCCAGAACTGCATGTGTCACTTGATGAAGGTAGGCACTACCGTCAAAACGCGTTGTTAAGAAACCCCCTGAAACATGATCCTCCTGGTTGGCCTTTCTCTGGCGCCTGCATACACTAATATTCTCCTTTATTCTCCCTAGATTATACCACATGGGACACACGTCACGCTGGGTGTAGGGAGACACCCAGCGCTGGACGACAACAGGGGGGGGAAGGAGTCCCTGATGCTAAGGGCAAAAAGGGGATATGGTAACCTCTAGAACAACTAGCGCTGACACCTTGCTCCCCTAACGTCCCTATACAGTTTCCGCAACTGTCGCCAACAGGATACCTATTCCCTGACTGTCCCTGGACTACCACTACACAGGCCTCAGAGCGGGTGATCACTAATCAGCCCGACTAGCAACTAGAAAACACACAAGGGAAACATACAAAGTGGGGAAGAGATACACTTAGCTTTAGCAGATCCAAGCAGCAAACCAGCAGGCTCCAAAAAACACTGCTTTGATCCAAGAATCAATCTGGAACACCTGAGGCTATCACCAGCAGTGCATCCTGGGAGTCAAGAGAAATATATAGGCAGCTCCAAGGTAAGGAATCAGCTGGGTCCTAGTGACCTCCAACTTTAACCAAAAGGAAAATGCCTCTTAAAGCGACAGAGACATGTTTTTCTTTAGGATGTGGACTGTTTGGCCAAACGCTGGGACATTCTGCAAGTGACCTCTACAGTCTCATCCGTGCCTCCTGACACACTCATGACAACACCCATGGGAAGGGGTATGTGGCTAGCTAGGCTTACTCAACCCGTAGCTACTTGTCTTTGAACATCTACTGCACTGAACTGTAACGATTGCTACTAAAGTTCCAGTAAAGTACCCGGAGTGAAGCGACTTCGACTCTGCTGCATCTCCTTTGCATGCACTTATTCCTTTCACAGGATTGCTGCCCCGGAGGTCCCTGTCCTGCCTGCGGAGGACTACACCATCTCAGCCGCAATACCACCGACCTCCGGAGGACTGTGGCGGTGTTGGTGGCATCTCACCAGGTACTGTAGGTGGCGTCACGACAAACTATAGACTTGTAAATACTCCCGTGTACATTAACATCCCTTTTTCAAGAGAACCGTCCGCCGGGATACGGGATCAGGTGCGGCCGCCATTCCCCGTGACACCGTTAACCCCCTTCTGCTGCCTGATTCCCGAGTACCCCATCCCCTGGGGCGACACATATACAATGCAGGCAAGTAGGCATAAATCAAAATGGTTAGATACTCCATGTTGTCTGAACCCTTTTTTGATGTTTGATCTATGCTTATTAATTCTGCAACAAATCATTCTGCAGGATGTTTTTCCTCATGCTATATGCATTTTTCTCCAGCTCTACAGGATAGTTACGTGTGAGGAATCTCTTCTTCGAGACGTCAGATTGTTCTGCAAAAATAACATTATCAGAGCAATTTTTTATTATTCTTTTAAACTAGTTTACCGGAATGTTCCTTAACCATTTATTGTAATGTCCACTTAAAAAATGGACATAACTATTTCTATCTACTGTTTTGAAATATGTTTTGGTCAAAATGCGATTATTTTTTTATATATTGTAAGATCTAAAAAATCTATTGTCATATTGTGAAAATGCGGGTCAAATTGTAATACCCATGTCTTGTTGGATAATTCACATAAGAAATCATTGGCATCTCTTAAATCGTCATCCCAGATAATGAAGATATCGTCTATACATCTTCTAAATAATACGAGTCCTTCATTATGTGTGTTTTCATAAAAATTAATTTTTTCAAATACCCCCATAAATAAATTAGCGTCAGCATAGGCTACCTTTGAGCCCATCGCGGTCCCTCTTATTTGATGGTAAAAATTACC
This sequence comes from Allobates femoralis, assembly GCA_033576535.1. Lineage (NCBI taxonomy): Eukaryota > Metazoa > Chordata > Amphibia > Anura > Aromobatidae > Allobates > Allobates femoralis. The sequence continues at coordinate 57,209,366 of JARQOC010000009.1, forward strand.
CAAAAAGTAAAGTAATTATTTTTTAAGATGAATTCAAGTCCTTGTAAGATGACATTTTTTGTGTTTAAGGGGAATTCTATCATCATCCTTTAATATATATGCAAGCAATTCCAATGTCATGATCAATATTAGTATAAAGGGAAGCTACACCAAGAGTTATGAATATACAGTTGTGGCCAAAAGTATTGACACCCCTGCAATTCTGTCAGATAATACTCAGTTTCTTCCTGAAAATGATTGCAATCACAAATTCTTTGGTATTATTATCTTCATTTAATTTGTCTTCAATGAAAAAACACAAAAAGAATTGCCCTAAAGCCAAATTGGATATAATTCCACCAAACATAAAAAAGGGGGTGGATAAATGTACTGGCACTGTTAGAAAAATCATGTGATGCTTCTCTAATTTGTGTAATTAACAGCACCTGTAACTTACCTGTGGCACCTAACAGGTGTTGGCAATAACTAAATCACACTTGCAGCCAGTTGACATGAATTAAAGTTGACTCAACCTTTGTCCTGTGTCCTTGTGTGTACCACATTGAGCATGGAGAAAAGAAAGAAGACCAAAGAACTGTCTGAGGACTTGAGAAACCAAATTGTGAGGCAGCAACTGTAAATTCATGAGTCTGTTTCATCATTTTACAGCACAGGCAGCGTTTTTTGCCGCATTTGGTCATCCCTTTTGGTGTGATCGGACAACTATTATGTATAGCTTTAGGTTTCTTTAATCCACTGGGAGCAAGGATGGTTTTAATAGTTGGAGCCCTCCTGAAAATGAAAAAAAGATGTTTAACCAATAAAAGCCCCACAATACCTTTCCTATACGATTTACCTAAAATTCACAAAAATTTAGAGAGACCACCAGGAAGACCGATCATTTCAGGTATAGATTCACTGAGCAGCAACCCAGCCAATTATATCGATAAGATTTTACAGCATTGTGTGTTAAAACTTGATAGCTATCTTACAGATTCAACGCAGCTAATCAATATCTTGAAAAATGTAACATGGAAGGACTCTTATGGATTCATAACTCTTGATGTAGCTTCCCTTTATACTAATATTGATCATGACATTGGAATTGCTTGCATTGAATATATACTACATGATGATGATAGAATTCCCCTTAAACAAAAAAATGTCATCTTACAAGGACTTTAATTCATCTTAAAAAATAAGTACTTTACTTTTTGGGTAATTTTTACCATCAAATAAGAGGGACCGCGATGGGCTCAAAGGCAGCCTATGCTTATGCTAATTTGTTTATGGGGGTATTTGCAAAAAATTCATTTTTTATGAAAACACACATAATGAGGGACTGATATTATTTAGAAGATGTAGAGACGATATCTTCATTATCTGGGATGACAATTTAAGCGATGCCAATGATTTCTTATGTGAATTATCCAACAATACATGGGGATGACAATTTGACCCGCATTTTCACAAAATTACGATAGATTTTTTAGATCTTACAATATATAAAAAAAAATCGCATTTTGACCAAAACATATTTCAAAACAGTAGATAGAAATAGTTATGTCCATTTTTCAAGTGGACATTACAATAAATGATTAAAGGCCCCGTTACACCATCCGACACCACCGGAGATGCGCCAAAAGCACGCGCTCCCCGTCAGCGTCGCCGTCCCCCATTTGCATGGGGCAACACCTCCGGCGGCGCCCTGGCAGGCGGCATCGCCACCGGGGTGTCTCAAAACCCCAGCGGCAATGCAGGATAATGGGAGCCTATGGCTCCCATCGCCTGTCAGGTCGCCGGCGGCCGATTACATGGGGCGATGTAGACACATCGCCCCAGATTGGCCGCCTGGTTTCACATCACTGATGTGAAACCAGGCGACCTAATGCCGGCGCCGTCATCGCCCCTTTACATTAGGCGACGTAGGGGTGATGTCCCCGCCGATAGGCTACGCCCCTATGTCGCCTAGTGTGACGGGCCCTTAAAAAACATCCCGGTAAACCAGTTTAAAAGAATAAGAAACAATTGCTCTGATGATGTTATTTTTGCAGAACAATCTGACGTCTTGAAGAAGAGATTCCTCACACGTAACTATTCTGTAGAGCTGGTCAAAAATGCATATAGCATGAGTAAAAACATCCTGCAGAACGATTTATTGCAGCCGAAGCATAAAAATAACCAAAAAATAGCAGGGAATGCCTATGCTTTCAATTTCATTACCGCCTTTAATAGGAAGCATCGTGAAATGAAAGATATCCTCATTGAGCATTGATCTATACTTCAAAATGACCCGATCCTGGGGAAATTGATACCAAATTGACCAGGGATCACTTTCAGGAGGCTCCAACTATTAAAAGTATCCTTGCTCCCAGTAGATTAAAGAAACTTAAAACTATACATAGTAGTTGTCCGATCACACCAAAAGGGACGACTTTTTTATGTATATATATATATGTTGTCCCTGTCCATCTCCTCCTTGGATAGAGTCATGTGATGTCAGTATAGCTCTGTGGATTTGGACAATTTATACTTGCCTGCATTGTATCTATCTAGTAACCTGAATTAGTGATGTTTAATCATCTTCTGCTATAAGGATATTAATCTCCTCTTATACTAATAATGGTGAGTCAGCTCTGCTGTGTTCATAGTTCCTGACTCATTTTCCTCTACAATCATGTATTACTGATTTCAGATATATTATTTGGGATTTCATTTCTTAATTTTTTCGCTCACCTAAATCCTATTTTTGACAGATTGATGGAAAGAAATAGATTGTAGAATCCTTGTCCTTTTCTATCACAAGTTGATTGCTTCACCCTGCTGTGCGGTGATAAGCGCTAAAGGCGCTGTCACACAGAACGACGCACCAGCGATCCGATAACGATGTGCAGAGATCGCTGGTAAGATGTACAACAGGTATCTCACCAGCGATGTGAAAAACGACGCACTAGTAATCCAGAATTATACCGAGGTCGTTGTGAATTGTCACTCCTTAAGGCCCAGTCACACATAACGATATAGTTGGAGAGATCATTGTAACTGTGACGTTACAACGGTCTCTCCAGCGATGTCGTTATGTGTGACACTTAGCAGCGATCAGGCCCCTGCTGTGAGGTCGCTGATCGCTGCAAAGTGCTCTGGGTCATTTTTTGATAGTTGGTTTCCTGCTGGTCAGCACACATCTCTGCGTGTGACCATGAGAAACCAGCGATCAGTGACCTCACATCACTGGTAACCATGGTTAACACCAGGTATCGAGGCAGTGCGCGCTGCCTAGATACCCGGTGTTTACCATGGTTACCAGCAGGGGTCAACTAACCCTCCCTGCTGCCTGAGTGCAGAGCTGGGGGGGTGCTTTCAGAGGCACCCGCGTTGAACTGAGGAACAGGGGGAGGAAAGGCTGGGGATTGCAGCTGCAGTGGTACCTGTTCTCAGTGTACAGTTCAGCTGTCCTGGCGCCACCCCCTGCCACTCTGACGCTCCCCTGACACTGGTAACTATGATAAACTGCGGGTATCCAGGCAGCGGGCACTGCCTAGATACCCGCTGTTTATCATAGTTACCAGCGTTCTCCCTGCTTAGCACTGCCTGTAACCAGGGAGAACGCTGGTAAATATGATAAACACCGGGTATCTAAACAGTGTGCGCTGCCTGGATACCTGCTGTTTATCATAGTTACCAGCGTCCTCCCTGCTTACAGGCAGCGCTAAGCAGGGAGGACGCTGGTATCAGTGATGTGGGAGGTGGCTCCTATGCCCCTGGTCGCTTAGGAGATCTGCCAGTTTGACAGCTCCCCAGCGACAAGGTAAAGACGCTCCAGCAATCCCGGCAGGTCGTTATCGCTGTCGGGATCGCTGGAGCGATCGTTATGTGAGACAGGGCCAATAGCGCAGCATTGAGATCATTGCTCACTATCTCTGCCAAACACAACGATGCAGCGTTACAAGCGGGAGACCAACAACATAGAAATGACCCAGAGCAGTGTGTAACGATCAACGATCTCACAGCAGAGGCCAGATCGTTGGTGCGTGTCACACAGAACGACATCACTAACGGGATCACTGTTGCGTCACAAAATTTGTGACGCAACAGCGATCTCGTTAGCGATCTCGTTCTGTGTGACAGGGCCTTAAGGCTAGGGTCACACTTGGCTACGTTTTTTAAGGTGCTTATTGGCAGTCTGCGTTTTTGCTGTTAGGCGTGGGGCTGCTGGGGCACCCTTTAAAAACGCATGCCAAAAACGCATGTACCATTTGGTGCCATTCAAAAACGCATGCGTTTCCCATAGGGCTCCATGTTATAAAAACGCATGCGCTTTTGCAAAAGCACCAAAAAATTCTGCATGCTGCGTTTTTGGGTGCTTTTTCCAAAAAATCATGCATCATGCAGTATTTTTTGGTGCTGAGCCAAAAACGCACCAAAAAACGCATGGTACATTCAGACATACGTCTTTGCTATTGGGGCATGCGTTTTTTGCATGGGGGCCTATGGATGCATTTTTCCATAACTCTTTTTTTTATTGTAATCTCGCTCTCTGAACATCGGAATGTTGCACTTTTTACAGCAATCATTTCTATGATATTTATCATCCTCATCAATTCTAAATACACGTTTCCCTTAGGGAGCAAACACGATTCATTTTTATTACTGTATATTTTTATTATAGATTTTTATTCACAGATATTTATAGTTCAATGTGTTTTTTGTCCAATTTTAGAGCAACATTTTGATCATTTGAATATTTTATCGATTTTATTGGTGTTTTTATTAACTTTTTCATATTAAATTTAAAATGAAATTAAAATTAATTATTATTTGTATGATCCCAAAGATTTCTTGTTATTTTAGCCCTATTTAATAACTTAATTCTATTTTTTTCTTAAAATGTTTGGATATATGGCTGCAGATAGATCCTGATTCAACAGTTAAGTATACATTTATAGTATATGTTCACAAGGGTTTTTTGCATTTCACGATGTGTGTGTTGATAAACATCCTGATGTCTCCACCTTGTATGCTGACGTCATCATTATTATGTTGCATCTCTTTTGCCACCTTTTACCATTTAAATAAGCAATTTTGTCAGTCTGATCTTGATGTTCCCTGAGGAAGGAGCTGGGTTATAGCTCCGAAACGCATCGGAAGAATAAAGATCTTTATGCCCAGATGATCCATTGTTCTGGTGGTTCGTGACGGCAGCGCGGGCACTATGGCATTTTGTCCAACAGAAGCAAAATTGTGAGATGTCTTGCAGAGGGAGGCAGCAGTCTGGAAATTGCCAAATGTTTGAAGCATGATCACCGAACAATCAAGCGTTTCATGGCAAATAGCCAACAGGGTCACAAAAAGCGTGAGGGCAAAAAACACGCAAAATAACTGCCCATGAATTGAGGAAAATCAAGCGTGAAGCTGCCAAGATGCCATTTGCCACCAGTTTTCTTATATTTCAGAGCTGCAATGATACTGGAGTATCAAAAAGCACAAGGTGTGCTATACTCAGGGACATGGCCAAGGTAAGGAAGGCTGAAAAATCATCACCTCTGAGCAAGAAACATAAAATAAACGTCAAGACTGGGCCAAGAAATATCTCAAGACTGATTCTTCAAAGGTTTTATGGCCTGATGAAATGAGAGTGACACTTGATGGGCCAGATGGATGGGCCAGAGGCTGGATCAGTAAAGAGCAGAGAGCTCCACTCCGACTCAGACACCAGCAAGGTGGAGGTGGGGGACTGGTATGGGCTGGGATCATCAAAGATCAACTTGTGGGACCTTTTCGGGTGGAGGATGGAGTGAAGCTCAACTCCCGGACCTACTGCCAGTTTCTGGAAGACAACTTCTTCAAGCAGTGGTACAGGAAGAAGTCGGGATTGTTCAAGAAAAACATGATTTTCATGCAGGACAATGCTCCATCACATACATCCAACTACTCCACAGCGTGGCTGGCCAGTAAAGGTGTAAAAGAAGAAAAAATAATGACATGACCGCCTTGTTCACCTGATCTGAACCCCATAGAGAACCTGTGGTCCCTCCTAAAATGTGAGATCTACAGGGAGGGAAAACAGCACACCTCTGGGGACAGTGTCTGGGAGGGAAATAGTACACCTCTGGGGACAGTGTCTGGAGGCTGTGGTGGCTGCTGCACACAATGTGGATCGTAAACAGATCAAGCAACTGACACAATCTATGGATGGAGGCTGCTGAGTGTCATCATAAAGAAAGGTGGATATATTGGCACTCATTTTTGGGGTTTTGTTTTTGCATGTCAGAAATGTTTATTTCTATATTTTGTGCAGTTATATTGGTTTACCTGGTGAAAATAAACAAGTGAGATGGGAATATATTTGGTTTCTATTAAGTTGCCTAATAATTCTGCACAGTAATAGTTACCTGCACAAACAGATATCCTCCTAAGAGCCAAATCTAAAAAAAACTCCAAATCCAAAAATATTAAACTTTGATATTTATGAGTCTTTTGGGTGATTGAGAACATAGCTGGTGATCAATAATAAAAATAATCCTCTAAAATACAACTTGCCTAATAATTCTGCACACAGTGTATAGTGGTTGTGACTTCTCACAACCACATACATTGATTGATTCCTCCCTTTTTATTATTCATTATTATTTGGATAATAAACTATGGTGTGCCTCTTCTCTCCCCATTTCTCAATCAAAAAATCTTATCAGACAGTTAGGCACCAGTGGAAAATTATAAATAAAGGGGTGTGCATATTTCGTACAGTTATGGGAGGTATATCTTTGGCACCACAATCACCAAGGAAGAAAATTAATATCATGCATAGTGCTAAAGTTTCAGGGGCAGGAAGCTACCAAGTTAATATGGGGGAGGAGAGACCATGAATAAAAAGTGATTATAGTGGTTGTGACTTCTCACAACCACATAAGTTGGTTGATTCCTCGCTTTTTAGTATCCATTGTCATTTAGATAATAAACTATGGTGTGCCTCTTCTCTCCCCATTTCTCAATCAAAAAATCTTATCAGACAGTTAGGCACCAGTGGAAAATTATAAACATTGGGGTGTGCATATTTCCTACAGTTATAGGAGGTATATCTTTGGCACCTCAATCAGCAGAGGAAGAGCATGAATATTTTCTCATAATTGAGAGTTCAGAGCATCATCCCTAAATTAATATCTGCCAATTAGATGATACTAGGTCCTGACCCTGCATCAAAGATGAAGACCCGACACATGACGTAGCAGTAAGTCAGAGATCAAACTCTGTACAATCATTATACTGTAACATATTGTTTCTTCTTCATTTTTTCCGGCACTTATCAAATATGTCTTTGTTCCAAATATAAAAAAATAATAATAATTCAATTAAAAATGATAGTATAATTATTAATTTTCTAGTAGATTCATCACATTCAAAAAAGAAAAAAAAGATTAAATGTTACATTTTTAATTAAACATTAAGGTTTACACACTTTTTCACATCTTTTTAAATGTTATTTTATGAAGGCGGCATCAAATATTTGAAAAGTTGCTACAAAAAACTTGAATTTCTAGTTGAATCCAATAGTATGTAAGGTCACACCTATAAAAACTTCCGGTAACAAGAGCACTTAAGACAGAAGATTGTGTCCAGCTCTGTCATTTGCAACGATTGGTGAGAGGACGAGAACGGGATCCCCATGGGATTAAGTAAGAAATAAATCTATTTAATTTTAAATTTATTTATTAATCTGAAAACTATCATTTCTCTGTTGATAATGAATTTGATTTATTTAAAATGTAAGATATATTTAGATTTATGTTGGAACACTGGAGTTTCCCTTTTTTGCTAATGATTTGCTGCTTGTACGCCTTGGGGGTATGACCGTGTGTTAATTACCCTTTAGTACTTTATTAGTTGATTCTAGATAAGTATACCCATTATGCCTTTTATGACCCAGTGCAAAATTTATGTTGGAATACGAACTAGTATGTTTGATGCAACCCTTCTTCAGGATAATATTTAAACTTGTATTGATCAATACAAAAGTAGTAAAAAATAGTAACATTGTAACATTACAATGCACTTGTATGTGTAGGATTCTTAATAAAAAGATCCCAGGTGTGTAGGTTCCTCCTTCTTCTTAGACGTTATTCTTTGTTAACTGGAATAATAAGAAGGTTTGTCTAGTTTGTGGGGTTCGGCTGATTTTTGTACTATTCTGCTGTTAACCAACTGATATATACCTTTACTGGTCACCTTTGATCTTTATCCTCCTTGGTGGGGTTAGTGGTGTTGAAATATTGCCTTGTGACCTGTAATTACAGTAGTCTATAAATCTAGTTTGTCCAATCCGTAGGAGTTTTACTGGTTTTGGTAGGATGCTATTACCACGCTATGTAGTCTTACACCTGGTTACCTTGTATTGCATATAGAGGTCTCTTGTGTCTTTATCCTTCTTGTTAGTGGTGTTGAAGTACTATCTTGTACCTGTCTATGAATGCTGGTTGCTGATGTGTGCCTAGGTAAGGAGATATATTCTTATCACCTTATAGGATCCTTTGTATGGATCTGATGATTCCAAGGTTGTGTTCCTATGATATACGTCTCCCTTTCGTTAGTGTTCATACCATAGCTACCCAATATCTTTGTAAACCATATATTGTGTCAATTCAATTATTATGCTTACTTTGCGGTCGCCTCTCCGGTCCTATTGTGTCCTCAGTGTTTCTCAGTCTGTTCAGGACGCTTGAGAACGCCGAGGGTGCGCACCTTGGCCACCAGCGCACACTTCCTCGTTCGCCGATCAGCTGATTCTGCATCACTGACTGCGCGGCGGTCAAGTGATGGAGGTGGGTGGAAAGTGGTGGGGATCCGTGCGGTGTCTCTTCCACGTAGCTGTGAGACCGACATGTTTCGAAGGCGCGGCCTGAAATTGCTACATGATTCAGATATCCAGTAGTTGAGGTTTCCATTGATGAAGAATGGCCCAGCTTCTCTTTCAAGTTGGTGAGTCTAGTGTATTTGCGGGCCTTCTCACTAGCCAGGGTGAGTTACGGGCAAGTTAAGGCTTAGGCACTTAATGGGAATGGGGGGAAGGACCCGTATATGGAAGCTAGGGAGCTTAGAGCACAGTCTAAGCTGAATGCCAAGAGGTGTCCTCATTTCCAACTCGCTATTGACAAGACCTTCCTTCCTTACCATCCCCTTTGTCTCCTATGTGTTGTCAGGCATCTGTGACTTTAATGATCAATCCCATAGACAAAGATCTAGATATTGATATTTGTTCATAAAAGTGCAATATTATACATATAAGTCTTATCGTTAATGTTTGCATGTACATCTGCATTCCATGAGTCAAGAAAAACCATTAGATAACATTGTACAATATCATTTCCTCAGTTCTTGCCCTTAGAGAAAATAACTATATGTTCCATTTACAGAAGCAGGAAAAGTCTTAAATACATTTCATAAATTCTTTAAGTATTCATATTACCCGCTTTCACCCAATGGTAAAACTCTACTGATTTAGTGTCATTTATGGTGGAGTAAAGAAGTTTGGGACTTTCAGGTCACTTTACAATGTGTATTCTCATAAGATATGAATTTTTATAGATAATAATGGGTGTATTTTGGGAATCACTGATCATATAAGCAATACATTCTTTATCTATATGTGGAGCATTAATGACTGGGGTACCCAGCAGCTGGGTCAGTGGTCAGGATCAGAGTAATTGTGCCTAGTGCTGTGGTCCTGCCTCACATTGAAAAGGGAGAGTAAAAATGGAGAAATAAACCAATAAGAAATTAATAAAATTGTGTTGCCACTTGGCATTTCAGGCCAGTAGGTAGCCGACACTGCAGATAATCCCCAGGAGATAGATGTAGTGGTAATGTAGCTGTGAAATTCTTCCCAACCAAGGTTGGCTCCCAGTGGATGGTGAGAGCAGTAGTAATGGTTGCAGAGGGAAATGAGGCACACAGAGTTAGTCTTTTAGCTTTACCTTTTACTGAAGATGCTCAAGCAGGTCCAGGGCATGTGGTCCAGCCAGTCTGGGAAGAACCATTGACTTATCCTTGCTATAGGTTTCCAGGTGCCTTTGAGCTGAACTTTTCTCCCACTGGTTCCTGTGGCTTCCCTCCAGCCAGGCCCTGTATGTATCCATGCTCCCTTTGGTGCAGTTCTCTGGTCATCTGTATTACTGGTGCCCCAGAAGGTCCCACTTAAGTGACTAGTGAACATAAAACTCACCAGCCTCAGTTTCTGTCACTAGACATTGGAAGTCTAGTAACCTAGGGCCTGGTACCCTGTTCTTCAGCTGGTACCTCTGGAGTGCATTCCCAGCTGCCTCCAGACAGAACCTCTCCCTTACTCCTCTCAGTTGTACTAGACACTGAACTAAAACTAACCCTCCCCCCCAGCCAGAGACTGAGCTCAGCCACAAAACAAGTCCTAGTGCTCAACTGCATGGTTAGGGTTCAGGCAGTGTGTGAGTGATTTGGACTTCTAGCAGGAGGGAGCTCCAATTTCCTTCAGACATGGCATACAATTAATGTTAATTAGAAGAAAAAGGTTTGGTACGTGTTAGCCAGTTGAGAAATGTTGATTGCTCTCAGTGTGAGAAACAAGATAAAATCTTGTAGTTGTGATACTTTTAATGGCTAACAAAAATAAAATAAATTATGTTATAAGGCGAGCTTTCGAGACGACTCAGGTCTCTTCCTCAGGCATATATCCTTCTATAAATTGGACTTAAAACTACATCAGACTTTCACGTGTCTTAAAAGTAGATAAAGAACCATAATTTCATAACGTCTTTCCATAAACAGTTCACAAACAAGAAGCCGTGATGGGAATAATGTATAGGTAACAGTTCATACCCAGAATGGCCTGGTAACAAAGAAGTCTCTGAGTAACACTGTCCAGAACTCAATGCAGTGCAGAACAACTAAATACAAAGTCCCGAGAGTCCAGAGTACTGCAACTGCAAATAATTATAAACGAACAAATTGAATTGCTGCGACAGAGCTCTCAAGCAGCAGAGCTGGCAGAAACTAACCTAGACAGAGCAAAGCTTGGTGCTGGGAGGCCAGATGAAGGTCAGATGAGCAGAAGTCTGCACAGATGGTGGAAAGAGCCAATCCAGAAAAGCTGGAGATGGAGCACAAGTCAGTAGATGCATAGAGGAGCCAGAGTTTGAAGCAAAATACTCAAGAAAGGCCTGGATGTCAGACAGGAGTATGGAAAGTATTCAGAATCACTCTTTGTTTCATTGCAGCCATTTGGTAAATTCAAAAAAGTTTTTTTTTTTCTCATTAATGTACACTCTGCACCCCATCTTGACTGAAAAAAAGAGAAATGTAGATATTTTTGCAAATTTATTAAAAAAGAAAAACTGAAATATCACATGGTCATAAGTATTGAGATCCTTTGCTTAATATTGAGTATTTGCACCTTTTGACCTAGTACAGCCATGTCTTTTTGGGAATGATGCAGTTTTTCCTCCCTGGATTTGGGGATCCTCTGCCATTCTTCTTGCAGATCCTCTCCAGTTCCATCAGATTGGATGGTGAACGTTGGTGGAGCCATTTTCAAGTCTCTCCAGACCCAATTGGGTTTAGGTCCGGGCTTTGGCTGGTCTCAGAGTTGTTGTGAAGTCGCTCCTTTGTTATTTTAGCTGTGTGCTTAGGGTCATTGGCTTGTTGGAAGGTGAACCTTCGGACAAGTCTGAGGTCCAAAGCTCTGGAAGAGGTTTTTGTCCAGGATATCTCCAATTGCAACCAGCCGTCCTGTCCCTGCAGCTGAAAAACACCCCATAGCCTGATGCTGCCACCACCATGTTTCACTGTTGGGATTGTATTGGGCAGGTGATAAGCAGGGATTGGTTTTCTCTACCGCTTAGAATTATCATCAGAAAGTTCTATCTTCGTCTCATCAGACCAGAGAATCTTATTTCTCATAGTCAGGGATCCTTTCACGTGTTTTTTTTTGCAAACTCTATGTGGCTTTCATGTCTTGCACTGAGGAGAGGCTTCCTTTGGGCCACTCTGCCATAAAGGCCAGACAGGTGGAGGCTGCAGTGATAGTTGACTTTGCAGAATTTTCTCCCATCTCCATGCTGCATCTATGGAACTCAGCCACATTGATCTTGGGGTTCTTCTTTACCTCTTTCACCAAGGTTCTCCTCCCACAACTGCTCCGTTTGGCTGGACGGCCAGGTCTAGGAAGATTTCTGGTTGTCCAAACTTCTTCAATTTAAGGATTATGGAGGCCACTGTGCTCTTAGGAACCTTGAGTACTGCAGATATTCTATTGTAACCTTGACCAGATCTGTGCCTTCCACAATTCTTTCTCTGAGCTCCTTGGGCAGTTCCATTGACCTCATGATTCTCATTTGGTCTGACATGCACTGTGAGCTGTGAGGTCTTATATAGACAGGTGTGTGCCTTTCCAAAACAAAGTCCTATCAGTTTAATTAAATACAGCTGGACGCCAATGAAGGAATAGAACCATCTCAAGGAGGATCACAAGGAAATGGACAGCATGTGACTTAAATATCAGTGTCTGAGCAAAGGGGCTGAATACTTGTGACCATGTGATATTTCAGTTTTTCTTTTTTAATAAATACGTACAAATTTATACATTTCTGTTTTTTCAGTCAAGATGGGGAAGATGGGGTGCAGAGTCTATATTTATGAGAAAAAAATGAACTTTTTTGAATTTACCAAATGGCTGCAATGAAACGAAGAGTGAAAAATGTAAAGGGGTGTGAATACTTTATGTACCCACTGTAATTGGTTGTTTGTTTTCTTTCATAGATGAAGAAGATAGAATATGATCATCTGAGGATTATTCTTAGACTTGAAGAGTAATTATGGCCCTTTCTGTGGCTCTCATTCTTCTGCTGTGTACGATATTGTCTACCAGCATCACGACCGCTCAACAATCGGATACAACAACTTTATCTAGGGCGACTGTTTTTTTCCAGCGGTATGTAGTTATCACTGTTTTATTATTACTTTTGTATTTAAATAAGCTTTTACATTCAATATAGTTGGCCGATATTCCACAACCAGTAATTTGGAAGCCACATATGATTCTTCAGGTTCCCTAAAAAATGCCTACAAGGATAAATGCAAGGAGGCAGCCCTAACCACTAATGGTACCTTCACACGCCACTACAGAAGGTTAGAAACAACCGGGTGTTTCACGTGCACGAGCACGTTTCAACAGTTGCTAACAGTACCTGATACCGCCTTTACACGCCGCTACAAGGTGCTCTACAGAAGGTTTTTTCTATCCCTGGATGCACCGACGGGTTCCGCAGGTTACCTTCTGTAGAGCACCGTCCCTCATTTACACGCCGCTACAGAAGGTAATATGGGAGGACCTGGGGCAGCAGGGACAACACATAGGCGTGCCAGAGTTGTGGATAATGTGACGCTCGTACGGTGATTGGACACAGCAATAGCATCGTGATTGGCCGCAGGAAGGCTGCCTAATACATGATGCTATAGCAATTGTGTAGTGTGACTGGTCATCTCCTTAAATATGCTGCCCTGTGCAGGGACAGCCAATCGTTACGCAGGAGCTTCCACCAATGATCGCTGATGGGGCGCGGTATCCCGGAGGCTGTGTCAAGTTCCAGGGAGTTAACTAGGTGTCGCAAAAATCTTCCTGTTCCTCCTTTACACGCCACTACCATTGGGTTGAAACCAACCTGTTTTTGAGCACTGCTGGGAAACAGGTGTTGACAGTGACCGGTGGCAACAACCTGATTTACACGCCGCTACCTCGCGGTGTTTTGACGGTGCCAGATACAATTGTCTCCGACACCCGGTTGTTTCTAACCTTCTGTAGCGGCGTGTAAAGGGACCATAACAATTAACCCTAACAGCTAACCCTAACCCTAACACCTAACCCTAAAGCATAACAATAACCCCTAACACCTAACCCTAACACCCCACCCCTAAACCTAACCACTAACTCTTAACCATAACACTTAACCCTACCCCCAAACCTAACTCTAAAGCCCCCATCACACCTAGCAAGATCGCTGTTTCTTCACAGGTTTTGTGACGCAACAGTGAACTCGCCAGTGATCTCGCTATGTTTGACATGCAGCAGCAACCAGGCCCCCGCTGTGAGATCGGCTGATCGTGTTGAAATGGACTGGACAATTTTTTGATCGTTGGGCTCCCGCTGGCCAGCATGCGTCGTAGTGTTTGACGCCTAACAAGGACCTCGTTGGCGACTCAGAACTCAGCCTAGTAGGTCTGAGTCATCAGACTAGCTGCTGTGTGACAGGTCGTTATACGGGTCGCGGTAATGTTACTGCGTCGTTCAGTAGATCTGACTGGTTGACATCTCAGCAACGACCACGTCGCGACGCTCCAGCGATCCTTACCGGGTCGTATCGTTGTCGAGATCGCTGAAGCGTCGCCAAGTGTGACGGTACCCTAAAACATAACCCTAACCCCTAACACTTAACCCTAACACCTAACTCTAACCCCAACACCTGACTTTAACACCTAACCCTAACACCTAGCACCTAACCCTAACACCTAACCCTAACACTTAACCCTAACACCCCCATCACAATAAGCGAGCTCACTAGCGAGATCGCTGTTGAGTCACATGTTTTGTGGCGCAACAACGACCTCAGCAGCGATCTCGCTTTGTGTGACACGTAGCAGCGACCAGGCCCTGCTGTGAGATGGCAGATCGTTACAAACCGTTCTGGACAATTTTTTGGTCGTCGCGCTCTCCGCTGGGCAGCGTGCACAGCTGTGTTTGACAGGGACAACGACCAACAATCTCAATACTACACCCGAGAGTGACAAGTTCCCAACGACCGCCATATCGTTGCTGCGTCGCTGGTGAAATCTAACTGTTTGACATCTCACCAGCAACCACGTAGCGACGCACCAGCGATCCATACCAGGTCGTATCGTAGTCAGGATCGCTGGGGCGTCGCCAAGTGTGACGGTACCCTAACACCAAACCCTAACCGCTAACCCTAACACCTAACCCTTAAACCATATCCTAACCCCAAACCTGTGGGCATTTTTCTGGTCACCGATTCTTTGCACCCCTTGTGTTCCCTCCATTGTTAATAGCCACCCAAGAAGCATGAAGAAAATGTCTGTTTTCTCCCTCTGGATCCATGATTATGTTTTATTATATATTCCTACAGATCTTCTTTATCCATATGGATTGGAAATAGATCTTCCAAGTCCAAAATCTGATGATGGGTCATCACCACTGATAAATCTTACTATGACCATTCCACTGTTCGGAACTAATTACTCTTCTCTTTATGTGAGTACATATAATACAACATTAATCAGTCAGTATTAATCACATTTATTATAATGATTCTTTTTATTTGTTTACTAGATTATATCACATGTGGGGCCAGGTCTTGGTTATATGTACCAATGATCATAGAGTATGATATCTATCTCAAACTAGAAACTCAACCACGTTGAACAAAATATAACTTTTGTTTTTGCTCCCATTTTTTACGACCTAAACTCAAAGATCTAAGGGTGGCTTCACACCTGCGTTCGCCTGCGCAATGCAACCCGAGCACAAGCACCGCCCATCCCTATGTTTAAGATGGGGACGCACGGTGCCTGCACTCGGGTGCGGATAGCTGTGCGTACTCATTGATCCTCATGTGTAATTTAGACGCATGCTGATGCTTGCGTACAAATCATACATTCTCGTCCGCACCATGAACGCAACGCATGCTCACAAATCACACATGGGGATCAATGAGTACCCACGGCCATCCGCTCACAAGCGCAGGTACCGTGCATCCCCATGTTAAACATAGGGATGGGCGGTACTTGCGCTCGGCTTGCGTTGGCCCGCCGCAATGCGCAGCACAGGAGAACGCATTGTGAAGCCACCCTAAGACCTTTTTATTTATCTTAGTTAGAAATGAGAAAACCTGTTCGGGGTTGCAGTTCAGGTGCTTTACGTTTCCCAAGCACCAGTGGTTGGGCACACCAAGCACTAGCTTGGCCCAGCCGTGTGCAGTGTTTGAGTTTTCAGGTGTAATGTCTTTCTAAAATAAGAAAAGAAGATCCCCACCCTCCCACCCCCGGAATGTGGCTGTCTATGGGTGGAGAGCCGAACTGCCGATCAGTGACTTACGATGAGGTTCGGGTCAAGTTTGGGACCCGAACAAAATGCTAAAAGAAAAGTCAATCTGCAACGCCCAAACCCGAATGTCCATGGGTCCACTCATCTCTAATCATGGTGGATGGTGCTCCATGTATTCTTCATATGTGGCTGGTACATAACAATTTTTAGACTTCCACCTTGGGGGCACAGGTTTGTCAGTTTAACCATAGACTCTAAAACTTGAAATTTGGTAGGTCTGAAATAATGGAACATTTTACTTCCTTTATGTCAACAGGTGAACAATAATGGGATACTGTCATTCAATGCTTCAATCTCGACATATACACCCCCGGCGCTCCCGATTTCTATAAATAATTCAGTTTTAGCTCCTTTTTGGGCTGATGTGTTTAATGAGAACACCGGGAACATTTCTTATCGGCAGAGCACTCAGGATACAGAACTTCTGGCTCGGGCAACATCGGATGTTGGAAATTATACCCAGGATCAGAGCTTCCGAGCTCGGTGGGTCTTTGTTGCTACGTGGGATCATGTTCCATATTTTGGATCAACAAGTAACAAGGTAACATATATATGTAACACTCATGCAAGTCATGGAGAGCAGAGATACAGTAGTAATAGGTATTAAAATCTTAGCGTACCGTCACAGTGGCGACGGTACCGTCGATTTGTTAGGCGATGCAGGGGCGTGGCCCATTGGCATCGATATCGACCCTGCATTGCCTAATGTAATTAGGCGATGGCTTATACTGGTCGCCTGGTTTCAGAGCAGTGCTCTGAAACCAGGCGGCCGATCTGGGGTGATGTGTACACATCACCCCATGTAAACGGCCGCCGGCAACCTGACATGCGATGGGAGCCATAGGCTCCCATTGCACTGCATCGCTGCTGGGGTTCTGAGACACCCGGCGGTGAAGCCGCCTGTCAGATCGCCAGTGCATCGCCGGAGGTGTTTCACCGTGTAAACGGGGGGCGGCGACGCTGGCGGGGTGCCAAAAGCGTGCGCGCTCTCGCCAGTCGCCGCCAACATCTCCGGCGAGGTGGCACCGTGTGACGGGCCCCTTAAAGGAACTTTCAAAGGAAAACTGATACAATCTGTTGTATAACACATGGTAGAACGTGATAGGCACTCCATTTCTTCCTGCCGTAATGCTTTGCTTCCCACCAGCCTTTGTGAAAAAGATAATACCTCAATATTGGTTGCAAAAAGAAAGATCTTACTGTTCATTCTTAACATAACCTTAAATAGTAATCAATATTTATATAGCGCCAACATATTCCGCAGCGCTTTACAATTCAGAGGTTCATGTACAAACAGTCATAAGTATCAGTTATCACAAAATTCAATAATTAAAGCAAAATAATGACAATAAGAGCTTACAATCTAACAATGAGGTGAGGGTGACACAAAGTACAGGGGCTTATTTACAATGATTGTATAGTCAACTTGAGGAAATGAGGAATAGCTAAGAGCTGCATGAGTCATCACCAGCCATTATTTGTATTGCATTTGAGACTGGTGGGGCGGATAGGCTATGTCTAAATGACTTTGACTAGGGATCATAATAGGCCGCCCAAAAAAGATGAATTTTTAGGGATCACCTGAAACTATGTAGGTTGTGGATAGACCTAATTTCTTGGGGTAGAGCATTCCAGAGAATTGGTGCAGCTCGGGAGAAGTCTTGGAGCCGGAGGTGGGAGGTTCAGATTAATGCAGAAGTTAGTCTAAAGTCACTTCCAGAGTGAAGAGAACAGATGGGGTGATAGACAGAGATGAGGGAGGAGATGTAGGGGGGTGCCGCACTGTGAAGAGATTTGTGGGTGAGAACAAGCAGTTTGAATTGGATCCTATAGTGTATGGGCAGCCAGTGTAATGACTGGCGCAGAGTGGATCCTATAGTGTATGGGCAGCCAGTGCAATGACTGGCTCAGAGCGGAAGCATCCGAGTAACAGTTAGCAAGATAGGTGACCCTGGATGCTGTGTTAAGGATGGACTATAGAGGGGAGAGTATAGTGAGGGGAAGGCCAATTAATAGAGAATTACAATAGTCAAGGCGGGAATGGATCAGGACCACGGTGAGGGTTTTTGTTATTTCCATGGTGAGAAAGGGGCGGACTCTAGAGATGTTCTTCAGGTGCAAGCGGCAAGAGTGGGCGAAAGATTGTATATAGGAGGTGAAGGAAAGATCAGAGTCAAACATAACACCCAGACAGCGAGCCTGCTGACTAGGCGTTATTGTGGTGCCGCACACTGAGAAGGAGATGTCAGATTTAGGGATATTTCGCCCAGGCACACTGTGCACCTCTTCTCCCCATCCAACAGCCTCTTCTGGTAAATTCCGCTGGATCGGGCGCCTGCGCAGAGACCATAGCATTTTGCACAGGCGCACTGTGCTCTGTGCTACTACAGGCAGAGGATAAAACTGTTCTGTGCATGCGCAAACCTTAGCGGTGTCTGCACCTGTTCACAGTGCGCCACATCAGAGACCTTAACATTTTGCCCAGGAACACAGTGCTCTGCCCTACTGCGGGTAGAGCCTAAAACTGTTCAGCGCATGCGCAAACCTTAGTGGTCTCTGCACCTGTGCAGAAGCTTCTCGTATCGTGCAGGCGCAGAACAGTTTTAGACTTTGCCCGCAGTGGGACAGAGCATAGTGCACCTGCTCAAAATGCTAAGGTCTGTGCGCAGGTGCCTGACCTGGCAGAATTTACAAGAAGAGGCTGACCAGACCGAGCCACAAGCAAGCCCATCTGACCGGTAGGTAGTACAGTAATTATCACACAGGGCGGGACGTTTTTCAAACATATTTATTATGTGTACAGGGAAGGGGTTGGGGCATAATAGCCGCCTTCTTAAAATGCAGCATGGGCGCTGCTGAAGGGGGAACATTTAGTTTAATAGCCACAAATCAGGCGACAAGATCACTTTAAATGGAGAATCTGCTGCAATAAGTTAAATATGTGACTTTACAACAACCAGCAGTGTTCTACTGATGAATCTGATAGCAAATATCTACGGTAGTTACCCTGAAGCGACACCACAGGGAAAACTGAGAATAAGACAGTGATCGGTTCACATAAGTAGGTCACATTTGTTTTTGCCTCGTCTTCTTCCAAGAATTGTGACCAGGGGGCATAACTACAACAGGTGCAGGGGTTGGGATCGCACCCGGGCCCCAGAGCCTAGGGGGCCCCAAAAGTCCCTTTGGCCTATAGAAAAAGACTATTTCTGTTAAAGATTTGTAATGATTGGGGCTTTCGCATCGGGGCCCTTGAGCTTCAAGTTACACCACTGATTGTGACCTTAATATTTCTATGTGAATTCAGCCACAGGAGGACTTGTTTTTTGCAGAGTTTTGTTTGACCCTATTCATTTTACTGAAAAATGGAAAATAATTATTTGGAATCATCTCAATCACGCCGAACTCTGGGGTCTGACGTGATAGCATCCTAAGGCAACTTGTGACTTCATTACCATATTATCATATATTCGTGATACTTCTGAGCAAACCTGCTTGGGGTTTAGTTTGGATGATTTGCATGTCCAAAGTGCAGAATTGTTCAGGTGCGCTTGGAGCCCTGCCCAGTGCGAGCCGCTTGCAGTGTGATATCGGTTCACACTGGGAGTAAAAGAAGAGTTTTTGGCTGTCCCTAAAACAAAAAAAAGAAACTAATCTCCTGATATCATCCTACTGATCATCTTAGATCCTCCCAAGACCTCCTACTTTCCTCCACACTTGTATGTTCCTGATCCAATCGTCTCAAGACTTCGCCCAAGCATTCCCCATCCTCTGGAATTCTGCAACCCAAAACATCCAACTATTCCCTGCACTTGGAACTTTCAAGCAAAACCTGAAAAACCCATCTCTTCAAAACAGCTTAGAGTCCGCAATGACAACAGAGCCACCTCACCACCACTGCACCTGGTGCTCCACCACCATTGGAGCCGGCACTCCACCACCTGACCAGGCACTCCACCACCCTGACCTAGCGCTCCACCAACCTGACCTGCGCTCCTACCACTGACTGTATTCACCCCACCGACTTAGCGCACATTCACCCTAGTTAATGCAGTACATCCGGACTGCAACAAAAGATACCGCTAGTTAGATAAGATTTTTTTAATGCAATTGCATAACAAATAAATACATTTTATATAATGTTATAAGACATTTTTTTCTCAGTAGGCACATTTCTTGAAAAATGTAATAACATTTTTATAGGATCACGCCCAAAACCATTTCATGCCACTGGAACTGGCGCATTCCACACTTACTGACCATCTTACTCCACACCCTGAACCTGATGCTCCACACCCCCTGACCTGGTGCTCCACCACTACAGTGCTCCACCACCACTGATGCTCCACCACCACCTGACCTGATGCTCCACCACCACCTGACCTGGTGCTCCACCACCACCTGACTGTGCTGAATGCTACTCCACACACTTGACCGGGCTCACCACCTGACTTGGTGTTTCCCCCACCACCACCGAAGCTCATCCAACCACTGTCTCCTCCCCATCATCCCCATCATTTTCCTCGCTATCCAGGCTATCACTCCTGAGGAACCTGGAAAGGCGAAACACATTGAATTAAGAAACTGGATGATGTTGGCATATTTGAGCTTACTTCTATTATACTGGGAATTGCATATTCTAATCACCAGGCTTTGCTTGAAAGCATATTTGAGATAGACTACTGATGTTGTGGTCTCCTCAATCAGGTGTATCAACCATAGTCCAGTTTACGGCCAAATTTAGATGTTTTTTAATGCACGAGTGAAGTGAGAATAACAGAGACCGGGCATGAGTACAAGATGCTAAGAAATTCTGAGTTTATTGCGGACGCACGTAAACTTATACAGGCAATCCTGGGGAGGCCTCAGATAGGATCATTCATTAATTGGTTACAGAATATTAAACATAACTAATCATTGGTTACTAATAGTTGAGAGCTGATTGGATTATGCAGATCTATTCTAAATACATATGTATCCCGTACGTTTTCACAGTTGATGCTATTGACCCATCGCACTCCTTCATTATCTGGTGTTTTTGGAACATCTTGCCTTCTTACCAAAACATGCTAGACGTTGGCTTCATTCTCAGACTATGTGGCCTTCACCATTATACAAAATACAGCCTATAGCTTGCAGTAAGCAACACTTTACATAAAACACTCAGGAACTACTTATTTCTCTTAAAGGCAAGTGACCTACTTAAAGGGATACATGTATACTAGCATAATTAAGTACAATACAGAACACGGGATACAGCACGACACTTGGAATGAAATGGAATGATACCGGGAATTACATTACCTGGGCTACCAAGCTTTCCTTGAAAGATATCTGTGCTGATGTACTCTATAATCTCATGTGTTACTCCTTACATTTTATAAGTTATTTACTGGACCTGAGTGCTAGTGATGTGTACGCTCATCGAACATTCACACAATTATCTGCTCTGTTCTCCAAGGAAAGCAGAACCTTCCGTTCTGTATGACCATTACACTTTGATGTATATAATCTTTTATTATTTTGCTCCATTATAGGTGAATACATTCCAGGTCGTGTTGATCAGTGATGGACGATCCACTTATTGTCTTTTTAACTACGCCGACATCCAATGGACAACCGGGATGCCAGTGGGGGCAAATAGCTCAACAGGTCTAGGAGGAACTCCTGCTCTGGTAAAGAATTGTATATTATCATCTTTTTTTTCTATTTACACTAAAAGCTTAATTATTCATAAACTTTAAATCTACAGGTTACACAGCTCGATATACACAACCTACATCTATATCTGCCATGATAAAGCTACTGTCATGGGTGTTTCCCATCCTTTCGAGACCTTTGACAAGTTAGGGACCTGAGGGTCACATTGTCTTATGAAACTCTGGTTTCTAAATGTGTATTCTATCTTTTGGTACTGCTGGAGTTAAGGACTCTTTTTTTTCTGGTAGTTCTGTGTTAGTCCTATCCCAGGTGCAGCCTTTCAGTTACCACACCCCTCCACTTTAAATAGTCATGTGATGCCAGTTATAAAACCCATTTCTATGTGGACCACTGTGGAAGAAGCAAGTCTCTTTAGTTGCTTGCAGCCCTGGTACTTCACTGAAAAGGCAAAGTTAGAGAATATCCTTTTTGTCTATGTCCCTCTGGCTATCCTGCTTAGGGTGCTTTCACATCTGTGGTTTTGAAAATCCGGCAGAGTTCCGTTTTTTTTGCAAAAATTATTTATTTATATACATTTTGTTTCTAATGTATTTGTATAGGACTTCCAGACATGTGCGGACACTTTTCATCCGGATGCGGCAAATCCGGCAGTTGCGGCGAGCCTTAACACTGCAGTTACCGGCGTTTCTTGTCCAATGCTGCAAGTGTTGGATTTGCCAGATCACGGCACAAACGCTAGTGCCGCAATGTCTGGAACTCTCATAGAAAACGCATTAGGCAGAACGCAATCTTGCCGCAAGTCCACTGGATTTTGTTGTCGCTTTTTCAGGTAGAATACTGAGCGGATCTACCTGAAAAATAAAATGCTGTGTCTATATACGCATAGTCTGACTGATCAGTAGGGGGCGCCACCGCACAAGGTGCCTAGGGAGGCAGGAACTCCAAATACGGCCCTGGCCATGTGCTGGGTGTTCCCTCATCCGAGAGTGTCGGCTATGCCTCAGTTTAGTACATATTAGAAGACGGATCTCCCTTTTTATTGATATCTGTCCTAAATAATAAAACCCATTTGTTTTTTTCAGGCTGGACTAAACAATGCTGACGGCACAGTCTACTATACAATCCCCGGCTCCTTGTCACCAGCCATTCTCAATATATCCTCCACCAGTAACGTCAACTTTCCCGGACGCTGGGCCTTTAAAGTGGATGAACAAGTGATTGTACCATTAAACTACACACAAGGTGAGCCCTAGTTGTTGCTTGACTACATTAATGACTAAAAAGACTAGTAATGGTTACTTTTCATGATTTAGGTTCATAGAATTCATTAATCACTTTAATTTTGTTTTCTAGATGGAGCATCCGAATATTTCACTACCGGATTATACTCAACCACAGCCGCTGTTGATACGAGTGGCACAACCCAAAATACATCTTCTCCTCTGACGACTAGGACTTTAACTACTATCTCAAATATTCTATCTACTTCTCTTCCTGAAACAACAACACGTATGGTTTCAACGCAGATTGGCAACACTGGTGTTGGCCAAACTCAACTTTTCCAAAGTTCAGCTTCAAGTGTCCCAACAAGTAGTACTGAAAGTTATCCAGATAATACTAACACTGGCAGCACTATCTCACCAGAAAACACATTTCCACTCACTGCCACCTCTTCTGAAGGTCAAAGCAACCCAACAGTCAACCCAACAGTCAACCCAACAGTCAACCCAAACGTCAACCCAAAAGTCAACCCAACAGTCAACCCAATAGTCAACCAACAGTCAACCCAACAGTCAACACAACAGTCAACCCAACAATAAACCCAACAGTCAACCCAACAGTCAATCCAACAGTCAACCCAACAGTCAACCCAAAAGTCAACCCAACAGTCAACTCAACAGTCAACCCAACAGTCAACCCAACAGTCAACTCAAAAGTCAACACAACAGTCAACCCAACAGTCAACCCAACAGTCAACCCAACAGTAAACCCAACAGTCAACATAACAGTCAACCCAACAGTCAACCCAAAAGTCAACACAACGCCTTCAGATGCCTCTACCACTCCACTAGTAGATCAGTCAGTTTCAACATCTTCACCAGTTGTCCCTTCAGAAACAACAAGCATTTCGACATTAAATACTTCCCCACAGGATACATTCAGTTCTATGCCAGTTGACATTTCTCCTTTTGAGTATCCTTCAACTTCAAGCACTACCCTCATGGAATCACAGACTTCTCACAAACCTTCTCCAGTAGATGTAACGTTTACATCCAATCCAGGTGCTTTCACAGTTGACATTTCCTCCTCTCCAGTAATATCACAGACCTCTGACTTTACTTCTCCAATAGACTTTACTTCTACACATTTTCCAAGTACTCTCACAAGTGATGTTTCCCCTCCAGTAGAATCACAGACTTCCGACTTTACTTCTCCAATAGACTTTACTTCTACAGATTTTCCAAGTACTCTCACAAGTGACATCTCCTCTCCAGTAAATTCACAGACCTCCGGCTTTACCTCTCCAGTACACTTTACTTCTACAGATTTCCCAGGTACTCTCACAAGTGACGTTTCCTCCCCAGTAGTATCACAGACCTCTGACTTTACTTCTCCAGTACACTTTACTTCTACAGATTTCCCAGGTACTCTCACAAGTGACATTCCTCTCCAGTAGAATCACAGACCTCCGACTTTACCTCTCCAGTACACTTTACTTCTACAGATTTCCCAGGTACTCTCACAAGTGACGTTTCCTCTCCAGTAGTATCACAGACCTCCGACTTTACCTCTCCAGTACACTTTACTTCTACAGATTTCCCAGGTACTCTCACAAGTGACGTTTCCTCCCCAGTAGTATCACAGACCTCCGACTTTACTTCTCCAGTACACTTTACTTCTACAGATTTCCCAGGTACTCTCACAAGTGACGTTTCCTCCCCAGTAGTATCACAGACCTCCGACTTTACTTCTCCAGTACACTTTACTTCTACAGATTTTCCAAGTACTCTCACAAGTGACGTTTCCTCCCCAGTAGTATCACAGACCTCCGACTTTACCTCTCCAGTACACTTTACTTCTACAGATTTCCCAGGTACTCTCACAAGTGACGTTTCCTCCCCAGTAGTATCACAGACCTCTGACTTTACTTCTCCAGTACACTTTACTTCAACAGATTTCCCAGGTACTCTCACAAGTGATGTTTCCTCTCCAGTAGTATCACAGACTTCCGACTTTACTTCTCCAGTACACTTTACTTCTACAGATTTTCCAGGTACCCTCACAAGTGAGGTTTCCTCCCCAGTAGTATCACAGACCTCTGACTTTACTTCTCCAGTAGACTTTACTTCTACACATTTTCCAAGTACTCTCACAAGTGATGTTTCCCCTCCAGTAGAATCACAGACTTCCGACTTTACTTCTCCAATAGACTTTACTTCTACAGATTTTCCAAGTACTCTCACAAGTGACATCTCCTCTCCAGTAAATTCACAGACCTCCGACTTTACCTCTCCAGTACACTTTACTTCTACAGATTTTCCACGTACTCTCACAAGTGACGTTTCCTCTCCAGTAGAATCACAGACCTCCGACTTTACCTCTCCAGTACACTTTACTTCTACAGATTTTCCAAGTACTCTCACAAGTGATGTTTCCGCTCCAGTAGTATCACAGACCTCCGACTTTACTTCTCCAGTACACTTTACTTCTACAGATTTTCCAAGTACTCTCACAAGTGATGTTTCCGCTCCAGTAGTATCACAGACCTCCGACTTTACCTCTCCAGTACACTTTACTTCTACAGATTTCCCAGGTACTCTCACAAGTGACGTTTCCTCCCCAGTAGTATCACAGACCTCCGACTTTACCTCTCCAGTACACTTTACTTCTACAGATTTTCCAAGCACTCTCACAAGTGACGTTTCCTCCCCAGTAGTATCACAGACCTCCAACTTTACTTCTCCAGTACACTTTACTTCTACAGATTTTCCAAGTACTCTCACAAGTGATGTTTCCGCTCCAGTAGTATCACAGACCTCCGACTTTACTTCTCCAATACACTTTACTTCTACAGATTTTCCAAGTACTCTCACAAGTGAGGTTTCCGCTCCAGTAGTATCACAGACCTCTGACTCTACTTCTGCAGTACACTTTCCTTCTACAGACTCCATCACATCGCGTATTACCACTTCTGGCACCACCGTTCCCCATTTATTCAATGGAACTAGTAAGTAACTTATTTGTCTACATTTTACTGTAAAATTGTAATTTCTAGTGATAATGTCTTACTCCTAGATGTGAAACATCATAGTTTTCAGCTTGCTCTTATCCTTCCTATCAATCTGGACAATATTCATCGATTTTAAGATATTTGACTATATCATAACGTCCTCATGAGCTTTATTACATTTGTGTTGCTGCACACTGGGTCATAGCTATGAGGGTTCTGGAGGCTCCAATCTCTTCGGCTGGTTTGACGCTGCAGTTTTTTCCCTGATCAGCTCGCTGATCGTTGGTAAATGGCCAGGACCATTTTTAGATCGTTGATCTCCCGTATTCTGTGATCCCCGGCTGTAATGTCTGTATACTCTTATATACTGTGATCCGGCTGTAATGTCTGTATACTCTTATATTCTGTGATCCCCAGCTGTAATATCTGTATACTCTTATATTCTGTGATCCCAGGCTGTAATGTCTGTATACTCTTATATTCTGTGATCCCGGCTGTAATGTCTGTATACTCTTATATACTGTGATCCCGGCTGTAATGTCTGTATACTCTTATATTCTGTGATCCCCAGCTGTAATATCTGTATACTCTTATATTCTGTGATCCCAGGCTGTAATGTCTGTATACTCTTATATTCTGTGATCCCCGGCTGTAATATCTGTATACTCTTATATTCTGTGATCCCCGGCTGTAATGTCTGTATACTCTTATATTCTGTGATCCCTGGCTGTAATGTCTGTATACTCTTATATTCTGTGATCCCCAGCTGTAATGTCTGTATACCCTTATATTGTGTGATCCCTGGCTGTAATGTCTGTATACCCTTATATTGTGTGATCCCTGGCTGTAATGTTTGTATACTCTTATATTCTGTGATCCCAGCTGTAATGTCTGTATACTCTTATATTTTGTGATCCCTGGCTGTAATGTCTGTATACTCTTATATTCTGTGATCCCGGCTGTAATGTCTGTATACTCTTATATTCTGTGATCCCGGCTGTAATGTCTGTATACTCTTATATTCTGTGATCCCGGCTGTAATGTCTGTATACTCTTATATTCTGTGATCCCTGGCTGTAATGTCTGTATACTCTTATATTCTGTGCTCCCCGGCTGTAATGTCTGTATACTCTTATATTCTGTGATCCCCGGCTGTAATGTCTGTATACTCTTATATTCTGTGATCCCCGGCTGTAATGTCTGTATACTCATATATTCTGTGATCTCCGGCTGTAATGTCTGTATACTCTTATATTCTGTGATCCCCGGCTGTAATGTCTGTATACTCTTATATTCTGTGATCCCCGGCTGTAATGCCTGTATACTCTTATATTCTGTGATCCCCGGCTGTAATGTCTGTATACTCCTATATTCTGTGATCCCCGGCTGTAATGTCTGTATACTCTTATATTCTGTGATCCCCCGCTGTAATGTCTGTATACTCTTATATTCTGTGATCCCCGGCTGTAATGTGTATATACTCTTATATTCTGTGATCCCCGGCTGTAATGTCTGTATACTCTTATATTCTGTGATCCCCGGCTGTAATGTCTGTATACTCTTATATTCTGTGATCCCCCGCTGTAATGTCTCTATACTCTTACATTCTGTGATCCCCAGCTGTAATGTCTGTATACTCATATTCTGTGATCCCCGGCTGTAATGTCTGTATTCTCTTATATTCTGTGATCCCCGGCTGTAATGTCTGTATACTCTTATATTCTGTGATCCCCGGCTGTAATGTCTGTATACTCTCTTACTCCTTCCCTGCCCAGGAGCTGTGGTATCTCCCAACTCTTCCTGCATGGTTGGACACGTCCATTACACAGGGACATATTTAGTCTTCATTCAGGCGTTTTTTGATCCGTTTTTTGCAGTGCACAAAACTGATCACTCTAATGACATCCCAGTAATGTCTATGGTTTATCATTTTTACATTTCAGACTGTGCTCCTTTAAAGTGATCTGTTTTTTCACTTTATGAGGCTCCGTTTTGGAAAATGACATGTCAATTGCTGCAGTGTTTTTCCCATAGGAGCCCTTCAAAATGGGGGAAAAACGCAGCAGTCAAAAAACGCATCATTTTTTTGGGGTGTTTCTTTTGCAGCTAAAAATGCAACAGAACAGAAGATACAAAAATGCACCGTCTGAATGTAGCCTTATAATATTTTGGGATAGGAATATGTTTTTTTTAACATTCATTTGTGGAACTTATTTTTATTATAATACCTGCTAATTACGGTAAAATGTTCAATTGTTCATGGCACAATGCCTTTAAGTAACAAAGTACCATAGAAGTAGTGCAGATCTATATGGTCTGATTCTGAGACTATCAAATTATTTCAGTCACTTTGTCTGGGGGTCTTGTGTTTTACATGCTGTATATGGGTTATTCCCCTCTCATTGTATTGCTTTTAGGCTTTTATTGCAGGATAGTGCATACCATAACATGACCATATACAGTATGGCCGTATATACACAACATCTAGATGTCACCATTTTCCAGTTAGCCTGTATTTTTATCTCATAACCTCTGTTATTTCTCCTTTTTGTTTTCCTATCTTATAACCTCTGTTATTTCTCCTTTTTGTTTTCCTATCTTATAATCTCTGTTATTTCTCCTTTTTGTTTTCCTATCTTATAATCTCTGTTATTTCTCCTTTTTGTTTTCCTATCTTATAATCTCTGTTATTTCTCCTTTTTGTTTTCCTATCTTATAATCTCTGTTATTTTCTCCTTTTTGTTCTCCTATTTTATAATCTCTGTTATTTTCTCCTTTTTGTTTTCCTATCTTATAATCTCTGTTATTTTCTCCTTTTTGTTTTCCTATCACATAACCTCGGTTATTTTCTCCTCTTTTACCACAGATCTCCTCTATACTTTTGGACCGACCTTTGATAATCTAAGCCCAAAAATTGATGATGGCGGCACTGCTGTAATTCCTCTTTCTATTAATATTTCTCTGTTTGGGAAAGTTTACAATTTCCTTTATGTGAGTATGGGAGGCTTGTATCTCAAATTGCATTCTTACATGAATTATAAAAAGAAAAACGTGTAATAATGCCCTAGAATACATAAGAATTAAGCAGGAGTGTAGCCATAGGAAATTGATTATATACCCTGTCCCTTCCGTCATCAACTTCCTTAGTCAGGGTGTGCACAAATCCCATAAATTGCCGCGCCATATTAGAACACCCAAGTGATGGGGGTGCCAACATGGCGGAAGCAGACACCGACGTTCTGCATGCTGCCTGCCTCTTACTGTATACCTACCGCCGCCCGCAGCACCACCACCTCACGCCGCCCCACCAAGAACCTCCGATTTACTAGGTAATACAGGACCTGTGGTGATGTCACAGTCTTGTGATCGGTCACATGACCATGACATCACCACAACTCCGGTACTGCTAAAGTAATTCACTGCAGTGACACAGATTACAGTCATAGAGTGCAGGGAGACTAGAGAGAGGTGGGGCAGAAAGAGTCCAGGGGAGTAGAGAGAGTCCAGGGGGGCAGAGAGAATGAAGGGCAAAGAAAGTGCAGGGGGGGCAAAGGGAGTGCAGGAGTGGCAGAGATAGCACGGAGGGACAGAGAGAGCGCACACAGAAAGAGAGTGCACATGGTGGGACAAAAGGACGCAAGGAGAGTGGAAGGGGCAGAGATCACACAGAGAAAGAGAGTGCATGGTGGGAGAGAGCAAACAGTGGGAGAGAGAGCACAAGAGGCAGAGAGAGCACACAGATATATAGAAAGTGCACGGCAGGAGAGAGAGCACAAGGGGGGGGGGCAGAGAGGACCCACAGAGAAAAAGAGAGCACATGGTGGGACAGACAGGGCACGGAGGTAGAGGGCTCGCATGTGGGAAAGAGTGCATGGAGGCAGAGAGAGCTCATGGAGGGGGAGAGCACACACGGTGGAGATCGCACAGAGAGAGAGAGCGCACTGTGGGATAGAGAGCACATGGAGGGAGAGAGAGTGCAAGGGTGGGCAGAAAGAGCGCACGGAGAAAGTGCATGGAGGCAGAGAGTGCACGGTGGGAGAGAGAGTGTACAGAGGGAGAAAGAGGCACACGGGAGAGAGAGTATGGAGGGAGAGAGCACAGGAGTAAGAAGCACATGGGGACAGCATTCAGGAGGGCAGAGACAATGCACAGTGGGGCAGAGACAGAGACAGTGCCCGGTGGGAGAGACAGCACTCTGGGGGAGAGATAGCACAAGGGGAAGAGAGAGTGCATAGGGGGAGACAGCTCCAAGGAGAAAGCACACGAGGAGAGAAGATAGCATGGGGGAGAGAGAAAGCACACAGGGGGGAAAGCGCACGGGGGGAGAAAGACAGTGCACAGGAGAGAGAAAGACTGCATACAGGGGGAGACAAGTCAAAAGAGAGAGCACGGACAGGGGGAGAGCGCATGGGGGGAGAGACAGCCGCCACTCCTAGCACCACAGAGCCTGCCCCATCATGATGTCATCGTTAAATATTTCAATATAAATGACCAGGTCACTTGTCTAAGTGCTCCGGACCAAAACCCAACGATAAGACCAATCGAAAAAAATAGTGATCCAGCACTATAAAAGGCTCATTTTATTAGAGCATTAAACATAAGTACAAGAGGAGTGGCAGACACGTATAGTGACAAAGCCATCATGCAGTTTACGTGTTTTGAGGTATTCACCTTTTAGTCATTGTCATGTCCCATGACTTGGAAATCACACAGTGTTGTATCACCATTGTATTGTTCTTACTGTGTTGATTTTCCTTTTTTTACATTTTGTTATCTCTCTCCCTGTAGCTGCTCTGATGTCAGTAACCCCTCCCTTCTTCCCCATTTTATATCTGTCACCATCTTATTAGCATCATCTCCTTATAGTTCTCATAGAATCATCTTTCTTACCTGCTGTTCTGTG
This sequence comes from Allobates femoralis, assembly GCA_033576535.1. NCBI lineage: Eukaryota > Metazoa > Chordata > Amphibia > Anura > Aromobatidae > Allobates > Allobates femoralis. Next base: position 57,240,278 of record JARQOC010000009.1, read on the forward strand.
CATAAACTCAAGATTTCTGTTCAAAAAATAAACCACTTTTGGGTTCTTCATACATGCCTCTGAAGCCGAGTTCAAGCTATCTGATGACACTTCTACATGTGAGTAACGGTCCATACGAGTATCAGGAGAAATGATAGCTCAAGCACCTAACACAAGCAGTGTAGTTGTGAAGACAGAATAGCCATAACTTAGTCTTATGACTAAGAGGTGACACCTCGAAATGCGTAAACTGTAATATTTATTTTTTTTGTAAATTCTGTTTTTGACAAGAGCCTGTCACAGGGAGGTATAACAGTCAAGGGAGTAAGGTAGCAGGATGGTAATGATGGGCAAAAGGTGATCAGGGGAACTAGTCTGACCCTTAGACTTCGGATCCCTGGCTTACCCTTTTCCCAGAATTACCTCTGAAGGTGAGGATATCTGGGCTGCCAACCTTACCCTAGCTCCTGATCAGCCATAGGCTAAAACCTCCCTCACCTCTACCCACAGACTGGGAAGTACAGCAGCTCCCACAGAGTAAGGAAACTAGGTAATAGCAGCAGGAAAGTTTTCAGCAAACCATGAACTAACGTCTTCACAGCTCAAGGCCCTTGCAGAGACTAAACTCTAGCAGCGACACCTGCTGGTGGAAGAGGAACTATTTAAAGGCTGGGGAGTGGACAAATGCATTATCTGACACAACCTTTCACCTGAAGAGCGGTAAACCCATAGACAGCAGCAACTTCTGACATTAACTCCGAGTTTACCAACAGGAATTAAGCATAAAAGACTGCAGCACAGGCTACACATCACAGAGCCTAGCTATAAGAACACAAGACAGGAAAAAAGCAGCCATGTTTTCCAAATCCTTTAACTGTAAAGAACCCTTTCCATATTGATGATATGTTTGATATTGATGATGATTCTCTTTTTCTTCAGGTCAATAACAACGGTTTGTTGTCCTTCTATTTACCGATCTGGCAATTTATACCACAGAATCTCCCAGTGGTGACTGATAATAACCCTTTCCTGGCAGTATTTTGGGCTGATGTGGACAATAGAGTTGCAGGTGATATATATTACCGTAACACCACCGATCCTGAGCTGTTGGCCCGTGCAACGTCTGATGTCAGAGCATACTTCCACCACGGGAACTTCACAGCGAGCTGGGCATTTGTGGCCACATGGGACAGAGTCGCATATTATTACCCTTTAGACAAAAAGGTAAAACGTTCAATGTCTTAGTTGGATCCTGGGGTTTCCTGGGATCCAGCACTGACTTCATTCATTTTGAACTTCTTCGATGCTTTTTTGCTACATACGGGTACATTTTCATGCATTGAAAACGTATTGAAATATTTCTTTCTATTAGTTGCCATTTTTGCAAAAGTGAAAAGCAAATCAGCAGCCTTATTAGCTGTCATTAAGTTAAAGGGATTTTCCCACAAACAAAGTTCATTTTGAAGTTGATTTTACTCAATAGATGTTGAAATAATAATAATTTCCACAATTGGATGTGTATAAAAAAAATGTTCCTGTGCTGAGATATTCTTATATATGTGTCCCTGCTATGTACTGTGTAATGGATGTGTCTGACCATACAGGGACAAGGTCTGATCATACCACATCTCCTGTGCTGAGATAATCTTATATATGTGTCCTGCTATGTACTGGCTGACTGTACAGGGACATGGTCTGATCATACCACATCTCCTGTGCTGAGATAATCTTATATACCGTATATATTCGCGTATAAGCCGAGTTTTTCAGCCCAAAAATTGGGCTGAAAAGTCTCCCCTCGGCTTATACGCGAATATATACGGTATATAAAAAAAAAAAAATCTCAAGGGGTAGTACACAGCAGCCCCAGGCCCCCCTCACTGTTTGGCGCCCCCACCTCAGGATGCCCCCCCCCCCGCACGCAGCGCTGCGCTCATACATTACCAGCCTGTCAGCTGTCACCCTCCGGTGGCGGATCGCGGCTCCCGGCTCCGGCTTCCATCTTCTTCTGTGTCTTCCTGCATGTCACATGACCGGCCGGTGTCGCGATGACGTCATCGCCATGAGCCCCGGTCACAATGCAGGAAGACACAGAAGAAGATGGAAGCCGGAGCCGGGAGCCGCGATCCGCCACCGGAGGATGACAGCTGACAGGCTGGTAATGTATGAGCGCAGCGCTGCGTGCGCGGGGGGGGGGGGCATCCTGAGGTGGGGGCGCCAAAAAGTGAGGGGGGCCTGGGGCTGCTGTGTACTACCCCTGGGGCTGCTGTAAATACCCCTGGGACTGCTGTGTACTACCCCTGGGGCTGCTGTATACACCCCTGGGGCTGCTGTGTACTACCCCTGGGGCTGCTGTATATACCCCTGGGGCTGCTGTGTACTACCCCTGGGGCTGCTGTATACACCCCTGGGGCTGCTGTGTATTACCCCTGGGGCTGCTGTATATACCCCTGGGTCTGCTGTGTACTACCCCTGGGGCTGCTGTGTATTACCCCTGGGGCTGCTGTATACACCCCTGGGGCTGCTGTATACACCCCTGGGGCTGCTGTGTACTACCCCTGGGGCTGCTGTGTACTACCCCTGGGGCTGCTGTGTACTACCCCTGGGGCTGCTGTGTACTACCCCTGGGGCTGCTGTATACACCCCTGGGGCTGCTGTGTACTACCCCTGGGGCTGCTGTATATACCCCTGGGGCTGCTGTGTACTACCCCTGGGGCTGCTGTATACACCCCTGGGGCTGCTGTGTATTACCCCTGGGGCTGCTGTATATACCCCTGGGGCTGCTGTGTACTACCCCTGGGGCTGCTGTGTATTACCCCTGGGGCTGCTGTATACACCCCTGGGGCTGCTGTATACACCCCTGGGGCTGCTGTGTACTACCCCTGGGGCTGCTGTGTACTACCCCTGGGGCTGCTGTGTACTACCCCTGGGGCTGCTGTGTACTACCCCTGGGGCTGCTGTATACACCCCTGGGGCTGCTGTGTACTACCCCTGGGGCTGCTGTATATACCCCTGGGGCTGCTGTGTACTACCCCTGGGGCTGCTGTATACACCCCTGGGGCTGCTGTGTATTACCCTGGGGCTGCTGTATATACCCCTGGGGCTGCTGTGTACTACCCCTGGGGCTGCTGTGTATTACCCCTGGGGCTGCTGTATACACCCCTGGGGCTGCTGTATACACCCCTGGGGCTGCTGTGTACTACCCCTGGGGCTGCTGTGTACTACCCCTGGGGCTGCTGTGTACTACCCCTGGGGCTGCTGTGTACTACCCCTGGGGCTGCTGTGTATTACCCCTGGGGCTGCTGTGTATTACCCCTGGGGCTGCTGTGTATTACCCCTGGGGCTGCTGTGTACTACCCCTGGGGCTGCTGTGTACTACCCCTGGGGCTGCTGTGTACTACCCCTGGGGCTGCTGTGTATTACCCCTGGGGCTGCTGTATATACCCCTGGGGCTGCTGTGTACTACCCCTGGGGCTGCTGTGTATTACCCCTGGAGCTGCTGTGTACTACCCCTGGGGCTGCTGTGTATTACCCCTGGGGCTGCTGTATATACCCCTGGGGCTGCTGTGTACTACCCCTGGGGCTGCTGTGTACTACCCCTGGGGCTGCTGTGTATTACCCCTGGGGCTGCTGTGTACTACCCCTGGGGCTGCTGTGTACTACCCCTGGGGCTGCTGTGTATACCCCTGGGGCTGCTGTGTACTACCCCTGGGGCTGCTGTGTACTACCCCTGGGGCTGCTGTGTACTACCCCTGGGGCTGCTGTGTATTACCCCTGGGGCTGCTGTGTACACCCCTGGGGCTGCTGTGTATACCCCTGGGGCTGCTGTATATACCTCTGGGGCTGCTGTGTACTACCTAAGGGCTGCTGTATACCACTGGGGCTGCTGTATATACTGCTGGGGCCTGCATACCACTGGCGAGGCTGCTGTATACTACCACTGGGGAGGCCTGTATACCACACTGCTGGGGGCTGTATACCTGTGCTGGGGTCCACCCTCGGCTTATACACGAGTCAATAGGTTTTCCCAGGTTTTGGGGGCAAAAGTAGGGGGGTCGGCTTATACACGGGTCGGCTTATACACGAGTATATACTGTATGTGTCCCTGCTATGCACTGTGTAATGGATGTGTTTGACCATACAGGGACATGGTCTGATCATACCACATCTCCTGTGCTAAGATAATCTTTATATATGTGTCCCTGCTATGTACTGTGTAATGGATGTGTCTGACTGTACAGGGACATGTTCTGATCATACCACATCTCCTGTGCTGAGATAATCTTATATATGTGTTCCTGCTGTGTACTGTGTAATGGATGTGTCTGACTGTAAAGGGACATGGTCTGATTATACCACATCTCCAGTGCTGAGATAATCTTATATATGTGTCCCTTCTATGTACTGTGTAATGGATGTGTCTGACTGTACTGTAAAATTGTCTTTCTTGCACTTGTCAATGGCTCTATGCATTTTATCATGTGAATCATACTGATAGATCAGTTTTACCATGCAGTGAACATGGTATACAGTATAAAAAAGAAAACAAAAAAAATGAAAGAATGTAATAAAATTTATAAAATTAGAAAAAGTAATTTTAATCTATATTTTTCTCAATTTTTGAAGTTTGTCGTAAAGTAAAGAGAAACCGTAAAAAAGAAAGATAACACTAAGACAAAGAAAAATGTGAATTATGTTAAGAAAATATAATTAAAAAATAAGTCTTTCCTATTTTTACAGGTGAACACCTTTCAATGTGTTCTGGTCACCGATGGAGGGGCCACCTACGTTCTCTACAGCTATGAGGACATACAGTGGCCTACAGTCAATGCAAACCGTCCATCACTGGTCAGTATGACGGAGTACCGAAACCTGTATAGAACTCTTCTAATATATACTCACCTAGTGGCATCTGTCCTTGACTTCCAAGGCGATGTCCATGAATTCCAGAATTCACTGTGCCCACCGCGCCATAATAGCACACCCAAGTGATGAGTGTGCTAATATGGTGCCGGATACCGATGGGCGCAGACACCGGACCCCGACGCTCCACACGCTGCACCCTGTAGCCGCCAGCTTTCTTCTGACTTACCAGACCTGAGGAAGAAAGGACCTGCGTAATGTCACGGTCATGTGATCAGCCACGTGACCAGCCAGAGCCAGATTCATGTGATTGATCACAATGTGACTGTCACACTGCTTTCTGGGCCGCACAGCTTAGGAGGGGATGTGGGGGAAATTGACAGCCACAGAGGGGAGAAAGCTAAAGAGCGGACAAAGACAGCCACAGAGGGGACAGAGACAGCCATAGAGGGGACAGAGACAGCCACAGAGGGGACAGAGACAGCGACAGAGGGGACAGAGACAGCCACAGAGGGGACAGAGACAGCCATAGAGGGGACAGAGACAGCCACAGAGGGGACAGAGACAGCCACAGAGGGGACAGAGACAGCCATAGAGGGGACAGAGACAGCAACAGAGGGGTGAGAGACAGCGACAGAGGGGACAGAGACAGCCACAGAGGGAAAAGACAGCCACAGATGGGGAAAGATACTGCCACCGAGGGGAGAGACATCTTTTCCAAGCCTAAATAGGTCCATCAGAGTTTTCTCGAAGCTTACATAGGTCCACCAAGGTCTTCGCCAAGCCTAGATGAGTTCAACAGGGTCTTTCCCATTCTTACATAGGTCTAACAGGATATTCTCTAAGCCTGGATAGGTCCACCAGGGTCTTTTCTAAGCCAATATAGGTCCAACAGGGTCTTATCTAAGCCTAGATAGGTCCACCAAGGTCTTCCTAATTATCTATATAAGTCTACCAGGGTCTTCTCGAAGCCTAGATAGGTCTACTATGGCTTTTCACGAGACTAGTTCCACCAGGGTCTTCTCCAACTCTAGACAGGTACATGAAGGTCTTCCTAGTAGCCTATATAAGTCTTCCGGGGTCTTCTTCAAGCCCAGATAGGTCAACCAGTGTCTTCTCCAAGACAAGATAGGTCCACCATGTTCTTTCTCAATCCTAGATAGGTACACAAGGATCTTCTCCAGGCCTAGATTGGTACAACATGGTTTTCTCCAAGCCTAGATAGATCCTCCAGGATTTTCTCCAATCCTAGATAGGTCCACTAGGGTCTTCTCCATTGTTATCTTGATTGCATCAAGCCATTGCGTTTCTCCTCACCTTGTTCCTTCCATTCTTCTTTTGACTCTTTGACCCCATTTATTGAAAATCACATTAGTTCAAAGAGGTTTTATATTGTGCAGGCCGGACTGAACAGTGGTTATAACACCTCTTACTACATGATCCCTGGTTCCCTGACACTGGATATAGTCAATATATCATCCACAAGTAATGTTGGTGTTCCTGGGCGGTGGGTTTTTAAGGTTGACCAACTATACATTGAACAACCCGAAAAAGGTAAGAAATGTATTGCTTATTTTAAGTCACTTTTTTAATCAATCTGGTAATATTCTTTCTTTACATTATTCCATTGAATTTCTTTTATATTTAAATTATTATTATTATTTTGTGTCTTTGTTGATTTTTTGAATGTTCAATGATAACTATAATATTTAGTGATACTCTTTGTTTTTTAAACCACATTTGTATATGCTATCTATAGATATTGTTTTTCTCCTGGCTGGTGTTCCATAAAGATCACTTAATATTGTGACCCATGAACATAAAACATCAAATGTTAATATGTATATCATGTTTTGAATTTACAATTTTCTATAAAAAATAATTTAACAATTTCACTTTTCTTTCATCCAATAATATAAGGAAAAATAAAAAGTTAAGAGAATCCTTCAAGTTCTAAAAATGGCGAAAATTGTAAAAAAATCTAGCAAATCATTACTATAATTACCTTCACCATTGATATATCTTAATATTGCAACACTATCATTATTATATGTGTATTATTTACTAAAATTAGATTAATTTATAAGTATTTTTAGCATAATAAATTAATAAGTCTACTTTGCTGTTTTTTTTATTTCCTGATATATTGACGATGTTTTTCTAAAATTAAATGACCATATCTTTACAATTCTTTTGGCTGGTGTTCCATAATGATCACTTAATATTCTGACCCATGAACATAAAAAATCAAATGTTAATATGTTTAGCATGTTTTAAATTTACAATTTTGTTTAAAAAATTATTTAACCATTTAACTTTTCATTCATCCAATAATATATGGAAAAATAAAAAAGTTAAAAGAGAATCCTACAAGTTCATAAAGTAACAAAAATTGTACAAGATCTATCAAATTATTACTATAATTACCTTCTTTATTTATATATTTTAATATTGCAACACTATAATTATTATATGTGTATTATTTAATAGAATTAAATTAATTTATAAGTATTTTTGGCATAATAAAGTAATAACTCTGCTTTGCTTTGTTTAATTTCCTGATATATTGATGATGTTTTTCTAAAAATAATTGACTGTATCTTTACAATTCTTTTGGCTGGTGTTTCATAATGATCACTTAATATTTTTTTATGTTCACGGGGCGCGATATTAATATGTTTATCAGTTTTGAATTTAAAATTTTGTTCAAAAAATAATTTAACAATTTCAATTTTCATTCATCCAATAATATATGGATAAATAAAAAATTAAAAGATAATCCTACAAGTTTAAAAAGTAGCAAAAATTGTAAAAGATCTATCAAATTATTAATGGTAATTAACAACTCCATTTACATATTTTAATATTGCTAACCTGTCATTATTAGATGTGTATTATTTAATAGAATCAGATTCATTTATACATATTTTTGGCATAATAAATTAATAATTCTGCTTGACTTTGTTTTATTTTCTAATATATTGACGATGTTTTTCTAAAAATAAATGACCATATCTTTACAATTCTTTTGGTTGGTGTTCCAAAATGATCAATTAAAGGAAACCAACCAGCAGGATTTAGAGCTATAAAGTGAAGCCGGTGCCTTACAGGCTCTGGGGTGTTGAGTGCAATCATACCGGTTCTTAAATGATTCCATGTTTGATTGCAGAGAAAAGTGTCATAGAACTCCTGGAAAACAGGGCAGCAGATGATTGATGTGTGCAGCACTGCGTCTCTTTTTGTGGGGGTGGGTTCTCCTCTGTGGACATGCCTACTGACTGTAAGCCAAACCCTCCCCCCCCTCCATTTCATCTCACTTTTAGTTTTGTCAGGCACCCTGTGGCTGGAGTATAGTGACAGTGCACAGGAGCCAGAAATCGAAAGAGATGAGGGGGAAGACTGTTTGTCTACAGCCGAAATGCAAGTCCACAGGGAGGGAAAAAAAACAACAACCCCAAACAGTGACGCAGTGCTGCACACATTAATCATCTGCTGACCTGTTTTCCAGGAGTTTTATGACAGTTTTCTCTACAATCAAACATGGAATCATTCAAGTAAACGTCTGATTGCATTCAGCATCCCAGAGCCTGTAAGACCCTGGTTTTACTTTACAGCTCTAAGTCCTGCTGGTTGGTTTCCTTTAACCCCTTCACCACCCGGGAATTTTTTGTTTTTTGCTCCCCTGCTTCCAAGAGCCATAACGTTTTTATTTTTCCATCTATATAGACATATGAGGGCTTGTTTTTTGCAGGACAAGTTGTAGTTTCAGATGCAATCAATTATTTTACCATATGGCGTACATGAAAATGGGGAAACAAATTCCAAATGCGGTGAAATTGCAAAAAAGTGCAATTACATGTTTGTTTTTTTGGGATTTTTATTCACCTTGATCGCTATATGGTAAAACTGATGTGATGGTGGGATGCCTCAGGTTGGTATGAGTTTGTAGATACCAAACATGTATACCTTTACTGGTATCTAAGTGGCAAAAAAAAATTAAAAAGTTTGAAAAAAAAAAGAATTGCACCTTTTGCGCCATCTACTGTGCCCCGTAGCGTCCTCATTTTTCGGGATCTGGGGCTGGGTGACAGCTTATTTTTTGCGGCTTGAGCTGACATTTCTAATGATACCATTTTTGGGTGGATGGGCTGTTTTGATCGCCCGTTGCGGAGACCAAAAAAGACATCATTTTGGCGATTGTAACTTTTTTTCCGTTACGCAGTTTACGGCTTCATTAATTGATTTTATATATTGATAGATCGGGCGTTTCTGAACGCGGCGATACCAAATATGTGTATTTTTTTTTTATACTTTAATTTTGAATGGGGGAAAATGGAGTGATTTGAACTCATAATTTTTCTCATATTTTTAAAAACTTTATTCATTAATTCTTGTTTTTACACTTCCCCATAGGACACCGCAGTGCTGCAGTGGCTGATCGCTTGTGACAGATCCCAATGAGCTGCAGCACATCGGGATCTGTCACAATTATGTACTGTGAGTGGTTGGCAGTGCTTGCGAACCACTCACCGGAAGTGCTCCGTGACAGCTTCCGGAGTCAAGCCAGGACCCCAGGCTGTCACGTGAGCGCTGAAGATCCAGCGATCTTATCAGCGTGTTCCTCACCATGGCACCTTTGGATCCCGCTGTCAGTGATTGACGGCAGGATCCAAGGGGTTATCAGCACCGATCGGATCCTGGATTCGATCGGTGCTGGAAGCCCAACAGCTCAGAAGCTGATGAGATCAGCTGAGATGTCAGGGAAATGATGTGAGCTCCACGCCAGAGCTCACATCAAACCCCTGTATCCGGCCCATGACGTCATCCTACGTCATGGATCAGGAAGGGGTTAATATCATGGCCATGAGCATAAAAAAATCAAATGTTAGTATGTTTATCATATTTTGCATTTACAGTTTTGCTTAAAAACTAATTTAGTCATCTAACTTTTCATTCATCCAGTAATACATAAAAAAATAAATAGTTAAAAGTGAATCCGACAAGTTCATAAAGTATCTAAAAATCTAAAAGATCTATCAAATCATTACTTAATTAAGACTTAATTTATATATTTTAATATTTAATTATTATATTTGTATTATTCATTATAATTAGATTAATAGATTTTATTTCTAAGTGCTTTTGTTTATAGCATAATAAATTAATTTTTCTCTTTTGCTTTATTTTATTTCCTTTACACTTGAAAGTAACGTTTTTAAAAAAAATGATATTAATTTTATTGTTCTCGATATTCCCTGACTTTTTTATATTTCCTTCTTTGTATTATATTGTTTGGTGGGTTTTGGAGGGGTTTCTTTTTTTCTTTTTGCCCTTTTTATGTTCAGTGCGGTGTTTATTCGGAGATCCTAAGATCGTAAGATCTTACGTCGTGAAGACAAGACCGAGGAAGAGTTTATCAGCTCCTTTAGCCTTTGTAAGTTATTTTAATTTTACTTTCTTCTTCTTTTTATGTACATTTGTAAATAATAAGACATATTGTCACGGTGCAGTAAAAATACTCATGAGGGAATGACAGTTACTGGAAGGGTGACCAGGGAAAACTAGTCTGTCCCTACACTGGGAACCATGAATAGCCATGACCCCAAAGGTATCTCTGATGGTGAGAAGGTTCAGGTCTCCAGCCTCTCCCTAACTCCTCCACTAGCTCTGCACTATTCCCTCTCACCTCCCTCCACTGAACAAGGGTACAGCAACCTCAGAGGCAAAGTCTTCCCCTACACTGGGAACCATGAATAGCCATGACCCTTGAAGGTATCTCTGATGGTGAGAAGGTTCAGGTCTCCAGCCTCTCCCTAACTCCTCCACCAGCTCTGTGCTATTCCCTCTCACCTCCCTCCACTGAACAAGGGTACAGCAACCTCAGAGGCAAAGTCTTTCCCTACACTGGGAACCATGAATAGCCATGACCCCTGAAGGTATCTCTGATGGTGAGAAGGTTCAGGTCTCCAGCCTCTCCCTAACTCCTCCACCAGCTCTGCGCTATTACCTCTCACCTCCCTCCACTGAACAAGGGTACAGCAACCTCAGAGGCAAAGTCTTCAGCCGCACAAACTATCAGGTCTGCACAGCACGGCTTCCAGGTATAGAGAGCAACTCTATCAGCAGCAACACCTGGTGGAAGGAGAGGCTACTTATTGGCCAGGGGTGGAGACTCATACATTAACCTCACATCCACTAGGACACTGGAATAGAACTGGCATTAACTCATGCAGTGCTAGAGGGAAATCTCACACAGCTTAAGTTACAGCAGCATCAAGGATCAGCGCTAGACAGGGCCTGACACATAGATTAATTGAGAATTCATGGTGTCTTTGGCTTTTAGTCTTGCAAGTAGTTGTATTTGGCTTTTTCCAGGAGGTCGTCATTCTCAGGCATCATCTCGGGAGGAAATAAAATAATACATTTGTCATGAAGATATGAAGATAAACTCCTACAAGTAAATGATTGTGCATATACTGAAACCAAGGCCTAAGACCAAGATGTGTCATATGCATGGTATGTGACAGCACTAGATATACAGTAGATATCTGCAGTAATCTTGGGTGAAACTCAACAGTATTGGGCTTGACTTGACAATGGGACAGTGTCTACTCTGTATTGCTCAGGGACATGATCAGATTCCAGGAGGCCCCATGGTAGGAGGGATACTGTATTACAATGTTATAAACTGAGTTTTTTTCACCAATTAAATAACACTATACATATTTGGTATCTACGAACTTGTACTGACCTGAGTTGCCAGGTCAGTTTTACCATATAGTGAACATGGTAAATATAAAACCCCCAAAACATTGTACAATTTTACTTTTTTTTGCAGTTTCTCTGCACTTGGAATTTTTTTCCCATACTCCTGAACACTATGTGGTAAAATGGATGAGATCATTCAAAAGTACAACTCGTCCCGCAAAAAACAAGCCCTCATATAGCTATATTGACGGAAAAATACAAAAGCTATTGCTCTAGGAAGAAGAGGAGGAAATGACGAAAGTGCAAAAGATGGAATAGGCAGTCATGAAGGGGTTAAGTAATATTATTTGAATCAATTTAAATTTTTTTAATAGTCGTTATATTTGATGTACTCATATATGTAAATGTATATGTACATGTGTATATAATTTTTGGACTCTATAGGTTTATGTGTGTATATAATTTTTTGACTCTTTAGGTTTATGTGTGTATATAATTTTTTGACTCTTTAGGCTTATGTGTGTATATAATTTTTGGACTCTATAGGTTTATGTGTGTATTACATTTTTGGACTCTTTAGTCTTATGTGTGTATTACATTTTTGGACTCTATAGGTTTATGTCTGTGTATAATTTTTGGACTCTATAGGTTTATGTGTGTATTACATTTTTGGACTCTATAGGTTTATGTGTATATATCATTTTTGGACTCTATAGGTTTATGTGTGTATATAATTTTTGGACTCTTTAGGTTTATGTGTGTGTATAATTTTTGGACTCTATAGGTTTATGTGTGTGTATAATTTGTTGACTCTTTAGGCTTGTGTGTGTATAATTTTTGGACTCTATAGGTTTATGTGTGTATATAATTTTTGGACTCTATAGGTTTATGTGTGTATATAATTTTTGGACTCTATAGGTTTATGTGTGTATATAATTTTTGGACTCTATAGGTTTATGTGTATATATCATTTTTGGACTCTTTAGGTTTATGTGTGTGTATAATTTTTTGACTCTTTAGGTTTATGTCTGTGTATAATTTGTTGACTCTTTAGGTTTATGTGTGTATATGATTTTTGGACTCTATAGGTTTATGTGTATATATCATTTTTGGACTCTTTAGGTTTATGTGTGTGTATAATTTGTTGACTCTTTAGGTTTATGTCTGTGTATAATTTGTTGACTCTTTAGGTTTATGTGTGTATATAATTTTTGGACTCTATAGGGTTATGTGTGTATATAATTTTTGGACTCTATAGGTTTATGTGTGTATATAACTTTTGGACTCTATAGGTTTATGTGTGTATATAATTTTTGGACTCTAGATCTCTGTGTGTATATAATTTTTGGACTCTATAGGTTTATGTGTGTATATAATTTTTGGACTCTATAGGTTTGTGTGTACAGTATATAAAGTGCCATGGAATAAATGGTGCTATCATAATAAATAATAATAATATTATGTTATTTATTATACTGATTCTCCTCTTTTCACTTTCCTCTAGTTCTGGAATATTGCGCTTTTGATTATATCTTATTCCTTCAAGTTCGGGGATGAATATGAAGCAAACAGCACATATCATGGAGATCTTTCTTTTCGCCATCATTATTATGATATTTTTGTATAACCCTTGATTTTTTTCTTTTGTACTTATGTACCACTCTCTTTAGATATTTCTCCTCTCATATACATCAATTTATTCATGATTTCTTAGGCCGGGTTCACATTAGCGTTCGGAACGCAGTGTAACAGAACGCATGCGTACTGTGTTCCTATGTTTAACATGGGAACGCATAGTAGCTGCTTTTGGCTGCATTCGGTTGCAGTTTCGTTCAGATGCGCATAATTTGTGCGCACTCCTCCGCCTTCCGAATGCAGCTTGTTGCATTTTTTGTGCGTTCTCGGGCGCACAAAAAATGCATGGATTTCAATGGATCCGCAGTGTCCTCCGCATGACAGCGCAGGAGAATGCTGCGGATCACATTGAAATCTCTCCCGGTGGCCAATCAGTGATCTCGGCGCCGGCCGGGAGGAGGAGATCTCTGCCACTGATCTCCACCTCCCGGCTGTCGCTGAGATCATGATTGGCTGGCAGGGCACCATACTGATGTGAATGCACACAAAGAATCTCCGCTGCGTTCACATCAGTATGGCACCGTTTGCCCTCCGCATGCAGACACAAACGCAAATGTGAAGGCAGCCTTGTTTATTATATTTTTTATTCACTTTTATTTTGCAGCATGATATATATTTATTACTCATTGTTTATTTATTTTTATATCACAATATAGTTTTATATATTTGTATATATTTGTGCATTTGTATTTGTGTATATTTTTGTATATATTTGTACTTTTAATGAATTTAATATATGAGATGTCTCTAAAAAATATATATATAATATTAATATTTATTATTAATTGGGAGAGTTAATAAAATGTAGTTTTATACCTTTACATTCATATATATACTGTATATAAACACTTTTTATTTCTGATTTGTCTGTGCTCATCTTTGAATATTTATTAATATATTCCTACATCTATTTATATTTTTTAATGATATTTGGTTCTTTTGCACAATTGTTACATTATCGCGAATTCGATTCTGCATATGCATGACTCTTACCACTTCAGATCATGTCAATATTAACCCTCTGCTTCCCACCTGCTGTTCTCTCCTTGTTAACCCTTGCTTTCCCTCCTGCTTACTTTCCCCACTGTATTAACCCATTGCTAACTCATGCATTGCTATACTGTATGTTAACCCCTGTGTTGCTCTGTTATCCCTGTATTGTATGCTTTGCTGTCTGTTAACCCCTTATTGTTCAGGGATAGTTTAGAGTCAGACAGATGGGTGTAATCAATTAATAGTGTGGATGTATGTTTAGGTGACATGGAGGGGATATAATTATTAGTTATTGTAATAGTTATTGCATTATTGTGTACTAGCACTGTGTTATTTGTGCTAGTGTATATTTATTTTATTATAAACTTTTTGGGTTATTTAATAAATATTCCTTTATTAGAACAGTCTTGTATCATTAAGTCCCCAGTATATATATATATTTATATATATACCATATATAATCGAGTGTAAGCCGACCTGAGTATAAGCCGAGGCCCCTGATTTTACCCCAAAACTGGGGAAACCTATTGACTCGAGTATAAGCCGAGGGCGGGAAATGCAGCAGAGCCCCATCCTGGTATATAACCCCTCATTACTGGTATATAGTGCCCCTATCACTGGTATATAGCAATCATCACTGTATACAGCCCCTCATCACTGGTATATAGTGCCCCATCATGGTAAATGGCCCCTCATCCTGGTATATACCCCCCTCACTGTACGTATTCCCCTATCACTGGTTTATAGCGCTCCCATTACTGGTATATAGCCCCCATCACTGGTATATAGCCCCAAATCACTGGAATAGCACCCCCATCACTGCAATACTGGTAATACTGGTATATAGCCCCAAATCACTGGAATAGCACCCCCATCACTGGTATACTGGTAATACTGGTATATAGCCTCCATCACTGGTATACTCGCTCCCCTATCATCACAGTATATGCCCCCATGCTGCTGCACACCATAAAATAATAAACCATTGATCTCTCACCCTCCGTCGCTATGTCACCGCTGTGTCCTCCGGTCTTCCTGCTTGTGCCAGCATCATGTGACTGGTGCAGCAGCGACGACGTCATCACTGCTGCGCCGGTCACATGATGACAGCACAAGCAGGAAGACCGGAGGACGCAGCGGTGACATAGCGATGGGGGGTTGAGTATGCATAGTGCAATGTAATATGCACCGCTTCTCCTTCCACTGATGGACAAGGGGATGCAGTGCATATTGCATTGCACTAATGAGCGGCCCCACGTGACCTCTCCGCTGCTACTGGAGCCTCCCCCTGCCTCCTCCAGTGCCCGATCACTGCCCCCTGCCCCACTGAGCCTGTACACTGACTTGAATATAAGCCATTTTTCAGCAAAAAAAAGTGTGCTGAAAAACTCGGCTTATGCTCGAGTATATACGGTATTTAATCAGCTAATAAATAGAAAGCGTTAGCGTAGTGTAGGAACTGGATGGAGGTTATTATAGTCAAAACCGACAATAATAATCTATAGTCAGATTTAATCTTACAAGGTCATGTGACTAACACCCACTATCTTTACTTCTCGCATGGCCAGCTAGCCGCTCGCGTCACCCGCTTCCCTCCCAATGCATGATATTCCTGGCGTGGGCGTCATCCTGTGCATGCACCACCCACAGTCATGCAATTCCATTGGCCTACGGAAGTAAAAAGGGAACCTCATATTGGTTATGATGTCACGCTCCTTTAACGAAGGCTGAAATGCACATTGGGATGTCTGGCCCCTGTGGGTTTATCTGCAGCTAGCCAGCTAACAAGATCAGCCCTGGCCTCCAGCTGATGCAGTTTCCTCTCCATGTCAGTCTCCAGCTGCAAGTCTTGGAATTTGTCTGCGGTGGTGACCCAACTTATGTCTACTGCAAACCACTCCTTGCTGCCTTTCACTTTCATGAAGGTGACCACCTCCCCAACATAGAGGGTGTGGAGTTGTTAAGGTAGATGGTGGACCAGTTCATGTAGCACCTGTCACCAGTCCCATCAATAGCTAGGAACCCATACTCCCTCTTCTGGATCTGGGTGCACTGCTCATCAAAGGTGTTAGCCTTAGGCCTCTGTAATGACTCTCAAATGATCACATTAGAGAGCCTAATTTCTTAAATAGCAGCCTCCAACGACTCCGGAGCAGCGTACTAAGTCATGGAGTCTTGTAGCTGATCTGACAAACCCAGACAGAACTGACTTCTAAGCGGAGGGTCATTCCATTGAGTGTCAGTGGCCCATCTCCTGAACTCAGAGCAATACTCCTCGGCCGGCTATATAGTTTAGACTATGCCAAGGGGACGGCATCAGGGTCATCATACATTAGTCATCATACACGAGTGGTTCAGGCCAATTAGGATAGTTGCTGGAAGGGGGTAGGGGGCCCAAATGACATTCTCCCAGTCAAAGACCTTTGGCAGGGGTGCTAAACAAGACAGGGAAAAGGGGGCTTCTGCCACTACTACCTTCTCTTGGATTTGCTGATCCACCGGCTGCGGCACCATCTGCAGGTGTAATAAAGCCAGGCATGCTGCAAGATCCTGACTCTGACCTGTGCTCGTCCCAGCTGGCATAAGGAACAGCTGAACTCCTGACTCTGAGCTGCATTCCGGTGGGACCTCTTGTACAGGGATGGGGTAATAGCACTGGATTCTGACCTCACTGCATATCAGGCACAATGCGGTAGCGCGTACTCCAGCTCACATATGTAGATGAAGTAATCTCTACAGGCTGGTGAACCATTCTCGGCCCCCGGGGTGGTATCCATGGTGAAGAATCTTTCCTTTGCCTAGGGGCCACCTCTTGTAGAGTCAGGACCCAATCGCTTACAGGATATTATTGTTTGCCCAATCTTGTTGCCTAACTCTTCATTAACCCCTCCATGGGCTGCAGACGGTAACTGACTTACAAATCCCGTTCCGCATGCCACAGGTAACACTGTTGCGGTTGGGTGGAGTGATTATTGAAGCCTGACATATTTGGACGAGAAAGAATTAAAAAATAGTTTAATTTTGTCACACCCCAGGGCAGGGGTACTCGGAACCGGGTCCTCTCATCAGTTGCAGAGGGGATGTCACGGCGATGTGTCAAGGCTCTGTATGCCCAGGTGCAGCAATGAAAAAGAGGAATTATAGTTTATAGAAGTTATTCATGACACCACCTGTGGGTCGTGGCTAGTATGGGCCACTACTGCCGGTCAGACTGCTGGGGATGATGGTGGAGCAGCCAGGATGGGAGGCCCTCCACAGGTAGGGCCATGTCCCCAGGGCAGGTGTAGAAATTGTAGGTTATCAGGGTGCTGTAGTTGCTTTCTACTCGCAGCTTCTCCTGTTGTAGGAAATAAGTGTGCGACTCCGGAGGTAAGCCGCTGCAGTTTCAGTACCAATAAGTCTCAAACACAGTTCTTGAGTTCATCGAATACTTTACTTCACCGCCTGCACAACCACAATAAAAGGCCTCTGTTGTCTAGCACGCACCAAATACGGTCCCTGCTTATGGGTCCGAATGCCGGCGGGTCATGTGACGGTCTCGTAAATGTGACGTCACCGAAGGACCTTCCGTCCAAGGTTCTGCTAGTATTATGCCAGGAGATTCTATGTTGCACCGATCGCTGGCCCACAAAGGGATAATGTAATAAAGAATTTGAAGATGCGACTGTCATGGGCACTCAGAATCAAAGGCACGGGGGCACAGGCTTAGGGATAGAAGTCCCCTTTAATAGTCACTTCAAGTGATGAAACATTGAAGCGACCATTAAAGAGGACTTCTATCCTTAAACCTGTGCCGCTGTGCCTTTGATTCTGAGCCCTCTTGATAGCCGCATCTACTACTCCTTTATTGTGAGGTTCCTGGACTTGACAGCTGCTGCAGTATCTGGCACTGTACCCTATAGGTGTCCCAACACCTGAAATCTCAAGGAAGCTGAAAAAAAAATCTTTTTAAAGCTCCATTAAAGGTTGAAAGAAAACAAACCCGATGGCTGGCAACACTCCTAACCGTAAAGTTAGGTGTTGTTCCCTGCCCGCGGGTCTGCTGGCGAATCAAACTCTTTCCCGAACAAAGCTGCGTTAGCCGATTTTTTGTAAATTGCTCATGTTTCCGATCATGAACCCAATTTGCAATGTTCATGCTCAATTTGAAATTAGAGAACATTTTCGGGGCAAGTTCCCTCATCAATAGTCAGGACGGGCCCCTTCATTTTAGCAGAGCAGTGACCACCTCCTTGGGTCTATGTAATGATCCATATGTCTTGGTATACCCCTTTCCCTGTTTTAACACATGGCAGGAACTGATTGATATTTTCAGAAAGGAAAATCTACACATTCTAATCAGTTACCCTGAACTTTCCTATTGTGATTTCCTCTCTTTGTGTGTAGGTGTCGTTGAGGCACCTGATCAACCTGTTTCAGGTATTGTTTCACCTGACAGGTGAATGATAGGCGAGAGTTGGTCATACAGGGGGGTGGAGCGTGTATGCGGTAATGTAAACTCATCTCCATTCCTTAGTAGAGCATACATCTACTGATGAGATGCAAGAGAGGTAAGGCTCCTAATATAAGTTCATAAAGTATATTATAATATGGAAAAATCATCTATAGTAAATTGTTAGTATGGAAAATCCCCTGAAGTAAATGGATAGTATGGAGAAACACCAGAAGTATATGGATAGTATGGATGGACTATCACCTGTGGAATATGGATAGTATGGACAATCATCTGTAGTATACGAATAGTATGCACAATCACCTGTAGTAAATGGATAGTATGGACAATAACCTGTAGTATATGGATAGTATGGACAATCTCCTGTAGTATATGGATAGTATGGACAATTTCCTGTTCTATATGGTCAGTATGGATAATCCCTTATAGTATATAGTTAGTTGGATAATAACCTGTAATATATGGATAGTATGGACATTAATCTGTAATATATGGATAGTATGGACATTAATCTGTAATAAATGGATAGTATGGACAATAATCTGTAATATATGGATAGTATGGACAATAATCTGTAGTATATGGATAGTATGGACAATAATCTGTAGTATATAGATAGTATGGACAATCATCTGTAGTATATTGATAGTGTGAACAATATCCTGTAGTATATGGATAGTATGGATAATCACTGTAGTATATGGATAGTATGGATAATCACTGTAGTATATGGATAGTATGGATAATCTACTGTAGTATATGGATAGTATGGACAATCATCTGTAGTATATGGATAGTATGTACAATAATCTGTAGTATATGGATAGTATGGACAATAATCTGTAATATATGGATAGTATGGACAATCATCTGTAGTATATGGATAGTATGGACAATAATCTGTAATATATGGATAGTATGGACAATCATCTGTAGTATATGGATAGTATGGACAATATCCTGTAGTATCGGCAAGGAGTTTGAATGTTCTCCCTGTGTTTGCGTGGGTTTCCTCCAGGCACTCCGGTTTCCTTCCACATTGTAAAGACATACTGATAGGATATTTAGATTGTGAGCTCCAAGAGAGACAGCATTACTGATGTATGTAAAGTGCTATGGAATTAATAGCGCTATATAAATGAATAAATATTATTATTATATGGTTAGTATGGACAATCACCTGTACTTTATCGTTAAAAAGGACAATCACTTGTAGGATACGGTTAGTATGAATCAAAGTTATGGGGGATTTATTGACCTTTGAACTCCAATTGTTATGCTAGACTCATAGTCAAATTCAAACCATTTGGACTCCTAACCGTCCTTTGAGCAGGTTCTGTAGACCGTTGTAAAACAGACAGCCACGGCTCCAGTTTGGCCCCATATATCCCTATGAGCATGGATTGGTGCTCTATTACCATCCAATTTGTCATTGATCCAATTGTGTCCGATTTTTTGCTATACCTAGAATCGGAGACTGCTCTGATTTTGGGCACAGCAGAACAAATCGAACAGAATCGGATCTGAAACGATCTGCAGCAATTAACATGAGGGCCTATGAAGCACAGGTCCAGGGAAACATCGGATTGTTTCCCGGACCCGATTTCAGTGTACTGAGCATGCTCGCTACACTAAAACTGCTCTGTTCCTGCGTAATTTCACTTACGCAATGTATATACATTCATTGCGGAAGTGAAATTAACTAAAGCAAGTGTTATTTTTTTTAATTTTTATCTCCTCACCTCTCCGGTGTGTCCCACGATGCGTGCCATCTAGTTCCAAGGGCTTAAGGACCTGGCGGGGCTACCCAATCAGCTGATCGGTCACATGACCACATCAGCTTAGCGGTTTAAATCTCCCGCTCTGCCAAAACCGATCGGCGGGCGATTTAAACTGCTCAGCTGATACGGTCATGTGACCGATCAGCTGATCAGGTTGCCCCGCCCCGCCAGCTGATACACAGGTCCTTAAGCATGGAGATGGCGCACATTGCGGGACATACGCCGGAGAGGTGAGGATCTTTTTTTTTTTTTATTATTATTTTTAACCCTTGCTTCACTCCCGCAATGTATTAATATACATTGCGGGAGTGAAAGTACCCAGGCTCGGGCTTTTCTGTGTCTGGATCCATGAAAATGACGGACCCAGACACAGAAATGGCATCCAAGGCACACATCCGATCCGGTCCTTTCCTGTCCGTGCAAAAAACAGGATCCCCACAGACAGGAAAAAAATCGCAACGTGAAGCCTCCCCTTCATCTTCTCAGGTGACAAGTTTCACCACAAACAATTGCAAGAAAATGTAATCAACGTGTTGTTAAGGCTTGTATTGATAAGAGATGGCTACCTTGTCTTGTTGGGTCTCTAAGGCTGGTTTCACACTGCGGTTTTTCACTGATCAGGTTCGATCAGGTTTGTGTGCCAAAACCAGGAGAGGAACCAGGAGAGGAACTTGCAGAGAAAAACTATAATTGAAAGACTGACACCTGTTCTAGGTTTTGGAGTCACTCCTGGTTTTGAAACACAAAACCTGATCGAACCTGACCTGATCTAACTGCAGTGTGAAACCAGCCTTACCCTTATGGCCATCTTCTAGGGTCCTCATAAATAGCCTCAAGTTTTTCTTATCTCCTCCATAAATTTGTGTTCTCTGAATACCGAGTTACTAACAGGACAAGTCGTCCTTCATCTTCTCAAGTCACAGGTTTCACTACAAACAATTGCAAGGAAATGTAATTGTGTTGTTGTGTTGTTGATCGTTATCTTGTCCGGTTGGGTTACTTACCCTAGGGGTACTTCACACACAGCAACATCGCTAACGATGTTGCTGAACAGTCACAGGATTTGTGACGTAACAGCGACCTCGCTGCGTGTGACACGCATCAGCGATCTGGCCCCTGCTGTGAGGTCGTTGATCGTTACAAATCATTCAGGACCATCTTTAGGTCATCGCGCTCCCGAAGGGCAGCATGCATCGGTGTGTTTGACACCTTAACAATGACATCATTAGCGACTTTGAACCCGGACAAGTAGGCGTGCTTTTGCGTTGCCTTTCCCGCCCCCTCAACTCTGATTGTTGCAGCTGCTGCATTGATTGGGCAGCTTTGACTGAACAGAAGGCAACTTAGTAGCGCTTCCGTCCTTTGTTCCATAGCTACCTTGTTCCTGAGCGTGGTGGTTTGCGGATCATAGTAGAGAAGTCTCCAGGCTGCGATACTACTACGTCTATACGGTAGGCATCATTTGGGGTATTAAATTATGATCTTTGTAGAGTTTCCATTTTTACTTTTATGACATTATCTGACCAATCAGAACACACTAGCAAGCACCAATCGGAGCTGAGGGTGCGTGGTAAAGCACACCTAGGTGGCTTCAGCGTCAAACACCACGCCCCTAACATAGGTGTGAGCCGCCAAACTAGCTGCTGTGTGACACGTCTCCAACGACCAGCGAGGTCGTTAGGCGGGTCCGTAGCGTTGCTGCGAAGTTGAGCAGATCTGAGTGTTTGACATCTCACCAGCGACCACGTAGCGACGCACCAGCGACCCCCGGCAATGTCAAATCGTGGTCATGATCGCTGCAAAGTTGCAGCTTGTAAAAGGGCCCTTATGGCCATCTATCTTCAAGGTTTCAAGTATCATTAATCTTTTCTTTTCTCATACATAAATTTGTATTCCGCCTCGTAAAACATGTTATTCTACATCACAAAGCAATCAGCCTCCTGACAGCTGAGGTCAATGACTTACACGTGTACATATCATGGTCACATAGCTCGAAAAGCTAAACAATGACTCCATTCATCCAGATCATTGTCTTGAAATGTTGATTGAGAGGAAGAGAAAGAAAAACATGAGGAAGAAACCAACTTTATTCATCATTGGTGAAAATATCCTCTCCGATAAAAATATCAGAATACATCTCTTGACTTTGTACTTTGGCCTCGGCTTCGTGACAAGAATAGGCAACTGTTGAGTTGTAGCATTTATGAGTCTACAGTTGGTGATGAGAATTTATTCCATGGTCCCATTTGTTGTCTTTCCATAGATAGACCATAATGGCGATCGCAAGTCCTAATGATTGGAGACCCCTGAACATGGACTGGAGCCTGATAGTCTTGGTGTTTTTAATTGGTAAGTCCTAGATATTGTCATATTTCCATTTTTCCCACTTTTGTAGTAGTATAATATGCACCAAAAACATCCAAATGACCCTGATCAATAGTTCACATCCCCTGGTGATTTTGGCCTAATAACATAAACAGATGTTGGCACAAATGGGTTTGGATGGCTAATAAAGGGACAATCCTCACCTGTGCCCTGTTTGCTTGTAATCAGTGTGTGTTAAAAGCTGAGTGAGTTTCTGGGATCCAGACAGAATCTTGCATCTGTCATCCAGACACTGATGTTTCTGGATTGTGAGTCATGGGGAAAGCAAAAGAATTGTCAACGGATCTACGGGAAAAGATAATTGAACTGTATAAAACAGGAAAGGGATCCAAAAAGACGGTAGGCAAAGGTTTATAAAGGCAGAGAGGAGGATCACATGAAGCAGCAGACACCATTTTCATAAGGGACAAAATACCAATAGAAACAATTATATATAGTTATAATATATGTATGTTTGTCATTTTTAGGCATTACCCCAATGTGTGCGAGTGTAACCACAAACCTACAAGAGAAAACAACAGAAGCAAACACTCCTGAGGGTTCAACCTCCATGATGATGATAACCACATCTAAGAACGAAGCTGATAATTCCATTCCTGGGTCAACGGCTGATGTATCTACCAATATAGAGCCGGTGCTAAACATTACAACGCAACCTTCTCCAGCCACTTCAGTACCAGTAGACAACACCAAGACCAGTTTGACTGATCTCACATCGTTAGGCATCCAGGCAAACACAAATAATACACTTCAAACTAAGACCACCACCTCTCCTCCATCTGATACTACAGAGGAAGTCTCCACTACTAGTACAGGACCAGATACTACACAGTTATACACCTCTCCTCCATCTGATACTACAGAGGAAGTCTCCACTACTAGTACAGGACCAGATACTACACAGTTATACACCTCTCCTCCATCTGATACTACAGAGGAAGTCTCCACTACTAGTACAGGACCGGATACTACACAGTTATACACCTCTCCACCATCTGATACTACAGAGCAAGTCTCCACTACTAGTACAGGACCAGATACTACACAGTTATACACCTCTCCTCCATCTGATACTACAGAGGAAGCCTCCACTACTAGTACAGGACCGGATACTACACAGTTATACACCTCTCCACCATCTGATACTACAGAGGAAGCCTCCACTACTAGTACAGGACCGGATACGACACAGTTACACACCTCTCCTCCATCTGATACTACAGAAGAAGCCTCCACTACTAGTACAGGACCGGACACTACACAGTTATACACCTCTCCACCATCTGATACTACAGAGGAAGTCTCCACTACTAGTACAGGACCAGATACTACACAGTTATACACCTCTCCTCCATCTGATACTACAGAAGAAGCCTCCACTACTAGTACAGGACCGGATACGACACAGTTACACACCTCTCCTCCATCTGATACTACAGAAGAAGCCTCCACTACTAGTACAGGACCGGATACTACACAGTTATACACCTCTCCACCATCTGATACTACAGAGGAAGTCTCCACTACTAGTACAGGACTGGATACTACACAGTTATACACCTCTCCTCCATCTGATACTACAGAAGAAGCTCCACTACTAGTACAGGACCGGATACTACACAGTTACACACCTCTCCACCATCTGATACTACAGAGGAAACCTCCACTACTAGTACAGGACCGGATACTACACAGTTATATACCTCTCCTCCATCTGATACTACAGAAGAAGCCTCCACTACTAGTACAGGACTGGATACTACACAGTTATACACCTCTCCTCCATCTGATACTACAGAGGAAGCCTCCACTACTAGTACAGGACCGGATACTACACAGTTATACACCTCTCCACCATCTGATACTACAGAGGAAGTCTCCACTACTAGTACAGGACCTGATACGACACAGTTATACACCTCTCCTCGTTCTGATACTACAGAGGAAGTCTCCACTACTAGTACAGGACCTGGTATACACATTTATACACCTCTCCTCCATTGATACTACAGAGGAAGCCTCCACTACTAGTACAGGACCGGATACTACACAGTTATTCTCTCCCTCTATCTGATGCACACAGGGACGTCCTCTACTAGTACCGGACCGATATACACAGTTATACACCTCTCCACCATCTGATACTACAGAGGAAGCCTCAACTACTAGTACCGGACCGGATACACACAGTTATACACCTCTCACCATCTGATACTACAGAAGAAGCCTCCACTACTAGTACAGGACCGGATACTACACAGTTACACACCTCTCCACCATCTGATACTACAGAGGAAACCTCCACTACTAGTACAGGACTGGATACTACACAGTTATAACCTCTCCTCCATCTGATACTACAGAAGAAGCCTCCACTACTAGTACAGGACTGGATACTACACAGTTATACACCTCTCCTCCATCTGATACTACAGAGGAAGCCTCCACTACTAGTACAGGACCGGATACTACACAGTTATACACCTCTCCCCATCTGATATACAGAAGAAGTCTCCACTACTAGTACAGGACCGGATACTACACAGTTATACACCTCTCCTCCATCTGATACTACAGAGGAAGTCTCCACTACTAGTACAGGACCGGATACACACAGTTATACACCTCTCCACCATTGATACTACAGAGGAAGTCTCCACTACTAGTACAGGACCTGATACGACACGTTATACACCTCTCCTCTTCTGATACTACAGAGGAAGTCTCCACTACTAGTACAGGACCTGGTACTACACATTTATACACCTCTCCTCATCTGATACTACAGAGGAAGCCTCCACTACTAGTACAGGACCGGATACTACACAGTTATACCTCTCCTCATCTGATCTACAGGAAGCTCCACTACTAGTACGGACGGATACACAGTTATACACCTCTCCTCCATCTGATACTACAGAGAAGCCTCACTACTAGTACAGGACCGGATACTACACAGTTATACACCTTCCACCATTGATACTACAGAGAAGCTCCACTACTAGTACAGGACGGATACTACACAGTTACACACTCTCCCATCTGATACTACAGAGAAGCTCCACTACTAGTACAGGACGGATACTACACAGTTATACACCTCTCCCCATCTGATACTACAGAGAACCTCCACTACTAGTACAGGACTGGATACTACACAGTTATACACCTCTCCTCCATCTGATACTACAGAAGAAGCCTCCACTACTAGTACAGGACGGATACTACACAGTTATACACCTCTCCCCATCTGATACTACAGAGAAGTCTCACTACTAGTACAGGACCGGATACTACACAGTTATACACCTCTCCCATCTGATACTACAGAGGAAGTCTCCACTACTAGTACAGGACCGGATACACACAGTTATACACCTCTCACCATCTGATACTACAGAGGAAGTCTCCACTACTAGTACAGGACCTGATACGAACAGTTATACACCTCTCCTCGTTCTGATACTACAGAGGAAGTCTCCACTACTAGTACAGGACCTGGTACTACACATTTATACACCTCTCCTCCATCTGATACTACAGAGGAAGCCTCCACTACTAGTACAGGACCGGATACTACACAGTTATACACCTCTCCTCCATCTGATACTACACAGGAACCCGCCACTACTAGTACGGACCGGTACTACACAGTTATACACCTCTCCACCATCTGATACTACAGAGAAGCCTCACTACTAGTACAGGACGGATACTACACAGTTATACACCTCTCCACCATCTGATACTACAGAAGGAAGCTCCACTACTAGTACAGGACCGGATACTACACAGTTATACACCTCTCCTCCATCTGATACTACAGAGGAAAGCCTCCACTACTAGTACAGGACCGGATACTACACAGTTATATACACTCTCCCCATCTGATACTACAGAGGAAACCTCCACTACTAGTACAGGACTGGATACTACACAGTTATCTACCTCTCCTCCATCTGATACTACAGAGAAGCCTCCACTACTAGTACAGGACTGGATACTACACAGTTATACACCTCTCCTCCATCTGATACTACAGAGGAAGTCTCCACTACTAGTACAGGACCGGATACTACACAGTTATACACCTCTCCACCATCTGATACTACAGAGGAAGTCTCCACTACTAGTACAGGACCGGATACTACACAGTTATACACCTCTCCACCATCTGATACTACAGAGGAAGTCTCCACTACTAGTACAGGACCTGATACGACACAGTTATACACCTCTCCTCGTTCTGATACTACAGAGGAAGTCTCCACTACTAGTACAGGACCTGGTACTACACATTTATACACCTCTCCTCCATCTGATACTACAGAGGAAGCCTCCACTACTAGTACAGGACCGGATACTACACAGTTATTACACCTCTCCACCATTTTGATACTACAGAGGAAGTCCTCTCACTACTAGTACGGACCTGGTACTACACATTATACACCTCTCCTCCATCTGATACTACAGAAGAAGCCTCACTACTAGTACAGGACCGGATACTACACAGTTATACACCTCTCCACCATCTGATACTACAGAGGAAGCTCCACTACTAGTACAGGACTGGATACTACACAGTTATACACCTCTCCTCCATCTGATACTACAGAAGAACCTCCACTACTAGTACAGGACCGGATACTACACATGTTATACACCTCTCCCCATCTGATACTACAGAGGAAACCTCCACTACTAGTACAGGACTGGATACTACACAGTTATCTACCTCTCCTCCATCTGATACTACAGAGAACCTCCACTACTAGTACAGGACTGGATACTACACAGTTATTCACCTCTCCTCCATCTGATACTACAGAGGAAGCCCCTACTACTAGTACAGGACCGGATACTACACAGTTATACACCTCTCCACCATCTGATACTACAGAGGAAGTCTCCACTACTAGTACAGGACCGGATACTACACAGTTATACACCTCTCCACCATCTGATACTACAGAGGAAACCTCCACTACTAGTACAGGACCTGGTATCTACAATTTATACACCTCTCCTCCATCTGATACTACAGAGGAAGCCTCCACTACTAGTACAGGACCGGATACTACACAGTTATACACCTCTCCTCCATCTGATACTACAGAGGAAACCTCCACTACTAGTACCGGACCGGATACTACACAGTTATTCACCTCTCCTCTATCTGATGCCACACAGGACGTCCCCTCTACTAGTACCGGACCGGATACTACACAGTTATACACCTCTCCACCATCTGATACTACAGAGGAAGTCTCCACTACTAGTACAGGACCAGATACTACACAGTTATACACCTCTCCATCTGATACTACAGAGGAAGCCTCTACTACTAGTACAGGACCGGATACTACACAGTTATACACCTCTCCTCCATCTGATACTACAGAAGTCTTCACTACTAGTACAGGACCGGATACTACACAGTTATACACCTCTCCTCCATCTGATACTACAGAGGAAGTCTCCACTACTAGTACAGGACCGGATATTACACAGTTATACACCTCTCCATCTGATACTACAGAGGAAGTCTCCACTACTAGTACAGGACCGGACACTACACGGTTATACACCTCTCCTCCATCTGATACTACAGAGGAAGTCTCCACTACTAGTACAGGACCGGATATTACACAGTTATACACCTCTCCATCTGATACTACAGAGGAAGTCTCCACTACTAGTACAGGACCGGACACTACACGGTTATACACCTCTCCACCATCTGATACTACAGAGGAAGTCTCCACTACTAGTACAGGACCGGATACTACACAGTTATATACCTCTCCTCCATCTGATACTACAGAGGAAGTCTCCACTACTAGTACAGGACTGGATACTACACAGTTATACACCTCTCCTCTATCTGATACTACAGAGGAAGTCTCCACTACTAGTACAGCACCGGATACTACACAGTTATACACGTCTCCTCCATCTGAAACTACAAAGGAAGCCTTCACTACTAGTACAGGACCGGATACTACACAGTTATACACCGCTCCACCATCTGAAACTGCAAAGGAAGCCTCCACTACTAGTACAGGACTGGATACTACACAGTTATACACCTCTCCACCATCTGATACTACAGAAGAAGCCTCCACTACTAGTACAGGACCGGATACTACACAGTTATACACCTCTCCACCATCTGATACTACAGAGGAAGTCTCCACTACTAGTACAGGACCGGATACTACACAGTTATACACCTCTCCTCCATCTGATACTACAGAGGAAGTCTCCACTACTAGTACAGGACCGGATACTACACAGTTATACACCTCTCCTCCATCTGATACTACAGAGGAAACTTCCACTACTAGTACAGGACCGGACACTAAAGAGTTATACACCTCTCCACCATCTGACACTACAGAGGAAGCCTCCACTACTAGTACAGGACCTGATACGACACAATTATACACCTCTCCACCATCTGATACTACAGAAGAAGTCTCCACTACTAGTACAGGACCGGACACTACACAGTTATACACCTCTCCACCATCTGATACTACAGAGGAAGTCACCACTACTAGTACAGGACTGGACACTACACAGTTATACACCTCTCCTCCATCTGATACTACAGAGGAAGCCTCCACTACTAGTACAGGATCGGATACTACACAGTTATACACCTCTCCACCATCTGACACTACAGAGGTAGCCTCCACTACTAGTACAGGATCGGATACTACACAGTTATACACCTCTCCACCATCTAATATTACAGAGGAAGTCCCCACTACTAGTACAGAACCGGATACTACACAGTTACACACCTCTCCACCATCTGATACTACAGAGGAAGTCTCAACTACTAGTACAGGACCGGATACTACACAGTTACACACCTCTTCTCCAGCTGATACTACAAAGGCAGTCTCCACTACTAGTACAGGACTGGATACTACACATTTATATACCTCTCCTCCATCTGATACTACAGAAGCCTTCATTACTAGTACAGGACCGGATACTACACAGTTCTACACATCTCCACCATCTGATACTACAGAGGAAACCTCCACTACTAGTACAGGACTGGATACTACACAGTTATACACCTCTCCACCATCTGATACTACAGAGGAAGCCTCCACTACTAGTACAGGACTGGATACTACACATTTATATACCTCTCCTTCATCTGATACTACAGAAGAAGCCTTCATTACTAGTACAGGACCGGATACTACACAGTTATACACATCTCCACCATCTGATACTACAGAGGAAACCTCCACTACTAGTACAGGACTGGATACTACACAGTTATACACCTCTCCACCATCTGATACTACAGAGGAAGCCTCCACTACTAGTACAGGACCTGGTACTACACAGTTATACACCTCTCCACCATCTGATACTACAGAGGAAGCCTCCACTACTAGTACAGGACTGGATACTACACATTTATATACCTCTCCTCCATCTGATACTACAGAAGAAGCCTCCACTACTAGTACAGGACTGGATACTACACAGTTATACACCTCTCCTCCATCTGATACTACAGAGGAAGTCTCCACTACTAGTACAGGACCGGACACTACACAGTTATACACCTCTCCACCATCTGATACTACAGAGGAAGTCTCCACTACTAGTACAGGACTGGATACTACACAGTTATACACCTCTCCACCATCTGATACTACAGAAGAAGCCTCCACTACTAGTACAGGACCGGACACTACACAGTTATACACAGCTGTTACAAGTATCTCTTCTATTGGCTCGACCACTCATCTAGACACATCTAGTGCCCCACCCGGTTTTAGCACTGCCAACCACCTCTCATCTTCAGCTCTGGCTTGGCCAGGTATGTATTATTATTGTATTATTTGTTCATTATACATAATTTCTAGCAAATAGATCGTGTAATCTTGATATTTTACCTTCTCTACTATTGTATTCTTTTTTTCAATGTTTTATAAAATTGAACTTTCCCAGTGATAAGTGCACTGTAAAGGAAATATATATTTGTAGGGATAAATATATCCCAGCAGCAGACAGTACTGAAGCAACATTGATTCAAGTTGGGAATATCTGCACAGAGGGCATAACCATTGGGTAGTTTGATTAAAGGAACTCAGGACCAAGGGGGATGGTCTCCATCAGAAGACAGAGGGTGTCATTTATGACATCTCTGCTGAGCTTCTAAACCTGAACAAATAGTGTAAGATAGCAAGGCCTTACCTTCCCTATTTACTAAAGGAAGGGGATGCTTAGAAAAAACAGGGCATTTCATATACAAGATACAAAGCCTTAAATTAGCCATGGTCCAGTCACAGACTTGAGATTAGAATATTAAAATCAAGGATGTCCTAGAAACACAAGCCTACAGTGAAGCACATAAAAACTGAAAGTCATAAAAGAAATTTGCTCACATTTGGAGGTCAGACCATATTTCATTTTTCCAGGAGATTTATGTTAACAGAGTTTGAGAGCGCTGGAGCAGAAAACTATTTATAAAGGAGTTTGAAGGTTACAAGCCTCTATTAAAATTATATACACCATGACGCGTTTCCACAGCGAATAGCCGTCTTCATCAAGTGGATTTAACACCTGATGAAGACCGCTGTTCACTGTGGAAACGTGTTGTGGTGTATATAATTTTAATAAAGAGGTTTGTAACCTTCAAACTCCTTTCTAGTTTGCTGCTCCAGCACTCCCAAACTTTGTTAACATAAATCTCCTGCATCCCTTAAACAACCCTCCGGGTTGGGGAGTGAGCTGCTGGCTGCCGCGCACTGTATAAGGGCTGAAGGACCTGCCGTGACATGGATCCTCGCGCAAGTCACATGACCGGCCGAAGTCCCAAATGATCGGGAGAGACAGCGGAGTAGTCACCATAGCCCGAACCGGGCAATCCAACACAGCGGTGCCGCAGGACGAGTTTGTGCAAGGGTGCAAAACCTCAAAGGTGAGAGGTGACCCCTCACACCTCTAAACATGACCCCCACATGACCACCAGGTGCTTCTCAAAAGGCGCTTCTCCAAATCTTGTGTCTCCCATATATCATCTTTTTCTTAACCCAAGGAAATAGAAAGATAACTTTAGACTGGAAAGTTTAGGTATTTCTGTTATTTCTCCCTTTCTTATATTATAACTGTTATTTTTTTTTATATTTTGTAACTTTTTATTGTAAGCACTGACATTTTGATATTAAAGCTTAAAACTTTAATAAGTTAGAACTTTCTATGCTCTTAAATAGGCGCCTCAAACTCCAGGCCTTGAGGTCCACAAACAGTACATGTATCAGGATTTCCTTAGCATCTGACAGTTGGAATCATCACCTGTGCAGGAGATTGAATTACCAACAGTCAAATGCTAAGGAAATCCTGAAACCCAGCACTGTTTGAGGCCTGGAATTTGAGACCCCTGCTCTAAAGAATCCATAGCCTTACAGAGAGTGGATGACCGTGTTGATTGTCAGACAATAGTATATTTCAGGGACTCATCACCCTGTGTGTTTGATGAGTGGTGGCAGCGTGTTGTGTAACTGGAGTGTGGGAATTCTGTCAGGGCGTGATCTATGATCACTTTACAGACTAGAACAGAGATTGAGTGCTGGATTGAGTGACAGGAAATAAATTAACCCTTGCAGGTGCACCCCAAGTCACATGCTGCGAAGTGTGTACATGCACAAAAACACTTCTACTTTGACGATTCTTTTTTAGGTCTACTTTACCCTTATGGACCATTGCTGGATACATTGTGTCCCAAATCTGATGATGGATCATCTCCATTAATAATGCTTTCAATAGCGGTTCCTCTATTTGGATGGCACTTCACTGAGCTCTATGTGAGTACTCTAGCGGGGACACTCTGTCACATTATGTGGTCACTGAAGCTATAATGGTGAAGGAAATGTTGACATTACTGTAATTGACCGTGTTGGAGAGTTAGAGCAGTCAGACGGTGGAATGCCCTACCACAAGAGTTACAGCTGTCAGACGATAGAATGCCCTACCACAGGAGATAGAGCAGTCAGACGGTGGAGTGCCCTACCACAAGAGTTAGAGCAGTCAGACGGAGTGCCCTACCACAAGAGATAGAGAAGTCAGACGGTGGAGTACCCTACCACAAGAGTTAGAACAGTCAGACGGTGGAATGCCCTACCACAAGAGTTAGAACAGTCAGATGGTGGAATGCCCTACCACAAGAGATAGAGCAGTCAGACGGTGGAGTGCCCTACCACAAGAGATAGAGAAGTCAGACGGTGGAGTGCTCTACCACAAGAGTTAGAGCAGTCAGACGGTGGAGTGCCCTACCACAAGAGTTAGAGCAGTCAGACGGTGGAGTGCCCTACCACAAGAGTTAGAGCAGTCAGACGGTGGAAAGCCCTACCACAAGAGTTAGAGCAGTCAGACGGTGGAAAGCCCTACCACAAGAGTTAGAGCAGTCAGACGGTGGAGTGCCCTACCACAAGAGTTAGAGCAGTCAGACGGTGGAGTGCCCTACCACAAGAGTTAGAGCAGTCAGACGGAGTGCCCTACCACAAGAGATAGAGAAGTCAGACGGTGGAGTACCCTACCACAAGAGTTAGAACAGTCAGACGGTGGAATGCCCTACCACAAGAGTTAGAACAGTCAGATGGTGGAATGCCCTACCACAAGAGTTAGAACAGTCATACGGTGGAATGCCCTACCACAAGAGTTAGAACAGTCAGATGGTGGAAAGCCCTACCACAAGAGATAGAGCAGTCAGACGGTGGAGTGCCCTACCACAAGAGATAGAGAAGTCAGACGGTGGAGTGCTCTACCACAAGAGTTAGAGCAGTCAGACGGTGGAGTGCCCTACCACAAGAGTTAGAGCAGTCAGACGGTGGAGTGCCCTACCACAAGAGTTAGAGCAGTCAGACGGTGGAAAGCCCTACCACAAGAGTTAGAGCAGTCAGACGGTGGAAAGCCCTACCACAAGAGTTAGAGCAGTCAGACGGTGGAGTGCCCTACCACAAGAGTTAGAGCAGTCAGACGGTGGAGTGCCCTACCACAAGAGTTAGAGCAGTCAGACGGTGGAAAGCCCTACCACAAGAGTTAGAGCAGTCAGACGGTGGAAAGCCCTACCACAAGAGCTAGAGCAGTCAGACGGTGGAGTGCCCTACCACAAGAGTTAGAGCAGTCAGACGGTGGAGTGCCCTACCACAAGAGTTAGAGCAGTCAGACGGTGGAATGCCCTACCACAAGAGTTAGAGCAGTCAGACGGTGGAGTGCCCTACCACAGGAGTTAGAGCAGTCAGATGGTGGAATGCTCTACCACAGGAGTTAGAGCAGTCAGATGGTGGAATGCTCTACCATAGGAGTTAGAGCAGTCAGATGGTGGAATGCTCTACCACAGGAGATAGAGCAGTCAGACGGTGGAATGCCCTACCACAGGAGTTAGAGCAGTCAGATGGTGGAGTGCCCTACCACAGGAGTTAGAGCAGTCAGATGGTGGAGTGCCCTACCACAAGAGTTAGAGCAGTCAGACGGTGGAATGCTCTACCACAGGAGTTAGAGCAGTCGGGCAGTGGAATACCCTACAGCAAAAGGTAGTAATTGCTGGATAATTATATTAAATTTGTTGCCAAAAAATGTATAATTGATGAAGAAAGGTTGAACTTGATGGACCTAGGTCTTTTTTCAAGTTACGTAACTATGTAACTTGCAGCCTTTGATATACATAACAAATATATTTTCCAGACAATTTTTGATTACCGTAAACGATTGCAAATACTTTTCTTTCATGATGTAGATATAGGTATTCGCAATGGATCCAAACATGATGTAGTTTCCTACGCGTCTCAGCCCTTAATCATAGATAAGTTTTCTAGGCTGCAGGTCACCTCAAAGTTACCGTATGTATGTAAAGCGCTATAGAATTAATAGCGCTATATAAATGGATAAATATTATATTATTATAATCTGTATGAGACTAGTTTCCCTAGATAATTAGATTATTCTCCTGTATAATATGCCATTATGTGGGGCACCGATCCTCACTATGATCCATCACCATCTCTCCTAACAGGTCAACAACAATGGACTGCTGACCTTTATAGCACCGATTGCGGATTTCACTCCTGAAGTAACCTCCATTGTGCCTTATGTTAGTGCTGTGCCCTACATCGCCCCCTTCTGGGCAGATGTAGATATAAGAATTGCTGGTGATATCTATTATCGGGAAAGCACTGACCCACTACTCCTGGAACGAGCTACGTCTGACATCAGGACCTACTTTCATGACCTGAACTTTAATGCTCGATGGCTTTTCCTGGCCACATGGGATCAGGTCGCATTCTATGGATCATGGACCAACAAGGTATTTTCGTTTCCAAATCAAGAACCTTAATGGGGATGTCTCATGATAAAAAGAACACGTGTCCCCAATATTGGGGTCAAGTCATCTTTGCAGAGGTTCTTCAGACCTTTGCCCAATATAGTTGGTGGGAAGTTTATGGAACGTGTCTGTCACAATAGTCTCTCTTACTTTGGAGACTTGTGACAGGTTCGGGACCACTGTCTCATTCCAGTGTAGGAGATAATGTCAGTTTCTGTGGCTGCAATACTCCTTAGTTCTTTTCCCAGGTTTGGCTACTTTGTGGTCACTCCCATATCCTATATGTGGGCACATGATCCAGCATTCATTGCTGTTGATTGAACTTTATTCCTGGCCTAGCTACCTGAGGTGAAGGTGCTATCTGGAGAAGCTGACCTTTGCCAAGATGTCTGCTGAATAGGAGAGTGGCAGCAGGTGTGAAGTCGTGTTGGTGTTTCCCTGTCTGTCTCCCCTTCCCTCTTATTAGTGCAGTGGTTGGGACTAGTGCTCCCACTGGCCATCTCCCGATTTAAGGTTAACATCAGGGTCAGCAAAGGACTAGGTATTCTGCTCGGAGATGGGGTGAAAGAACCTGTAGAGGGACGGTAGGGAGATCATGGCCAGCCAGGGACTCGGTATCCTGCTCGGCGATGGGGTGACAGAACACGTAGAGGGATGGTAGGGAGATCACGGCCAGCCAGGGACTAGGCATCCTGCTTGGTGAAGGGGAGAAAGAACCATTATAGGTAAGGCAGGAAGATCACGGCCAGTAAAGGACTAGGTATCCTGCTCGGCGAGGGGTGAAAGAACCCGTATAGGGACAGTAGGGAGATCAGGTCACAGTTGCAGGTGAGTGCAGGAGGTCTCCTTTTCCCCATTGCCTATGAACAGGGCCCTCCGTTGCTTCTGTGTCCCCCCCGGTGTTCCCTCAGTCTGTTGTGTGGAATGCATCGGACAGGTTGCTCTGTGTGCCATTGTCATGCTCGATATCTGAATGCTCCCTAGTCCACACTGTGTCACTGTCATGGTGAACGTCTCTTCTTCACAAGTTCACAAGAGTCTTCTTTAATTCTGTTCCTTCAGACCAACACGTTTCAGGTTGTCTTGACTTCAGATGGAAATTCCACCTTCATCTTCTTCAACTACCAGGACATTGAGTGGACAACGGGCGTGTTCAGTGGAGCCAGTCCTCTAGATGGAGTGGGTGGTGTGGAAGCATTGGTAAGCGTGATGATGATTATAACAATTAATCAAAAAATATTTTATGAATTCCTTTTTACTATGAGCTATATATTTTTCCTTTAGTTTGTACTTTTTGTTATGGCCACAAGGTGGCGACACAACCCAAACTCCTTTGTCAAAGTCAAAAAACTAATTTTGACTTGAGTTCTTTTTATGTTTCGATATCTCACACTCATTTTTGGCAAAAATAATGAAAAGAACCGTCTGAAATGTCAAGACTTTTTAGAATCCGTTCAAAATATTTATAATAAGCGAATCAATTTGACGTGAATTGAATTTAGTGAATCTGATGAATACAGACAATGTGTATTGGACGTTGGGGTCATTCCATGTCAAGTGATCCAAAAATGAATATTTTTTTTCCCTGACGTCCTCAGATTTTTTAAATTTTTTTTCTATATGAAGAACAACTTTATCTAATTACAAAAAAAAAGTTTTGAATTTTTTTCTTTATCAGTTAATTTTTTACAGATTTTTAAAGTTTTAAAAAGTGTGAATTTTGGCCTGGTATGGCTTTACATTTTCTATCATATCTCGGGCTAGAAATAAGATAGAGAAACAAAATAAACACCAATCTACTCAGAACTGTCCAGGCTTTCATCAGATATGTCACAAGAGGATCTTTGTTAATATTTTACCCATGTGATCGCAAGCGCAAAACTTTAAAACGCATTTCCGAAAAATCGGCGCGCTTTAAATATTTCAAAAACTGCCCATGTGTCTGCTTTGCTCTTAGCCACATCTGTACCAAATTTTAAGTTGGGATCGCAATGGGATCATATTTTAACATATTTTACTAGTAATAGCGTCAATGGGTCATTCCATATCAAGTGATCTAAATATGAATATTTTTTTTACCTGACGTCTTTAGATTTTTTTTTTTTTTTTTCCTTTATGAAGTACTACTTTAGTTAATTACAAATTAAAAGTTTAGAATTTTTTTCTTCATCAGTTAATTTTTTACAGATTTTTAAAGTTTAAAAAAAGGGTGAATTTTGGCCTGGTATGACTTTACATTTTTTTATCTCAGGCTAGAAATAAGATAATGAAGTGGGAGAGGCGTCATTTTACTCAGAACGGTAACAGCTTTCATTTGAGATGTTACAAGACTATGTTTCTTTATATCAAATTCAAACTATTGACGGGCAATTGTGAAAAAAGGACTGATTGTGTTCTTGGTGATTTTTGAATTGACACTATAATAGTTAAATATTTTGCACTTAGGTCCAATGAATGCGTCCATGGGGTCAAGCTGGGACAGAGTCATCACAAATTAGCCTTATTTGCAGATGACCTGCTACTTTACATCTCCCAGCACCTGGTCTCCATCCCTTCGGTCTTAATGGAGTTTGAACGGTTCGGACAATTGAGCAACTTTAAAGTGAATTGCTCCAAAACCGAGGCACTCAATATTTCTTTGCCTGGAGAATTGGTTTCTCATGTATCTAAACAGTTCCCATTTAAATGGAAAGTAGAAGCCATTAAGTACTTGGGAGTCCTTATACCAAAAGATCTTAAACAAATATTCAATTTAAATTATCAACCCCTTTTGACTAACGCGGAATCGGCATTTACCTCCTATAGACAATTAAAGCTATCCTGGTTCGGGAGAATAAACGTAGTCAAGATGGATGTCTTGCCCCGACTCTTATATACTTTTCAGACAGTTCCTGTTCTATTGGATATTGGCTTCCTCTCCAAAATGCAATCTATGATCCTTAGATTTGTCTGGGGGGGCAAGAGGTCCAGATTGCGAATGAATATCCTATCCTTGCCCAAGACCAGAGGAGGGGTTGGACTACCCAACATACGAGCGTACTTTGTGGCTTCCTCTCTTGTTAGAGCTCTAGATTGGCATTATCATGCGTCCTCCAAGAAATGGGTAGGGGTGGAGCAAGAGGGTTTGGGAATTCCGCTGAAACACCTGCTTTGGATTTCCCCTAAAGACTCCACAGACCTAGTACCTTTGACAGACATGACCAGAAACACCTTGAAGGTATGGCACCTACTGACGAAAACCCTCCGCTTAAACGACAGACTTAGCCCTTTGACTCCCCTTTTTTCCAACCCATCTTTCCCACCCAGATTTGACAGGCAGAGATTTTTATGTTGGCAGATTGTGGATGACACCCGAGTAGGACAGACTCTGTCCAGTGGTGGTTTGCCCCCGATGGCAGAGCTACAACTCAAAGAACCTACGAGATCTCTTAAGTGATTCGAATTTCTCCAATACAGAGCATACTTATATTCAGCTGGCCACTCTTGCAGGGTAAGATTGACGCCCAACGTATTGGAGAGGTTATTCCAACTGGAGGCTCCACCGAGGCGCAAAATATCAGTTCTATACCAGGCCTTAGGGTCCATGAGAGAGCAGGGCACCCTTTACTTCCAACGTGCTTGGGAGAGGGAATTGGGGTGTAGCATTTCAGAAGCTAATTGGCAGAAATGCTTTATATTTACTCACTCACTAGCTAGCGCTTGTTCTGCACAAGAAAGAAGCTATAAGCTGCTCACTAGATGGTACTTGTGCCCGACGACACTCCGGAACATGTTCCCTGGAACCCCTGATACCTGCTGGCGCTGTGGGGAAGAGAAGGGTACAATGATACACATTTGGTGGAGTTGTGGGGAAATCCGGCGGTTCTGGTCTGAGGTTTTCAATGCATACGCCCGGATAACAGGTAAACAAGCCGAATGCTGCCCAGAATCGGCAATGTTATCCATTTTTCCAGGTCCTATTGGGCTACAGAAGAGGGATATTCTCCGCTTTTGCATCTCGGCTGCTCGTGCTGTGATCCCGAGGTTCTGGAAATCAAGCCGGGCTCCATCTCTACTTGATTGGTTCAAAGAATTGATGGACATATATCGAATGGAGGAGCTCGCAGCTGATGCGTCGGGATCTCGGAACAAATTCTTAGGGATTTGGGTTGAATGGATTCTTTTTCACGACTCTGCAGAATGTAGGAGTATCTTTTCCAGCACAGATAATATGGCTCGACCTCTGGCTGATGGGGAGCCAGTGGGATGAGTACCCTTTCTCCTTCCCATACCTCACCCGTCCCCCCCCCTCCTTTTTTTCTTACGTGGCTTTTCTTTCCCAGTATAACTTTTTCTAATGGTTTTTGTTTCTCTTCTCTCTCTCTTCTTTTCTATCTCTCTTTTCTTCCCATCTGATACATTCAGTCTAGGTATTTCCTTTCTACACCTATACCTTCAGAATTCTAGTGAACATTAGACAGGTATCGGAAACTCTGAGCTGTGAGTAGATCATTAATATTTCGGCCTTCCTTTCCGGTACACCAGTCGATAGACTATTCCAACTAGGCCTCAACGGGTAATGACCCACTTACGTGGTCAACCTGTTAGAAGGGGCCAAGTGATAAAAATCATTCTGCTGGGGCTGCTTGTCCCCTTGACATCAGAACATCTCAAAACCCTGAGAAAGGTTGTATACTTGAGTGTTTGGAATTATATTTAGATTGTAGTATATATTGCACCAGAGATAAGCGCAAAAGTAAATTTGCAGCTTATCTTAAAGTTACTAATAACTTTGTGAATTCTCTTTTTGTATATTTTATATGTCTCAAGATTTTGTTAAAAGATTGAATGTATGTCTTTCATATGTTTTTTCAAAATTTAATAAAAATGAGATTAACCATAGTTAAATATTTTAAAATATGATCCCATCACGATCCCAACTTGAAATTTGGTACAGATGTGGCTAAGAGCATAAAAGACACATGGGCAGTTTTTGAAAATCTTTTATTAAAACGTTTTTTCGGAAATGCGTTTCAAAATGTTGCGTTTGCATTCGCATGGGTAAAAAATTAAAATTAACAAATATACTCTTGTGACATATCTGGTGAAAGCCTGGACAGTTCTGAGTAGAATGGTGTTTATTTTGTTTCTCTATCTTATTTCTAGCCCGAGATAAAAAAAATGTAAAGTCATACCAGGCCAAAATTCACCCTTTTTTTAAACTTTAAAAATCTGTAAAAAATTAACTTTTAATTTGTAATTAACTAAAGTAGTACTTCATAAAGGAAAAAAAAAAAAAACAACATCTAAAGACGTCAGGTAAAAAAAAATATTCATATTTAGATCACTTGATATGGAATGACCCATTGACGCTATTAATAGTAAAATATGTTAAAATATGATCCCATTGCGATCCCAACTTGAAATTTGGCACAGATGTGGCTAAGAGCAAAGCAGACACATGGGCAGTTTTTGAAATATTTAAAGCGCGCCGATTTTTCGGAAATACGTTTTAAAGTTTTGCGCTTGCAATCACATGGGTAAAATATTAACAAAGATCCTCTTGTGACATATCTGATGAAAGCCTGTATAGTTCTGAGTAGAATGGTGTTTATTTTGTCTCTCTATCTTATTCCTAGCCTGAGTTATGAGGAAAAACGTCAAGGCAGGCAACAGCAAAATTCACACTTTTTCCGAACTTTGAAAATCATTTAAAAAAAAAATAAATTTTTTAAAAAATTTTTCTCTTCACATTTTGCATTGTCTGACATGCTATTATCAAATAACAAAATCTCAAAAGAATTAAAAATATAGAGGTAATAATCATTGGTTCACTTGACATGGAATGCCCCGTTGGTATTTTGCACAATTCTGCAGATTGTATTAGCCAGAGAAGGTTTACATGACCTAAGGAGCGAGCAGACATCCCATCATGCCTTTCAGCGATCACATTTCATAGCAAAGTCAATAACGAGAGGCTACACTCCCTGCCAGAAGTTATGTCGCTTATCCATGTTATGTAAATAAAAGCTTATAATCTGACGTTAAATTCATCCATTGGTTGTATACATTTCTCTTTTGAAAGCTGAAACCCTCCCAAATGTGGTTTAGGTTAAGAAATTAAATTGTCATCAATGCTGAAATATTGATCATTTAATGAACACAGAATGGTCAGATTTTGACAAGACAAAAGTTTTGACGCCCACAGAAAGTAATGTGATATTCAAACAAATAATTAACTTAAAATACAAATATATGTTGCATAACATTGGTGAAGGAAGTTGTGGTGCTATTAGAGTCATATTTAATATTTTGTGTGACTTCCATGAGCTTGAAGGACTGCATCCATGCGGTTCAACAATGATTCATACAATTTATTAAAGACGTCATAAGGAATAGCAAAGAATGCAGTCTTACATGCCTCCCAGAGTTCATCTAGATTCTTTGGTTTTGTCTTCCAAGCTTCCTCTTTCATCCTACCCGAAACATGCTCAATGATGTTCATGTCTGGTGACTGGGCTGGCCAGTCTTTGATCTTTTTTGCCTGGAGGAACTTTGTTGTAGAGATGGATGTATGAGATGGAGCACCATCCTGCTGCAGAATTGACCCCTTTTACGATTTGGAATATAAGAGGTAGCTAATACTTCTTGATATTTTAGGCTATTGATATTGCCTTCAACCTTGCAAATGTTTCGCACATCCCTATACTGAATGTATCCCCAGACATGATCTTTCCACCACCAAATTTAACTTTTCTGGGTGCATTTTGGATCCATACGGGCTCCAGTAGGTCTCCTGCAGTATTTGCGACGGCTGTGGTGTAATTCTACTGAAGATTCATCAGAGAAATCCACCTTCTGCCACTTTTCTAGTGTCCATCTGTTTAGCAGGCTGTGGGACTTTGCAAATGCCACAGGTTTTTTTATTTGTCTTTTGTTTAGTGCTGGCTCTTGGGCACTGATTCGACCATTTCGAGACAGAATCCTACAAACTGTTCTAGTTGACACAGGGACTTGAGGTGACCAGGCCTGTTGGAGCTCTGCTGCAGTGGAAGAGGGGCTTGCTTTGAATTTTCCAACCAACAAACATTCGTCCTGAGCAGTTGTCTTGCGGGGTCTGCCGGACCTGGGCTTGTCAAGCACATCTCCAGTCTCTTCAAATCTTTTTTTAATTCTTTGTACTTGACGCTGAGAAATATTAAAGGTGC
Organism: Allobates femoralis; assembly: GCA_033576535.1. NCBI lineage: Eukaryota > Metazoa > Chordata > Amphibia > Anura > Aromobatidae > Allobates > Allobates femoralis. The sequence continues at coordinate 57,282,623 of JARQOC010000009.1, forward strand.
CAGCCACCTCTGCAGTGGATGTGGTCTTCAGCCTCTTGACAATCAAGGCTTTGGTAGCAGGGTGGATTTTCGGCATGTTGCAGTTCAAGTTTCTCCCAAGTTGAATAAATATTACGATTTTTTTAGTTTTTCAGTGCAAAAAAAAAGTTTCGGTGTATAAACACCTTCGTCAAAACTGAAATGATACAAAATAAAAAGGAACAACATAGTCACATCAAAATAAAATATAGTGCATATTGTGCAGAAAATCATACGTTTTAGACACAGACAGTTAAAGGGAACCTGTCACCAGGGCTAGCCTTAGGCTGAATGGCGCCTTGTGGAAATTTTTCCTTTGGTACCCCCACCCCTCTGTATTCTCAGAACACCCCTCTGTATTCTCAGAACACATGAGCGTGTTAAATGTTCAGCTGAATTATCTTATACAGGACAGGAGAAGTGGTACTGTGCAGTGTATATATACAGAATAATACAGATACTGAGGATTACACCCAGTATACAGGACAGGAGAAGTGGTACTGTGCAGTGTATATATACAGAATAATACAGATATTGAGGATTACACCCAGTATACAGGACAGCTGAATTATCTTATACAGGACAGGAGAAGTGGTACTGTGCAATGTATATATACAGGGCAATACAGATACTGGGGATTACACCCAGTATACAGGACAGGAGAAGTGGTATTGTGCAGTGTGTATATACAGAATAATACAGATACTGAGGATTACACCCAGTATACAGGACAGAAGTGGTACTGTGCAGTGTATATATACAGAATAATACAGATACTGAGGATTACACCCAGTATACAGGACAGGAGAAGTGGTATTGTGCAGTGTATATATACAGGAGAAGTGGTACAGTGCAGTATATATATATATATATATATATACAGAATAATACAGATACTGAGGATTACACCCAGTATACAGGACAGGAGAAGTGGTGCTGTGCAGTGTATATATACAGAATAATACAGATACTGAGGATTACACCCAGTATACAGGACAGGAGAAGTGGTACTGTGCAGTGTATATATACACAGAATAATAGATACTGAGAATTACACACAGTATACAGGACAGGAGAAGTAGTACTGTGCAGTGTATATACACAGGATACTACAGGTACTGAGGATTACACCCAGTATACAGGACAGGAGAAGTGGTATTGTGCAGTGTATATATACAGGATACTACAGGTACTGAGGATTACACCCAGTATACAGGACAGGAGAAGTGGTACTGTGCAGTGTATATATACAGAATAATACAGATACTGAGGATTACACCAGTATTTAAGGAACTAGGAATTGTTTTTTCAAATAATAGGAGGTAACCATAATGTTTTTATCAAGACCAGATGATACCAACTTACCGTAATTGATTAAAAAAAACCTTTATTAGAATCAAAGTTAAAAAGTCACACCTACAAATATAGACAAACCTGATCTGAGCATGATGGCTTCATGTAATTCTATGCAGCTGACATTTTCAGGTCAGGAGAGCCGCTGGTTGATCCTGGGCAGTGCGATGAGATCCACTATACTGTATGCTACACAATGATATATACAGCTCCACCCTATATACGGTGTTGAGTAATATATAGAGTGAAGTTGTGCATATACTGCATCTTTTTATCTTCCTAAAAAGTCACTTTTTTTCCTAATACATTTTTGAATATGCCTAAAATACATTTCCAAACTGCACCTGAGTGCAGTGGCAGGGGCGTACCATCTGCGGTGACAGCAGTCGCAAGTGAGACCGGGCCCGGATGTACAGGGGCCTGGAGCCAGTCAACCCGTGACAGCTGCACCAGGGACACACATCCATGGCAATGCGCGGCGCTCTGCCTGGCTGGTCCCCAGGTGGCTGATCACGGCCGTCGGAGGACTGGCAGGCACTGCCACTTTAAATCTCCCGCGGCCACTGCGCTGCACTGTGATGAGGTCAGGCCAGAGTTTTGCACACTTGGTGCTAACGGCTGCCTGAGTCCTGCGTCACTGCTCCTTCACTGGGCACAGCGTCCTGCTGAACCTGGGGGGCCACACCAGGTGACCACACATTGTCACCACAAACAGGACGCACAATTGTCATCATGTGCATGGACATATACATACATCTCCACATGTGCACCAATCATAGATGCACACATCACATGTCACCACTTACATACATCACCCTGGGCATGGACACACACATGCACATACATAAAAACATAGACAGATGCACACACTGCAGTTAAGGACCTGAGGCTGCATTAATTACACAAAATGATGTATACTGATAATCCCTCTCCTGTTCCTGCTTGTCTGACCCCTCTAGCTGGGTTTCACCCCTATCCCAACTACCCCCATACACACACACACACACACCCATATACACAGACATACACACCCATTCTCATATATACATACACACACACAGACACCCATATACACACACACCCCCATACATACTCCCATATACACACACAAACATCTAAGCAGCAGTGAGTTAACTTTGCTGTTACTCACATCTTCTGTAAGACATTTCTCCCACAAGGTGCGGAGCAGCATCTCCTCCGCGGTGCCGCACAGTCTGCTCAGTGCTTCCTGCTCTCCCATTACTGATGCAGAGCATGTCACACTGTAACCTACAGTGACGGCTTGTGCACCAATCAGAGAGCAAGTAGGAGACATTTGAGGCTCTAGTGATTGCTGATCCACCAATCAGACAGCAGGAAACAATCACTAGAGCCTGCAATGGATCAAGCAGACAGTGCGGGATCCCCAGGACTGGTGAGTAGAGGGTAGACTCCGCCCACAAAAACAGTTGTGGACGCTGATACTGGCCAGACGGAAAGAATCCTGTGCACGCTGCAGCGGCCTCAGAGAGGATGTGCACGCACACAGGACTCAGGTGGAATTTTAAAGGACCAGCGGCCCATTTCGCAGTTAAGTGCCATTTCCCACCTTTTCCTATTGCCAGTCCGGGCCTGGTGCAGCAGAAAGTGAAAGTGACTTGCTCCCTGCAGCGCCCCCTAGCGGCAAACACCCTATGCGACCACTCCACTCGCACATAGGAAAGTTTGGCTATGCCTGTCACCTACCTAAAGCCTCCGAGGCTATCACTACCTGTCCCTGCATCTTCCTATTACTACTCTATTCCTTTCTGTCCCAACTCTGGCCTGTAACTGTGTTAAAAAAGGGTTTTGATACTTATGATAATGATGATCCAGGGGAACTACCATTGCTAGCCACCCTGGGCGTCCTCTCCGTGTCCGCCTTCTTTCTTGTGTATCACACCCTGATGGGCAGGATGTAGGCTTCCAAATGCACGCTCCCCCCCCCCACCTGGCTCATCTGTCAGCAGAGTTCAAAGGTATGACGCCAAATGTGTCATTTCCGGTAGTCCGCAGGGCCAACTTCAGTCTGAGCAGTGTGCGTCACTCTGTGGATGCACGTACTGTGCTCCTCGGAGCATACGTACTGCTCAGACTGAAGTCTGCCCTGCTGACTACTGAAAATGACGCGTTCGGTGTAATACCCTGCAAACTCTGTCGACGAACGAGCGAGGGGGGCACGCATTTGGAAGCCTACATGATGGGCAAGAAAGAAACCGATCACGGAGAGGCCGCCCAGGGGGGCTAGCAACGGTAGCTCCCCTGGATGATTATCATAGGTATCAAAACCCTTTTATAACACAGTTACAGGTCAGAGTTAGGATAGAAAGGGATAGAGTAGTAATAGGAAGATGCAGGGGCAGGTAGTGATAGCCTGGGGGCTTTAGGTAGGTGACACGTTCCCTTTAATTCGGATTATCAGCTAGAGGGAGCACTAGGATTAATTACAACAAGGGACAAAGGTTAAAAACAGACCTTTATTGGCCCCTTGTGCTGCCACGACGCGTTTCGAAGGTGTTCAACTGTCTTCATCAGGTGCGGTTCCCGTGGTGACCGATCACTAAGCGGTGATGCGTATCCAGTTCCTGCAGTCACATGACGCTGACGTCACAAGGAGGAACATCAAGGAGCCGCAGTAGCTCCGCTACACAGAGAGCCTAGGCCCAAAGGAAGCCATAACCGGGGATGTGCAAGGGCGCACAACCCTCAAAGGTGAGCGGCCCACCGGCCCCTTACATTAACACAGGTTCACTTTAATGGTATGGTTATCTGTGCCAAAATGACATAAGATGGGATTGAGTAATGAGGATCGTGGTAAGCGGAAAGGAGGATCAGGGAATGGAGAACGTTATAGGGATAATCAGAACGGACACATGTAGGGGACACATGTACGGGACACATGTACAGGACACATGTAGGGGACACATGTACGGGACACATGTACAGGACACAAGAGCAATAAGTGCAAGAAGTAGGAAAATTGGAAAACTAGTGACTGGAAACCAGTAGGGAACTGGGGAGAGAGGAGACATGAGAAGAACTGAAGAGCTAAGGAAGTGTGTAAGGCTAAGGAAACAGGCCCTTACTTAGCACTGCCTATAATGGAGTATGGAAACGAGAACAAGTTGTGTTGCTACAACTGGATCTGAGAAAACCAGGTGAAGGGAGGGTTAATGAAAGGCTGGGGGGATCTGAGGTGATCTGAGGTGATCTGAGGTGATCTGAGGTGATCTGAGGTGATCTGAGGTGATCTGAGGTGATCTGAGGTGATCTGAGGTGATCTACCACATGAGGGGATTACCTTATCCTGAGGTTTGCTGTGTACAGAGCGGCGTCCACCGCGATGTGGAGGGCTCAGGCTGAGGGGGGAGTGTTATAGAGTGGACGCAGGGTTTAAGACAGCTCGGTCAACCAATCAGATCGCTCGTTTCGGGGAAGGGGGAGTGTACGGAAGTGACGTCATGCTCGAAAGCGCATGCGCCTCTTTAAAGAAGCGAAAGTGCTGGTGAACGCCGGATGTTTACACCGCGCGTCATGTTGGCGGAACTGCGCATGCGCCGCTTAAGTAAGTTACGTAAATGTGTTGTTTTTTTTTTGTGAATGCCGGGTATTTACGTCATTACCGTAAGTCCCGAAAAAAAAAAAATGCAGTGACCGTGAATGTGCCGCCGTCTGTGCCTGGTGTGTACGGTGCAGAAGAGGTCAGAGGACCTGTCACACACGTATGGGGACTGGGAAAGGGGGATTAGAATGAAAAACACTGACGAAACTGTACAGATAGTGTGTGACAGCTTAGAAGTAAAGAAAATTAATTCACAGGTAGCACCTACCAATCCAGCCCTATAGAGAATATATTATGGCACTATACTGTATAAGAAGTTTGAAGAGATGTACACTTATGCATCCAATTATTGCAGCCTGTATAAAAGCTAAGGCAGGAATGCAACAGCCACTCTATAGTGAATCTGGATAGTGAGAGTCATAGCTCTCAACTTAGCCATAGGGATAGAGAGGGAAAGCCATAAAACACTGAATAAAATGTCCAGATAGTGTGTGACAGCTCAGAAGTAATGAAGATTAATGCATAGATAGCTCCTACCAATCCAGCACTATAGATAATATATTTTAGCACTATATAAGAATTCTGAACAGTTGTATACAACTATTATAGGCTCTATAAAAGCTAAGGCTGGAATGCAGCAGCCACTTTATGCACTTTATGGTGAATCTGGGTAATTGGAGTAATAGCTCACAACCTAGCCATTGGGATAGGGAGGAAAAGCCATAAAACACTGAATAAACTGTACAGATAGTGTGTGACAGCTCAGCAACAAAGATTACTGTATTAGGTAGCTCCTACTAATTCAGCACTTTAGAAAATACTTTTTGGTACTATATAAGAAGTATCAAGGGTTGTACGCTTATGCAACCAACTATTGTAGTCTGTATAAAAGCTGAAGCAGGGAATGCAGCAGCTACTTTATGCACTTTATAGTGAAGCTGAATATTGAGAGTATAAAAATACTCTCTGGTACAATCTGTGACGTTTGATAAATCAAATGATGATTTAGGAGGATGAATATGTCTGCAATACACTGTATCCCTCCTAAATGGATATGATTGATTTCCAGGCCGGCCTGAGCAGTGACGTCTCGTACAATTACATCTATATAACGGGATCCTTAAAGCCGGAAATGATAAATGTCACTCAGACAAGTAATGTGAATGTGAAGGGTCGCTGGGTGTTCAAAGCGGACAGTTTCTACATAGAAGACGCCAGCGGGAATATACTTGGTGAGTGTAAATGCCCTATAATTCATATGAGAGACAGGAGTGATGAGCGGGAGAAGGTAATTTAAGATGAGCGCCTTCTTTATCAGTCATGGATCTGCACTCAAAGGAGAACTTCAACAAGTGTTTTAATATGGGCACCCACGGTCCCTCCTTTTATTTTCTTACTAGGGGATCAGTTTTTGTCATGCCCCGGGATTCGATCCGGCGACCCTGTGCCATGTATCGGCTTCTTTCTCTGTCCTTGTGCTGATTATCTTTTACTTTTGTTTTATTTCTTTCAGACAGCATGCATTTATCATTTAGTTTGCCTATTACATTGCTGCTGCGGCTATTTACACCTTCCCTTGCTGGTCTTCCCTGCTGGCTATATTCCAATGTGGATCCTGTTTGGATTTCCAGCCAAACTGCTCAGGATTTGTGCAGTCAGATGAAGACCAGCTACGTCCATTATCCTTGCTGCCTAGTCTTTTTATCCTTTACCTTTCTCTTGCCTAGATTTAGATAATAGGAGGCTTCTCTTTCTTGCAGTGGCACTTTAACTTCTTCCACTCAGTATTTATGTTTTGAGTTTTCTAACTTAGATCTCTTCTTTCTCTGCATGCTCTTCTTAATTCAGGGTTATAGTGTTCTGCACCCCTCACCACTTCCTAAGGAGGAACATTCAATGGCCTTTTAGGCAGCCAGGTCCAAGTTCTCATCGCCTAGTTTTGCAGTTAGGATTATTCCAGTCTGTGTAGGTGTCAACAGTGACTCTGCAGCTGGGAACATTAGTCTGTACAGGAACCGTTTGTGTCAGGTGCAACAGTTGTGAGATATGTCATTTTCGAGCATGAGTTAACACGTATACATAACAGTTTCCCTATAATAAATATGAGCTGGCAGATAACAGGAAGGGTTGTCATAGGGTTATATTCTATCTCTGTACGCCCTTCCTTGTTCAGGGTTATAGTGCTCTTCACTTCCACCTGGTTTCTTAAGAAATAGGACAACTCTTGACGACCTTTAAGGTAGCCAGGTCCGAGTTATTATCACCTTGTTGTACGGATAGGGTTATTCTAGTCTGTGCGAGAGCCAACAGTGACTCTGCAGCTTGTAAGTTTAGTCTGTACAGGAACCGTTTTGCGTAAGGTGAGGTAGGTGTGAGATATGTCATATTTTCATGTGTGAGTTACCACGTATACATAACAGTTTCCTTATGATAAATATGAGCTGGCAGATAACAGACAGGGTTGTTATGGGGCCATATTCTATCTCTGAACACCCTTAATTGTTCAGGGTTATAGTGCTCTTCACTTCCATACGGTTTCTAAAGAGATATAACAATTCTCGACGGCCTTTTAGGCAGCCAGGTCCAAGTTATTATCACCTAGTTTTATGGATAGGGTTATTCCAGTCTGTCTCTTACAAATATCATTGCATTTTGCAGGACGCCATAAGTTACCCCAGAGGCACCCCATACCTCTCAACGCCGATGCGCCATCTCCTACAACTCTGGCATGGGGGCGATTTGTAGCATCAGCGACCAGCCGTGCCACAAGGAAGAGACAGGTGGCGTCGCTGGACATGAGGTCACCACAGGGCTGCAGCCACTCCAATAGTGATGCACAGTGTCAGAAGGCAGCCTATTAATGACGCCCAGCTGTTTTTTTTCTCTTCTTATATATTATGTACCCATTCGGTGATTTTTCTGTAAATTAAATTATACATGTGTTAAACATGTGGCTAGGTACTCGTAGGTGTGAGGTCCCGTGACGGGGCTACGAGCTTACGCTATTTTGGTCCAAGATATCAAACTAAAACCTCACTGACATCTATAGTGATATATTGCATTTTTTTATCTGTAGTGATATATTTGCATTTTTATCTGCAGTTTACATCAGTGTCCTCTAGGGGGCGGCAGTCACTTGTGTTGCATTAGTTGTATGCGGAAGGGGCCCGCCTCGTATAACAGCTGGGCGTCATTAATAGGCTGCCTTCTGACACTGTGCATCACTATTGGAGTGGCTGCAGCCCTGTGGTGACCTCATGTCCAGCGACGCCACCTGTCTCTTCCTTGTGGCACGGCTGGTCGCTGATGCTACAAATCGCCCCCATGCCAGAGTTGTAGGAGATGGCGCATCGGCGTTGAGAGGTATGGGGTGCCTCTGGGGTAACTTATGGCGTCCTGCAAAATGCAATGATATTTGTAAGAGGCCTTTTTTTTCTCTTCTTATATATTATGTACCCATTCGGTGATTATTCCAGTCTGTCCAGCAGTCACCAGTGACTCTGCAGCTTGTAAGTTTAGTCTGTACAGGAACCGTTTGCGTAAGGTGATGTAGTTGTGAGATGTGTCATATTTTCATGCGTGAGTTACCACGTATACAGAATGGTACCTTTACACGCGGCAACATTTCTAGGGTGTCAACAGGTAACTTACTGGCTGCAGTGAAATCATGGAGACATGATTCCATTTGTACACAGCAATAAGATAGAACCATGTCTCCATGATTTCACTGCAGCCAGTAAGTTACCTGTTGACACCCTAAAAATGTCGCTGCGTGTAAAGGTACCATTACAGTTTCCTTATGAAAAATATGAGCTGGCAGATAACAGGAAGGGTTGTCATAGGGTTATATCTTATCTCTGCACACCCTTCCTTACTCAGGGTTATAATGCTCGTCACTTCAATCCGATTCTAAGAGATATGACAACTCTTGATGGCCTTTTAAGCAGCCAGGTCCAAATAGTCATTTCCTAGTTTTTTGGTTAGGGTTATTCCAGTCTGTGCATGAGCCACCAGTGACTATGCAGCTTGCAACATTAGTCTGTACAGGAACCGTTTGCATCAGGTGCAGTAGTTGTCACCATTTTCCATTTATTTTAGATGGATCCTTTTCCTACACAACATCTGCAGCGACCACAAGACCCGAGGAGACCACAATCTCATATGTGCTGGCTACAGATGTCAGCAAAGTGACTACTAGTAATCCCCCAGATCTGACTCTACCAGAGTATGGGACCGGTAAGAACCTAAGTAGGGACAAAAATCTGATATTGATGAAATTGTGTTTTTTTAACCCAAGAAAACAATAAACTTTGCTTTTTCTGTACATTCTTCTATGTTCTCAGATCTTCTCTACGCGTATGGACCAAGAGTCGATTACGTCTTCCCAAAAGTTGACAATGGATACATCTATGTTGCATTCCCGACTTCGTTACCGATCTTAACGAGTTTCTCTTCTCTCGTCTATGTAAGATTCTCTCGAAGGACAAATTCAAGATGGAAATTTTAATTTGCATTATTTCTGAGTTTTTTGTGTTTTTATATTTTGCCCTCAGATTTACACCAACGGCTACATCTCCATCAGCACCAGACTGATACAATTCACCCCCCAGAGTCTCCCAGTGGACAAGAGGATCCCGCTGATCGCCCCTTTCTGGGCTGATGTGGACAATCAAATCTCAGGAGACATTTACTGCCGGATAAGCAATGACCCGAACGACTTGTCTCGGGCGACAGATGATATTAATTCCTATTTCCAAGACCTGAATTTTACTGCACACTGGATACTAGTGACCACATGGGACAGAGTTGCTTATCATGGATCACAATCTGATAAGGTACAAGAATATAACTACTGTAATACTGCCCCCATGTACAAGAATATAACTACTATAATACTGCTCCTATATACAAGAATATAACTACTATAATACTGCTCCTATATACAAGAATATAACTACTATAATACTGCTCCTATGTACAAGAATATAACTACTATAATACTGGTCCTATATACAAGAATATAACTACTATAATACTGCTCCTATATACAAGACTATAACTACTATAATACTGACCCTATATACAAGAATATAACTACTATAATACTGCCCCTATATACAAGAATATAACTACTATAATACTGGTCCTATATACAAGAATATAACTATTATAATACTGCCCCTATATACAATAATATAACTACTATTATACTGCCCCCTATGTACAAGAATATAACTACTATAATACTGCTCCTATGTACAAGCATATAACTACTATAATACTGCTCCTATATACAAGAATATAACTACTATAATACTGCTCCTATATACAAGAATATAACTACTATAATACTGGTCCTATATACAAGAATATAACTACTATAATACTGCCCTATATACAAGAATATAACTACTATAATTAATACTGCCTCCTATAATACAAGAATATAACTACTATAATACTGCTCCTATATACAAGAATATAACTACTATATAATACTGCCCCTATATACAAGAATATAACTACTATATATACTGCCCCTATGTACAAGATATAACTACTATAATACTGCTCCTATATACAAGAATATAACTACTATAATACTGCTCCTATATACAAGATATATAACTACTATAATACTGCTCCTATATACAAGAATATAACTACTATAATACTGCCCTATATACAAGAATATAACTACTATAATACTGCCCCTATGTACAAGAATATAACTACTATAATACTGCCCCTATATACAAGAATATAACTACTATAATACTGCTCCTATATACAAGAATATAACTACTATAATACTGCTCCTATGTACAAGAATATAACTACTATAATACTGCTCCTATGTACAAGAATATAACTACTATAATACTGCTCCTATATACAAGAATATAACTACTATAATACTGCTCCCTATATATCATGAAGTATAACTACTATAATACTGCCCTCTATATACAAGAATATAACTACTATAATACTGCTCCTATGTACAAGAATATAACTACTATAATACTGCTCCTATGTACAAGAATATAACTACTATAATACTGCTCCTATGTACAAGAATAAAGTATTATAATTCTGCTCCTATGTACAAGAATATAACTACTATAATACTGCTCCTATATACAAGAATATAACTACTATAATACTGCCCCTATATACAAGAATATAACTACTATAATACTGCCCCTATGTACAAGATTATAACTACTATAATATAATACTGCCCCTATAAACAAGAATATAACTACTATAATACTGCTCCTATATACAAGAATATAACTACTATAATACTGCCCCTATGTACAAGAACATAACTACTATAATACTGCCCTATATACAAGAACATAACTACTATAATACTGCCCTATATACAAGAATATAACTACTATAATACTGTCCCTATATACAGAATATAACTACTATAATACTGCCCCTATATGCAAGAATATAACTACTATAATACTGCCCTATATACAAGAATATAACTACTATAATACTGCTCCTATGTACAAGAATATAAGTACTATAATTCTGCTCCTATGTACAAGAATATAACTACTATAATACTGCTCCTATATACAAGAATATAACTACTATAATACTGCCCCTATATACAAGAATATAACTACTATAATACTGCCCCTATGTACAAGATTATAACTACTATAATACTGCCCCTATAAACAAGAATATAACTACTATAATACTGCCCCCTATATACAAGAATATATAACTACTATAATACTGCCCTATGTACAAGAACATAACTACTTAATACTGCCCTATATAAAGAACATAACTACTATAATACTGCCTATATAAAGAATATAACTACTATAATACTGTCCTATATACAAGATAACTATATATAGCCCATATCAGATATAATACTTAATATGCCCCTATATCAAGAATATAACTATATAATATGCCCTATTACAGATATAACTACTATAATACTGCCCCTATGTACAAGAAATAACTACTATAATACTGCCCCTATATACAAGAATATAACTACTATAATACTGCCCTATATACAAGAATATAACTACTATAATACTGCTCCTATATACAAGAATATAACTACTAACATAATTACTAATTATGCCTATATGCAAGATATAACTACTATAATATGCTCTATGTAAGGATATAACTACTATAATACTGCCCCTATATACAAGAATATAACTACTATAATACTGCCCTATATACAAGAATATAACTACTATAATACTGCTCCTATGTACAAGAATATAACTACTATAATACTGCTCCTATGTACAAGAATATAACTACTATAATACTGTCCCTATATACAAGAATATAACTACTATAATACTGCCCCTATATACAAGAATATAACTACTATAATACGCTCCTATGTACAAGAATATAACTACTATAATACTGCCCTATATACAAGAATATAACTACTATAATACTGCTCCTATATACAAGAATATAACTACTATAATACTGCTCCTATATACAAGAATATAACTACTATAATACTGCTCCTATATACAAGAATATAACTACTATAATACTGCCCCTATATACAAGAATATAACTACTATAATACTGCCCTATATACAAGAATATAAGTACTATAATACTGCCCCTATATACAGAATATAACTACTATAATACTGCTCCTATGTACAAGAATATAACTACTATAATACTGCTCCTATGTACAAGAATATAACTACTATAATACTGCCCTATGTACAAGAATATAACTACTATAATACTGCTCTTATATACAAGAATATAACTACTATAATACTGCCCCTATGTACAAGAACATAACTACTATAATACTGCTCCTTATACCAGAATATAACTACTATAATACTGCCCTATATGCAAGATATAACTACTATAATACTGCTCCTATATACAATAATATAACTACTATATACTGCTCCTATATACAATAATATAACTACTATAATACTGTACTCTTATGTTCAATAATATGCGGTTTCATGTTATTCTCTGCACATTTAGGTGAACACCTTTCAGTCTGTTCTGGCTACAGATGGCAGTACCACATTTGTTATTTTTAATTATGGAAACATTCAGTGGACGACGGGTACTGCAAGTGGTGGAGATGGTCTGACAGGACTTGGTGGCATCCCGGCCCTGGTAAGAAGTAACTAAACTGACAGACAGAAAGGAGTCAAAGGAGTCATGGATGGATGGATGGATGGATGGATGGATGGATATATACACTACCATTCAAAAGTTTGGGGTCATTTGGAAATTTCCTTATTTTTGATAGAAAAGCACATTTTTTTTCAATGAAGCTAACATTAAATGAATCAGAAATACACTCTATACATTGTTAATGTGGTAAATGACTATTCTAGCTGCAAACATCTGGTTTTGAAATGCAATATCTAAATAGGTGTATAGAGGCCCATTTCCAACAACCACCACTCCAGTATTTTAATGGTACATTGTGTTTGCTAACTGTGTAAGGGATAATGGATGTTTGAAAAACCCTAGAAAACCCTTGTGCAAGTATGTTAGCACAGCTGATAACGGTTTGGCTGATTAGAGAAGCTATAAAATTGACCTTCCTTTGAGCTAGTTGAGAATCTGGAGCATTATATTTGTTTATTCTATGAAACTCTCAAAATGGCCAGAAAAAGAGAACTTTCATGTGAAACTCGACAGTCTATTCTTGCTCTTAAAATTGAAGGCTATTACATGTGAGAAATTGCCAAGAAACTGAAGATCTCCTACAACGGTGTGTCCTACTCCCTTCAGAGGAGAGCACAAGCAGGCTCTAACCAGAGTAGAAAGAGAAGTGGGAGGCCCCGCTGCACAACTGAGCAACAAGACAAGTACATTAGAGTCTCTAGTGTGAGAAATCGATGCTTCACAGCTCCTCTACTGGCAGCTTCATTATATAGTACCTGCAAAATGCCAGTGTCAATGTCTACAGTGAAGAGGTGACTCAGATGCTGGCCTTCAGGGCATGGAGGCAAAGAAAAAGCCATATCTGAGACTAGCTAATAAAAGGAAAACATTAATATTGGCAAAAAAAACACAGACATTGGACAGAGGAAGATTGGAAAAGTTTTATGGACAGAGGGATCAAAGTTTGAGGTGTTTGGATCACACAGAAGAACATTTGTGAGACGCAGAACAACTGAAAAGATGCTGGAAGAGGCCTGACGCCATCTGTCAAGCATGGTGGAGGGAATGTGATGGTCTGGGGTTGCTTTGGTGCTGGTAAAGTGGGAGATTTGTACAAGGTAAAAGGGATATTGAATAAGGAAGGCTATCACTCCATTTTGCAACACCATGCCATACCCTGTGAACAGCGCTTGATTGGAGACAATTTGATCCTACAACAGGACAATGACCCACAGCAAAGCAAAGCACACCTCCAAATTATGCAGGAACTATTTAGGGAAGAAGCAGCAGCTGGTATTCTATGTGTAATGGAGTGGACACAAAAATGTCTGGCTGACCCCAAACTTTTGAACAGTAGTGTAGATGGATAAATGGATGGTTGGATGGATACATGGATGTATGTATGGATGGAGGGACAGACAGATGAACAGACGGATGGACGGATGGATGTGTAGATGGGTGGATAGATAATAGTAAAAAAGAAAAAGCAGCACCAAAATAATAGTGGTGTGAACCTTTTTATTGCCTAGTGGCGTGGCGATGTTTCGGATATGGCAATCCTTTCTCAAGCGGTGGATAGATAGATAGATAGATAGATAGATAGATAGATAGATAGATAGATAGATAGATAGACTCATAGATGGATGTATGGATACATAGATGGATTGATGTGTGGATGGATGGATGTGTGGATGGATACATGGATGAATAGATGGGTGGATGGATGGGTGGTTGGTTGGATGAATGGATGGATTGATAGATGAATGGAAGGAAGGATACATGGATGAGCAGGTGGGTGGATGAATGGGTAGATGGATGGATAGATAGATACATACATTAGATGGATAGATGGATGGATGAATGGATGGGTAAATGGATGGATGGATGGATGGACAGATGGATAATAGAATGCTTGGAATTGTGTTCTACATGTGAGTACTATTATGAGTTAATCTTCTACTCAGGCTGGTATAAGCAGCGGATATAATATCGGAAACTATATAATCCCTGAATCTCTATCACCGGCCATAGTCAACATCTCATCCTCCAGCAATGTGAACGTCCCCGGTCGTTGGGCTTTCAGAGTAGATAAGCAATACATAGAGGACCCGCATGGGATAGTCGGTAAGTCACGAGTATCTAAAACTCAACACTGCCCCTTGGTGGCGATGGTATGTATTACATCAATAAAATCAGTCTACAAATAATTTCATGTTCAATTCATATAAGTGAGAAAAAAATAATTTCTATAACTTCATGTTCTATTAGATACTTTTCTTTTGGCTGGTGTTTTATCAATAGGTTCAGAAATTAAAACTGACCCCGATGCTAATAATTTACATTTCTATTCTGTAATGTAAAATATTATATTAATGATAAGCCTTAAAATGTTTGTTACATTGTCATTTATATTTATTTTATGCTTTTGATCTGTATTTAGGTTGATGAATCATTATATATATTTATTATTATAAACACATTACACTCACTTTTATTGCCATTTTGCATTAACCCATCACTGTCTGACCAACTCCCCTCACTTGTGCCGTACACTATAGGAAGTCAAGAAAGACTTAGAACGTTTCTGTAGTTTTGGGCCGAGGGGGTGTGAAAATGTACCACCCACGACTCAAGTTCTGTCACTCAACAACACATTGCAAAATACATATCAAAATTTAAAGTTATTGAGTATATAATAAAATAAAACATATAGTGATTAAAAAACATATAAATATTTAAGTTAACTTTATTTACATGTATGATATTATTATTATTATCCAATATATAAAGCTGAGGACATGTATGGGTGTGTCACAGCCCCTCCCCTTTATAGCCACACCCACTTTATAGCCTTGCCCCTTCATAATGAACAGGATGCATATGGCTCCACCCCTCCTGCTAGCCCTGCCCCTTTTGAATGTCATATATGCATATGGCTCCACCCCTCCAGTTAACCCACCACTTTATAGCTACACCCACTTTATAGCCCTGCCCCTTCAGAAGGTGTCGGATGCATATGGTTCCGCCTCCACCATTAGCCCTGCCCTTCATATTGTGTCATTCATATGGCTCCACCCCTCCAATTTAACCCACCACTTTATAGCCACACCCACATTATAGCCCTTCCCCTTCAGAATGTGTCAGATGTATATGGTTCCGCCTCCTCCATTAGCCCCGCCCTTCATATTGTGTCATTCATATAGCTCCACCCCTCCAGTTAACCCACCACTTTATAGTCACACCCACTTTATAGCCCTGCCCCTTCAGAGCATATCAGATGCATATGGTTCCGCCTCCTCCATTAGCCCCGCCCTTCATATTGTGTCATTCATATGGCTCCACCCCTCCAGGGAGCCCACCACTTTATAGCCACACCCACTTTATAGCCCTGCCCCTTTAGAACGTGTCAGATGCATATGGTTCCGCCTCCTCCATTAGCTCTGCCCTTCATATTGTGCCGTTCATATGACTTCACTCCTTCAGTTAGCCCCGCCCCTTCATGATGCACAGTATGTATATGGCTCCGCCCCTCCACTTAGCCTTGCCCCTTCAGAATGTGCAGAGTGCATATGGCTCCTCCCCCTCCAGTTAGCCCCACCTCCTTCATTATGCCCCATTTATTATTGTAACCTGGGGTTCCACAGCTAGTTATTTAGAAAGTAAAGTCAAATGTTGAATATCGGACCTGGAGAAGAGGAGGCGATATCTCACTCTGTGTGTGCGGTATGTATGATACTGGTAAGTCCGGTCTTTCATGTTTTACTGTTATTATAGATGTTCTTTTTGCACATTGTTGTGTTTTCTTGTCTATTGTCCTCGAGCCGGACAAGGAGCGGAGCTCCACCAACATTTTTCAACAGGCGCAGGAAGGACCTTGCCGTGGTTCTGTTGCTCACAACCCATTGATCTTATTGCAAACAATAGTATGTATCACAGATTACAAGTGAGATTGGGTCAGATAAAGGTTGGCTTGATCCAACGTAGTTAATGTAGGTGATTGAATTTAGTCACCTGGACTTTGGCAAACCAATTCAATTCAGTTGTAAATTGGACAACTGCCCGATTGAGTTTTGGAATTATTGGATATTGATAATTGTCACTTCAGTGAGAAAGTGGATGAACTCTAGCGCCACCTTTAGGTAGTAATCCTCAAAGTCATTATGACTTTGAGGAGCTACCTAAAGGTGGCGCTAGAGTTCGTCCACTTCCTCACTGAAGTGACAATTTGCATATTTCCCAGAGGAGCATTGCAGCTATAAGTCTCCTCATCAGTTTATCTGTCTCCTTATGCCGGCAGGCAGATTCCTCTCCATGAGTAAAATAGCTAGACCTGGATATTGATAGTTATTTCTCATTGTCCTTAATAGTAGTTGTGCCTTCCAGTTCAGCATTAATAGGACACCAGTAATGAGATCCCTAATGTTAATGGTTCCTTTTGAGAATCTGATTGCAATATGACCATCGGTTGTGCCAACGCTTCCTAAATTATTCATCATATTGAATTTATTGAAAACTCTATCAGACTGGGTAGAGTCTGCATATCTGGGTTCTGCATATCAGAACTCGCGCTGTTCTCTGACACTGGGGAATCCTTACAGTACACAGTGTTCACAAAGCTGCAGTTACATAGGGTAGGCATAGGAGCCTATTGTATACAGGATATACATTGTATCCTATGATAAAACTGTATATACTGAGGTCCTCCTAGTGGTTTGTAGGTGATTTAGAGCTCGGTATCAGGAAAATGGAGCCTGACTATTGTAAAGATATACCAGGACATTAATCAGAATAGAGTTCTGGACTCACAGTGACGTCTAGACTATTATTGTTGCCCTTTGTCGGGGCGGGGAGTTGTCTCTTTCATGGGGATGTCTCCGGTATTTGCGTGCAGACAAGTGTATAGACACATTTGATATTTTTAGCATTTGAAGACTATGTAAAGGTTCATGGATATTGTCTGGAGTCCCATATAGCCACCATGGAACGCATCATTAACAATGGCAGAACGGAGTGAAGAATGTCCGGTAAGGGTGGCCCATACCCAGACCCTACAAAAGCCTGGGCAAGAAATGTGATGTGACCATTGTACGATGCACAGGACACGTAGCACAGGTAAGAGATCGAGAGTGAGCTGTTACTTATCATACGGGCTGCAGAGTGAGTGAGTCTTCCTTTGGGACTCCGTGTTGCCTCCGGTTCAAGCCTCTCAGTCAGTTATAGGAATATACAGCAAGCGTTAGAACCATATAGCGTCATTCATATGGGGGGGTCTTTTTATGTTAAATTATTGCATTTCAATTATCTTTGACAGTAGGTGGCGCTGTTGATTTGATGCTCATGAAATCTAGCACTCTTAGTGGTGGAAAATGGTACTGCAATTTTTAAAAAAGAGCATTTTGGCATTTGACCATCATGTGGGTCCATTATGATAGAACGAACCTTTCACTTCTTCATTTATTAGATAAGTGGAGACTCTGGGGACGATATTCATGAGCTGATACAGCCTGTTACCGATGGCTTTCTGTGCTGCTCTTGCCGTCATTGCTCTCGGTAAGTCGTCATATTTTACCGTTTGTTTTCCCATTGGACTCTGATGTAATGTCCAGGCTTGTTCTATACGTCGCTCATTGTTTCTATCCCCCACACCCGGTTGATGGATGTGGATCATGGGGACGCTGGACTCCCGCAAATGTCTCCTCTACATGTAACGACGACTTTTCTTTTCCAGCCACATTCACTGCGCTACAGGCAACATCTACAACCGCAGGTAAATATCTAGATATCCCGGAATATAATCTCTACCGGAGAGATATGGGTAACTACTGAAATCTTCTGATCACCAGATCTCCTCTACCCGTATGGATCCGAAAACGACACCTTCAACGACAACAAGGACGATGGAACGTCGGACCTAATACAACTGGATTCTAATATCACACTGTTTGGGAATGTTTCATCATCACTTTACGTGAGTAATGTGTAATCATCATAGATATTAGATAGATAGATAATAGATAGAGGGAAAGAGGAATAGATAGATGGATAGAGAGATAGATAGATAGAGAGATAGATAGATAGATAGATAGAGGGAAAGAGAGATGGATAGTTGGATAGAGAGATAGATAGAGGGATAGATAGATAGATAGATAGATAGATAGATAGATAGATAGATAGATAGATAGATAGATAGTGTGTCACACAGAACGATGCAGCAGATTGCATGATCGACATCGTCTGATGTGGGGTCCGGATCTCATATCTGTCACTAATCGCTTGTAACATCGACCTGTCACACGCAACCACGTCGTTTGAACGTCGGAAGACCTGTGACGTTTCAACGATATCTTTACAGATATCGTAGCGTGTAATGGCCCCCATAGACAGATAGATAGATAGATAGATAGATAGATAGATAGATAGATAGATAGATAATCATTCCTTCTGTTTTTTCTATTACAGGTGGATAATGACGGGTTGCTCTCCTTCAAAACCCCCATCTCTGTATTTACACCTAGAGATCTGCCGGTGGTGGACGGTAACCCTTTCCTGGCTGTATTTTGGGCTGATGTAGACATCACCATAGCGGGAAACATTTCTTATTGGCAGAGCTCTGACCCCGCTCTTCTCAGCCGGGCGACGTCTGACATCCGCTCCTACTTCAGCGTCCCGAGCTTCTCCGCTGCGCTGCTGTTTGTGGCCACTTGGCACAATGTGTCTTTCTACGGATCTTCCGCTTCATCCGACGTGGTAACTTTTATCTCATTATATCACGTCAGTCATGTAGAGTCATGTGGGACAGGTCTCGGTGTCATAGTGTGTTATGGATACTTTGGTTGGGACATGAAAATATGTCCGTCTCCATAGACTGTTCATTTGCCAAATCAATAAGGGGAGTCCACGGACGATAATTACACTTGATTACTACACACAGTTCTGGGAGTGAGGCCTAGAATAATATTCATTAATTGGTTACAGAATGTTAAACATAGCTAATCATTGGTTACTAATAGCTGAGAGCCGAGTGGACTGTACATAATTATATTCTTAATTAGGGAGAAGGATAGTTATAAGGATACACAGTATATGCAGTACAGGATACCAGAGGCTCCTGATATCTTTGATTATCTACATAATAGCTATTTCCTTTCATCATCATTAGTCAGGTTATTCACCTCCACAGACTATGACATCACTGCTATCACCCCTGTGATGTCATCATCCAATCACAAACTCATTCGCTGCATAGACTGTGACATCGCTGCTCTCATCCAGTGACATCATCAGCCAATCACAGACAGACTTGGTGTATTGTAGCATAGATTGGAGCTGATCCTTTTCCATGTTTGCAGGTGAACACGTTTCAGGCCGTCCTTTGCTCTGATGGAAGTCTCACTTTTATTATATTTAACTACGAGAATATCCAGTGGACGACAGGGACATCGAGTGGTGGTAACAGCAAAGGAAACGGAGGGACCCCAGCTTTGGTAAGTGACAGATATTGTACAGCTAAGACAACCCGACGATAAGGAGGTCTGATGGCTTCTGTTGGGGGTATAGTGAATATTTTACAGATTTCACTGTTTGCTGTTGGAAAAAACACTACAACACCCACTGTGGGCGAGAGCGTGACTGATACATGCAGCTAAACAACAAGCAACAAGCAATTAGCTGTAATTACACTTCTGTTGTCATACTTTATAGAAGTCAGTACAATCAGTTACAATTTCTCTATTCTCTACCAGCAGACGCCACTAGAGGGAACTCACTGCATACTGTGTTATTATGGAGTTCAATGTGTAAAGTGTATGTAGTGAGCTCCCTCTAGTGGTGGCTGTATATATCTGTATGTAGTGAGCTCCCTCTAATGGTGGCTGTAAAAAACTGTATGTAGTGAGTTCCCTCTAGTGGTGACTATAAATCTGTATGTCGTGAGCTCCCTTTAGTGGTAGATTTATAAATCTGTATGTAGTGAGCTCCCTCTAGTGGTGGATTTATAAATCTGTATGTAGTGAGCTCCCTCTAGTGGTGACTGTATAAATCTGCATGTAGTGAGTTCCCTCTAATGGGGACTGTATAATCTGTATGTAATGAGCTCCCTCTAGTGGTGGCTGTATAAATCTGTATGTAATGAGCTCCCTCTAGTGGGGGCTATATAAATCTGTATGTAGTGAGCTCCCTCTAGTGGTGACTCTATTAATCTGCATGTAGTGAGCTCCCTCTAGTGGTGGCTGTATAAAACTGCATGTAATGAGCTCCCTCTAGTGGTGACAGCAGGTAACCAGAATTTCATCATGTATCTACAGTATGTCTATGCAGGTGATTTATAGCATTATTATTATTATTATTATTATTATTAATAATGTATATATTTATTAATTACTCTTCACACTCAGGCTGGTGTAAATAGCGGATACCAGACCGGTTATTATAAGATCCCAGGTTCCCTAACAGATGATATAATTAATATCTCGTCCACCAGTAATGTGGATGTGGCCGGTCGCTGGGTCTTCAGAGTGGACACGCTGCATCCGGAAGACCCCAGTGGGGTTATAGGTAATGTAGACAGGGATTATTCCTATAGAAAGTCATAACCCGATGTCTGTGCGGATACACGGGCCGCTGACACTCTTTTGGCTGGTGTTTTATATAAATCTGATATTGACATACATTGGTTATTATTATATGTCATGTATATTCATATCATTTGCATTCTTTATATTATCTATATGACATTATGTTGTCATTTTGTGACAATACAAACTTACAGCCTTCTGCTAATACTAATAATTGTATAAATTAAATAATAATACTTATAAAAATAATAACACTAATAGGAATAGTAATAATAATAATTAATAAGAAGAGGAAAATTGATCTTTATAAGGCCCCTTCACATGTCCATATTTCCTGTACATGTGACACTATCAGCTCGGATCTCACATGTATCCATGATGACCTATGGAGATCCTTACATACATGTTGTCACATAGATTGCGTGTCCATGTGAACCACGCGGGGACATGCTCTTTTATGTCCGACAGAGATGACAAGGGCCAATAGACGTCTATAGGTCCGTGTAAACACATACAGCACACGGATGGCATCACTGTACGGTCCGTGTGCTGCACATGTTTAACTTGGAGAGTATGGAGAAGCTTTTTAATTTCATTTTCTAGATCCGTACAAGAAAAACACATATGACACGAGGCTGATATACAGATGACACATGGATGATATACAGATGACACATGGATGACACACGGATGACATACAGATGACATACGGATGACACATAGATGACATACAGATGACATATGGATGACATACAGATGACACATGGATGACACACGGATGACATACAGATGAGATATGGATGACACATAGATGACATACAGATGACATATGGATGACACATAGATGACATACAAGTGATACACGGATAAAATGCGGATGACACGGATGACAAAAGGATGACACGTGAATGACACATAGATGACATACAGGTGACATACGGATGACACTCAGATGACACATTGAGACATATAGATGGCACACGTATGACACGCAGATCACATACAGATGGCATACAGATAACACACGTATGACACACATGACACAAATAATGCAAGGATGACACACAGATGACACACGGATGACATACAGATGATACACTAATGACATGCAGATGACACATAAATGACACACAGAAGACATATAGATGACACATGGATGACATACGGATGACACCAGGATGACACACACATGACACACAGAGAACACGCAGATGACACATGGATGACATGCGGATAAAACAGTAATTAGATGTGGATGACACACTGATGACATATGAATGACACATGGATGAATCACACGGATGACATATGAATGCCACGCAAATGACACATGGATGTCACTCATTTAAGAACATACACATGGATGAGTGATTAAAAATAAATAAGAATATTTGCAAATATATATGAAAAGTAATGTCTTATACGGTAATATATATACAACCTTTTTCTTTGTTGCAGTAATGATATGTGGACGTTCTGTATCGGTGACTGCTCCTTGCATTGTGATGTTTGTGTTATGTTGTGGTTTAGTTTATTGTAGGCTTTGGATGAATATGATGGATATAAAGCTCCAGAGGCAGCTGTGAGTCCTGTTATCTTACACACATCGTTTCCTATCTAATCTATTATACTCATGGAGCAGAGCGGAGCTCCACCAATATTTTTCAGCAGACACGGGAAGGACCTTGTCGCGGTTCTGTTGCTCACAATCTCTGGATATTACTGCTGCCGGACAGTTCGGAGCTGTCGGAAAAATGGGTAACAACAACCATATGAATGTCCAACTGCTCATTTCGAGTACCAGAAAAATGCTTGAATTCCCCTTTGACTTCCATTATACTCGCCACTCGATTCGCGCCCATCCAAACATCCAATTGCTCCTTTCAAGTACTGGAAAAATGCTCGAGTTCCTTTTGACGTCCATTATACTCGGGTAGTTCATTCGCGTCCATCCAAACATTCAACTGCTCGTTTCAAGTACCAGAAGTTCCCCATTGACTTCTATTATACTTGAGTACTCAAGCCGCGCCCATCCAAACATCCAATTGCTCTTTTTGAGTACCAGAAAAATACTTGAGTTCTCCATTGTCTCCCATTGTACATTGTACTTGAGTCGCACCCATCCAAACACCCAACTGCTTGTTTCGAGCACCGGAAAAATGCTTGAGCTCCCCATTGACATCTACTATATTCGGTACTCGAATCGCGCCCATCTGAATGTCCAAATGCTTGTTTCAAGTACTGGAAAAGTGCTGAAGTTTTCAATTGACTTCCATTATCCTCAGGTACTCAAATTGTCCTCATGCGAATGTCCAACTGCTCTTTTCGACTACCAAAAACTTCTTGAGTTCCCTATTGACTTCCATTATACTCAGTCCTCGAATCGCGCCCATATGATTGTCCAACTGCTTGTTTCAAGTATCAGAAAAATGTTCAAGTTCCCCATTGACTTCCATTATACTCAGGCACTCGGATTGCGCCTGCAATTGCTCATTTTGAGTACCAGAAAAAATGCTCAAGTTCCCTTTGATGTCCATTATACTCG
This sequence comes from Allobates femoralis, assembly GCA_033576535.1. NCBI lineage: Eukaryota > Metazoa > Chordata > Amphibia > Anura > Aromobatidae > Allobates > Allobates femoralis. The sequence goes on from JARQOC010000009.1 coordinate 57,306,870, forward strand.
GGTAGTTCATTCGCGCCCATCCGAACATCTAACTGCTCATTTCAAGTACCAGAAGTTCCCCATTGACTTCCATTATACTTGAGTACTCGGGTCGCTCTCATCCGAACATCCAACTGCACGTTTTGAGTATCGGAAAAATACTTCAGTTCTCCATTGTCTCCCATTATACATGGTACTTGAGTCGCCCCCATCCAAACACCCAACTGCTAGTTTCGAGCACCAGAAAAATGCTTGAGTTCCCCATTGACATCTACTATATTCGGTACCCGAATCGCGCCCATCTAAATGCCCAACTGCTTCTTTTGAGTACTGGAAAAGTGCTGAAGTTTTCCATTGACTTCCATTATCCTCGAGTACTCGAATTGTCCTCATGCGAATGTCCAACTGCTCCTTTCGACTACCAAAAACTTCTTGAGTTCTCCATTGTCTTCCATCATACCCGGTCCTCGAATCACGCCCATCTGATTGCCAACTGCTTGTTTCAAGTATCGGTAAAGTGCTTGAGTTCCCCAATGACTTCCATTATACTCCTCAAATCGCGTCCATCCAAACGTCCAACCGCTCATTTCTATTGTAGTACCGAGCACCCGAGCATGGTAGTGCCCGCTCATCAGTAGTGGTGACTTTGTGAGACTTTCATCATCCGGCAGCAGTGTTTCCCAGTCATTGTGCTAACTCTTCCTCCATGTTTTTGCCTATTGCCATTGGTTTTGACACTTTTCTATTAGCAGACTAATTAAAGGGTAGATGTTGGTGATTCTTAAATGGGTATATCCTTAAAATAGGAAATTAATATAAGGTCAATGAGGGTCCAAGCTTTGCATCCCTTTCATCGATTTCCAGATACAGCAGTAACTTCGCCTGATACAAATAATAATGGTTGAGTTGCAATACCAGAAACAGCCACTACCAAAGTATGGCGCTGTGTTTGGAAAATAATGAAGGGTGTGCGGTACTCACTGAATCTTGATGCTTGATTGGTCTATAATCTGCACTAATGGGAGTCCATCCTTACTGTTTGCAATATTCATACTGTTATTTATAAATATTGTTGGATGTCGATAAGCGAGAACCTCCAGACATTTCCAGAATATAAGAATGGCAAAGTCATCATATAAAAAGACATGAAGTTAGTCATCTTACCTTATAATCGCAGTGTCCCATGCATCATCCACTTCCGACATCATGTTGTCTCGATATCACACACCGGCGGCAGCTATATTTGCACACCCAAGTGATGAGTGTGCATATATGGTGGTACTGGCCCGTTGAGCAGTACCGCAAGCGGTGCCGCCAACACCCAAAAATGACAACACCCACAACCGATGCCAGGAACCTTCACCAGTAGCCTATCGCCCGCAGCCAGCCACACCTCACCGCCGCGCGCAACGCCAACTCAGTAAGTGCGCATGCGCGTACCCGGTGAGCAGGATCAGTTACTGAGGCAGCCGCTATCTTTGGACACATGGATAAGTGCGCATGCACACTTACTCACTCATGCCGTCGCCATTTTTGGACACTCAGGTGTGCTGGAGAAGGGGCAAAGAGTGTGTACCGGGGGCACAGAGAGCGTATGGGGGGCACAGATAGCACACAGGGGAACACAGAGAGCATAGCGTATGAGGGCCCAGAGAGCATACTGGAGCCCAGAGAGCATACTGGGGATAAAGAGCACATGGGGGCACAGAGAGTACACGACGGGGACAGATAGCATGCAGGGAAACACAGAGAGCATAGCGTACGGGGCCCAGAGAGCACACAGGGCATAGAGAGTGTATGGGGGACACAGAGACTGCACGAGGGGCACAGATAGCACGCAAAGGAACACAGAGAGCGTAGCGTACGGGGCCCAGAGAGAGTACGGGGCATAGAGAGCGTATGGGGGACACAGAGAGTGCATGAGGGGCACAGATAGCTTGCAAAGGAACACAGAGAGCATAGCGTATGGGGGCCCAGAGAGCGTACCGGGGCATAGAGAGCGTATGGGTGCACAGAGACTGCACGAGGGGCACAGATAGCATGCAGAGGAACACAGAGAGCATAGCGTACGGGGGCCCAGAGAGCGTACGGGGGCATAGAGAGCGTACGGGGGCACAGAGACTGCACGAGGGGCACAGATAGCATGCAGAGGAACACAGAGAGAATAGCATACAGGGGTCCAGAGAGTGTACAGGGCATAGAGATCATACGGGGGACACAGAGAGTGCACGAGGGGCACAGATAGCACACACAGAAACACAGAGCATAGCATATGGGGGCGCAGAGAGCGTACGGGGGCACAGAGAGCGTACGGGGGCACAGAGAGCGTACGGGGGCACAGATATCATGCAGGGGAACACAGAGAGCGTAGCGTGTGGGGGCCCAGAGAGTGTTTTGGGCATAGAAAGTGTACAGGGGCACAGAGTGCGCGAGGGGCACAGATAGCATGCAGAGGAACACAGTGAGTATAGCGTACGGGGGCCCAGAGAGCACACAGGGGGACACAGATCGCACAGCGTGCAGAGAGGGCACAGAGGGGGCACAAAAGAACCGATGGGGTTTCCAAATCAGACCCCCTGACTAATGTCTCCCAATTATCAAGTGACCAATGTAAAAAAGATGATTGTCGTAGAACTGTCGCACATACAGGTGAAGGAGTAAAAATAATAGAAGATTCTGAGTGATCCACCTGTATGGAGGCACTTACCCAAGGGAGAAAGCTCGCTCCATATCCGGAGGCGAGGGGAAAGACAGCCGCAAGCAGAGACATCCCACAGCTTGATAGAGGGAAGTGGGAGGATAACGGGCCCGGCAGTCACGAACACCCTGCTGACCGGAGGAACCCGAAGCTGAGAGCCATTGAAATAGAAGGAGCCTAGTGAACCCACATTATACCTGGGTCACTGGAGGGCTAAGCCAAGACAGCCAGAGAGCCGGCTCTGTAGAGGTGACCGGGGAGAATCAAAGACCCCAATCACGAGACACACCGGCATGGGGCAGGTACTCTATGACCTGCATCCTACCTGCCGCCACGGAGTAGGAACACAGCCATCGGACTAGGGCTAGTGACCCTAAGATAGAGGGAATCATTACACAAAAGCCCGTGATGGCCAGACCAAACCCGTGAGCGAGGAAAGAGGGAGAGACAAGTAGGGCCTGGAAGGTACCTTGAGGGAGGCAACGCAGAGGAACCGTCTGAGCTGCAGTGGAACCCGGGTGCCCGGAGCAGAGCTAACTTGTAAGAACTGTGACTGTAAGAACTGTGACTTGTTGCTACAGAACTCTGAACTAGTAAAGTACCCGGTAAGCTCACAAGTGCCTGAGAGTGCTTCTTCACCTGTGGAGCCACCGCCTGTTACTTCAAAGCACAGACTGGAGAAGCTGCAGCACAGAAGTAAGTGAAGTATACAGAGCACCATCCCTTACCCAGCCCCTCCACCACTACACCTGCCCTGGGGACACTTAGCCCTACCCGAGGAGGGTTTACCATCCACCCTGCCCTGTCACAGTCCCCAGCAGGAATACGGCAGCGGTGGTCCTACTGACCACATACCCCGGGTGGCGTCACGACAAATCCCCTATGAATAATCCCTTTTTAGACTGAGCCCAGGCCACGGGATCGGGTCACCACCACCGTTCCCGAGTACCCCACGGCCTGGGGGCCTATCAATAGCAATGCCATTTGTGGCTGCCAGACACAGGGGCACCACTTAGCCGGCTCGGTAGGAAGGTGTTGGTAGAAGCCCCCAATATGCCTCATTGGTACTGCAGGATACGGGCACTTATGGCAGTTTGCAATGTGCTGCGGTCAGGACCCAGCTTTGGTCGATCAGTATTCCTCCACATTGATGTTCGCGAGAGACCTGCAGGCTGGCCTGCCACGGCTGAGAGTGGGGATCACACTCATAACCCCCAAAAATATTCTCCTCGCAACGGCCATACACTGAGGGGAAGACGAGAAACAGGTTTAGTCACAAGTAAAATGTTCACAACATAAAGAGAATCCTTTTTATATTGCTTTGTAGAAAATTCTGGAAATGATCATCCACATTTCTTCTTCAGGATCTGCTACGTTCATTCTATTTCTGCTCACCACCATGGTTAGATTATTCCCTTTGGTGACCCCATATCGTTTATCCGTACTTACACCATCACTTACATATTTTTACCACATCACCATTTTTTCTGGTCATCATAATGGGAGACCCAGACAATGGGGTTTAGGGCACTGCCCTCCGGAGGTCACACTAGGTACTACAAGTTTGTAGACACCGCCTCCTCCGCTTATAAACCCCTACCGCAGGGAACATCCTCAGTTTTAAACTTAGTGTGCTCGGAGGATCACGCTTTGCTTGCACTTCACTGCATTCTCACTACTTACGTGATGGCGTCTGAAGACAAGGTAATATGGTCCTGGTCGGGACCTGCGACAGCCTCCCCGCTCACCCTTGTGGCACACGCAGGTGGAGGTACCGGAGGGCCTAGAGCCTGGACACTTTGTGTTCTCCCGGTACGCTGTCGCGCTCCTTTCCATCCCTCTCTGGGGGGCTCTGGAGAGTGGGAGATGGGAGCCTTGCACAGCTCCGCTCCGTCCGAGGCCTCCCTAAATGGTGCTTACAGACCGGACTGGAGCCAGCCCAGTCCGAGGCCTCCCTAAATGGTGCTTACACTCCGGACTGGGCTGAACCCCCGTCCGAGGCCTCCCTAAATGGTGCTTACAGACCGGACCGGCACTGAGGCACTCTGTGTCTCCTGTGTGCCTGGGGGTAGTGTCTGTCACTTTATGTGTCCGGACACTCAGACCGCGCGTTACCCTCGGGTCCGCGGATCTGGAGGTGTACCCTGTGCTGGGGGCACCCTGGCTGACCGCCCTGTGTGTCACAGGGGCTGAGGCCGTAGACTGCTGATCTTTGGATGTAATTGCAGTCCGTGTGTGTGTACTGTGTTTTACACTATTTCCCGCGCTGTGGGCTCCAGCACCTCCATTATGAGGCTGCCTGGAGGAGAGGAGGCAGCCCTTGCGGTGACGTCACCGGGGGGCGTGTGTGTGTGTGCTTCCCGCGTGTTCTCGGCGCCGCCCACGACTTTACTGGCGGCGGCCATCTTCTCCCTCACTTCCCGGCTGGGATCTAAGGCAGCGCGTGTCTGCACTTCAGAGGGAGACCGGAACTCGCGGAGGTCACACACACACACCGCTTCCTCCCACCGCTTTACTGCGGTCGGTAAGCCACCGGGATTCCCGGTTTGTTTGTCTGTACGACTTGGCTTATACATCCCCTACTGTGGCTATGTCCTCAGTTAGGAAGCTTGCTGCTAAGGCGGCGGATGCCACCATTACCTGTACTACATGCAATGGTACACTGGTGGAGGGGTCCTGCAATAACTGCGGACGCCCAGAAGCCCGGACTGGCACTGCTGAGGCAGCAGCTCCGGTGCTGTACCCTGAGGTTCAGGTGATCCCAGGACCATGGGAAACGCAGAATAGGATCAATGAATCCCTGCTGTCCCAGATGTCCTCCATGTCGCAGTCACTGGAGGCACTTCATAGGAGACTGGAAAACCCAGCTACTCCTTCCAGTTACCCCCGGGTGTCTCCCTCTTCTGCTGTGAGACCCCTTAAGCGGGCTCGTCGTGAGGAGTCACCCGAGCTCCAGGCTCTCTCTGAGGAGGAGCGTTCCTCTGATGGTGAGGAAGATGATGGGGGGTCTACTCTCGGGTCTGTGTCTGAACCTCCAGATGGGGTGGAGGATCTGGTGTCCTCCATCAATGAGACCTTACGTCTCGTGACTCCCCCTGAAGAGGTTATCGTGCACCCGAAGGAGGTCTATCAATGGCTGCGGCCAGAGGCTAGACCAAGTGGCTCTTTCATGGACCACACTAATTTTGGAAGGGTGGTTAGAGCACCCAGGTTACATCCTGGGCGGCGCTATGTCCGCAAACCTAAGGACAATCGATTCCCCTTCTCCCAGGAGGTGCTTCAGGAATGGTCGCAGTCTCCAAAGGTGGACGCTTCCATGACTAGAATTGCTGCACGCTCCCTGTTTTCTGCCTCTGATAGCTCCTCATTGAAGGATGCGACTGATAGACAGGTCGAGCAACTCGCCAAGTCTTCCTATGAGGCTGTGGGGTCTTCATTTGCCCCTAATTTTGCCACGGTCTGGACCTTACAAGCGATTACTACCTGCTTGGATGGTATCACGGACCTGGCAAGATCCAGTCCAGAGGTCCTGGCGCTTACCGAGAGAGCAAGGGCCTATGCGGACTATGCCAGGACGGGATCTTTGGAAACTGCCACTCGCTCCGCTGTGGCTTCGGCCAATGCGATAGCGATCCGCAGGTTGTTGTGGCTACGTCTTTGGGACTCAGATGCCACATCTAAGAAGATTCTGCAGAATCTTCCATTCGCCGGTGACAGGCTTTTTGGCACCGAGCTGGACAAGCTGATAAAGGATTCTGCTGAGTCTAAGATACCGCAGAATAAGCCTAAGCCACGGTATACCGTTAAAAGGAACCCTAAACAGTGGTCCTTTCGCTCCAGCTCGCAGTCATCCACGACGTCCGCTCGCGAGGACCGAGGGGGCAAGCCAGCTACTCAGTGGCGCTCCAAGAGTCGTCAGAAGAAGCCGGCGGGGGCGGCAGCTGCCACCCCCAAGCCCGCCTCGACATGACTCGCTCTCTCATCCTGCCTCCCCACAGGTGGGGGGCCGCCTGTCTCGATTCCAGGACAGGTGGCTACTTCACGTTCAAGATCAGTGGGTTCGAGACGTAGTCTCGCGAGGTTACAGGATAGAGCTGACATCAAAACCGTTATCCCGATTCCATCGGTCTGTTCCATCCCCAGAAAAGGCTCAGGCTTTTCATCTGGTGTTGGAGGGACTCCGCAGAGACGGAGTAGTGGTCCCAGTGCCCACGGCAGAGAGGTTCAGGGGTTTTTACTCCAACCTCTTTATTGTCCCGAAAAAGGACGGCTCCTTTCGACCGGTCCTGGACCTCAAATTGTTCAACCGTCACGTGTTGGTTCGGAAGTTCCGCATGGAATCCCTACGCTCCGTTATCGCGGCTGTGTCGCAGGGAGACTTCCTAGCGTCCATCGATATCAGGGACGCTTACCTTCACGTGCCCATTGCACCGGCTCATCAGCGCTGGTTACGATTCGCAGTGGGGGACGAACACTTCCAATTTGTGGCCCTACCCTTCGGGTTGGCCTCAGCACCACGGGTGTTCACGAAGGTGATGGCCTCTATGATGGCTCTCCTGCATGTGCAGGGTCACGCCGTCATACCCTATCTGGACGACCTATTGGTCAGAGCGCCATCGGAAGACCTTTGTCGGGTGAGCCTGGAGGTGACCATGAGGTCTCTGGAACAGTTCGGGTGGCTTCTCAATACTCAGAAGTCGACCCTGGTTCCGACCCAGTCATTGACATATCTGGGCATGGAATTCCACACGGACTCGGCCCTGGTGTCTCTACCTCAAGCCAAGCAGCTGGCGATCCACTCAGGAGTACAGAATGTTCTCCTGTCACCTCACTCATCCCTTCGGGCGTTGATGAGACTGGTGGGACGCATGGTAGCGGCGATGGAGGCGGTGCCCTTTGCACAGTTTCGTCTCCGTTCTCTCCAGCTGGAGATTCTTCGCCGATGGGACAAGAGAGCGATCTCTCTGAATCGGTTGGTGGCACTGTCACAACCGACCAGGGACTCCCTGCAGTGGTGGCTCCAGCCACGTCACTTGTCACGGGGCCGGTCATTCCTCAAACCGTCATGGTTAGTGGTGACCACCGACGCCAGTCTGAAGGGCTGGGGGGCGGTGTTCTTACACCACAGGGCTCAAGGCCTCTGGACTCAGTCGGAGTCGACGTTGCAGATCAACGTACTGGAGATCAAGGCGGTCTATCTGGCGCTCCTGGCGTTTCAGAAATTCCTGACAGGACAGCCCATTCGGGTACAGTCCGACAATGCGACGGCCGTCGCCTACATAAATCATCAGGGAGGGACCAGAAGCGCTCAGGCCCTCGCCGAAGTCCACCGCATTCTGTCGTGGGTAGAGGAAAACGACTGCCTGATCTCCGCAGTTCACATCCCAGGGGTCGAGAACTGGGAGGCCGACTACCTGAGCCGGCAGGGGATGGACGCCGGAGAGTGGTCTCTACATCCAGACGTCTTCCGGGACATCTGCGGCAGATGGGGCACTCCGGACGTGGATCTGATGGCCTCACGGCTGAATCATCAGGTGCCCCAGTACGTGGCGAGATCGTGGGATCCTCAGTCTCTGGGGGCGGATGCCCTGATCCTGAGTTGGTCCAGTTTCCAGCTGCCATATGTGTTCCCGCCTCTGGCTCTGATTCCCAGGGTTCTGTGGAAAATCAGGTCGGAGTGCAGAGTAGCCATTCTAGTGGCTCCGGACTGGCCCAGGAGGTCCTGGTATCCGGACCTGTGGCAACTGTCCGGCGGACACAGGTGGGCTCTTCCAGAACGCGCAGACTTACTCGCGCAAGGCCCATTCTTCCACCTCAATTCCAAGGCCCTCAGATTGACTGCATGGCTCTTGAGGCCTGGCTGCTGACATCCAGGGGTTTCTCCCCTACAGTGGTGGCCACTATGAATCGGGCTAGGAAGCCCGTTTCCAGGAAGATGTACCACAGGACGTGGAAAATCTTTTTTACCTGGTGTGCCTCTGGTGGACGGTCCCCGTGGCCCTTGTCCATCCCGACGTTGTTGGCCTTCCTACAGTCGGGTTTGGAGTTGGGATTATCCCTTGGCTCTTTGAAAGGTCAAGTATCAGCACTTTCTGTGCTGTTTGACAGGCGATTGGCGCTCCTCCCGAAGGTCCGTCAATTTCTGCAAGGGGTGTCGCGGATGGTTCCGCCCTACAGGAGACCTCTGGACCCGTGGGACCTTAACATGGTCCTGGCGGCATTACAGAAACCGCCGTTTGAGCCTCTGAGGGATGTTTCTCTATCTCGTCTGTCCCAGAAAGTGGCCTTTCTGGTGGCGATTACATCTCTGAGGAGGGTCTCAGAATTGGCTGCACTATCGTGCAAGTCACCCTTTCTGGTGGTTCACCAAGACAAGGTGGTGTTGCGCCCACGGCCAGAATTCTTGCCGAAGGTGGTTTTAACTTTTCACCTGAACCAGGAGATTGTTCTCCCATCATTTTGCCCCGCTCCCGTTCATCAGGTGGAACGCGACCTCCATACTCTGGATCTCGTGAGAGCTATACGCATTTATGTGTCCAGGACCGCCTCCTTTAGGAGTTCGGATTCCTTATTTGTTCTTACGACAGGTCGCTGTAAGGGGTCCGCGGCTTCGAAGTCAACCTTGGCCAGATGGATTAAGGTTTCCATTCAAGAGGCTTACCGGTCTTCTGGTTTGCCTCTCCCGGTGGGATTGAAGGCTCACTCTACCAGAGCCGTAGGTGCCTCCTGGGCCTTGCGACATCGAGCGTCTGCTCTACAGGTGTGTCAGGCGGCCACTTGGTCCAGCCTACACACATTCTCTAAGCACTATATGGTGCATGCCCATGCCTCTGCGGATGCAAGTTTGGGCAGGCGGGTTCTCCAGGCGGCGGTTGCCCACCTTTAAAGGGAACCATGTGTTATCCGTCTTGTTGAGGAACTCTTCCCGCCCTGGGGTATTGCTTTAGGACATCCCCATTGTCTGGGTCTCCCATTATGATGACCAGAAAAAAGATAATTTTGTTTACGTACCGTAAATTCTTTTTTCTTTAATCATCAATGGGAGACCCAGCACCCACCCAGTTGTTCCGTTGCATGTTTTGCAGTTGATCTGTTCCCTGTTGGGACAGTGTTTGCCGGGTTGTTGAACCGTCTGTGCACGGCATTCTTCCCGATGTTTCGGGTGTGGTTTATTTCCTCCTCGCAGCTTATGGACCAAACTGAGGATGTTCCCTGCGGTAGGGGTTTATAAGCGGAGGAGGCGGTGTCTACAAACTTGTAGTACCTAGTGTGACCTCCGGAGGGCAGTGCCCTAAACCCCATTGTCTGGGTCTCCCATTGATGATTAAAGAAAAAAGAATTTACGGTACGTAAACAAAATTCTCTTTTATTCCAGCTCTGACATCTCTCGTTCCTCTTCTCCTCTCTTCCTTCCTTCTCCCCTTTTTTTCTTTTTTCCTTTTTTCTTTCTTTCCCTTTTATGTCTTTTTCTTCTTTCTCTTTTTCCCTTTCTCTCCCCCTCTCTTTTCCCTTCTCATCTCATTTCCTTTTCCCTACCATCTCCCTTTTTTCCTTATTTTTGTGTATTCCTCATTTTCTTTTTTCTTTTCTTTCCTTCTTCTCCTTCTTTCTCTTCTTTTCTCTTCTCCTTCCCCCTTTTTTTTTATTTTTCCCTCTCTTCTTTCTCTCCATCTCTCTCCATTTCCCCTTCTTGTATCATCTCCTTTACCCTACCCCCCTTTTTTCCCTCATTTACTTTTTTATTTTCTTTCCTTTCTGTCTTTCCTTTTCTCTTTTCTTTTCTCTTCTCATTTCCCCCTTACTTTCCAATTTATACCTCTCTTCTTTCTCACCTTCTCCCTTTATTTTCCTCTCCCTTTACCCCCTCTTTCTTCATTCGTTTCTTTTTTTCCTCTTTTTTCTTTTCTTTCCTTCATCAACTTCTTTCTCTTCTTTTCTCTTTTCTTTTCTCCTTCCCTTTTGTTCATTTTTCTCTTTCTCTCTTCCTTTTCTCTTTCTCTCCCCCTCCCTTTCTCCTTGTTGTTTAATCTCCTTTTCCCTATCCCCCTTTTTTCCTTCTTTTTCTGTATTTTTTTCCATTTCTCTTTTTCTTTCTCTTCTCCTTTCTCGATTCTCGCTTGGTTTCCAATATTACCCTCTTTCTCTCCACTCTCTTTTCCCTTTTTCTCCCCCTGCCTCCGCCCCTTTTTTCCTTCTTTCTATATTTTCCTTTTTTCTTTTCTCTCCTTTTCCTTTCTCTTTTCTATTCTCCTTTCTCCCTTTTTTCCATTTTTTCCTCTCTTCTTTCTCTCCTTCTCCCTCTTTTCCCTTTCCCCTTTTTGTCTCATCTCCTTTTCCTTGCCTTCCCCTTTTTTCTCCTCTTTTTTCTTTCTTTTTTTCTTTTCCTCCCTTTCTTTTTTCTTTGTCTTCTTTTCTCTTATCCTTTTCCCTCTTTTTTCTGTTTTTTCCCTCTCTTCTTTCTCTCCTTCTTTCTCTTTTCTCTTGCTTTGATCAGGTTATATCTGTTATACATACTTCACATTTCTTTTATGAGGTTATAATACTGTGACCATGACATTGTATTCATGCGAGATTAGTTCTCTTGTCCTTTTTTTGTATACTTTATCGACTTTCTTTATATCAATGTCTATGATATACTCTCCTAGTGTTGTGTGTCATCGACTTCCATCGCAATGTCCACAAATCCCACAATGCACTGCGCCACCCCGGAAGGCGCACCTTATTAGTACACCCAAGTGATGAGTATGCTAATATAGCGCCCTCTGCCGGGGGCCCAGACACCTGTCGCCGCCACTCCACATGGCGCCCGCTGCACCCTGCACCCCACCTGCCACTCACCTCCCACTGCACCTCGTCTCCCTCCAACTTACCAGCCCAGAAAGATAAAGGACCTGTGTGATGTCACGATCATGTGATCAGTCACGTTATCAGCCAGAGTCAGATTCATGTGACTGATCACAATGTTACAGTCGCATTGCACTCAGGGTAGGATGGGGAACGGGGGAAAGGGACAGCCACAGAGGGGAGAAATATAGCCACATAAGTGAGAGAGACAGCCACAGAAGAGCAGACAGTCAAAGAGGGGACAAAGGCAGCCACAGAGGGACAGAGACAGCCACAAAGGGGAGAAAGACAGGCACTGAGGGGCCAAATATAGCCACAGAAGAGAGAGACAGCCAAAAGAGGGGAGAGAGACAGACACAGAAGGGACCGCCATAGTGGGGAGAAAGTATGCAAATAGAGTCTGTGGAGCCTCGTTTAGGAGTCTCAACACAGGACTAGCCAGATCTTCCTCTAGTGAAGGACCTAGCCATGATAACCACCATATTAAGTGGCCCTTTGAGTCAACATCCACCTCTTTACAAGCTTAAAGATATGACAAGGGAATACCAAGGCCTAGGATTAGGATGGGGGACATTACTACAAAAGGCGAACAGGATGGGGGCATCATTACAATGCGTAGACCAGGATGGGGGGCATCACTGCAAAAGAGGATCAGGATGGGGGACATCACTACAAAAGGGAAACAGGATGGGGGCATCACTGCAAAAGAGGATCAGGATGGGGGCATCACTACAAAAGGGAAACAGGATGGGGCATCACTACAAAAGGGAAACAGGATGGGGGACATCACTACAAAAGGGAAACAGGATGGGGGACATCACTACAAAAGGGGATCAGGATGGGGGACATTACTACAAAAAGGGATCAGGATGGGGGACATCACTGCAAAAGAGGATCAGGATGGGGGACATCACTACAAAAGATGATTAGGATGGGGGACATCACTACAAAAGGGAAACAGGATGGGGACATCACTGCAAAAGAGGATCAGGATGGGGGACATCACTGCAAAAGGGGAGTCAGGATGGGGGCATCATTACAATGGGTGGACCAGGATGGGGGACATCACTACAAAAGGGGATCAGAATGGGGGACATCACTACAAAAGAGGATCAGGATGGGGACATCACTGCAAAACAATATCAGGATGGGGGACATCCCTGCAAAAGAGGATCAGGATGGGGGACATCACTGCAAAAGAGGATCAGGATGGGGGACATCACTGCAAAAGAGGATCAGGATGGGGGACATCACTACAAAAGATGATTAGGATGGGGGACATCACTACAAAAGGGAAACAGGATGGGGGACATCACTGCAAAAGAGGATCAGGATGGGGGACATCACTGCAAAAGGGGAGTCAGGATGGGGGCATCATTACAATGGGTGGACCAGGATGGGGGACATCACTACAAAAGGGGATCAGGATGGGGGACATCACTACAAAAGAGGATCAGGATGCGGGACATCACTGCAAAAGAGGATCAGGATGGGGGACATCACTACTAAAGGGGTCCAGGATGGGGGACATCACTACAAAAGGGGTCCAGGATGGGGGACATCACTACTAAAGGGGTCCAGGATGGGGGACATCACTACAAAAGGGGTCCAGGATGGGGGACATCACTACAATATGGGGACCAGGAAGGGGACATTAGTACATTGAGCAAGAACTTTTGATATTACACTTAGTCCTACAAGGAATGCGGCCCCCCAATATCAACTTTTTCCTCTGTGCGTCCCATCAACCCATCAACCCAGCCGAGTGAGTTTGAGACCCCCGCTATAAATGCGTTACATGTGAAAACACATCGGGCGACACTTTCCCTGAGACGTTCCACTTACCAACGAGCCCCAGGACAGCGGCCACCAGCAGTCCACACATGGTCAGATACTTGGTGCTCTGGAGGCTTTCGCCCTATGTCCCCACATTTATATCTTCCCCTTGATATTACGGTATAAATGATTAACTCAAGGACCCTTCACTTCTTCCAGGTTATAGTGGATTGGAGTAACATTTACCAGGAACTATTCCTGTGTACAGCAGAGATGGGAGGTTTGTAAACCCTTCACAATGTCCCCAAAATTCTGCATAAACTCAACTTGAAGCTACTTCACATTTTCACTGGTAGATAAAGAGCCAAATCACACAAAGCAGCCCCGAATATTACATAGAGGAAATGATCCACTATCAGATGAGCGGACACTGAATACTGAGGACGGGGGGGACGGGCGGTCACTGAATACTGAGGACGGAGGGGACAGGCGGTCACTGAATACTGAGGACGGAGGAGACGGGCGGTCACTGAATACTGAGGATGGAGGAGATGAGCGGACACTGAATACTGAGGACGGAGGAGACGGGCGGTCACTGAATACTGAGGATGGAGGAGACGGGCGGTCACTGAATACTGACTATGGAGGAGACGGGCGGTCACTGAATACTGAGGACGGAGGAGACGGGTGGTCACTGAATACTGAAGACGGAGGAGACGGACGGTCACTGAATACTGAGGACGGAGGAGACGGGCGGTCACTGAATACTGAGGACAGAGGAGACGGGCGGTCACCGAATACTGAGGACGGAGGAGACGGGCGGTCACCGAATACTGAGAATGGAGGAGACGGGCGGTCACTGAATACTGAGGATGGAGGAGACGGGCGGTCACTGAATACTGAGGATGGAGGAGACTGAATACTGAGGAGACGGGCGGTCACTGAATACTGAGGACGGAGGAGGAGGAGACGGGCGGTCACTGAATACTGAGGATGGAGGAGACGGGCGGTCACTGAATACTGAGGACGGAGGAGGAGGAGACGGGCGGTCACTGAATACTGAGGACGGAGGAGACGGGCGGTCACTGAATACTGAGGATGGGGGAGACGGGCGGTCACTGAATACTGAGGACGGAGGAGACGGGCGGTCACTGAATACTGAGGATGGAGGAGACGGGCGGTCTCTGAATACTGAGGACAGAGGAGACGAGCGGTCACTGAATACTGAGGATGGAGAAGATGTGCGGACACTGAATACTGAGGATGGAGGAGATTCAATACTGAGGATCGAGGAGACTCAATACTGAGGAGACGAGCGGTCACTGAATACTGAGGACGGAGGAGACGGGCAGTCACTGAATACTGAGGATGGAGGAGACGGGCGGTCACTGAATACTGAGGATGGAGGAGACGGGCGGTCACCGAATACTGAGGACGGAGGAGACGGGCAGTCACTGAATACTGAGGATGGAGGAGATGTGCGGACACTGAATACTGAGGATGGAGGAGACGGGCGGTCACTGAATACTGAGGACGGAGAAGACGGGCGGTCACTGAATACTGAGGATGGAGGAGACGGGCGGTCACTGAATACTGAGGATGGAGAAGACGGGCGATCACTGAATACTGAGGACGGAGGAGACGGGCGGTCACTGAATACTGAGGATGGAGGAGACGGGCGGTCACTGAATACTGAGGATGGAGGAGACGGGCGATCACTGAATACTGAGGACGGGGGGGACGGGCGGTCACTGAATACTGAGGACGGAGGGGACAGGCGGTCACTGAATACTGAGGACGGAGGAGACGGGCGGTCACTGAATACTGAGGATGGAGGAGATGAGCGGACACTGAATACTGAGGACAGAGGAGACGGGCGGTCACTGAATACTGAGGATGGAGGAGACGGGCGGTCACTGAATACTGACTATGGAGGAGACGGGCGGTCACTGAATACTGAAGACGGAGGAGACGGACGGTCACTGAATACTGAGGACGGAGGAGACGGGCGGTCACTGAATACTGAGGACAGAGGAGACGGGCGGTCACCGAATACTGAGGACGGAGGAGACGGGCGGTCACCGAATACTGAGAATGGAGGAGACGGGCGGTCACTGAATACTGAGGATGGAGGAGACGGGCGGTCACTGAATACTGAGGATGGAGGAGACTGAATACTGAGGAGACGGGCGGTCACTGAATACTGAGGACGGAGGAGGAGGAGACGGGCGGTCACTGAATACTGAGGATGGAGGAGACGGGCGGTCACTGAATACTGAGGACGGAGGAGGAGGAGACGGGCGGTCACTGAATACTGAGGACGGAGGAGACGGGCGGTCACTGAATACTGAGGATGGGGAGACGGGCGGTCACTGAATACTGAGGACGGAGGAGACGGGCGGTCACTGAATACTGAGGATGGAGGAGACGGGCGGTCTCTGAATACTGAGGACAGAGGAGACGAGCGGTCACTGAATACTGAGGATGGAGAAGATGTGCGGACACTGAATACTGAGGATGGAGGAGATTCAATACTGAGGATCGAGGAGACTCAATACTGAGGAGACGAGCGGTCACTGAATACTGAGGACGGAGGAGACGGGCAGTCACTGAATACTGAGGATGGAGGAGACGGGCGGTCACTGAATACTGAGGATGGAGGAGACGGGCGGTCACCGAATACTGAGGACGGAGGAGACGGGCAGTCACTGAATACTGAGGATGGAGGAGATGTGCGGACACTGAATACTGAGGATGGAGGAGACGGGCGGTCACTGAATACTGAGGACGGAGAAGACGGGCGGTCACTGAATACTGAGGATGGAGGAGACGGGCGGTCACTGAATACTGAGGATGGAGAAGACGGGCGATCACTGAATACTGAGGACGGAGGAGACGGGCGGTCACTGAATACTGAGGACGGAGGAGACGGGCGGTCACTGAATACTGAGGATGGAGGAGACGGGTGATCATTGAATACTGAGGATAGAGAAGACAGGCGGTCACTGAATACTGAGGACGGAGGAGACGGGTGGTCACTGAATACTGAGGACGGGGAGACGAGCGGTCATTGAATACTGAGGACGGGGGAGACGGGCGGTCACTGAATACTGAGGACGGAGGAGACGGGCAGTCACTGAATACTGAGGACGGAGGAGACGGGCGGTCACTGAATACTGAGGACGGGGGAGACGGGCGGTCACCGAATACTGAAGACTGAGGAGACGGGCAGTCACTGAATAATGAGGACAGAGGAGACTGGCGGTCACCGAATACTGAGGACGGAGGTGACGGGCGGTCACTGAATACTGAGGACGGAGGAGACGGGCAGTCACTGAATACTGAGGATGAAGGAGACGGGCGGTCACTGAATACTGAGGACGGAGGAGACGGGCGGTCACTGAATACTGAGGACGGAGGAGACGGGCGGTCACTGAATACTGAGGATGAAGGAGACGGGCGGTCACTGAATACTGAGGACGGAGGAGACGGGCGGTCACCGAATACTGAGGACGGAGGAGACGGGCGGTCACTGAATACTGAGGACAGAGGAGTTGACAAGATTCTATTGTCACGTATCATTTTGTAGGGTAAGACTTGATTTGCGCCCTTTTCCTTCCAGCTTTATCCAGTATCCCATACATCATAACATAATGAAAACTCTTTCACAGATCTGTTGCTACTAATAAAATGTTTATTTTGTTTAGCTAATTTGCATATGTTAAATATTTGCATTTAGAATTTCTGCATTTGTTTCTTGATGCTGGATTCCAAGTCCCCTTCATAGAATTTTGCCTTCCTGCAATCACCACTAGAGGGAGCTCACTACATACTGGTTCATCATTGACTTCAATGACTACATATTGTGCACTGAGCGCCCTCTAGTGGCGGCTACAGGCAGACAGAATTGCATCATTGATTTCAATGACTACATAGTCTGCAGTGTGCTCCCTCTAGTGGAGACTGGATGCAGACAGAATTGCATCATTGACTTCAATGACTACATAGTGTGCCATGAGCTCCCTCTAGTGGTGGCTGCTGGGAGACAGAATTGTATTATTGAGATTTATATTAAAATAACACAGCTCTGATAATTATAACGTGTTTAAAAAAAAAAAGCAGCAAAGGACAGTGGTAAGTATTAAAGTTAAAACTAGAGTTAAAGGATGAAGATTTAGTTTTAATAAATTATTTAATATATTTAGAGTTTTTGAATTATAACATTCTAATCATTGCAAAATTTGCATGAGATTTGTAGTTTTTGGATACTTTTGTGGAGACTTAGACTGCAGGGATTATAGAGCGTGAGCAGTGTGTGCAGGGGTTCAGTAATTAGCGGTCATCCTCTGTGCTGGATCATTGGAGCATCCACATTGCAGACCGGTCATTATTCGAGGCAGCCACCATTGTCAATTGTTTCTCGGATCCAGTCCAGGTAGTTGCACAGTCTCGTGTACACGCCTGGTTTATTGGCTGCAGCACATGGAATGTTACCCCAAGACGTGATCCCACTTAATTGGGAATTACAGACCAGGGGGCCCCCGGAGTCACCCTGCAAGACAAAAATATATATATAATTCCGACTTCTATTGGTTTTCTATTCTCATTTATCACATGCAGCCCTAATCTAACAAATAAAGCTGAGTGTGTGTATGTATGTATCAAGCCCTGCCCACTTCACATAGCCCCACCCACTCCACATAGCTGAGTGTGTGTGCATAGCCCCGCCCACTCCACATAGCCACACCCACTCTACAGCCTGCATCTCCACATATCCCCTTCTCCACATAGCCCCGCCCCAGGAGTATTTAGAGGGGTGGAGCAATGAAGGGGCGAAGCTATATGTGGGGGTGGCCCTATGAAAGAGGCAGGGCTACCAGGAGCGGTGGCGCTATGAGCGGGCAGGGTTATTATACATACATTACCATATATGGCTGATACTACCATATATGGGCATTACGCCCGGGTTCTACAGCTAGTAATATCATAAAGATACTTTCACCTACAGAATCAGAACACCCCGTTCCTGAAATACTCTGTGCTGCTAGGCAGCCTTCATCTGAACATACTTTTTCTAATATGTGTATTTCCTAACCGTACCTGACAGGTGTCTTTCCCGCCTTCCATGACCCCAGCACACAGCATGTTCTGCGTTATCTCCCCGGGATAGGCGTCTCTGCAGATATCATCGGAGACAATGTTCACCCTCACACAGCGCAGCGCTGCCGGAAATGATTCTGCACAGATAAGAAATGTGTCAGAAGTAGTGATGAACGCACTATCGTGCTTGGGTGCTCGGTACTCGAAACGAGCAGGTGGGGTGCATGGATGGCTGAGACTTATTGATCGAGTATAATGGAAGTCAATGGGAAACTCAAGCATTTCCCCATTGACTTCCTTTGTATTTCATACTCAAGTCGAGCCATCTGATCATCCGACCCGCTCATTTCACTGATAGCGGTGGGGCGCCACTGTGCAAAAAAATCACTGACTGTGACCCCTTCATTTAAAGGATTGGAATGGAGCCAAGGTCCCCTCTAATCATTTAGTGATTGCACCATGTCATTACACGAGATAGGAATACGCTATTAAAGGGTATGTCCGCCATTGCAACCAATGCATATTTAGTACATACTAACTGCCCTTTACTGCAGATCTTCCTGAAAATCTACCCCCCCTTGTGCAAGTTGCACCCCTCTCTAGATTTCTTCCACTCTGTTTATCATTGCACACAAATGCAAAAGGGTTGTCATGTTCAGAAAAGGCAATGTCTGGCACATGGCGCAACACAAGAGTAACAACAAGGGTGGGAAGAGAGGAAAGAGCTAGTGATAGGGAGAGTGGAGATGGGTCACCTCCTGACACTCACCTGTGTCTGTACCCTGAACTCCTTAGCATCCCAATACGGGTCCTTCTCCCCATTGCAATTATGTGCCTAATCCCTCACTATCTCTCTACTCCCCCTGAATAGTGCAAAGGCCAGTGAGCATGCTAGTCTCAGCCCTGCATTAATCAGTCATAAGGGAAGGAGGACAGACAGAGGGACATTAACAAAAACATACTCACAAATTCAAAATGGCAGTGAAGCACCAGAGCTGCAAGCATCACGACTCCAGCAACTACAAGAGGCATGCTCCTTTCACAGTGGTCAGCATAGAAATGGATTCTATAACCGGCATCAGATGATGGAACATGTGACCATTTTAAGTGGAGGGGAGTGATCACAAACTGCTGCACCTGAGATAGAACTAATAAAAACTACCAGCACGGAAAGAGCCCTTAACCCTTGCAGCACCAAAAGAAAGGCTATACATTTAAAAACCAGAGTATCACAATGTAATGTGATCCTCAGGTCACCCCAAAGATGGGAGACACTCATGACGGGGGTCCCTTCTAGCATTGGACCATTAAGTAAACTTAGATTTTTTTTGGTAAATTCCATTAGACTTCGCCAATACCAGGGAGATTTTTCAGCTCATCCGGGGATCCCCAGAGTTCTCGCCTCCTGGAGTTTTGACTTAATCCTCACCCCATCTGTGAACCCTCCCAATTCACACAAAAATGTCCCTAAGCATTAGCTTCAGCTAGTGTGATTGTACACAGACCAATCCCACCTTTAATTCTTTACTTTGTTTAATAGATTAGTAAGAAATTGGGGAAAAATGCAGAAAATAATAATGACTGCAGGATCAGACTACGAGAGGTTCCTTTGTAGTCTGTTGCCATGGAAACAAACAGTTCTGTTTACAGAAAACTGTAGCAGATTTGTAACTGTTTACCTGTTTTTCTTTTTGATACATTAATAGGAGATGCCCAGGTCTGGATACAGAATAAGGCGATGTGCCCACCTAGGGTTTCCTATGCATTATGTCTGCCAGGAGATGCAGAAAAACCCTAAGGGTACCTTTACACACGGCTACATTTGTAGCTTGTCACCAGGCAACTTACAGGTTGCAGTGAAATCATGGATACATGTTCTATCTTGTTGCTGTGTACAAATGGAATCATGTATCCATGATTTCACTGCAACCTGTAAGTTGCCTGGTGACAAGCTACAAATGTAGCCGTGTGTAAAGGTACCCTAACTGTATACCAAAAGTAAAAAAAAGTAAACGTCATATGGAGCTTCTCACCGTCAGGGCTGGTGGTAGACCCCCATCCCGAGACGAGGCAGGTGGTCCCCTCATCGGGGGTGGGGCAGCCCAGGGCGATCGTCTGCACATACTCGTTGAGGGTGACCGGAGACGGCAATTTCACCAGCATGATGTCATTGTCGTAGGTGTCTGGGTCAAATCCGCTGTGGCTGCACATTTTATCAGCGTAGCTGAACTGCTCCGTCCCTTCGTATGTTTCGATATTATGGTCTCCGAGGCGAATCTGAAGACTCCTATGGGGGACAAAACACATCAAACCAGAGGGGGTCCGGATCAGGGTGTGTGGAGGACCCTAAATATGGCGGCCAAACCACTGACAAAGCGCCATTGAGTAATGCTATCCCCTATACATATAATATAAAACAGTTACGATGCCTATATAGTACCGCCACATAGTGCCCATATAGTACTGCCACAATATGCTTATATAATTGTACTATTGAGTGCACACATAATTGAGTCATGTGGTTCCCTTTATAGCGCTGTCACAGCCAGTAGCTTTGGAAGCCTAGACTGGGGCATCCTCCGCCGGGGTGTGATGGTGGAATCCCCCTTTATGTCCTTGTAATGATCCCGGGGACACTTACGGCAGTTTGCAATGTGCTGCGGTCAGGACCCAGTTTGGGTCGATCAGGATCCCTCCACAAGCGTGCTGGTCAAAGTAATGGAGGCTGACCTGCCACGGCTGAGAGTTCGGCCCACACTCCCATCCCCCAATGATCCGGTTATAATAACGACCTTCCACTAGGGGGAAACAAAAATAGATTACGTCATCTAAAGTGTCCAAAAAATAAATTTTCTTCCCTTAAAGGGGTTGTGCCACGAACAATTGTTCATTTTATTGAATAGATCTTATAATAATAATTAATTCCACAATTAGATATGTTAAATGAAATATTCCTGTCCCAATATATTCTAATAAATGTGCCCCTGTGTAATGTATGTGTCCAACAATGCAGGAACAGGTGGGATATAACATAGCTCCTGGGCAGGGGAGTAAGGGAGTATACAGACAGGGATCACAGAATATAAGAGTATACAGACATAACAGCCAAGGATCACAGAACATAAGAGTATACAGACATTACAGCCAGGGATCACAGAATATAAGAGCAGGGCCGGCGTTAGGGGGGGCAGACTGGGCAGTTGCCTAGGGCCCCCACTCTCTTAGGGGCCCCCAAAGGAGCTGAACTGAAAATAGCAATAAAACAGTGAAAAAAATGTAAAACTACACATATTTGGTATCGCTGCGTTCGTAAGAATCTAAGCTATCAATATATGAAGTAAATTAATCCAATTGGTAAATGGCGTAATGGGAAAAAAATAAAAACGCCAGAATTATGTTTTTTAGGCCACGACGTTGTTACAATAAAATGCAATAAAAGGCGATCAAAATGTTGTATCTGACTCAAAATGGGATCAGTAAAAATGTCAGCTCAGGGCACATAAAGTAAGCCCTCACATAGCCCTGTATCTTCAAAAATTAAAACATCATGGGGCTCGGAAAATAAAAAAAAATATTTTTTTTTTTACAAATTTCAGTTTGTTTTTTTTATGATTGAAATAAAAATGACGTTCAGTATGTTCTTATTCTGACCTAGATAATCAACTTATGAAGTCACTCTTACCATATAACTACGGCCTGTTCCACATCTAAGGTTGGTGTGCGTTTTGCTAAATTTGCCTTTCTAGCCGTTTTTACCGCTAAAAACGCATTAAAAACGCTAGCGTTTTTTCCCCCATTGATTTCAATGGGAACGCATGTAAAAACGCATGTGCGTTTTCAAAAACGCAAAACGCATGCATTTTTGCGAACTCAGCACAAAACGTCTTCCCCGATGTTTTGGGCAGCGTTGGCAAAAACGCATGCGTTTTCTGTTTTTTGAAAATGCACATGCGTTTTTACATGCGTTTTTGCATGTGTTTCCATTAAAATCAATGGGAACAAAAACGCATGCGTTTTGATGCGTTTTCGCGGTAAAAACGGCTAGAAAGGCAAATTGAGCAAAATGCAGCAAAGCGTTAGATGTGAAAGTGGCCTGAGCATTTAGGGCCCACTTTAACCTTTTGCCTAGGGCCCCACTTTGCCTAAAACCGGCCCTGTATAAGAGTATACAGATATTACAGCCGGGGATCACAGAATATAAGAGTATACAGACATTACAGCCAGGGATCACAGAATATAAGAGTATACAGACATTATAGCACGGGATCACAGAATATAAGAGTATACAGACATTACAGCCAGGGATCACAGAATATAAGAGTATACAGACATTACAGCACGGGATCACAGAATATAAGAGTATACAGACATTACAGCTGGGAATCACAGAATATAAGAGTATACAGACATTACAGCCGGGGATCACATAATTTAAGCGTATACAGACATTACAGCCAGGGATCACAGAATATAAGAGTATACACACATTACAGCCGGGGATCACATAATATAAGAGTATACAGACATTACAGCCAGGGATCACAGAATATAAGAGTATACAGACATTACAGCCAGGGATCACAGAATATAAGAGTATACAGACATTACAGCCGGGGATCACAGAATATAAGAGTATACAGACATTACAGCCAGGGATCACAGAATATAAGAGTATACAGACATTACAGCTGGGAATCACAGAATATAAGAGTATACAGACATTACAGCCGGGGATCACAGAATATAAGAGTATACAGACATTACAGCCAGGGATCACAGAATATAAGAGTATACAGACATTACAGCACGGGATCACAGAATATAAGAGTATACAGACATTACAGCCGGGGATCACAGAATATAAGAGTATACAGACATTACAGCACGGGATCACAGAATATAAGAGTATACAGACACCACAGCCGGGGATCACAGAATATAAGAGTATACAGACATTACAGCCGGGATCACAGAATATAAGAATATACAGACATTACAGCCAGGGGTCACAGAATATAAGAGTATACAGACATTACAGCCGGGGATCACAGAATATAAGAGTATACAGACATTACAGCCGGGGATCACAGAATATAAGAGTATACAGACATTACAGCCGGGGATCACAGAATATAAGAGTATACAGACATTACAGCCGGGGATCACAGAATATAAGAGTATACAGACATTACAGCTGGGAATCACAGAATATAAGAGTATACAGACATTACAGCCAGGGATCACAGAATATAAGAGTATACAGACATTACAGCTGGGGACCACAGAATATAAGAGTATACAGACATTACAGCCAGGGATCACAGAATATAAGAGTATACAGACATTACAGCCGGGGATCACAGAATATAAGAGTATACAGACATTACAGCACGGGATCACAGAATATAAGAGTATACAGACATTACAGCCGGGGATCACAGAATATAAGAGTATACAGACATTACAGCCAGGGATCACAGAATATAAGAGTATACAGACATTACAGCTGGGACCACAGAATATAAGAGTATACAGACATTACAGCCAGGGATCACAGAATATAAGAGTATACAGACATTACAGCCGGGGATCACAGAATATAAGAGTACTAGATGGCGGCCCGATTCTAAAGAATCGGGTAGTCTAGAATCCATATATAGTTTATTTACTAATAGTTACGGGAGTGCGGTGAAATGAATTGTGTGTATACAGGCGGCTCAGTGGGTAGCAGAGTATACGGTGGCTCAGTGGTTAGCAGTGAGTGCGGTGGCTCAGTGGTTAGCAGTGAGTGCGGTGGCTCAGTGGGTAGCAGAGTATACGGTGGCTCAGTGGTTAGCAGTGAGTGCGGTGGCTCAGTGGTTAGCAGTGAGTGCGGTGACTCAGTGGTTAGCAGTGAGTGCGGTGGCTCAGTGGTTAGCAGTGAGTGCGGTGAGATTGGTCAGCGCAGCGACGTGGGCAGAGTGGTCAGCGCAGAGGACAGGGGGCAGAGGCGGCTGGGCAGAGGACAGGGGGCAGAGGCGGCTGGGCAGAGGACAGGGGGCAGAGGCGGCTGGGCAGAGGACAGGGGGCAGAGGACGCAGAGGACAGGGGGCAGAGGACGCAGAGGACAGGGGGCAGAGGACGCAGAGGGGGCAGAGGACGCAGAGGGGGCAGAGGACGCAGAGGACGCAGAGGACGCAGAGGGGGCAGAGGACGCAGAGGGGGCAGAGGACGCAGAGGGGGCAGAGGACGCAGAGGGGGCAGAGGACGCAGAGGACGCAGAGGACGCAGAGGACGCAGAGGACGCAGAGGACAGGGGGCAGAGGACGCAGAGGACAGGGGGCAGAGGACGCAGAGGACAGGGGGCAGAGGACGCAGAGGACAGGGGCAGAGGACGCAGAGGACAGGGGGCAGAGGACGCAGAGGACAGGGGGCAGAGGACGCAGAGGACAGGGGGCAGAGGACGCAGAGGACGCAGAGGACGCAGAGGGGGCAGAGGACGCAGAGGGGGCAGAGGGGGCAGAGGACGCAGAGGGGGCAGAGGGGGCAGAGGGGGCAGAGGACGCAGAGGGGGCAGAGGACGCAGAGGGGGCAGAGGACGCAGAGGGGGCAGAGGACGCAGAGGGGGCAGAGGACGCAGAGGGGCAGAGGACGCAGAGGGGGCAGAGGACGCAGAGGGGGCAGAGGGGCAAAGGGGGCAGAGGACGCAGAGGGGGCAGAGGACGCAGAGGACGCAGAGGGGGCAGAGGACGCAGAGGGGGCAGAGGACGCAGAGGACGCAGAGGGGGCAGAGGACGCAGAGGACGCAGAGGACGCAGAGGGGGCAGAGGACGCAGAGGGGGCAGAGGACGCAGAGGGGGCAGAGGACGCAGAGGGGCAGAGGACGCAGAGGGGCAGAGGGGCAGAGGACGCAGAGGGGGCAGAGGACGCAGAGGACGCAGAGGGGCAGAGGGGGCAGAGGACGCAGAGGACGCAGAGGGGGCAGAGGACGCAGAGGACGCAGAGGGGGCAGAGGGGGCAGAGGACGCAGAGGGGGCAGAGGACGCAGAGGGGGCAGAGGACAGGGGGCAGAGGACGCAGAGGGGGCAGAGGACGCAGAGGGGGCAGAGGACGCAGAGGGGGCAGAGGACGCAGAGGGGGCAGAGGACGCAGAGGGGCAGAGGACGCAGAGGGGGCAGAGGACGCAGAGGGGGCAGAGGACGCAGAGGACGCAGAGGGGCAGAGGACGCAGAGGGGGCAGAGGACGCAGAGGGGGCAGAGGACGCAGAGGGGGCAGAGGACGCAGAGGGGGCAGAGGACGCAGAGGGGGCAGAGGACGCAGAGGGGGCAGAGGACGCAGAGGGGGCAGAGGACGCAGAGGGGGCAGAGGACGCAGAGGACGCAGAGGGGGCAGAGGACGCAGAGGGGGCAGAGGACGCAGAGGGGGCAGAGGACGCAGAGGGGGCAGAGGACGCAGAGGGGGCAGAGGGGGCAGAGGACGCAGAGGGGGCAGAGGACGCAGAGGGGCAGAGGACGCAGAGGGGGCAGAGGACGCAGAGGGGGCAGAGGACGCAGAGGACAGGGGGCAGAGGACGCAGAGGACAGGGGGCAGAGGAGGCAGAGGACAGGGGGCAGAGGAGGCAGAGGACAGGGGGCAGAGGAGGCAGAGGACAGGGGGCAGAGGAGGCAGAGGACAGGGGGCAGAGGAGGCAGAGGACAGGGGGCAGAGGAGGCAGAGGACAGGGGCAGAGGAGGCAGAGGACAGGGGGCAGAGGAGGCAGAGGACAGGGGGCAGAGGAGGCAGAGGACAGGGGCAGAGGAGGCAGAGGACAGGGGCAGAGGAGGCAGAGGACAGGGGGCAGAGGACAGGGGCAGAGGAGGCAGAGGACAGGGGGCAGAGGAGGCAGAGGACAGGGGGCAGAGGAGGCAGAGGACAGGGGGCAGAGGAGGCAGAGGAGAGGGGGCAGAGGACGCAGAGGAGAGGGGGCAGAGGAGGCAGAGGAGAGGGGCAGAGGAGGCAGAGGACAGGGGGCAGAGGAGGCAGAGGACAGGGGGCAGAGGACACAGAGGGGGCAGAGGAGGCAGAGGACACAGAGGGGGCAGAGGACACAGAGGGGGCAGAGGACACAGAGGGGGCAGAGGACACAGAGGGGGCAGAGGACACAGAGGGGGCAGAGGACACAGAGGGGCAGAGGACAGGGGGCAGAGGACAGGGGCAGATGACAGGGGGCAGATGACAGGGGCAGATGACAGGGGGCAGATGACAGGGGCAGATGACAGGGGGCAGATGACAGGGGGCAGATGACAGGGGCAGATGACAGGGGCAGATGACAGGGGGCAGATGACAGGGGGCAGATGACAGGGGGCAGATGACAGGGGGCAGATGACAGGGGCAGATGACAGGGGGCAGATGACAGGGGGCAGATGAGAGGGGGCAGATGAGAGGGGGCAGAGGAGAGGGGGCAGAGGACACAGAGGGGGCAGAGGACACAGAGGGGGCAGAGGACGCAGAGGGGGCAGAGGACGCAGAGGACACAGAGGGGGCAGAGGACGCAGAGGACACAGAGGGGGCAGAGGACGCAGAGGGGGCAGAGGAGGGAGAGGACACAGAGGGGGCAGAGGATGCAGAGGACAGGGGGCAGAGGACAGGGGGCAGAGGACAGGGGGCAGAGGACAGGGGGCAGAGGACAGGGGCAGATGACAGGGGGCAGAGGACAGGGGGCAGAGGACAGGGGCAGAGGACAGGGGGCAGATGACAGGGGCAGATGACAGGGGGCAGATGACAGGGGGCAGATGACAGGGGCAGATGACAGGGGGCAGATGACAGGGGGCAGATGACAGGGGCAGATGACAGGGGCAGATGACAGGGGGCAGATGAGAGGGGGCAGATGAGAGGGGGCAGATGAGAGGGGCAGAGGAGAGGGGGCAGAGGACACAGAGGGGGCAGAGGACACAGAGGGGGCAGAGGACGCAGAGGGGGCAGAGGACGCAGAGGACACAGAGGGGGCAGAGGACGCAGAGGACACAGAGGGGGCAGAGGACGCAGAGGACACAGAGGGGGCAGAGGACGCAGAGGACACAGAGGGGGCAGAGGACGCAGAGGACACAGAGGGGGCAGAGGACGCAGAGGGGGCAGAGGAGGGAGAGGACACAGAGGGGGCAGAGGAGGGAGAGGACACAGAGGGGGCAGAGGATGCAGAGGACAGGGGGCAGAGGACAGGGGGCAGAGGACAGGGGGCAGAGGACAGGGGGCAGAGGACAGGGGGCAGAGGACAGGGGGCAGAGGACGCAGAGGACACAGAGGGGGCAGAGGACGCAGAGGACACGAGGGGGCAGAGGACGCAGAGGACACAGAGGGGGCAGAGGACGCAGAGGACACAGAGGGGGCAGAGGACGCAGAGGACACAGAGGGGGCAGAGGACGCAGAGGACGCAGAGGGGGCAGAGGACGCAGAGGGGGCAGAGGACGCAGAGGGGGCAGGGGACAGGGGGCAGAGGACAGGGGGCAGAGGACAGGGGCAGAGGACAGGGGGCAGAGGACAGGGGGCAGAGGACAGGGGGCAGAGGACAGGGGCAGAGGACACAGAGGGGGCAGAGGACACAGAGGGGGCAGAGGACACAGAGGGGGCAGAGGACACAGAGGGGGCAGAGGACACAGAGGGGGCAGAGGACGCAGAGGACACAGAGGGGGCAGAGGACAGGGGGGGCAGAGGACAGGGGGCAGAGGACAGGGGGCAGAGGACAGGGGGCAGAGGACAGGGGGCAGAGGACAGGGGCAGAGGACAGGGGCAGAGGACACAGAGGGGGCAGAGGACGCAGAGGACACAGAGGGGGCAGAGGACGCAGAGGACACAGAGGGGGCAGAGGACGCAGAGGACACAGAGGGGGCAGAGGACGCAGAGGACACAGAGGGGGCAGAGGACGCAGAGGACACAGAGGGGGCAGAGGACGCAGAGGACACAGAGGGGGCAGAGGACGCAGAGGACACAGAGGGGGCAGAGGACGCAGAGGACACAGAGGGGGCAGAGGACAGGGGGCAGAGGACAGGGGGCAGAGGACAGGGGGCAGAGGACAGGGGGCAGAGGACAGGGGGCAGAGGACAGGGGGCAGAGGACAGGGGGCAGAGGACAGGGGGCAGAGGACGCAGAGGACAGGGGGCAGAGGACACAGAGGACAGGGGGCAGAGGACACAGAGGGGGCAGGAGGGGCAGAGGGGGCAGAGGACACAGAGGACAGGGGGCAGAGGACACAGAGGACAGGGGGCAGAGGACACAGAGGACAGGGGGCAGAGGACACAGAGGACAGGGGGCAGAGGACACAGAGGACAGGGGGCAGAGGACACAGAGGACAGGGGGCAGAGGACACAGCGGAGGGGTCACGAAGGAGGGGTCACAGGACACAGGCCGGAGGGGGTCACAGGACACAGGCCGGAGGGGGTCACAGGACACAGGCCGGAGGGGGTCACAGGACACAGGCCGGAGGGGGTCACAGGACACAGGCCGGAGGGGGTCACAGGACACAGGCCGGAGGGGGTCACAGGACACAGGCCGGAGGGGGTCACAGGACACAGGCCGGAGGGGGTCACAGGACACAGGCCGGAGGGGTCACAGGACACAGGCCGGAGGGGGTCACAGGACAGGACACGAGGGTCACAGACACAGGCCGGAGGGGGTCACAGGACACAGGCCGGAGGGGTCACAGGACACAGGCCGGAGGGGGTCACAGGACACAGGCCGGAGGGGGTCACAGGACACAGGCCGGAGGGGGTCACAGGACACAGGCCGGAGGGGGTCACAGGACACAGGCCGGAGGGGGTCACAGGACACAGGCCGGAGGGGGTCACAGGACACAGGCCGGAGGGGGTCACAGGACACAGGCCGGAGGGGGTCACAGGACACAGGCCGGAGGGGGTCACAGGACACAGGCCGGAGGGGGTCACAGGACACAGGCCGGAGGGGGTCACAGGACACAGGCCGGAGGGGGTCACAGGACACAGGCCGGAGGGGGTCACAGGACACAGGCCGGAGGGGGTCACAGGACACAGGCCGGAGGGGGTCACAGGACACAGGCCGGAGGGGGTCACAGGACACAGGCCGGAGGGGGTCACAGGACACAGGCCGAGGGGGTCACAGGACACAGGCCGGAGGGGGTCACAGGACACAGGCCGGAGGGGGTCACAGGACACAGGCCGGAGGGGGTCACAGGACACAGGCCGGAGGGGGTCACAGGACACAGGCCGGAGGGGGTCACAGGACACAGGCCGGAGGGGGTCACAGGACACAGGCCGGAGGGGGTCACAGGACACAGCGAGGGGGTCACAGGACACAGGCCGGAGGGGGTCACAGGACACAGGCCGGAGGGGGTCACAGGACACAGGCCGGAGGGGTCACAGGACACAGGCCGGAGGGGGTCACAGGACACAGGCCGGAGGGGGTCACAGGACACAGGCCGGAGGGGGTCACAGGACACAGGCCGGAGGGGGTCACAGGACACAGGCCGGAGGGGGTCACAGGACACAGGCCGGAGGGGGTCACAGGACACAGGCCGGAGGGGGTCACAGGACACAGGCCCGGAGGGGGGTCACAGGACACAGGCCGGAGGGGGTCACAGGACACAGGCCGGAGGGGGTCACAGGACACAGGCCGGAGGGGGTCACAGGACACAGGCCGGAGGGGGTCACAGGACACAGGCCGAGGGGGTCACAGGACACAGGCCGGAGGGGGTCACAGGACACAGGCCGGAGGGGGTCACAGGACACAGGCCGGAGGGGGTCACAGGACACAGGCCGGAGGGGGTCACAGGACACAGGCCGGAGGGGGTCACAGGACACAGGCCGGAGGGGGTCACAGGACACAGGCCGGAGGGGGTCACAGGACACAGGCCGGAGGGGGTCACAGGACACAGGCCGGAGGGGGTCACAGGACACAGGCCGGAGGGGGTCACAGGACACAGGCCGGAGGGGGTCACAGGACACAGGCCGGAGGGGGTCACAGGACACAGGCCGGAGGGGGTCACAGGACACAGGCCGGAGGGGGTCACAGGACACAGGCCGGAGGGGGTCACAGGACACAGGCCGGAGGGGGTCACAGGACACAGGCCGGAGGGGGTCACAGGACACAGGCCGGAGGGGGTCACAGGACACAGGCCGGAGGGGGTCACAGGACACAGGCCGGAGGGGGTCACAGGACACAGGCCGGAGGGGGTCACAGGACACAGGCCGGAGGGGGTCACAGGACACAGGCCGGAGGGGGTCACAGGACACAGGCCGGAGGGGGTCACAGGACACAGGCCGGAGGGGGTCACAGGACACAGGCCGGAGGGGGTCACAGGACACAGGCCGGAGGGGGTCACAGGACACAGGCCGGAGGGGGTCACAGGACACAGGCCGGAGGGGGTCACAGGACACAGGCCGGAGGGGGTCACAGCAGGTAACACAGGCCGGAGGGGGTCACAGGACACAGGCCGGAGGGGGTCACAGGACACAGGCCGGAGGGGGTCACAGGACACAGGCCGGAGGGGGTCACAGGACACAGGCCGGAGGGGGTCACAGGACACAGGCCGGAGGGGGTCACAGGACACAGGCCGGAGGGGGTCACAGGACACAGGCCGGAGGGGGTCACAGGACACAGGCCGGAGGGGGTCACAGGACACAGGCCGGAGGGGGTCACAGGACACAGGCCGGAGGGGGTCACAGGACACAGGCCGGAGGGGGTCACAGGACACAGGCCGGAGGGGTCACAGGACACAGCCGAGGGCAAGACCGGCCGAGGGGGTCACAGGACACAGGCCGGAGGGGGTCACAGGACACAGGCCGGAGGGGGTCACAGGACACAGGCCGGAGGGGGTCACAGGACACAGGCCGGAGGGGGTCACAGGACACAGGCCGGAGGGGGTCACAGGACACAGGCCGGAGGGGGTCACAGGACACAGGCCGGAGGGGGTCACAGGACACAGGCCGGAGGGGGTCACAGGACACAGGCCGGAGGGGGTCACAGGACACAGGCCGGAGGGGGTCACAGGACACAGGCCGGAGGGGGGTCACAGGACACAGGCCGGAGGGGGTCACAGGACACAGGCCGGAGGAGAGACAGGCTGGAGGGAGCACAGGCTGCAGCGGAGGCGGCGGGCACAGGCTGGAGCGGAGGCGGAGGCAGGAGGGGAGACTTACCGGTGGGCGCGCGTCGGGTGTAGGAGGAGAGGAGGGGCGGGCAGAGCTGCAGGACAGTCAGTCCCGCCCTCTCTCCTCTCCAGGCGCGGAGCACGGGTACCCCCAGAGGTTGTGTGGCCCCCCGAGGTGGCGGGGGAGCGTTGCCGGCGGAGGCCGCACACCGGAGTGTGGGCCGGTCCGGGCCGGTTCCCTCATGTTGGTGGGCGCACACCAGGCTGTGTGCGGACCCAGTGGCGGCATGGCGGTCCCTGATGGAGAGTGGGCGGTGAGCTGCAGGGCTGTGGGCCGGATGTGGGTGGGCGCAGACGGGGCTCTGTGGGTCTGGTGCTTCCGGTTCCGGTGTTTGACACAGGAGGGAGGCCATCACGGAAGCGGAAGCGGATTTTGGGCGGAAGTGGCCTTCGGGTTTTATATAATAGATACAGACATTACAGCACGGGATCACAGAATATAAGTGTATACAGACATTACAGCCGGGGATCACATAATATAAGAGTATACAGACATTACAGCCGGGGATCACAGAATATAAGAGTATACAGACATTACAGCTGGGAATCACAGAATATAAGAGTATACAGACATTACAGCCGGGGATCACATAATATAAGAGTATACAGACATTACAGCCGGGGATCACAGAATATAAGTGTATACAGACATTACAGCTGGGGATCACAGAATATAAGAGTATACAGACATTACAGCCAGGAACCACAGAATATAAGAGTTTACAGACATTACAGCCGGGGATCACAGAATATAAGAGTATACAGACATTACAGCCGGGGATCACATAATATAAGAGTATACAGACATTACAGCCGGGGATCACAGAATATAAGAGTATACAGACATTACAGCCGGGGATCACAGGATAACATTGCATCTGTATAGTAGTGTGGTTTATTACCATGTCACAAGCAAATCATTTCTACATCGATTATTGCAAAATCTTTGTTGTGTGAAGTGTTGATTTGGGTGAATTGTGTTATGAAATATGAATGTAATGCGGAAATAGACTGTAATGATGTAATCAGATCCGTGGCTCATATACGAAGCTCAAAGAGCAAAAAAGGACAATTAAATATAGATTTGTCAACAGCCGAGAGGTCACAGAGGTCACAGAGGTCACAGCTCCTACAGGAATCAGGAGGAGAAACAAAGAAAGAAAATAATAAAAGTAAATGGAGTAATGTGCAGAGATCAGGTCACCGGTGCCACAATCTGGTGGGGAAAAGTGGCAAAAAAGTTGTGCAAACAAATCATTTTTGAAAACATTGATTTCTCCAGGATCCGTTTTTTTAACATTGGAGTCTATGGAGACCGGATCCGGTAACTGATCACTATTTATCTTTCACTAGACGGGGACCGATTCTACCTCGTTGGTCGATTCTAGAATGTGTGAGACTATATATTAGTCCAAATATTACCATTACTAATCACATTATTCCTGAGGAGGGCGGGGGGGAGCCCTGTGTGCTCTCTCTCTCCTTGTGCTCTTTCTCTCATTGTGTTGTCTATCCCCCTGTGTGCTCTCTCTTCCCCCTGTGCATGCTCTCTCCCCTTGTGCTGTCTCTCCTCCCTGTGCACTCTCTCACCTTGTGCTATCTCTGCTCCCTGTGCACTCTCTCTTCCCCCTTTGTGTCCTCTTCCCCTGTGCGCTCTCTCTCCCCTTGTGCTGTCTCTCACCCTGTGCACTCTCTCTCTCCCCTTGTGCTGTCTCTCACCCTGTGTGCTCTCTCTTCCATTGTGCTGTCTATTTCCCTGTGCACTCACTCTCCCATTGTGCTGTCTCTCCCCCTGTGCGCTCTCTCTACTCTTGTTCTGTCTCTCCCCTGTGTGCCCTCTCTTCCCCCTGTGTGCTCTCTTCCCTTGTGCTGTCTATTCCCCTGTGCACTCTCTCCTCTTGTTCTGTCTCTCCCCTGTGTGTCCTCTCTCCCCACTGTGTGCTTCTCTTCACTTGTGCTGTCTATTCACCTGTGCACTCTCCGTCCTCTTGTTCTGTCTCTCCCCTGTGTGCTCTCTCTTCTGCATGTGTACTCTCTTCCCTTGTGCTGTCGATCCCTCTGTGCGCTCTCTCTCCTCTAGTGCTCCCTCTTCCCCTTGTGCTCTCTCTCTCCTCCTGTCCTCTCTTCCCCTTTGTGCTGTCTCTACCTCCTGTGGGCTCTCTCTTCCTTCTGTGCACTCTCGGATCCTTTACAAAGGAAAGAAAATCAGAATATAAATAGCGATCAGTTACCGATTCCGTTCTCCATAGACTCCAATGTTGAAAAAAACAGATCCTGCAAAAGTAATTGCTTAAAAACAGACAAAAAAAGTTGTGCTTCCAGAACAGACTGTGCCGGATCCAATGTAACGATGATTAGTGGATGTGTGATCGTAGCCTCATAGAGATAATGGAATGTATAATTTCTGACTATCGAGCCAAAAAAAATATTTGGTCCCAACTGGACGACATTCTAACGGGGACGTTCAAAGCCTCGTTCTTGGGGTTGGTCGGTCAACTCTTCAAATATCCATTTAACCCTTTATTTAATAGAAAAGAAAATCTGGGCACAGCATAGGCTGTCATGCACTGTTGCACTGTACTAAACTGCATCGCTAATGCACCCCCAGGAGGCAGGAAAACTGAAAACAATCTCAATCCACACAGATGCATCAGATAATAAGAAGACAGATGGCACTCACCTTGTGCTTCATTTATTTCAGTTTCACAAGGACAACAACAGCCGTTTCGCTCTCAGTATCACTTCTACAGGTCCCTGAGCGCGAAACAGCTGTTGTTGTCCTTAAGTTTCCGCTCCCTCCCCAAGCTTGAAACTGAAATTAAAAAAAGTATTAGCTCCAACAGTAAGTGCCATTTCTCTTATTATTAGCCCATTTATTCTTTTGTCTGACATAAATGCATTAAATTCTTATGATTTGTAATTTGTGGACATTGTTGATACTGCAGAACACAGATAGGCAGGAATGTCACAAATGTCATCTATCTTGGTGCATCCACCTGTTCATGTTTCCTGGATTGCAAAAAATTGACCCAACACCTTGCCATATTAATAATAATAATAATAATAATATTATATTATTATAATTATATTATTAGTATATATTATTACTTAAAACTGTACTATGGTCAAAAAAAGGTATTGATAATATATAATACATTCCTACATTCTTTCAGAACTTCCCAAAATATCATGAAAAAATGAATATTTGCAAAAAGCTCCAAAATATTTTTTTAAGTAACCGGTGCCCCAGAAGCATATGGTGTTAGGGACCGAGGGCCCCAATAAGGCAGAGGGTCACACCCCCCTTGGGACCCCCAATATCCTCTAGTGTTACATCCTCCGTCTGAGATGTTCCACTTACCACCGACCCCCAGGAGAGCGGCCACCAGCAGTAGATACATGATGAGACACTTAATCCTTAGGAACGTTTCGCCTTCTGTCCCCGCTTCTTTCTTTTCCACTTGAGATTAGGGTGTCAATGATTAACTCCCTTTCTCTGGATGATACAGGAAGGTGCAGGGGATTGCAGTACTATTTACCAGTCACTAATACTGGGTGTATACATACTGTACATGATGTCTGACGCATTTCGGACCTGTAGGTCTCTGTTCACGTCATTCGGAGGCTTCTTATGTCACAGCTAATGACATTTTGATCTTCCGACCTGATCCTGATACACAAACTAATGACTGCAGACATAATATGGAGGAGTGCAGCCTGAGCGGTCCACCATCTCCCCCAATAATCCAATGCCGACCAGATCTGCCCTGATTTCCCATATTACAGGTTGGGCATTTGACACGCCCCGTTCATGGCTGGGGAAGACTCGGGAACCGGGCGGTTACTCGTTGTTCTTCTTCAGATCTTTCGGTTCTTTTCGTGGGAACAGACGGGGACGAGACCCTGGCCGTGTCATTTTAATAAACGGGGTAGATGATAGGGAAAGTCTGATGGGATTGGGGTATTCGTGACGCCACCTGCGGTATGTGGCCAGGGTGGCCGCAGCTACTTCAGGACCTCTGAGGATGGTGATCGGCAGCTTAGATAATCCCGCTCCCTGCAGGTGGAGTGCGGTCCCCAGGGCAGCGTAATGGAGGAGTCAGTTCGTACCTTGGCAGATGTTCACTGGGACGTCAGCACCCCGTTGTCTCATGCGGCTTCTGCGGCCGGTGGTCACCGCTAATAAAAGTCTCACACACCACAGCTGGAGTTCGGTTACTTTTACTCAGTTCTTTAGACATGGCCGCCAGGGACATCCCTTGCCAACCTCCGGTTCAGCGTTGTCTCCAGAACCGGGTCAGTGCAGTCAAGCTCCGGTCAGTTGCCTTTTTGTCCTCTCTAGGTGTTCCTGTCTCTGGTGGTCATTCTCTCTCAGCGCTATAAGGAGTAGTTCTCTTCTGGGGCGAGCGTGACACCGTTCTGCCCCCCAGGCTCTCAGCGCCTCCACAGCGCAGAGCTCAAGTACCGACAGCCGTGAGTGCTTATTTGTGTCCCCACTCCCAGGGCACTGCTCTTTAGTTCGGCCGCCTTCTCCAAGTTGTGTCGGTTGTTCGGCCACAGCTCCCATTAGAAGCTTGGGGCCTCCAGTTCGATGGCTCGGGCATACATCTTCCGCACTGTGTTCAGGGCCGGGACCCTGTCCACCAGCCCCTCCAGTTTGTCAGATTCGGGCATAGGGGGATCGACTTCTCTTCCGCACCCCAAGGGCTCTTGTCCTCTCCCACCTGTCAGTTTCTTCCTCCCGTGGACGAGCGTAGTCGTGCTCCAGCCCATGGGAGTCGGCACCGCACCATCACTATACTCCTGACTTCCACTCCTCTCTCCTACTCCTTCTTACTCTTTCTACTGACTTGTTCCCTGTCCCCCTTTTTAACCTGGGTCCTCCCTCAGGGTCCACCCACCGTGCCAGGGGCCTACAGTTGTGTGTGTGTGCTTTTTAGGCTCAACTGCACCATCCCAGCAGAGTGCAGTACCTCTGGTGGCGGCCTACCCGGTGGGGCGCCACACATTCAATATATTATCTGGGCAGTATGTGATCTATGTGAGCACTGTATGTATTATCTGTTTGTAATATTTGTGCAGTATTTTGCATTCACCAAACCCAAACTCTTCCATCAGATGGACATAGAGCAGTGTGATCCATCACTGCTTAGAACACGTCTCCTGCAGACTCCAGTGATAGCGGCTTTACACCGCTCCATCCAGCACTCAGCATTGTGCTTGGTGTTGTACGGCTGCAGCTACTCGGCATTGTGCTTGGTGATGTATGGCTGCACAGGACACATCTCATTCAGAGTCCAGTAATGGCGGCTTTACACCGCTACATCCATTGCTTGTCATTGTGCTTGGTGATGTATGGCTGCACAGGACATGTCTCCTCCAGAGTCCAGTGGTGGCAGCTTTAGACTGACACTCAGAATTGTGATTGGTGTTGACGGCTTTACACTACTTCATCCAGTGCTGCAGCTGCTCTGTATTGTGCTTGGTGATGTATGGCTGCGCCTACTCGGCATTATGCTTAGTAATGTATGGCTGCAGCTACTCAGCATTGTGCCTGGTGATATACGGCTGCAGCTACTTGTCATTGTGCTTAGTAATGTATGGTTGCAGCTACTCGGCATTGTGCTTGGTGATTTATAGCTGCAGCTCTTCTGAATTGTGCTTGGTGATGTACGGCTGCAGCTACTCTGCATTGTGCTTGGTGATGTACGGCTACAGCTACTCTGCATTGTGCTTGGTGATGTACGGCTGCAGCTGTTCTGCATTGTGCTTGGTGATGTATGGCTACAGCTACTCAGCATTGTACTTTGTGATGTACGGCTGCAGCTGCTTGGCCATGAAGCTCCCAGTGGGTGCAATGTTTGTGCTGGTGTTACAGAGGAGGTCTGTACTCTGCAGTTATGGGGTCAGCAGAGCAGTGGGGTCTTTTCTGGCCTCTTCTCCTCTGCACACCCACCCGCCTGTAACGTTACGGGGTCTAAGTTGCTGCAGTTCCTTCCACTTCTCAATAATATCACTTAGAGGTGATGGGGGAAGATTCAGAAGTAAGAAATGTCATGGACGAACTTACTCTGGAGGCTCCTAGCACAGGACACTCTGGTATCAGCGAGCTCCGCACCACTGGCCAATCTGCCACATAGTAGAAAAGGCAGACGGCGTGGCCAGAGACCAGGGTTATAAACTGGGGGGGAAAGTGGTCGGATGTTATACATTGGGGCGAGGGGCCGGAGGGTATACACCATGGAGCAATGGGACTGAATAATGAACTGGAATGCAATCATTAAGACAAGCAACCCAATAAATACGGTATAGAGCGGATACATAGAAGCGAACACTATAACGTTTCTTTATACATTTACTATTTTATTATTTTTATTTTAGCAAATCATCCGCAGATTCAGAGATCAGTGATGTAGATTTTGATTTTGAAGCCTCGGGCAGGGGTCACATCAGCCTCCTCCATTATTAGCCATCTCTACATACACCGCCATCTTCATTCTCCATCACTTCATTAATCCAGGCCAGATACTTCCAAACTTTGGTGTAGACTCCGGGTTTATTGGGTTGTCCGCAGATTGGATCCCCCCATGATATGATTCCATATAAGCAGGAGCCACAAACCAGAGGACCCCCAGAGTCTCCCTGCATGAGAGAAGAGAGAGATAGAGATAGAGTGAATGTCATAGATTTCAAGAAAGAGAACTGTAATATGCCATGGGCTTCCATATCCTCCACCCTGGATCTGCCCCATCCATCGTTCCTACAGTCCCTACCCATTATCCCTACAGTCCCTATCCCTATTCCCTATTGTACACTTGCTTTGGCAGAACTAAGGTGTATTTAGTCGTGACAATGAAGATGCTTTGCATCTTTAATCTTAAACCTTGAGAGAGAAAGAGAGAGAAAAGGAGTAGAGAGAGGAGAAAAAGATAAGAGAGGGAGGAGTGTCAGGGAGAAGAGAGAAAAAGGAGAGAGAAAGAGAGGAGAGAGAAAAAGGAGAGGAGAGAGAGGAGAAAGAGATAAGAGAGGAGAGAGAGATAGTGTGTGAGAGAGGAGAGAGAGAGGAGAGGGAGAAAGAGAGGAAAGAGAGGAGAGGGAGGAGAGAGGATAAAAGATAAGAGAGGGGAGAGAGATAGTGTGTGAGAGAGGAGAGAGAGAAAGAGAGGGAGAGAGAAAGAGAGGAAAGGGAGGAGAGAGAGAGGATAAAGAGATAAGAGAGGGGAGAGAGATAGTGTGTGAGAGAGGAGAGAGAGAGGAGAGGGTGAAAGAGAGGAAAGAGAGGAGAGGGAGGAGAGAGGATAAAGAGATAAGAGAGGGGAGAGAGATAGTGTGTGAGAGAGGAGAGAGAGAAAGAGAGGGAGAGAGAAAGAGAGGAGAGGGAGGAGAGAGAGAGAGGATAAAGAGATAAGAGAGGGGAGAGAGATAGTGTGTGAGAGAGAGGAGAGAGAAAGAGAGGAGAGAAGAGAAGTAGTGGAGAGAGAGGAGAGAGAGGGAGGAGAGTGAAAGAGGGAGATGAGAGAGAGAAAAAGTGAAGAGAAAGGAGAAAGAAGAGAAGAGGAGAGGAGAGGGAGAGAAAAAAGAGAGAGAGAAAAATAGAGGAGAGAGAAGAGAAAGGGGAGAGAGAGAAGAGAGGGAGAGAAAAGAGAGAGGGTGGGGTTATTTGCAGAGGTTGATTATGATCTCAGTGATAATTGACAATCTTGTTTAAAAACATTTAATGGGAACGTTTCATGTTCAGGTATTTTCCATATTATCAGCATCGTCTGTTTGTCTTTATGTTTTATGGAAACGGGGGATGGACGACGCTCATTAATGCAATGCCCAAATATTACCTGGCAGGAATCCTTCCCTCCTTCCCTGACTCCAGCACACAGCATGTTCTCCATTATGCTGCCATCATTATAGAACCCCTGACATTCATCATCAGAAAAAATGGTAACATTGAGACACATCAGAACATCAGGGTACGACTCTGAGGAAGAAAGGAACATCAACATTACAGGCTCCAACATATTCCTCTATATAGGAGCAGTATTATAGTAGTTATATTCTTGTATATAGGGGCAGTATTATAGTAGTTATATTCTTGTACATAGGAGCAGTATTATAGTAGTTATATTCTTGTACATAGGGGCAGTATTATAGTAGTTATATTCTTGTATATAGGAGCAGTATTATAGTAGATATATTCTTGTACATAGGAGCAGTATTATAGTAGTTATATTCTTGTACATAGGGGCAGTATTATAGTAGTTATATTCTTGTATATAGGGGCAGTATTATAGTAGTTATATTCTTGTATATAGGAGCAGTATTATAGTAGTTATTTTCTTGTATATAGGGGCAGTATTATAGTAGTTATATTCTTGTACATAGGAGCAGTATTATAGTAGTTATATTCTTGTACATAGGGGCAGTATTATAGTAGTTATATTCTTGTATATAGGAGCAGTATTATAGTAGTTATATTCTTGTACATAGGAGCAGTATTATAGTAGTTATATTCTTGTATATAGGAGCAGTATTATAGTAGTTATATTCTTGTATATAGGGGCAGTATTATAGTAGTTATATTCTTGTATATAGGAGCAGTATTATAGTAGTTATATTCTTGTATATAGGGGCAGTATTATAGTAGTTATATTCTTGTACATAGGAGCAGTATTATAGTAGTTATATTCTTGTATATAGGGGCAGTATTATAGTAGTTATACTCTTGTATATAGGAGCAGTATTATAGTAGTTATATTATTGTATATAGGAGCAGTATTATAGTAGATATATTCTTGTATATAGGGGCAGTATTATAGTAGTTATATTCTTGTACATAGGAGCAGTATTATAGTAGATATATTCTTGTATATAGGAGCAGTATTATAGTAGTTATATTCTTGTATATAGGAGCAGTATTATAGTAGTTATATTCTTGTATATAGGGGCAGTATTATAGTAGTTATATTCTTGTACATAGGAGCAGTATTATAGTAGTTATATTCTTGTACATAGGGGCAGTATTATAGTAGTTATATTCTTGTATATAGGAGCAGTATTATAGTAGTTATATTCTTGTATATAGGGGCAGTATTATAGTAGTTATATTCTTGTATATAGGGGCAGTATTATAGTAGTTATACTCTTGTATATAGGAGCAGTATTATAGTAGTTATATTATTGTATATAGGAGCAGTATTATAGTAGATATATTCTTGTATATAGGGGCAGTATTATAGTAGTTATATTCTTGTACATAGGAGCAGTATTATAGTAGATATATTCTTGTATATAGGAGCAGTATTATAGTAGTTATATTCTTGTATATAGGAGCAGTATTATAGTAGTTATATTCTTGTATATAGGGGCAGTATTATAGTAGTTATATTCTTGTACATAGGAGCAGTATTATAGTAGTTATAATTCTTGTACATAGGGGCAGTATTATAGTAGTTATATTCTTGTATATAGGAGCAGTATTATAGTAGTTATATTCTTGTGTATAGGGGGCAGTATTATAGTAGTTATATTCTTGTATATAGGGGCAGTATTATAGTAGTTATATTCTTGTACATAGGAGCAGTATTATAGTAGTTATATTCTTGTACATAGGGGCAGTATTATAGTAGTTATATTCTTGTATATA
This sequence comes from Allobates femoralis, assembly GCA_033576535.1. Taxonomy (NCBI): domain Eukaryota; kingdom Metazoa; phylum Chordata; class Amphibia; order Anura; family Aromobatidae; genus Allobates; species Allobates femoralis. The sequence goes on from JARQOC010000009.1 coordinate 57,348,040, forward strand.
GGAGCAGTATTATAGTAGTTATATTCTTGTACATAGGAGCAGTATTATAGTAGTTATATTCTTGTATATAGGGGCAGTATTATAGTAGTTATATTCTTGTACATAGGAGCAGGATTATAGCAATTATATTCTTGTACATAGGGGGCAGTATTATGGTAGTATTATTGTTGTATATGGTGGCGATGGTATAGTTATGCTAATTTTTCTGGCTGATAATTACTGTTTATATCTGTATATTTGTTGTTACCCTGAGGACTGGTGGTCGTTCCCCATCCTGAGATGAGACAGTTGTCAGAATCTTCTGTTATCTCAGTCTCGCACCGGGGGATGACATTCACATATTCATTAATTACAGCCGGTCTTGCCAGTTTCAGGAGCATTATGTCATTGTCATATGTTATAATGTGGTAGTTCTGATGAGGGCATATTTTTATAGCGTAAGTGAACTGCTCCGTTCCCTCATCCAAGGAGCGATTATGTTCTCCCAATCGAATCTGAATGTTCCTGTTAAAGATAACATATTGTTAGATGAGCGGGGTATGTGTTTCTGATTATTCATGGAAACTGTCAATAATAACTTTTGGACGGTAAAACTCTGTATTTTCATTGGTCAGTATTGGTGACTCCGCAGATAGAGAAATATGGCACTTACGATACATTGCAGTGAGCAGCGGTCAATACCCAGTATTGATTGATGAGCACCCCTCCACAGATGTATACATCAAAATAGTAGAGGGCCACCTGCCACGGCTGTGAATGAGGGACACATTCCTCTCCCCTAGAATCCGCTCTATGGAATAGGCGTTCACTGCTAAAAATACAAGATAAGAATAACATTGGACTCATAATTATTAATGGGTGACTTCTGGAATTATTGTTTATATTCCCTGCTATATAATGCATTGCTTTAGCATGTCCATCTGTATTTCACCCTAGGATACTAGGGATCTTAGATACACTTTCTTTTAAAAGAAATTCTAAATATAGAAATGAATATAAAATTAATCAAAAAACATATGTTTTCTTTTTTTTTTGCTAATTAATACTTTGCCAATCTGTATTTCACCCTATGATACCAGAGAGCTAAGACCCACTTTCTGTTTTAAGGAATTATAAACAAGTAATTGAGAAATATAGCTTTCCTTGCTTTAGCATTTGTCCATCTGTATGTCACCCTAGGATACCAGGGAGCTAAGACCCTCTTTATACTAAAAGAAAATCAAACATATAAATGAATTATAAACTTCATCATTGAATACAGCTTTCTACTATTCCCTGCTATATAATTCTTTGCTTTAGCATTTAACCATCTGTGTTTCACCTTAGGATACCAGGGAGTTAAGACCCAGTTTCTATTAAAAGTAATTACCGTATATACTCGTGTATAAGCCGACCCGTGTATAAGCCGAACCCCCTACTTTTGCCCCCAAAACTTGGGAAAATCTATTGACTCGTGTATAAGCCGAGGGTATAAGCCCCCAGCAGTGTGGTATACAGCAGCCTCCCCAGTGGTATATACAGGCCCCAGCAGTGTTACAGCAGCAGCCCCAGTGGTATATACAGCAGCAGCCCCAGTGGTAGTATACAGCAGCCCCAGAGGTATATACAGCAGCCCCAGTGGTAGTATACAGCAGCAGCCCCAGTGGTAGTATACATGCAGCCCCAGTAGTATATACAGCCCCAGTGGTAGTATACACGCAGCCCCAGTAGTATATACAGCCCCAGTGGTATATACAGCCCCAGTGGTAATATACACGCAGCCCCAGAGGTATATACAGCAGCTCAGAGGTATATACAGCCCCAGTGGTAGTATACAGCAGCCCCAGTGGTATATACAGCCCCAGTGGTAGTATACACGCAGCCCCAGTAGTATATACAGCCCCAGTGGTATATACAGCCCCAGTGGTAGTATACAGCAGCCCCAGTGGTATATACAGCCCCAGTGGTAGTATACACGCAGCCCCAGTAGCATATACAGCCCCAGTAGTATATACAGCCCCAGTGGTATATACAGCCCCAGTGGTAGTATACAGCAGCCCCAGTAGTATATACAGTCCCAGTGGTAGTATCCAGCAGCCCCAGTAGTATATACAGCCCCAGTGGTAGTATACATACAGCCCCAGTAGTATATACAGCCCCAGAGGTATATACAGCCCCAGTGGTAGTATACAGCAGCCCCAGTGGTATATACAGCCCCAGTGGTAGTATCCAGCAGCCCCAGAGGTAGTATACAGCCCCCCCATCAGTATACAGCAGCCCCAGAGGTATATACAGCCCCAGTGGTATATACAGCCCCAGTGGTAGTATACAGCAGCCCCAGTGGTATATACAGCCCCAGTGGTAGTATACACGCAGCCCCAGTAGCATATACAGCCGCAGTAGTATATACAGCCCCAGTGGTATATACAGCCCCAGTGGTAGTATACAGCAGCCCCAGTAGTATATACAGCCCCAGTGGTAGTATCCAGCAGCCCCAGTAGTATATACAGCCCCAGTGGTAGTATACAGCAGCCCCAGTAGTATATACAGCCCCAGTGGTAGTATACATACAGCCCCAGTAGTATATACAGTCCCAGAGGTATATACAGCCCCAGTGGTAGTATACAGCAGCCCCAGTGGTATATACAGCCCCAGTGGTAGTATCCAGCAGCCCAGAGGTAGTATACAGCCCCCCCATCAGTATACAGCAGCCCCAGAGGAATATACAGCCCCAGTAGTATATACAGCCCCAGTGGTAGTATCCAGCAGCCCCAGTAGTATATACAGCCCCAGTGGTAGTATACATACAGCCCCAGTAGTATATACAGCCCCAGTAGTATATACAGCCCCAGTGGTAGTATACAGGGCCCCAGCAGGGCCCCCCTCATAGTTTGGCGCCCCCACCTCACTTGCTGGCCCCCCCCGCATGCAGCGCTGTGCATATACATTACCTGTCTAGCAGCTGTCACCCTCCGGTGGCGGATCCCGGCTCCCGGCTCCAGCTTCCATCTTCATCTCTGTCTTCCTGCTTTGTGGCCGGGGCTCATCGCGATGACGTCATCGCGACGCCGGCCGGTCACGTGACAAGCAGAAAGACAGAGAGGAACATGGAAGCCGGAGCCGGGAGCCGCGATCCGCCACCGGAGGGTGACAGCTGCTAGACAGGTAATGTATATGCGCAGCGCTGCATGCGGGGGGGCCAGCAAATGAGGTGGGGGCACCAAACTTTGAGGGGGACCGTATTGACTCGCGTATAAGCCGAGGGGGGGACTTTTCAGCCCAATTTTTGGGCTGAAAAACTCGGCTTATACGCGAGAATATACGGTAATTAAACAAAGTAATAAAAATAATCTAGAAATGTAGCTTTCTTCTATTTCCACTATATAATACTTTGCTTTAGCATTTGTCCATCTGTTTTCACCCTATTACACCAGGGAGCTAAGACCCACTTTCTACTAATAGGAGTTCTAAACATAGAAATTAATTATAAAGTAATCAAGAAATATCTTTCTTCTATTTTCTGCTGTAAAATACTTTGCTTTAGCATTTATCCATCTGTATTTCACACTAGGATACCCGGGAGCTAAGACACATTTTCTATTAAAGGGAATTCTAAACATAGAAGTGAATTATAAAAGTAATCAAGAAATATATATTTTTTGTATTTCTTGCTATACTGTATAATACTTTGTTTTAGCATTTATCCATCTGTATTTCACCCAAGGATACCAGGGAGCTAAGACCACTTTCTATTAAACGGAATTCAAAACATAATTGAATGATAAAAGTAATCAAGAAATGTATCTTCTATTTCCTGCCATATTATACTTTGCTTTATCATTTGTCCATTTGTATTTCACCCTAGGATACTAGGGAGTTAAGACCCACTTTCTATTAAAGGGAATTCTAAACATAGAAATGAACTATAAAAGTAATCAAGAAATATAGTTTTCTTCTATTTCCTGCTATATAATACTTTGCTTTAGCATTTATCCATCTGAATTTCACCCTAGGATACCAGAGAGCTAAGATACACTTTCTATTATTAGAAATGTTAAACATAAAAATTAATTATAAAAGTAATCAAGAAATATATATTTCTTCTACCTATCTGTATTTCACCCTATGATACCAGGGAGCTAAGATCCACTTTCTATTAAAAGGAATTTTAAACATAGAAGTGAATTATAAAAGTAATCAAGAAATATAGCTTAATTCTTTTTCATGCTATATAATTCTTTGTTTTAGCATTTGTCCATCTGTATCTCACTCCAGGATATCAGATACCAGGGAGCTAAGAAACATTTTCTATTAAAGGAAATTCTACACATAGAATCGAATTATAAAAGTAATCAAGAAATATAGCTTTCTTCTAATTTCTTCTATGTAATACTTTGCTTTAGTATTTGTCCATCTGTATTTCACCCTAGGAAACCAAGGAGCTAAGACCCACATTCTGTTGAAAGGAATTTTAAATATAGAAATGAATTATAAAAGTAATCAAGTCATATAGCTTACTTCTATCTTCTTCTATATAATGCTTTCCTTTAGTATTTGTCCATCTGTATTTCACCCTAGGATTCCAGGAAGCTAAGACTCACTTTGTATTAAAAGGAATTCGAAATATAGATATGAATTATAAAAGTAATCAAGAAATATATCTTGTATTTTCAGCTATATAGTACTTTGCTTTAGCATTTGTCCATCTGTATTTCACCCTAGGATACCAGGGAGCTAAGGTACACTCTCTTTTAAAAATAATTCTAAACATAGAAATGAATTATAAAAGTAATCAAGATATATAGCTTTCTTCTGTTTCCTGCTATATAATGCTTTGCTTTAGCATCTAACCATCTGTATTTCACCTTAGGATAGCAGGGAGTTAAGACCCAGTTTCTATTAAAAGTAATTATAAACAAAGTAATAAAAGTAATCAAGAAATTTAGCTTTCTTCTGTTTTCGCTATATAATACTTTGCTTTATCATTTATCCATCTGTTTTCACCCTATTACACCAGGGAGCTAAGACCCACTTTCTACTAATAGGAGTTCTTAACATAGAAATTAATTATAAAGTAATCAAGAAATGTATTTCTTCTATTTTCTGCTATATAATACTTTAGCATTTGTCCATCTGTATTTCACCCTAGGATACCAGGGAGCTAAGACCCACTTTCTAAATATATATATTTCTAAATATAAAAGTGAATTATAAAAGTACAATGTTCACTTGCACATATATGATGTAGGAATTCTTCCACCAATATAAAGTGCTCTCTGCAAATGTGTTTCCCAAATTTAACTCTGATTGGAGTTAATGTGAACCTGACCCAATGTTGGGGATGCCACAATAGCAAACAACATTGTTCCCTTCTACCAGTGCAGGAATAGAAATAACAAATCAAAATTTTTGGGTTGCTATTGCATAAATTTTGTTAGTACATAGAGAAGTGTACAAACTGAGTTTACACACCTAAGGGGATATATGTCCCTCGTAGACATATAACAACCAAAGGATTATGTAATATGAATTTCCTAACTCAGCTGGACTCTTATTCTAAAGGTTTCTACTGCATATATGTGTTCACAGTAATGCAATCCGCTCATTAAACCCTTTACACCCTACCAAGGTTGTCAGGAATTACAATGATTATATACTGTTACCTTTCACTTGTGCTTACTAAATGGTACAATTTACTCCCAGATAAGTAATTCCAATGTGTTTGTTCAACATATACTACACAAAACATTAAGGCCCAGTTCACATCTGTGTGCTGCTGCGTTTGGCAGCATTGTGCTAGTGCAGGTGGTCGCGCAGTGCATGCACTGCCAAGGGCATCAGAGCGAAAATGAAGCGAGCTCAGGCAAATGGGCGAGCGCAGGCAGACGGAACCCGGAAGCGCAAGGTGAATGTGGCTGTGTTACAGCACATGCGCTAGTCTGGACGCACCGGACACGTCGCATTACACTTTTTCGGTGCGTCCGGAATAGCGCATGCGCTGTGGCACAGGCCCTTACACACTTGCGCTTCCGGGATACGGTGAGGTGCACTCGCCCATACAAGGTAATGGCGTCGCTAGGGCAATGCGCTTCATTTGCACTCCGATGTGCTTGGCAGCGCATGCACTGCGCTGCCACCTACACCAGCGCAATGCTTCTAAACGCACCGGCGCACAGATGTGAACTGGGCCTAACACTGAATTAAGTGTAATAAACAATTCTCCCATTCTTGTAGCTTTAATAAGGCCACATTTTTGTAAATGGCCATATAAAACCCACACACATGGGCTCAAGAGAGCTCCTTACCCAAACCAGGGGTACGCTGAGGGGATGTTCACTTCCCCTTTCCTCCGTGTACTGAGGGTCAAACGTTGCTTAAAAAGCCTCAACTACCTGCTGGTAGATGGAGGTCAATCCTTCACTACCTGGTGATGCTGGTGCCCGGTCTTGAGCGGCACCAGTGCTGGACACCTCGGCTGTTCGGCGTTCACAGTATTAGGTGTGGCACAGAGGAGCGGGGCTTAGCGGTGACGTCACTGGGGGCAGAGAACCGGCCGGTTTTGGAACTGTTCGTGCTCCATCCTCAGGGTTTGAGAAAGGTTCCAGTGACCGAAACGGAACTCGCAACGAATAAAAGTCCACTTTACTTTATTACTTTATGTCCTAACAGTATCAGAAAATGTTCCTTTCATACAAATACTTCTTACAGGGTTTAAATAAGCAGTCACTGTAAGTTAATAAATATGTTCATTAGTTAGGGTGAAAGCTTTTCCATAAATTTCACCCTAGGACATCAGGGAGCTTAGATACATTTAGTAATGCATTTCAAGTTATGTTTCTGGTAGAAGGGAAGGAAAGGAAGAAAGCGCACCGATCTAAATGTAAATGTATAATCAGATCGTAGGTGGATGTGGATGGCACTCACCTTTTTTAGGTCTTGTTCACTTGCGTATCGGTCACTAGGGACCATTAGGTATCCAGGAGTAGATTTCCTCAGTAGTCGGTATGCTGCAAATCCCTGGTAGCTAGTAAGTAGCTCAGACCGAGTTACTATAGGAATATGGATCCAATAGAGTTTTTTACCAGGCTATTTGCGCTCCCAGAGGTCTGTGATCCAAAGCTTCTTATAATTTCATAAAGAGTTTTTTTATTATTTCATAAGAATAGCACATACAACGCGTTTCGACAGTAAAATATGTCTTCCTCAGGTATATTGTTTTTTAACAATATACCTGAGGAAGACATATTTTACTGTCGAAACGCGTTGTATGTGCTATTCTTATGAAATAATAAAAAAACTCTTTATGAAATTATAAGAAGCTTTGGATCACAGACCTCTGGGAGCGCAAATAGCCTGGTAAAAAACTCTATTGATTTCAAGTTATGTATGTTGCTTCTTTTAATTTATTACTTTAACATTTCATTTTCTAACATTATTTTTCAATTCCTTAGCAGGTTTAAGGTCTCTAAGTTAGGTGATCATCCCGGAGAATTAAAGAACAATTTATAGAAAAAAGAGGAGCAAGGTTAAGCATTGGTGGAGAGAGTACAGACTGGTCAAGAACAGGATCTATGTCTTATGCTCTTATATCTCTATGAAAATTCTTGAGGAAGTTTTTGTGATAAAAATGTATCTATTTTAACCCCTTAATAGATAGCAGGAAGCTGTTTTTACTGTGGCAGCAAGCCCCCGTCATCCTGAGATTCCTGAGAATCTACGCAGCTAGCAGAATCTATGACTTTCAATAATAGATCCCCCCCCCATTCTTTATTTCATGTCTCCCCCATATTCTCAACCTCTCACCTGGTGACCCCAGCAGAGCTGCCACGAGTAGCAATATCATCTCTGACGATTGAGAATATTGCACTAGAACCTTCTTATTTAACCGGAGCTTTTGATTACGTGGTGAATTATTAACATTTGGGACCTGCATTTCCAACTTTTTGCATGGTCATAACATCCTGTGGACTGAAGAAATCAAGATTTTCATTAATATTATGGGCTTTTGAGGATGTCACAAAATGACTGATGTCACCCTTATGAAGGATTCTCATATCAGCTTCCCTCCTTGAATAGAGGGAATAGCAGACAAATACGTGAACGAACCAGCAGAGTAACAACCAATTTTCTGATCCGGAAATAAACCCAAAGCAGTCTTCTCCTTCTCCCCCTCATCTTGATACCAAGAATGGTACAATATTAATTACCTGAGAAAGTTCCTAACACAAAATATGAAATCTGTTTTTCACCCTTGGGCATACAGAGAGTTGAGGATACGTTATTCATATTTTTGCATGAACCATTTTTCTGATCCAGAAATTAACCCAGAACAGTTGTCACCTCCTCCCCTGCCCCCCACTCATCTTGTTACTTGATACAAGGAATGGTACAACAGTGAGTACCTGAGAAAGTTCCCATCACAAGAATATGAAATCTGTGCTTCACCCTTGGGCATGCTGGGAGTTAAGGATACATTTTACCTTATGGAGGATTCTCATATCAGCTTCACTTCTGCTATAGAAAGAATAGAAGAAAAATAGGTAAATGAGCTTAAAAAGTGACAACCACTGATCCAGAAATGAACCCAGAGTAGTTTTCCCCTCCTCCACCCCACCCCCACTCATATTGTTACTTGATGCAAAGAATGATACAACAGTGAGTACCTGAGAAAGCTCCTAACACAGGAATATGAAATATGTGCATCACCCTTGGGCATACAGGGAGTTGAGGAGAAGTTATTCCTATCTTTGCATCACCCATTTTTCTGATCCAGAAATGAACGCAGAGCAGTTTTCTCCTCTTCCCCCGCCCCTCTCCACTCATATAGTTGCATGATACAAAGAATGGTACAACTGTGAGTACTTGAGAAAGTTCCTAACACAAGAATATAAAATCTGTGCTTCACCCTTGGGCATGCTGGGAGTTAAGGATAAGTTTTACCTTATGGAGGATACTCATATCAGCTTCACTTCTGCTATAGAAGGAATAGAAGAAAAATAGATAAATGAGCTTAAAAAGTGACAACCACTGATCCAGAAATGAACCCAGATTAGTCTTCCCCTCCTCCACCCTACCCCCACTCGTCTTGTTACTTGATGCAAAGAATGATACAACAGTGAGTACCTGAGAAAGCTCCTAACACAGGAATATGAAATATGTGTATCACCCTTGGGCATACAGGGAGTTGAGGAGAAGTTATTCCTATCTTGCATCAACCATTTTTCTGATCCAGAAATGAACGCAGAGCAGTTTTCCCCTCCTCCCCCGCCCCTCCCCACTCATATAGTTACATGATACTAAGAATGGTACAACAATGAGTACTTGAGAAAGTTCCTAACACAAAAATATGAAATCTGTTTTTCACCCTTGGGCATGCAAGGAGTTGAGGATAAGTTATTCATATTTTTGCATTAACCATTTTTCTGATCCAGAAATGAACCCAGAACAGTTGTCACCTCCTCCCCTGCCCCCCACTCATCTTGTTACTTGATACAAGGAATGGTACAACAGTGAGTACCTGAGAAAGTTCCCAACACAAGAATATGAAATCTGTGCTTCACCCTTGGGCATGCTGGGAGTTGAGGATACGTTATACCTTATGGGGGATTCTTATATCAGCTTCCTGATATAGAGAGAGAATAGCAGAAAAATAAGTGAATGATCTTGAAGAGTGACAACCAATTTTCTGATCCGGAAGTGAACCAGAGTATCCAGAGTATCACCACTTCCACCCTCCACTTATCTTGTTTCTTAAAACAAAGAATGAAACACCAGGAAGTATTTGAGAAAGTTCCTAACACAAGAATATCAAATCTTTGCTTCACCAAAGGTAGTTGAGGATAAGTTATTCACATTTTTGCATTAACCATTTTTGTGATCCAGAAATTAACCCAGAACAGTTTTCCCCTCCTCCGCTTTCCCCACTCATTTTGTTACTTGATACAAAGAATGGTACAATAGTGAGAAAGTTCCCATCACAAGAATATGAAATCTGTGCTTCACCCTTGGGCTTGCAGGGAGATGAGAATAAGTTATAATTTATGGTGGATTCTCATATCAGCTTTACTCCTACTATAGAAATAATAGCAGAACAATAGGTAAATGAGTTTGAAAAGTGAAGAGCAATTTTCCAATCCAGAAATTAACTCAAAGCAGCTTTCCCCTCTTTCCTTTCTTCATCCACTCATCTTGTTACATGATACAAATAATGGTACAACAGTGAGTACCTGTGAAAGTTCCCATCACAACAATATGAAATTTGTGCTTCACCTCTGGGCATGCAGGGAGTTGAGAATAAGTTAATCGTATTTTTATATGAAACAATTTTCTATCCAGAAATGAACCCAGAATAGTTTTCCTCTCTTTCCCCTCCTCCCCTGCCCTCCACGCATCTTGTTACTTGATACAAAGAATACTACAACAGTGAGTACCTGAGAAAGTTCTTAAAGGGAACCTGTCACCATGAAAATGCATTCTAATCTGCAGGTATCATGTTATAGATCAGGGGGAGCTGAGCAGATGATATATTGTTTTGTAACAAAAAATTCAGTTTAACGTTTGTTTTCATAATTTAAAATTCTGCACTTTCTGGAATTTTGGGTCCAGTGGGCGGGGCTATCAGAGATTGACAGCTATATTTGTATGCACACTTATATAAAGACAGCTATAAATCACTAATGGGGCTGCCACCTGGACTCAAATCCCAGAAAGACCAGAAGTTTACATGATGAAATCACAGGTCATACAGAATCTTCTTTCACCAAACTATATATCAATCCACTCTGCTCCGTCTGCTCTACAACATGATGCCTACAGTTCAGATTGCATTTTCATGGTGACAGCATCCCTTTAACAAGAAAATTAAATCTGTGCTTCACCCTTGAGCATACAGGGAGTTGAGGATAAGTTATTCATGTTTTTGGATTAACCAATTTTCTGATCTAGAAATGAACCCAGAACAGTTTTCCCTTCCTCCCCCGCCTCACACTCTTCTTGTTACTTCATACAAAGAATGGTACAACAGTGAGTACCTGAGAAAATTCCTAATACAAGAATATGAAATTTGTGCTTCACCCCTGGTCATGTTGGGAGTTGAGAATAAATTATACCTTTTTCTACATTGACCTATGAGGAAAAGACCAATTTTGCTGGTACAAAAATATGAAATTTGTGCTTCACCCTTGAGCATACAGGGAGTTGAGGATAAGTCATTCATATTTTTGGATTAACCAATTTTCTGATCCAGAAATGAACCCAGAACAGTTTTCCCTTCCTCCCCCGCCCAACACTCTTCTTGTTACATCATACAAAGAATGGTACAACAGTGAGTACCTGAGAAAATTCCTAATACAAGAATATGAAATTTGTGCTTCACCCCTGGTCATGTTGGGAGTTGAGAATAAATTACACCTTTTTCTACATTGACTTATGAGGAAGAGACCAATTTTGCTGATACAAAAATATGAAATTTGTGTTTCACCCCTGATCATGTTGGGAGTTGAGAATAAATCATACCTTTTTCTACATTGACCTATGAGGAAGAGACCAATTTTGCTGATCATTTCAGACCTTCAATCATCTGCCAGGGAGATTAGCATTAAAATTAATTAAGGATGTGCAGGGGCTTTATTATCCCACTGAATTATTGAAATTACATATTGGATATATTTCCACTCAGATGATTTTCTACCATAACTCATGGATTATATTATTCCACCCCCGACTAAATCTCTAATACTTGAATAAACACAAACGGAATTATCTCTCCAGGACACAAGTTTACCACCTGCACTTTTCCCAGGGACTTACTGATACAAGTGTAACCACATCCAAGGTCCCAGGATACAGATTTGGCACAAGAATTATAACTAAGATAAATATAACCCTTCAGGAGAGTATAACCAGCAACTACACAACACGGGGGGGTCAATAATATTACAAAACATACAACGTAAACCGAAAAGATGCACAAATTGTATCTACGCAGAATGGATATAATGACATATCCAGGGATAAGCCATTAAGATGAGATTGGTGAGGATCCAACACCCGGTGCCCCCCCACCCCCGGACCCGCTGGACCTTGAATGGATCCTGATCTGCAGCTTTCGGCTGAGTACGGATGAGAATTATAAGACGTTGTTTGTGTTGGTTCAGTCGGATCATTGCTGATTAGCATCGGGGATTTGGAGTTGAGAGCTCTGTTGACTTTGAGGGAAGTGATTGTTACCGGAACGTGCGAGGGACACAGATACTCTGCTAAACATGGCAAATTCTTTCCTGGTGTGAAAGGGTCCAAACAGTCAAATATTACGGCTCATAGATCTTACAAAATCTGATCAATGCTCACTACAGAGGGTTCTGTTCTTATTTACTAAATATACATTGAGTTTATTATTTGCACCCTCGGATATCAGGGAGCTGAGGATAGATGTTCATTGTACAAAACATTCCCATTCGATGCTATATTTCTCATTTCGTAGCAAAAGAAAATATTAATTTTAGGACTGAAAGTGACCTACCAACCTTCATATTGTGAGAGATTGGCTACCCCCCTACCGAGTGTCTTCCGGTCCTATAATCTAGCTAGTGGACTGACTGAGTATGGGAAATACACTATAGGAAAAAACTGAGGACAGGAGAAACTATTCTACTATGTTTAATATAGTTACAGCTTGGATGCTGAACGTTGCAAGTTCATGCAAACCTGTCACCAACTGGAGAACTAAACTGAAGTTATTTCTTGAGGAAGAGAGTTGTCAATGCAAGTAAAGAATGGGAATCCTTTGATAGGAAATACCTTTTAGATGATAAAGGCTTGGTCTGTTGAACATAGACTTTAATAAAATTTATACTGTCAGCTCTGCAATGGAGGTTAGTTCATATCAGTGAAAAGGAGCCATAGAGTCTCTAGGCAGAACGTTGTTGAGCTTCTGGGTAAATCTTGCACACAAGGCCTTGGTGAGGCAGACACTACTAATAGGTAGGGTGTGACACAGTCGCAACCTACAGGTAGACGTAGTCATGCAGAGGTCCAGAAGGGAAGTCAAGTAATCTGGGGTCAGGTTCCAGGAGTGCTCAAAGTATTCAGGGAGTAGACGAGAGACGTAGTCATGCAGAGGTCCAGGGTCAGGTTCCAGGAGGGCTCATAGTATTCAGGGAGTAGACAGAAGTAGTCATGCAGAGGTCCAGGGTCAGTTTCTAGGAGTTCTCATGGTATTTAGGGAGTAGACAGAGCTGCAGTCATGCAGATCCAGGGTCAGGTTCCAGGAGTGGTCATACTATTCAGGGAGTAGACAGAGATGTAGTCATGCAGAGGTCCAGGGTCAGGTTCCAGGACGACTCAGAGTATTCAGGGAATAGACAGAGAAGGAGTCATGCAGATCCATGGTCAGGTTCCAGCAGTGCTCATTCTATTCAGGGAGTAGACAGAGATGTAGTCATGCAGAGGTCTAGGGTCAGGTTCCAGGAGTGCTCATACTATTCAAGGAGTAAACAAAGATGTAGTCATGCAGAGGTCCAAGGTCAGGTTCCAGGAGGGCTCATAGTATTCAGGGAGTAGACAGAGACATAGTCAGGCAACTGTCCTGGGTCAGGTTTCCAGGAGAGCAGGACAAGAACTCAGGGAGCCAACTGAGGTGCATTCAGGTCACAGTCCAGGGGTCAAAATACCAGGAGATCACTACAAGTAGAGGTAACAGACAAAAGCGAAATCAAGCTACAGTCCGGTTAGATAACAAAGATCAGAACATACATAGGAATTCAGGCCATGCAGCACTTCAGATAGAATGTATACCTGGCAGGATTCTGGGAGAGGTTGCTCAGCAAAGTAGCAGAACAATCACCTTTCTTTTCTGACTTACGTGGTGTGTGGAGGTCTCCTGTGGTTCTGGTGTATCGGCTGCTGGAGCCTTGCTATCCTTGAGCCTTTTGAGTTTGGTTATAGACACCAGGTTGTTGTATCCTTTTGTATCGTCCAGTCTGTCTCCCTCCCCTGTGTTTAATTACATCAGAGGTGATGTCTAATGCACTCACCGACTTTGGCTCTACGCAGGGTGAGAAGAGGTAAAAGACAGGAACTAGGCATGTGACAGCGGCGGGGGGAAGGACCCGTATAGGGATGGTAGGGGAGCTTAGTGACAAACACAAACTAGTGTCAGGAGGCGTCCCATCCCTCGCTCCTAAGCATCAGGGTCTTCCTCTCCCTATACAATGCATTGTACCCCCTTTGTGTTGAGTTGTGCACTGGACTTCTCCTGTCCGAGCCTGACAGTAAGGTCATGGAAAATGCTGTGCAAAATAGTGCTCATTTGAAGGATGTTGTTTTTCACTCCTAATATTGAAAAATATGCATTAAATTTCCAAATATAAAATAATAAAAAATGTAAAAAAAAAGTTATCTTTGCTTTATGTCATTCAGTCATTCAACGACTAACAGGGGCGTAACGGCAACAGGTGCAGGGGCTGCAATCACTTGGGCCCTAGAGCCTAGGGGGCTCCAAAAGTCTCTTTGTCTTATAGGAAAAGACTAATGCTATTAAAGATTTGCAATAATTTGGGAGCTTTTGCACCGGGGTCCATGAGATTTAAGTTACCCAACTGCATTATTTTGCATGCTTGCAGCAATGAAGCATTATTCTTGTGTTTCTCTTATTTGTAAACATTCCTTAATAGCAGAAACCCCCTTTTACTTCTTGGTAACGTTGGACTCGATGCCTGAAACTCATCCAGTTATTAAGGATCCTCGTCCTCGGTCTTGGAGACAATCTGATACTCAGATATAAGTGTTTGTTTTCATGAAGAAATGAGTAAACCCGGAGTGGACGAGGTGGAGGAAGCTCTTATGTATCTTGGAAACACGTTCTGTAACCTGCGAGAATTCTCACCGAGGGCAGAAGAAAAGCAAATGAAGGTGAATTAAAGGATAATCCCAATACTTAGCAATATCGATGGACGAGCGCCAACAACAATGAAAGAGGAAAGTGTTTATTCTTGTGTCTCTTTTTAAGGGGGAATTGCACTTTTTCGGTTACTTGTCAAAAATACAGCCATAAGTGGATTATAATGAAGGCAATCTGGGCTACTGCCCAGGGCCCCTGGAGGGGGGGGGCCCATGACCCAAGACTGTGACGCCACTGACCGTTATAATAATAAGCCCTTTTAACAGGACCCGCTTATGGACATTAACATCTAGTGCACTCACCGGCTTTGGCACTAGACAGGGTAAATGGAGCGACAGCTCCCTCACTAGCCGTGTGGATTATAATGATGGCAATCTGGGCTACTGCCCGGGCTCCTGGGGAGGACCCATGACCCAAGACTGTGATGCCGCTGACCGCTATAATAATAAGCCCCTTTAACAGCAATTTAAATTGAAGAAATGTGCTAATTAACTACTTTAGTGTCACGGTATCTCCCATCATTAGGAGACTTGTGACACCTCGGGGATTCGGGCTTCACTTGAACTTGTGAGAATCTAGATTTTTAATATGATTTCTTTGTTTTGGACCAGCAAGAGTTAATGACATTTTTCTTTGCTGGTAGCTCCTGGTTAGTTCATCTCAGCTGCAGGTGGTTTGTGACCACTCCCCTTCCCTTTAAATAGTCACATGATCAATCACCTGAGGCCGGTAATAGACTAATTGTATTCTGACCACTTTGGAGGAAGGAAGCTTGGTGTAGTTACTGGAGTTCTGTTGCCTGAAGTCCTGGTGTCTGGCTGTAGCTCTGAAGTAGTGTATCCTTTTGCTTTGTTCCCTTGTGTGACATTACCATAGCGGTAACGTCTAGTGCACTCACTGGCCTTGGCACTAAACAGGGTGTGTAGAGGGACAGTTTAGGGATTAGGCATTTAATGGTGGCGGGGGGAAGGACCCGCTTAGGGACGTTAACATCTAGTGCACTCACTGGCCTTGGCACTAGACAGGGTGAAAGGAGGGACTAAGCACATGCCAATGATGAGGAGAAGGACCCGCTTAAGGACGTTAACATCTAGTGCACTCACTGGCCTTGGCACTAGACAGGGTGAATGGAGGGACAGCTCACTCACTAGTTATGTGGAAGGGGCGAGGAGAAGAGAATGGCCCGCTTAGGGATATTAACATCTAGTGCACCCACGGGCATTGGCACTAGACAGGCTGAGTGGAGGGACTAGGCACATGCCAGTGGCAGGGAGAAAGACCCGCATAGGGACATTAACATCTAGTGCACCCACCGGCCTGGGCACTAAACAGGGTGAGTGGAGGGACTACTCAGGGACTAGGCACATGACGGCTGCGGTGGGGAAGGACCCACTTAGGGACAATAGGGGAGCGCAGGAACCAGACATAGCTTAGTGTCAGTAGGTGTCTCATGCCCCTCTCCTTATTAGCAGGGTCTTCCTCTCCCTATACAGCTCATTGTAACCTCTGTATTGCGCCGTGCACTGGACATCCCCTAGTTTGTGTGTGACAGACATTTTTTTCTCTTCTTCCCTGCGTAGTCATTAATAAATCCAATAATGATTATTAACCAATTGTCCCCATAGAAACAGGGCACAGGTGCTGTAATAAAAAATAAATAAAATAAATTAATAAATAAAAAAGAAAATAAATAAAATAATAAAGTACGACTCGTTTCATGTTCGCCCTTCCTCGGGTGCAACCAACAATGATTTAACCCCTTCTCCAAATACATCCTTATATCGGCTCACCCAGGACACCTAGTAATGACTTTGGCGCATCTTTTCGTTGCTGAGCGCCATTTATTTGGGGACGGGACTGTATTTCTGCAATAATTTAGTCATAATAACACAAAAATGTAGAGTTATTTAACATAGTTTTATACCAGAATTCCGAGACAAACTGATACATTGGTGTCATTGTGTATTCTGATACATTTATTGGTTACAGTCACATTTGTGCGGCATTTGTCTATTTACTAACTAGTAAAAAGGCCCGATGCAATTGCATCGGGAGCAGGGTGAAATGAATTGTGTGTATACAGGCGGGTCAGTGGGTAGCAGAGTATACAGGGGGCTCTGTGGGTAGCAGAGTATACAGGCGGCTCTGTGGGTAGCAGAGTATACAGGCGTGTGTGGTGGTGGTGGCAGAGTATATAGGTGTCTGTGGTGGCATAGTATACAGGCATCTGTGTGGTGGCAGAGTATACAGGTGTCTGTGGTGGTGGCGGCAGAGTATACAGGCGTGTGTGGTGGTGGGGGCAGAGTATACAGGCGTGTGTGGTGGTGGGGGCAGAGTATACAGGCGTGTGTGGTGGTGGGGGCAGAGTATACAGGCATCTGTGGTGGTGGCGGCAGAGTATAGAGGCGTCTGTGCTGGTGGCGGCAGAGTATACAGGCTTCTGTGCTGGTGGCGGCAGAGTATACAGGCGTCTGTGCTGGTGGCGGCAGAGTATACAGGCGTCTGTGCTGGTGGCGGCAGAGTATACAGGCGTCTGTGGTGGTGGCGGCAGAGTATACAGGCGTCTGTGCTGGTGGCGGCAGAGTATACAGGCGTCTGTGCTGGTGGCGGCAGAGTATACAGGCGTCTGTGCTGGTGGCGGCAGAGTATAGAGGCATCTGTGGTGGTGGCGGCAGAGTGTACAGGTGTGTGTGGTGGCGGCAGAGTGTAGAGGCGTGTGTGGTGGTGGCAGAGTATACAGGCGTGTGTGGTGGTGGCAGAGTGTACAGGCGTGTGTGGTGGCGGCAGAGTGTACAGGCATGTGTGGTGGCAGCAGAGTATACAGGCGTCTGTGCTGGTGGCGGCAGAGTATACAGGCGTCTGTGCTGGTGGCGGCAGAGTATAGAGGCATCTGTGGTGGTGGCGGCAGAGTATACAGGCAGGTGTGGTGGTGGCGGCAGAGTGTATAGGCGTGTGTGGTGGTGGCAGAGTGTACAGGCGTGTGTGGTGGTGGCAGAGTGTACGGGCGTGTGTGGTGGCGGCAGAGTATACAGGCGTGTGTGGTGGTGGCGGCAGAGTATACAGGCGTCTGTGGTGGCGGCAGAGTATACAGGCGTGTGTGGTGGTGGCGGCGGCAGAGTATACAGGTGTCTGTGGTGGCGGCAGAGTATACAGGCGTGTGTGTGTTGGCAGAGTATACAGGTGTCTGTGGTGGCGGCAGAGTGTACAGGCGTGTGTGGTGGCGGCAGAGTGTACAGGCGTGTGTGGTGGCGGCAGAGTGTACAGGCGTGTGTGGTGGCGGCAGAGTATACAGGCGTGTGTGTGTTGGCAGAGTATACAGGCGTCTGTGTGGTGGCATAGTATACAGGCGTCTGTGTGGTGGCATAGTATACAGGTGTCTGTGGTGGTGCTCCTGCAAGGCAGGGGTTAAAAAAAATAAAAAAAAGATTATGCTCACCTCACCCCGAGCCCCCGCCGTCTCCCGCCGTGTTCCGCTAGGCTCCCGGTGGCTGTGCAGGCTCCCGGTGCCTGCAGTGGTCTTCTATCTACTGGACTCAAGGACCTGTGGTGATGTCAGAGTCACGTGACCCGCGATTTGCCTGGAGTAAGCTGGTGTCACGTGACTCTGACATCACCACAGGTCCTTGAGTCCATTAGATAGAAGACCACTGCAGGCACCGGGAGCCTGCAGAGCCACCGGGAGCGTAGCGGAACACGGCGGAAGACGGCGGGAGACTCCGGGGGCTCGGGGAGAGGTGAGGATTTTTTTTTTTTTTACTGTAGAGCGGCTGCGGCTCGTGATGACGCTACGCGTCATCACTCGCAGTCGCAGTCGCGCAAAGGAGTCTGGGATTGGGCTACAGTGCCCAACTCCCGATTATATAAGTAGATAGGGCACGATTGTATTTAGTTCATGTTATGGATAGAGGCAGGGGTGTACCTACAACAGGTGCAGGGGCTGCAATCGCCCCCGTGTCCTGGAGCCTAGGGGGCCCCAAGAGTCCCTTTGTCCTATAGAATAACACTAATGCTATTAAAGATTTGCAATAATTGGGTCCCCGTTGGAGCTTTCGCATCAGGGCCCATGAGCTTCAGTTACGTCACTGCATAGAGGTACATATTTTCTTCTGATACAATGTTGCATTTCCACTTGGGTAACACTTAGCTGATTACCTGGGGCAAGGTTTGCACTTTGAATTATTTTGGCCTCATTGAAGCTGGTGCAGCTCATCTCATTATATCATGTATGTAAGGCAATGTTCAAATGTTGCATATTTTATCTGAAGCCAAAACCTGCTCACTTGGCAGCAAAAAAGCAGGATTTACTGCTTTTTTGCTGCGTTTTAGTTGCTTTTGTGCTACTTTTTTGCTGCATTTTTGTGCTTTTCTGCTGCATTTTTGTTGCTTTTTTACTGCATTTTTGCTTTTTTGCTGCTTTTTTACTGTGTTTTTGCTGCTTTTTTACTACATTTTTGCTTTTTAACTGCATTTTTGCTACTTTTTTGCTACTTTTTTACTGCACTTTTGCTTTATTGCTGCATTTTTGATGCTTTTTTTTACTGCATTTTTGCTTTTTTGCTGCAGTTTTGTTGCTTTTTTGCTGCATTTGTGCTGCTTTTTTACTCAATTTTTGCCGCATTTTTTTGCTTTTTTGCTGCATTTTGCTACATATTTGCTGCTTTTTTACTGCATTTTAGCTACTTTTTTGCTGCTTTTTTTACTGCACTTTTGCTTTTTGTTGTTTTTTACTGCATTTTTGCTTTTTTTGCTGCATTTTTGCTGCTTTTTTGCTTTTTTCTGCTTTTTTACTGCATTTTTGCTACTTTTTTGCATCTTTTTTACTGCATTTTTGGTTTTGCTGCTTATTTACTACATTTTTGCTGCATTTCTGCTGGGTTTTTTACTGCACGTTTGCTTTTTTGCTGTTTTTTACTGCATTTTTGCTGCTTTTTTTTACTGCATTTTTGCTTTTTTCTGCTATTTTACTGCATTTTTGCTACTTTTTTGCTGCTTTCTTATTGCATTTTTTGTTTTGCTGCTTTTTTACTGCATTTTTGCTGCTTTTTGATGCTTTTTTTACTGCAGTTTTGCTTTTTGTGCTGCATTTTTGTTGTGTTTTTGCTGCTTTTTGCTTTGTTATTGCAGGTTTAGACAGTCTTTTTGCTGTCATTTGTCTACATTACATACTTAATAAAGTTAGTTTCATTCATAAAGAATTTCTGGCGAGTCACGATTAATTAAAAAATTCTCAATTTTATTTCCAAAGCATTAAAAAAAGGAGCACACTGTTTTGTCCTTTTTTAATGTTTTGGAAATAAAATTGAGATTTTTTTTTATTAAATTCAACATCCCGGTCCTTTTTATGGTGGTTGTGTCTCTCACAACCATCCTCTGATACCTATTTAGGTCATATTTTATCTCTCAGACCCTTCATCTTCCCAACTTTAATTTTCTGAGATAATGATCATTAATCATCAACATTAACCCCTTCATGACTTGGGAATTTTTTCATTTTTCATTTTCGTTTTTTGCTCCCCCGCTTCCAAGAGCCATAACTTTTTTATTTTTCCATCAATATAAACATATGAGGCTTGTTCTTGTTTTTTGCGGGACGAGTTGTACTTTCATATGGAATCATTTATTTTACCATATATAGTGTACAGGGAAATTACAAAAAAATTCTAAATGCAGTGAAATTGCAAAAAGAGTGCAATGACACGTTTGTTTTTTGGGTATTTCAGTCGCTATGTTCACTATATGGTAAAACCGACATGACGGGGTGATGCCTTGGGTCGGTACGAGTTCGTAGACACCCAACATGTATACCTTTACTGGTATCTAGGTGGTGAAACAAAATTCAGAACTTTGAAAAACAACAAAAACTGACTTTTTGCGCCATGTTCTGCGACCTGTAGCGTCCTCATTTTTCGGGATCTGGGGATGTGTGACAGCTTATTTTTTGCGTTTCTAATGATACCATTTATGGGGGGATCCGCAGTTTTGATCGCCCGTTATTGCATTTTATAGCAATGTTGCGGCAACCAAAAAAATGGAATTTTGGCGTTTGGATCATTTTTTCTGTTACGAAGTTTATGGCTCTCATTAACTGATTTAATAGGATGATAGATCGGGCGATTCTGAACCCGGCGATACGAAACGTGTATTTTTTTATTTTTTTAATACTTTTATTGTGATTGGGGGAAAAGGGGGGGGTGATTTGAACTTTTATATATATTTTTTATTTACAAGTTTTTAAAAACTTTATTTTTTCATTGATTCTTATTTTTACACTGCCCCTTTAAGAGGCACCTGCTGCCCAGTCTGATCACTCCTGGGAGATACAGATGAGCTGCAGCTCATCAGTATCTCTCAGAATCGCGGACCTGTTGTGGTTGGCAGCGCCTGCCAACGACAACATGGAACTGCGCTCTGACAGCATCCGGGGTCTAGTCAGGACCCCGGACTGTCACGTTAGCGCCGGAGATCCCACGATACTATCGCGGGATCTCCAGAGCAGGCGGGGGACAGCGCGTTCCTCGCCGCGGCCGCCTTGGATCCCGCTGTCAGTGATTGACAGCGGGATCCAAGGGGTTAACAGCACCGATCGGATCCCAGATCCGATTGGAGCTCTTAGTCCAATCGGATCTGGGATCCGATCGGAGCTGTTAACCCCTTGGATCCCGCTGTCCTGTAGAAGATGAGAAGTATAAAGTCTTGTTTCCTGTTGTCGTTTGTTTCTTGCCTCCTCCAGGGATTCTGAGGTTTACGGAATCCCGGAATTGTAGAATCTCGTGAATCATTGTTTGATAAAGGCCGAGTGAGAGGAGACAAGGTGACGGGTTGTTTTACTATATAAATACATCAATATTCTTAAACGCTGTGTACACATCACACACATACAAGAGCTTACAATCGGATTCAACACTTCGCCTCCACCCCGACACCTAATATATAACATCGCGCTGTGTCCTCAGGCTCTGATTGATTGAGCAACACAGAGGTAAGAGCATTAACAGGAGGTTGTCTGTCTCACTTGGTCAGGTGGAGCAGATAATACAATACCCCAATTTAAAAAAAAAATCATAGAATGCTAAATTTTTCAAACCTGCTCACGCGTTTCAAGCTATATCTAATATTTACATGTAATGGAGGGGTGGTAATAATCCATCTCGCTCAGGTGCACTGTCTCACTTGGTCAGGTGGAGCAGATAGTATAATACCCCACTTAAAAAATCATACAATGCTAAATATTTCAAACTACTCACACATTTCAGGCTATATCTAATATTTGCATGTATTAGGACTTGTGCTGTCCCAGTACAGATCAATGGGGAGGGGAGGGAGTGGTAAAACTCCAACTCATTCTGGTGCACTGTCTCACTTGGTCAGGTGCAGCTCACGCATTTCGTGCCATATCTAGTATCTACATGTATTTTGGACTTGTACTGTCCCGCTACAGATCAAGATTATAGCTAAATTGGAGGGGACAGAGTGGTAAAAGTCTATCTCACTCAGGTGCACTGTCTCACTTGGTCAGGTGGAGCAGATAGTGTAATACATCACTTTAAAGAAAAAATCATAAAATGCTACATTTTTCAAATTTTCTCACGCATTTCGGTCTATAGCTAAGATTTAAATGTATTTGGACTTGTATTATCTCTGTACGGATCAAAGTTATAGCTAAATGGGAGGGCAAGGGGTGGTAAAGTCCATCTCACTAAGGTGCACTGTCTCACTTGGTCAGGGGGAGTAGATAGTATAATACATCACTTTAAAAATAATCATAAAATGCAAATTCTCATGCATTTCGGGCTATATCGAATATTTACATGAATAAGGGAGGGGTGTGTTAAAAATCCATCTCACTCAGGTGCACTGTCTCACTTGGTCAGGTGGAGCAGATGGTATAATATATCGCTTTAAAAAAAATAATCATAAAATGAGAAATCTTTCACACTTCTCACGCATTTCGGGCTATTTCTAATCTTTACATGTATTTAGACTTGTAATATCCCACTACAGATCATGGTTATAGCTAAATGGGAGGGCAGGGGGTGGTAAAAATCCGTCTCACTAAGGTGCACTGTCTCAATTGGTCAATGGGAGTAGATAATACAATACCCCAATTTTAAAAAAAAATCCTAAAATGCTACATTTTTCACACTTGCTTACGCATTTCGGCCCATATCTAACATTTTAATGTAGCAATGGAGACCAGGACCTGGTACTTCTAACGACATAAAATGATGCACTGTTTCACTTGGTCAGGTCGAGTATAATACCCAACTTAAAATAAAATCCTAAAATGCTACACTCTTCAAACTTTTTCACGCATCTAATATTTACACGTATATAGACTTGTAGTGTCTTGCTACAGATCAAAGTTATAGCTAGGTGGCAAAATTCCATCTCACTCAGGTGCACTGTCTCACTTGGTCAGGTGGAGCAGATGGTATAATACCCCACTTCAAAAACAATAATCATAAAATCACAAAACGTGCCCACACATTTCAGGCTATATCTAATTTTTACATGTATGTATTGGATGGGAGTGGTAAAAATCTATCTCACTCAGGCGCACTGTCTCACTTGGTCAGGTGGAGCAGGTGGTATAATACCCCACTTCAAAAACAATAATCATAAAATCACAAAACGTGCCCACACATTTCAGGCTATATCTAATTTTTACATGTATGTATTGGAAGGGAGTGGTAACAATCCATCTCACTCAGGTGCACTGTCTCACTTGGTCAGCTGGAGCACTTAAAAAAATCATAGAATGCTAAATTTTACAAAATCTATATCTAATCTTTAAAGATATTTGGACTTGTAATAGATCAAAGTTCTAGCTAACTAGGAGGGGACAGGGTGGTAAAAATCCATCTCACTCCTATGCACTGTCTCACTTGGTCAGGTGGAGCAGATGGTATAATACATCACTTTAAAAATAATCATAAAATGCTAAATCTTTCAGACTTGCTCTTGCATTTTGCATTTCGGGCTATATCTAATATTTACATGTGTGGGGGAGGGGATGGTAAAATCCATCTCACTCAGGTGCACGGTCTCACTTGGTCAGGTGGAGCAGATGGTACAATACCCACAAAATGCACAAAATGAGGGACATCAGGACATTCCGGAATCTATTAAAACATGTATGTTTCCCTTATAGAGCTTTGTCATCATGAAGAGCGGGACGGCGACTTCACTGCTGCTGCTGGGTAAGTGCTAGGAAAAAAAGTATGAAAAAGATGAAAATCGACAAAATATAATAATAACATTTATTTTTTTACTTATTTTTGCAGTTTTGATCTCAGTGCACGAATCAGTGGAATCAAGTGAGTACATTTTCTCCAGCTTTTTTTGTATTATTTATATGGGATTTTATGATAAATTTAAAAAGAAAAAGGATAAGAATAAAAAATTATAAAAAAAAACGATTGAATAATCTTGACAAGATTAACTCGGATAAAATGAGCTCATTCAGGAAGAATCTGGGATTGGAGATGACGTCCAATTATGCAATAATAATAATATTAATAATAATAATCTTTATATAGCGCCAACATATTCCGTAGCGCTTTACCATTCAATAATGTATGGATATATCAGTTATAAATTAGTAATAATGTTATATTGTATATCCTGGTATAAAGGAGTCGTCACATCTAGATTATCATAGCAAGATGACACAAGGTTGAACTGCTTTATCCATTTGCACAAATCTAATATATAAAGTTGTGTGTGTGTATGTGCCAAGCTCCGCCCACTCCACATGGTCATGCCCACTCCACGTGACCAACTCCTCATAGCCACACCCATGTGTGTGGCAAGCCCCACCCACTCCAGATAACCATGCCCACTGCACATAGCCACACCCCTCCATTGTGATGTCACAATAGAATCTACAATGTTATCTTATAAAATTCCGTGTCATGTCACTGCCTGATCATTCTGATCTTACTACTCATAAGAAAAAGAATGTGACAGGATGATTGTCATCACACGCTAAGAGAAAAGCTGTATTATGCCTCAATAAGCAAGACTTACAGAAATGGAAGAAAGGGAGGCAAGAATTACAGAAATGTATGTATGTATGTATGTATGTTCATTAAATGAATTCGCAGCATTGCACATCTACAATACAAAATTTTGCACACACACCCCATTTGACTCAAGGTTTGGAGGTGGGGTGGGTTTGGAGGGGTGCGGGTTAAGGGCGCGAGGGGGGGGGCATTTTTTTGGAGGGTGGGGGTGCAGGTTTGGAGGTAGGAGACGTTTTGGGGTGGGGCGGGGGGGGGTGAGAGGTAGATTTGGGGGGGAGAGTGGGTGGATGGGGCAGGTTAGGGGGGAGGCAGGATTGATACGTATAGTGGACATACAATACATACACAGACATACCCTCATCTTATAACTTAGAACAGTTACTTACTATGCAACGCCGGGCTCTATAGCTAGCAAATATTAATAATCTTTATTTATATAGCGCCAACATATTCCACAGCGCTTTACAATACAGAGGGTCATATACAAACAGTCATAAGTAACAGTTATAAAATATATAATAATACAATCATTAAAGCAAAAAAAAAGTATATATTAATATTATACCTACCTTATCTTTTACACACTTTATTGTGGCCATTTATTCTTTATGTATATTTATTATTTTTTATCCTCCATACTATTTAATGCCCTACAGATTCCTTTTTACTATTTATTGCTACTTATAATCATTAATTATGGTTGGGTATTGATATACTCAAACAGTATATGTTATTAGTGCTGCAGCGCCACCTTGTGGCCACTTCTCTATATAAAGTATATAGTAATTCTATATTATTTATATTATTATTATTATTATTATAGCGCCATTTATTATAGATTCTACAGTTTTTTTATGCCCTTTGATTATACTTAAGATGCATTAATGACCAACACATTTTTATTATATATATATTGTGATGATAAGATTGTGATGATAAGCTGTTTTGTAGTACACGTATGGTCTGTCCTATACCTCTTCTCTTGGCAGGGGCGTAACTACAACAATTGCACTCGGGCCCTGAATCTTCGGGGGCCCCAAAAGTCCCTTAGACTTATAGAAAAAGCCTATTGCTATTAAACACTTGCAGCAATTGGGGGCCCATTGGAGCTTTCGCATCGGTCATCCTTTACTTTGGGGGTTTCCCTCCCTACTTATCTAGTATCACCATCATATGATCCGTCAGCTGTGTGGCTTATGTATATTTATTGCCCGCTTTGATTGTAAAATGACCATTGTGAGCTTATAAGAGTCATGGTCAAGGGCACGATATCCTGTTCGTGACGACAGAAGAGCTGATGCGCCCCCAGGCCGTGGGGTACTCGGGGGGCGGGCCGGTGCTGTCTCCCTGGGGTATCATGGTAGTCGTGACCCGGTCCTGTGGCCTGGAATCAGTCCAAAAAGGGTTATATACAAGGGATTTGGTTGTGACACCACCCAAGGTATGTTGTTAGTAGAACCACCACTGCCGTATTCCTGCTGAGGATGGTGGTGAGAGGCAGCGTGGAAGGTGAGCCCTCCTCGGTAGGGCTGAGGGTCCCCAGGGCAGGAGTAGTGGTAGTGGATGAGCCTGATGAGGGATTGTGTGCAGTGCAGTTCACTTACTTTGCTTTTGTAGCCTCTCCAGCCAGTGTGAGGGAAAAGCAGTCTCCGGCTTGGCAGGCATGATTCAGTTGCAACACTGGAAGCAGTCTTAGGCAAGGGTGAACTTACTGGGTACTTTACTTAAGGTCTTCAGCAGCAATTTACAACAGTTCACAGTTCTTTAGTCATTTCATCACTTCATCACTGCTCCGGGTTACCCAGACTGTGCAGTTCAGGTGGCTCCTCCTCCGTTTAGGCCCTGTTAGTCTCTCCTTTAGTACCTCACCCACAGGTTTGGTCTGGCCGTCGCGGGCTCTTGTTTGAGTCACCCCTCTCTGTCAGGGTCACGAGTCCTAATATGACGACTGTGTTCTTAGACCGTGGTGGAAAGTTAGGCTGCAGGTCATAGAGCACCTGCCCCATGTCGGTGTGTCCTGTGATTAGGGTCTGGATTATCCCCTGTCACCTCTACAGAGACGGTTCTCTGGTTATCATGGCCTAGCCTCCAGTGTCCCAGGTATGGCTGTGAGATCACCAGGCTCCCTCTGTCAGTCACTGTTTCAGCTCAGGGTTCCTCCGGTCAGCTAAGATGTGTGTGGCTGCCGGGCCCTCGTCCTCCCACCTTCCTACAGCTGTGGCATGTCTCTGCTTGCGACTGTAGTCTCCCTCGCCTCCGGCTATGGAGCGAGCTTTCTCTCCTAGGTTCTGTGCCATTCAGGGTTCTGCATCCTCCAGGGAACCTCTCCTCCTGGGAATCTAACTAACTGCCTGCAACTTGATGTTTCCGGGTTTTATTCTGGTTCCTCCACCCACTTGATCAGTGCTACTCTACACTCCACCCACACTACTCTTAACACCTGCCACTCCTTGCCCAACCTAGAGTCCTAGGCGTAGGGTCGGTGTGTGTATCTGTCCTCGTGTTTTGTCAACCGTCTTGCCTTTCCTGGCTGCACTTCCCTTTGTGGCCACATGGTCACAGGGGCACCACAATGGCTTCCTCCTATAATTTATCGTTGCCTGTGCTGTTTTGTTTATTATTGAATCGGCAACGAACATAGTGATGGCGCACTTCCGGTAATCACCCAGAAGTCGTCATCATTGGCTCTGTTTACCGGTCACGTGACCATTGACGTACTTCCTGCCGGCTGCCTTGACCACACACAGCGGTGCCTTCCTTCTGAGCTGCATTTAGGTATTTAAATCTCCTCAGTGCTGCATGCAGTTACTTTTCCCTGCCGAAGCTGCATTTGCGACGTCCATGAGGGCTGGGGAGTACTCAGTAGCCGGGCCTGTTGACTTTCTTGGGGAGGTCACGGTGGCTGTGACTCGGCTCCGTGGCCCCGGCCATGCAGTTAAGGGGTATTTACACGGGATGATCGTGACGCCACCTGTGGTGTTCAGCTAGGGATGGCTGACGCTACAGATTAGGACCTTTGGGCCAGATGGTAGTGCAGCCGGGATGGTATTGCTCTTGCAGCCCCAGGGCAGATGGAACAGTCAATAGCAGAGATGGGGCTCTGGTGGTGTAGAAGGTAGCATGGCGCAGAAGGAGCAGACAGGCACAGTTTGTGGAGTTCTTTACCTTTTTACTTGCTGATCGGCAAAGGCTACCCAGCCGGGTGCTGTGCTCCTCCAAAGTGCAGCAGGGTCAGCTCCCAGGAGATCAGGATCGCTCTGCTGAGACACCTTTTGTGGACCTTCCCAGGTTGCTCTCTCCCTGCGCTGGATTACTCGCCTCGCCTGCCCTGCGCCTTCATGGTGGCTGCTGGCCTTGTTGCAATACATCCCCTGACCCTGGTTCTAGCCACCGATTGTCCACTGATGGTAACCGATGCTCCTGCAGATGCAGTGGCCTCCGGTTTTCTTGGTGGAAGCTTGAAACGTCCACACCAGATCGGGGCCGGTCTTCTCTGGCAACCAGTCCCTCCGCCCGACTCTGGTCAGGTCCAGATTTGCGGCCCATGGGTGGATCCTCCACTCCTGTGTCACCTTGGACTCCTTCTCCCCGCGTCCTCTCCGAACGCCTTCGTCCGACATTCTCCTTGTCTCTCTCTACGCTCTCCCTACTCCCTCTACCTAACCCCTCCTGCAGCCTGAAGAACCCATGGTCTTGTATTGCTCTCAGTACACTTATTATCTCACCTTCCTAGTATTGAATGTTTCTATCAGCCGCAGTGATTATAATACAATATATTGTGATGCCATTCCCTACCATTTAATGTTTACTCTCATGCTTTGCTAGTAATTACATACCACTGATTGACGCCATCCGGCCGCTGTATTATTCACTTCTTTTCCTCTGATCTAGATAATGTCCTCTACCCCTATGGACTCGATCAGGGGGACGAAGTGACCCCCACTGATGATGATGGGACGTCCGGTGAAGTGCCGCTCTCCATTGAGTTCAAATTTTTTGGCAAAAAATACAAATCTCTTCATGTAAGAATATTTAATAAATAAATATATTAATTCATTTTTATTAATTTAATTTAATATTTAACTATTTATTTATTTTTAATTCTTTTTTTTATTTTTGTGGGATTTCTGAAAAACTTTAGGAAGTTTTGTCTTTTGTTATCTAATGTCCCTGTGAAATATTTAAAAAAAAAAGAATAAATATAGAACATTTCCACTTTTTAAAACTTTTTCTTTTATTTGAATTAGTTTATTGTTTATCGTTGTCGCCACCTGGAGGTGATGTGGGGTATTGCAGGCACAATTTAAATTTTAACTTTTTATTTAATTTTTCTCACTTATATGATTATATACGTGATCATCCTGTACTTGATCCCTTCCAGGTAAATAACAACGGAGTGATTTCATTCAATGTGGCAGTTTCCCAATACACCCCAGACGCTTTCCCCCTGACTAATGGCGAAGCCTTTGTCACCCCCTTCTGGGGAGATGTGGACAATGATTTGGGGGGCACCGTGTATTACCGGGAGAGCACAGACCGTAATCTTCTGCAGAAGATATCGGAGGATATGGAGAAGCACCTGCCGGATCTGCACTATAAGGCCACATGGGCGTTCGTGGCCACCTGGGATAAAGTCGCCTATTACGGTTCTGCATCGAAAAGGGTCAGATATTTATATAACATAATACATTGACATCAATGGAGTTAGATGATGACACGGTTCACATTAGCCAGTTCTGGAGTTTTCTTTTATACTATTTATTTTTTTCCTACTACCAAAGTTTAGAAACTTTTCCCCCCGTTTCCTCCATTAGGTGAACACCTTCCAGGCCGTCCTCACCAGTGACGGATTCAATTATATCGCCATCCTAAATTATGATGACATCCAGTGGACGACAGGGACGGCCAGCGGTGGAGACCCCGAGACCGGACTGAATGGGACCCCCGCTCAGGTATGGAAACAGGTGTAACTATTGTATACTACCGCCACCTGCTGGTGATCTGTGGTATTACAGCAGATATCTGCAGGGTGAGTTTTCTTCTGCACATTCCCCGGATACATTGTAACACTGTATAAATATATATTACAGGCCGGATTTAACAGCGGAGATGACACTCATTACTTCAATATCCCCGGATCCAGAACTAACGAGGTGCTGAACATCCAGAAAACATCTAATGTCAATTACCTGGGACGATGGGTGTTGCAGGTCGATGACTTTAAGGTTCCCGGAGGCTGCATCTTCCAAGGTATTTATATATTATAAGACAAGAAAAAGAAGTTTAAATAACATGATTACACCCATCAATAACAAATGTATCTATTCATCTATCTATCTATCTATCTATCTATCTATCTATCTATCTATCTATCCTATTCTATCTCTCTTATCTACCCTTTCTATTCTATCTCTCCTATCCTATCTATCCTATTTATCTTATACATCCTATCTATCGTATCTTATCACTCCTACCCTATCTATCCTATTCTATCTATCCTATCCTATTTTATCTATCCTATTCTATCTATCCTATCCTAATTATCTTATCTTATCACTCCTATCCTATCCAATCTATCTTATCTTATCTATCATATTTATCCTATCCATCCTATCCTATTCTCTCTATTCTATTGTATCCATCCTATCTACCCTATCCTTCTATCCTATTTTATTTAATCTACTATCTATCCCACTATCTATCCTATCCTTTATTCTATTCTATCTATCTATCTATCCTATTCTATCTCTCTTATCTACCCTTTCTATTCTATCTCTCCTATCTTATCTATCCTATTTATCCTACACATCCTATTTATCGTATCTTATCACTCCTACCCTATCTATCCTATTCTATCTCTCCTATCCTAATTATCTTATCTAATCACTCCTATCCTATCCTATCTCTCCTATCCTATCCAATCTATCTTATCCTATCTATCATATTTATCCTATCTATCCTATCCTATCTATCTTATTCTCTCTATTCTATTGTATCCATCCTATCTACCCTATCCTTCTATCCTATTTTATTTCATCTACTATCTATCCTATCCTTTATCCTATTCTATCTATTCTATCTAACCTATCCTGTGTGTTCTATCTATCTATCTATCTATCTATCTATCTATCTATCATCTATCTAATCAATCCTCTCTCTATCCTATCCATCCTATCTATGCTATCCTTCTATGCTATCACTCCTATCCTATCTCTCCTATCCTATCATAATCTATCCCTCTATCTTATCTGTCTATCTAATATTTGTATCTATTTATCTCTCATTTGATTTTATTTTTCATTATGTTTTCATCACAGCGAAGTTCGCTAAGGAAGGTGAGGATTTCTGGAGCGAGGCGGCGTGCCGCACTAAGTGCCGGTGTCAGGATGGTAAGGTGTCCTGCGCGGAGGTCCCCTGCCCACAGTCCGGCACCTGTGAAGCCTCAGGATCCTTCTTCACCTGCAAGATCCAGAAAAAGGGCTGCTTCTAGAGTGATGGTGACCAGACAGCGTCCACTATAATATCTGATATCCCAAATGTCACACCTGCTCATTGCCATCACAATCTGTCTTAGCCATGGGCAACCACTGGTGTAAGAGGTCCCATAGAGCGGTGGGGAGGCGGCCTGATGGTCCGATCCTATACACCCCCCACTTATGTATACGTTACCCCACTCATTGCTTCATATGAGAGATAAAACTATATCTAATATATAGAGGATCATGTAATAATAAAACACTTCTGACCACGTGTTGTGTCCTCCGTATATACATTAGATAGGTCATTAATATCGTGGACAAACCCTTTAACTCTCTTTTCTGTGTTCTGTTTGATGCAATAAGTCACAGACAAAGTAAAAAAGCCATTAATAATAAATTCAGGACACTTGTATATGGAGACCAAAGATATAAACATACACCAAACATACAAGCTCATAGTATTCAGGGAGTAGACAGAGATGTAGTCATGCAACAGTCCAGGTTCAGGTTTCCAAAAGAGCTCATAGTATTCAGGGAGTAGACATAGTCATGCAATGTTCCAGGGTCAAGTTTCCAGGAGAACACGTAGTATTCAGGGTGTAGACAGAGACAAAGTCATGCAATGTTCCTGGGCCTGGTTTCCAGGAAAGTTCTTTGTATTCAGGGGGTTAACAGAGATGTAGTCATGCAACAGTCTATGGTCAGTTTTCCAGTAGAGCTGGTAGTATTCAGGGGGTAGACAAAAACAGAGTCTTGCAATGTTCCAAAGTCAGGTTTCCAGGAGAGCTCGTAGTATTCAGGGAGTGTACAGAGATGTAGTTACCCAATGGTCCAGGGTTAGGTTTCCAGAAGAACATGAAGAGGATTTCGATTTTTAACAGAAGTGTATTCAGGTCACAGTCCAGGAATCAAAATAATAGGAGATCACAACAATTACAGGGAATAGACAAAAAGGAAATCAAGCAACAGTCCAGGGTCCGATAACAAAGATCAGAACAAGACACAGGAATGCAGGCCAAAGACCACTTCACATAGAAAGTATGACTGGCAGGATTCTGGGACAGGCTTCTCAGTAAAGTATCATAGCAATTGCAGGAAAGATGGAACACCTGAGCAACCCAGAACCAGAATGTAAGCCTGCGCTGTCAGCAGCTACTGACGGCTCATCACACCCGATACCAAATATATCAGCAACTCTTAACGCATCTGAGATGCACTGCACGGAGGAATCGTGACACCATGATCTGCATTACCAGTCGCATAGCCATATTATGTGCTGAAACCACAGAATAAATGGGAGAGATCACAATAACATTTAACCAAGTTCTGCAAAAATTCTCAAAATAAGCAGAAAATAATGCCAATATACAACAGGGGAAAAGAAAATCAATATTGAGTCTACAAGCAAAGCCTGAAAATATATCTCGAAAAAGGATAAAATTAACCGACCTCCAGTAGCCTTAGGTGATTTTATCTATTAGCAGGTTCCTTCTCGCCTATACAAATAGAGGTTTTTTTAAATCCAGAAAGAAGTATTGACTTAGTGTAGGCACCCAGCAAGGAGACACGCCTCAACGTGGCTACTGGATGGATATAGAAGTGGCCAATTTTATATGCAACATGTCTCTATATAGGGAGTGCAGGCAGTCTTTTCATGTTTACATTATAGGGTCATATCTTTTGTCTGTGCACCCCTCCCCCATTAGCCTTAAGTGATTTTATCTATTAGCAGGTTCCTTTTCGCCTATACAAACAAAGGGTTTTTTAAATCCAGAAAGAGGCATTGACTTAGTGTAGGCACCCAGCAAGGAGACACACCTCGACGTGGCTACTGGACAGATATAGAAATGGCCAATTTTATATGCAAATTGTCTAAATTTAGGGAGTGTCGGCAGTCTTTTCTTGTTTACATTCTAGGGTCATACCCACTGTCTGTGCACCCCTCCCCCATTAGCCTTAAGTGATTTTATCTATTAGCAGGTTCCTACTCACCTATACAAATAGAGGTTTTTTAAATCCAGAAAGAGACATTGACTTAGTATAGGCACCCAGCAAGGAGACACACCTCGACTGGCTACTGGATGTATATAGAAATGGCCAAATTTATATGCAAATTGTCTAAAGTTAGGGAGTGCCCTATGTCTGTGCATCCCTCCCCCATTAGCCTTAAGTCATTTTATCTATTACCAGGTTCCTATTCGCCCATACAGAGGTTTTATAAACCCAATAAGAGACATTGACTTAGTGTAGGCACCCAGCAAGGAGACACACCTCGACGTGGCTACTGGACAGATATAGAAATGGCCAATTTTATATGCAAATGTTCTCAATTTAGGGAGTGTCGGCAGTCTTATCTTGTTTAACCTCTACATGAAAACTGACTTGATCCAAAATGTGAGTGAATATGTGAACACCTCTGGCATCTCTGATGGTGGAGTCTGCGCAACCGATGCAGAGATCACGGCCACCGCTGATCTGTTGAGTTGCGACGTCGTTATCCACACAAACGTTGGTGTCTCTGTGGATTGGTTGGCCGATCCGGCAAGCTTCAATCTGGTCAACAACAGAACTTGCTCTTTATCTTGAAAACAAGCGGAATCATTGTGATGTCGTTATCAGTTTTTAACTTTGAACGATTCTACTGTAGCCAGGACTCTAGTCTGAGAAGTTAACGTTTCAGGGCGATAAGTCAAGTTAGTTGCATAATACATTACAATGGCATTATAATGTTCTAGATATGGACTTTTATTTTAATATGTAACTACTGAAGTGCGATAGGATTCTTTACCTGATATTTTTACTGATTGATGTTTTTCTATTTCAAGTAATAAAAGTCTATGTGTTTATAACTTTAAGATTTGTCACTTATCTTCTTACATAACTTACTAACCCCCAATAAGATTGTCATGATGAGCGGCCCTCTGGCACCCCCATATCTGTCAGGCAAATCAGAGAATTGACTGAGGATAAGGAAATTAGTGCGGCTGCTCTGATTTATGCAGAATATTAAGATGCTGGATGTGGCGGCCCCTGCGACCAGGTGGCCACAGGGTGAACTGCAGCGGGACAGGTAAGACGGTCAATTCAAAACAACGCTCACAGAAACACACTCCGACCCTAAGCCAAGTTACTCTGTGTCAGGCAAGGGGTGGCGGGAGTTTAGTACAAATGGGTGGGAAGTAGACAGGGGTGGTGGAAAAGTAGTAAAACACTGGAACACTAAGTTGGAGGCAGGAATTCCCTGGAGGGTTGATAAGAGGGAAGAACCCCAAGCCTACACTGACTACTCAGACAAAAAGAACAACAGGGCCCGGCAGCCTGCACCACTAATGGCCGGTCGGGAACCCAAGCTGAAACGGGTGAGAGACTTAGGGAGCCAGGAGATCCTGACAAACACGGGTCACTGGTGGCTGAGACAGAGAACCAGAGTGCCGGCTCTGTAGATGTGGCCGCGACCGCTTCAAACCCCTAACCACAAGACATCCTGGCGGGGTGCGGGAGTTCTATGACCCATGACTCAACTACTGCTATGGAGTAGGACAAAGCCATCAGACTAGGGCTGGTGACCCTGGCTAGGGAATGGCACACCATAAAGCATGTGACGGCAGAACCGAACCCGTATGCGAGAGAGAGAGAACCGAAAGGTCCATAGAGGGGAATGACGCAGAGAAACTGTTCCCGCTGCAGTGAAAACCAGAACCCGTGACTGCTGAGAGGACCCGGTATACTGTAAAGTGCTAGGACGCTGTGAACTGTAACTGTGAGTGCTGGAAGTAAAATCTTGGGCCAACTCAAAGGACTGTGTGTGTGTTTTACTGGGACGATAATTACAGCGGCTAACCTGCGGAGCCATACTCCTGCTGCCTGTACGCGATGGTTGGAGGAGCTGCATGAAGAGGAGAAGTACAGCATCCCGGGCACGCAGGGCATCTCCCACTGCCGGGGATCCAGCCCTACCTATGGAGGGCTCACCATCCTGGCTGCCAACACTACCACCGTCCCACGGCAGCGGTGGCCACATTGGCCCCGACCCACGGGTGTCGTCACGAATTACACCCCATAAACTTTATTAACTTTTTCCCTAATCCACTTTTTACTTGCCGCACCTCAGGCCACGGAGCCGGGCTACACCACTGTGGCAACCCCAGAGACAGCACAGTCCAGCCCCGAGTACCCCGGTCCCTAGCAGGTGCGACACTGTATGTGGCAGAATGTGCAGGGTAGGCCATGTACATGGATGCAGCTAAATATAATGGGAATGGTTGGTGATATCAACTTCCTGTTTGTGGCACATTAGTGTATGGGAGGGGGAAAACTTTTCCAGATGGGTGGTGACCATGGCGGCCATTTTGAAGTCAGCCATTTTGGATCCAACTTTATTTTTTTCAATGGGAAGAGGGTCATGTGACCCATCAAACTTATTGAGAATTTCATAAGAAAAACAATGGTGCGCTTGTGCAGTGTTAGCCCCACCCCTGCATAGCAACTCCATACATAGCCATGTTCCTTTCATAAACCTCCAGAAGCATGTGGCTCTGCCCCTCTGGTTAGCCCTGCACCTTCATAATTTGCCAACACATGGCTCCACCCCCTCTTGTTAGCCCCACCCATTTATAATGCTCAGGATATATTTGGATCTGCCCCCCCTGAGTAGCCCCGCCCCTTTATTATGCCTCATTTATTATTGTAACTCAAGCAATGCCCCCTTCATGACACCACCCCCTGGATGCATATGGCTCTGCCCCTCTGTTTAGACCTGCCCCTTCATAATGTGCTAACATATGGCTCCACCCCCTCCTGTTAGCCCCACCCATTAATAATGCTCAGGATGCGTACCTCTCGTTTGCAATGCCCCTTTATTACGCCCCACTTACTCTTGTAACCCGGGAATGTCCCCTTCATGACTCCACCCCCTGGATACATATGGCTCTGCCCCCTCCAGTTAGCCCCACACCTTTATTATGCCCCCTTTATTATTGTAACCCAGGCAATACCAGATTCTACAGCTAGTAACACACAAATACGCAAAATTTGCTTTCACCATCAATCATTTATCAGGCTGATTGGACACCAGTTACTAGTAATGTGAGGCTCACATGAGGTCGTGGTTTTAAGTCATAGAGCAAGAAAAATGAAGCTATTAAACTTTACAGATTTAATCCGAAAAGATAGGCAGAGTTTACTAAAATAGACAAGATTTTATAAAGGGGACAAATTATACGGTATAGTCAGTTACATAAAATAAAAGGATTAACGAGAGAAACTTACTACCCCTGTGCCACAGGGATGGCTTCCACGTATAGGGAGGAAGAGACTCCTTAGAAAAGATGATTCAGTTCTACAGGTTAGTCTAAGTTGTGTCTTCTTAGTCTGAATGGCTCACAAAATGGTTGTTCTGGGTTTTGTTAACACTCATTCATACTACCTAATGACTTCATAGGGCTGGGTTTGGAAGAGTTGTCCATCCGAGAAAAAAATATGGAATTGCCGCTCTTTGCCATATCCCAGCCTGTGTACATGGTACGTGAGAGATATTCACGCCATCTTGTCTTTTGTCAATTTATCTTTTTATAGACAGGAAACACAACATAACTGTGATTCTCTAATGGGCAGGAATCCATTTGATATGATTCCAGTCATTGCACAGCAAAGCAAGATGGTGTTTTGCATTAGCCATATCGTATGGATTCTGAAAATATAAGTTTCAGAACCTTAGTTTTAAGGTGGTGAATGAAATGTGCCTTAAAGATTTTCTAGATGGGAGAACAAAGAAATTTGAGTCTTTGCTTCATCATTGCTTCCCTCCAAATGTTTTATCTTTTATCAGCCATAAAACTGCATTCTTTAGCTTTCACTAAATGTCCTAAGGGAGGGAGAGTTAGAGAGGGGGTGTGAATGCAGCTGAGATGTGTGTCAGGATTGTTACACAGAAAACACAAGGGGGGACATGGTCTTAGCGCTGTGAGCTCCCAGGGACTAAGGAAAACATATTTTTTATCAGATGTTCTTGACTTGCAACTATCAAGCATGTGTGCATCTCTGTGAGTAAAATAAAGACTTCTGTTAACTACATACTGTAAACATTTTTTAAGATGAAGCCCCTTTAACATAGCGGTAATGTTGGACTCAAAACTAGAGTCACATCCAGCCCTTAAAGGGGTTGTCCATTACCCAAACAACAGGATTTGGCTGAAGACATGGGGTTAATCTGCAAGTTAATAGCATTCTAACGCTGCCTTAACTAAAGTATGGCTACTGGGAGAAAATAAACTTGTTTCCTCCTGGGAGCTGTTGGCTTTCAGTCATGCATGGAGCAGCTATGGTCATTGCTCACCATACCATTCACTATATTGTGACCAATGGCTGTAAACATGCCCCACACTTTGATTGACAGTTCTTTTTGCACATATTTGCTGCAGAGTTGGCTGTCAGTCAAAGCGTCAGGACATGTTTACAGCCCCCATGAAATGTGAGCTTCGTGCACACCACCATGACTGAAAGTCGGCGGCTCTTGAGAGAAAACAAGTTCATTTTCTCCCAGTAGCCGCACTTTCAGTATGATGGTCAGGCAGCATTGTAAGGCTATTCACCTATGGAGTAACCCTCTATATACAGGTAAATAGCATTTTCTGGGTTGACAAATTCCCCATATTTGATAATAATTAATTCCGAGTGACAATAAAAAAAGTCTCGGAGGCAAAGAAGAACATAAACTTTTCTGTTAATTACACTACAAGATATTTTCTCTAGGATTTAATGAGAAAACACTTAAGTCGCTACTTGGTAATATTATATTTTTGCATTATTTAATATACGTACGGTAATAAATATAGACATATTTCATATAGATCTCCAAAGCACAAAGTAACAAGCGGGGTTGTCAATGGGTGTAGGTGCTATTAGTAAAACCAATACAATAAAAATGTATAACACTTTTCAAGATCGATCCACCCTGAACTTCAGAAACAACAGACCATAATAGGTCATAGGTGCTTTAATTTAACCCCTTCCCAAGATAAGACATACAGTAATAGTATGTCTAAGTCATATTTGGAGCTGAGATGGCCACATACCTGGGAATTCCAATTGTGCTATCTAGCTGGCATCTGCTTGTAACAGCAGCGACTGGCATGAGCTCTGATTGCTGATGTTTGACCGTGTGAATATCTATATAAAATAAATGTTAATATATATATATATATATATATATATATATATATATATATATAAAAACATAAAATAAACAACCTACTCAGGATATGGAGTCGAGATGGCCACATACCAGAGAATGCCGATAGTGTTATTCAGCCGGCATCTGCTTGTAACAGCAGTGACCGGAGTGAACTCTGATTGCTGCTGTTTAACCATATACATTTCTATATAAAATCCATAGATGTAACAAAAATAAGGAACCTGCGCGGTGTATGGAGCTGAGATGGCCACATGACTGAGTATGCCAGCTGTGTTATCTAGCTGGCATCTGCTTGTAACAGCAATGACCAGAGTGAACTCTGATTTCTGCTGTTTAACCATGTGCATTTCTATATAAAATACATGAACATAACAAAATAAAGAACCTATGTGGTTTAAGGAGTGGAGATGGCCACATACCTGGGAATGCCAGCTGTGTTATCCAGCCGGCATCTGCTTGTAACAGAAGCGACAGGAGTGAGCTTTGATCTCTGCTGTTTGACCATGTATATTTCAATATAAAATTAATTTTATTACATATATATATATATATCTAGCAAAAATAAATATAACCTACATGGGGTTTGGAGCTCAGATGGCCACATGCCTGGGAATGCCAACTGTGTTATCCGGACGACATCTGCTTGTAACAGTAGCGATCGTAGAGAGCTCTGATTGCTCCTTTTTGACCATGTAAATTTCTATTTAAAATTCATTTTATTACATATATATGACAATAAAAATAACCTATTTGGGGTCTGGCCACATAGCCAGGAAAATCAGCTGTGTTATCCAGCCGGCATCTGCTTGTAACAGCAAGTCTCATATGGGTAACACCCCCTTTAATGTAAAATATGCTCTGGAGGTGGAGTCTCAGGAAGATCTATGCCCCGCCTGTAGATCTTAACGGTTCATTTACATATGAATAAAAATGTGGATATTTCTGGAATAAAAAGAATCATCTTATTGAGCGTCCGATGACCGGTCTGCCCATATAGACAGCATAGGAGGGTTGATCCCACTGAAGGGTTCCATTTACCTTTTTAGCCAAACACTGAATAGGGGTGCATGGTTGACCACCAAATATTCTCCTCCAAGGATTTTCAGACCAGCGCTGTCTGGACCTTTACTTGGGTTGATACTACTGAAAGGTTCCTTTTACCTTTTTAGCCAAAGACTGGTCTAGGGTAGACGGTGGACCTCCAAATATTCTCCTCCAATGAGCTCCAGACCAGCGCTCTATGGACCTTTGCCCAAATTTTGGGATTACAAGAGAACCAGATATTACTCAAGAAGAACATATTGTAATTCGATTTCCAGATTAGCAAAATTTCCAAACTAATGCCCCATTGTGCAGACGATGACCATCATAAAGGCGTCTTTGTACTTTGTCCATTTCAGTATATTTTTTTCCTGGTTATTTGTTCTTATAGATTAGAGTTTCAAAGATTTCTGGAGAACTGTGAATCATTGTTTGAAAAGGGCCAAGCGGACGAAGTGGAGACAATGGGGACTTATTGCACGTCTACAAAAGAACGTCTTTACGATCATATTCTGTGTAAACATCTGCACAAATACAAAGCTGAAGCTTGGTTTAACCTTACGAGTCCCCGCCCCAACACATAATATATAAAACCGTATAATCTCCGAGTTCCGACAGGTTGGGATCAATCAGACGACACTAAGGTAAGAACTTTGTAGGATGTTCCTTCAACCCCAACATTGTCACATCCATCGGTTCATTTCTCAGGTGCACCTGGTCAGGTGGAGCAGATCAAGACTTGATGCTTAAGGGGGGCACAACTAGGAAAAGTACCCAAGACTTGATGCTTAAGGGGGCACCACTAGGAAAAGCACCCAAGACTTGATGCTTAAGGGGGCACCACTAGGAAAAGTACCCAAGACTTGATGCTTAAGGGGGCACCACTAGGAAAAGTACCCAAGACTTGATGCTTAAGGGGCACAACTAGGAAAAGCACCCAAGACTTGATGCTTAAGGGTGCACAACTAGGAAAAGCACCCAAGACTTGATGCTTAAGGGGCACAACTAGGAAAAGCACCCAAGAATTGATGCTTAAGGGGTGCACAACTAGGAAAAGCACCCAAGACTTGATGCTTAAGGGGGCACAACTAGGAAAAGCACCCAAGACTTGATGCTTAAGGGGCACAACTAGGAAAAGCACCCAAGAATTGATGCTTAAGGGGCACAACTAGGAAAAGCACCCAAGACTTGATGCTTAAGGGGGCACCACTAGGAAAAGCACCCAAAAATTGATACTAAAGGGGGCACCACTAGGAAAAGCACCCAAGACTTGATGCTTAAGGGGCACAACTAGGAAAAGCACCTAAGACTTGATGCTTAAGGGGGGTACAATTAAGAAAAGCACCAAGAATTGATGCTTAAGGGGCACAACCAGGAAAAGCACCCAATACTTGATGCTTAAGGGGGCACCACTAGGAAAAGCACCCAAAATTTGATACTTAAGGGGGCACCACTAGGAAAAGCACCCAAGACTTGATGCTTAAGGGGCACAACTAGGAAAAGCACCCAAGACTTGATGCTTAAGGGGGCACAACTAGGAAAAGCACCCAAGACATGATGCTTAAGGGGTACAACTAGGAAAAGCACCCAAGACTTGGTGCTTAAGGGGGGTACAACTAGGAAAAGCACCCAAGACTTGATGCTTAAGGGGCACAACTAGGAAAAGCACCCAAGACTTGATGCTTAAGGTGCACAACTAGGAAAAGCACCCAAGACTTGATGCTTAAGGGGAGTATAACTAGGAAAAGCACCCAAGACTTGATGCTTAAGGGACACAACTAGGAAAAGCACCCAAGACTTGATGCTTAAGAGGAGTAAAATTAAGAAAAGCACCCAAGACTTGATGCTTAAGGGGCACAACTAGGAAAAGCACCCAAGACTTGATGCTTAAGGTGCACAACTAGGAAAAGCACCCAAGACTTGATGCTTAAGGTGCACAACTAGGAAAAGCACCCAAGACTTGATGCTTAAGGGACACAACTAGGAAAAGCACCCAAGACTTGATGCTTAAGAGGAGTAAAATTAAGAAAAGCACCCAAGACTTGATGCTTAAGGGGCACAACTAGGAAAAGCACCCAAGACTTGATGCTTAAGGTGCACAACTAGGAAAAGCACCCAAGACTTGATGCTTAAGGCGGGCACAACTAGGAAAAGCACCCAAGACTTGATGCTTAAGGGGA
Organism: Allobates femoralis; assembly: GCA_033576535.1. NCBI lineage: Eukaryota > Metazoa > Chordata > Amphibia > Anura > Aromobatidae > Allobates > Allobates femoralis. The sequence continues at coordinate 57,389,835 of JARQOC010000009.1, forward strand.
GTATAACTAGGAAAAGCACCCAAGACTTGATGCTTAAGGGGCACAACTAGGAAAAGCACCCAAGACTTGATGCTTAAGGGGCACAACTAGGAAAAGCACCCAAGACTTGATGCTTAAGGGGCACAACTAGGAAAAGCACCCAAGACTTGATGCTTAAGGCGGGCACAACTAGGAAAAGCACCCAAGACTTGATGCTTAAGGGGGACACAACTAGGAAAAGCACCCAAGACTTGATGCTTAAGGGGGACACAACTAGGAAAAGCACCCAAGACTTGATGCTTAAGGTGGGCACAACTAGGAAAAGCACCCAAGACTTGATGCTTAAGGGGGACACAACTAGGAAAAGCACCCAAGACTTGATGCTTAAGGGGGACACAACTAGGAAAAGCACCCAAGACTTGATGCTTAAGGATGATACAACACAACTGGCCATCATAGAACATCTACAAATGTACAAATACAAAATTTTAAAGACCCGCTCACACATTTCAACCTGTTTTGCTAAAAATTAAATGGGGGCAAAACTAGGACTAACACCCATGACTTGATGGTTAATGGGGGCACAACTAGCCAACATAGAACATCTACAAACTGTCATGCCATGGACTAGGGAGCTTCCGGATACAATGTGTGACAATGGGACACGGACCAACAATGTCTGGTGCACTACACAAAACTAAAGACAGGGGAAACACTGGGGGGGCCACAAAGACAACGGAGGACCCTGATGGTAGGGAATGGGGGAAATGACACCTCCTGCACTCACCTGCGGCTGTGCCCTGATCTCCTTACCATCCCTACACTGGCTCTTTTACCCCGTGGCTGAGCAGGATACCTAGTCCCTTGTTGGCCCTGATGATAACCGTCAATATGGAGATGGCCGGCCGGAGCGCTAGTCCCAACTGCTGCACTAATATCAACAAGATGGGAAGGAAAGACAGGGGAAACACCAACATGACTTCACGGCTGCTGCCACACTCCTGGGAAGCAGATGACTTGGCAATCATCAGCTCTCCAGAATAGCTTCTTCCACCCAGGCAGCTTGGCAAGTAATGAAGTTCAATCACCAGCAAGGAATGCTGGATCAGTTGACCAAATAAAGGAAGAGGGAATGGTCGCATAATTAGCCTCAACTGGGTAGAGCACCTAGGAGCATGTAACTATATAAAGGAGAAGGGAATGGTCACAAGGTAGTTGGACCTGGGAAGAGAACTAAGGAGCATTGCGGCAACAGAAACTGGCATTAACTCCTACAATCCCAACGGAGGGAAACATGTTTAATATGAAGTATCAATACAGGAATGAGACACAGGTCCCACACCATGAAAATGTGAAACAGGCTCATGAGATGTTATATCGCGCAAAAACTTAAATTTTACCTATATAATCTCTATTAGTATTTCAGAGAGTTCAGCCAACATGGAGGCCGTGTTACGAGCAATTACATTAATGCTGTTGGGTAAGTACTAAAAAAAAATTAATTAAAAAACAATAAAAATATGGAAAAAAAATTAAAATATTTTATTGTTTTGTGCAGCTTTGATCTCAGTATGTCAGCACGGATCAGCAGTCTCAAGTAAGGATTTTTGTTATTAATTTTATGTGATTTTGTGATAATTGTTAAAAATTTCCAATGGAATGAGAATAAATAAAAAAAAAATCTGGCCGAGATTGACAATCTATGGAAGAATCTTGACAATCCAAGGAGAAATATTCAAAGATTGTTCAGCAAGTATTAGGGATTACACATCATATTTAAGGATTATTTAAACAATTACAAAGCACAACAAATGCATACTAATTATTATTAATATACAGAGTTAACCCAACGTATACTTTTTTTATACCTGTGTCTGCTACAACTACATTTCCCAGCAGCACTTGCTTCTCCTCAGTGCTGCAGACCCCCCTCTCCCTGTTCTGTGTATTCTGACCACCACCATCTCTCTAGGTACCGTCACACGGGGCAATTTTGCAAGCAATTTCACTGGCAATTTGCTGGTTGCAGTGAAATCATGGATACATGGTTCCATTTCTACACGGCAACAAAACAGAACCATGTATCCATGATTTCACTGCAACCAGCAAATTGCCAGTGAAATTGCTTGCAAAATTGCCCCGTGTGACGGTACCTTCTGAGTTATCATCAAGCTAATCTAAGTGTAGAATTCACCTTGTGTTTCTGTATACTCCCTGCTAATATAGTTCCCGCCTTGGGAGCAAATGCATATTTGCCTCCCGGCCCAGCCCACAACTGGTTCCCTGATTGGTGGATTTGATTTTCTGTGACCCACACCCATCTAGCGTCCTGTGTGGTTTTACATCATTAGCTGGTTCTAGCAAAGCTCAACTCTCCTGCACTTCTCCACAATGACAGTGTACAGCTGTGTGTTTGTTGCCTGCTGCTGACAAAATGAAAATGTTGCTCAATGAATGCATATATACAAAGGTCAGAAGACAATCCTTTGACCTATGCATCAATACAAGGGAATTTTGCAATTTAACATTTAAATTACTCATCTAGAACAAGGTCAACTCACTGCTGAAGTTTGGGGCTGTTCTCAAATCTTCAAAAACACCGTAATTTCTCTACTTTTTTCCCCCATGATCTAGGTCAGGTTCTCTACCCATATGGTGTTCCTCAAGGTGACAATACGACCCCCGTTCAAGATGATGGAGCATCCGGGGAAGTGCTGCTCTCCTTGGAATTTAAATTTTTTGGCAAAAAATACAAATCTCTCTATGTAAGGAGTTTTTATTGTTTTCATGTTTTCTTGGTCTGTTTGGTGATTGATTATGCACGAAGTTTATCATCTTCTCCTGGTCCATTACCATACTTAACAAAATGATTGGTGGCATCGTACAGTACATCAATCAGCTCGTCCCCTCTATGTAGAGCCCCATCCTGCAGTATGTCTTTCCTTTCAGACCTATACACAGCCCCATCCTACAGTATATCACTCCTCTCAGTCCCTATATGTAGAGCCCCATCCTGCAGTATGTCTCTCCTTTTAGCCACCTGAGCACAGCCCCATCCTACAGTACATCACTCCTCTCAGTCCCTGTATGTATAGCCCCATCCTGCAGTATATCTTTCCTCTTAGGGGAATCCTACAGTACATTACTCTGCTCAGCCCATTATACTACAGTCATGGCCAAAAGTTTTGAGAATGATACAAATATTAATTTTTACAAAGTCTACTGCTTCAGTTTTTCTAATGGCAATTTGCATATACTCCAGAATGTCATAAAGAGTGATCAGCTTAACAGCAATTACTTGCAAAGTCAATATTTGCCTAGAAAATGAACTTTAACCCCCAAAACACATTTCAACATCATTGCAGTCCTGCCTTAAAAGGAGCAGCTAACATCGTTTTAGTGATTGTTAGTGATTGTTCCATTAACACAGGTGTGTGTGTTGATGACAGGGATGGCGATCAATCAGTCATGATTAAGTAAGAATGACACCACTGGACACTTTAAAAGGAGGCTGGTGCTTGGTATCATTGTTTCTCTTCAGTTAACCATGGTTATCTCTAAAGAAACACGTGCAGCCATCATTGCACTGCACAAAAATGGCCTAACAGGGAAGAGTATCGCAGCTAGAAAGATTGCACCTCAGTCAACAATCTATCGCATCATCAAGAACTTCAAGGAGAGAGCTTCCATTGTTGTCAAAAAGGCTCCAGGGCGCCCAAGAAAGACCAGCAAGCGCCAGGACCGTATCTTAAAACTGTTTCAGCTGCGGGATCGGACTACCAGCAGTGCGGAGCTTGCTCAGGAATGGCAGCAGGCTGGTGTGAGAGCTTCTGCAAGCACTGTGAGGCGGAGACTCTTTGAGCAAGGCCTGGTTTCAAGGAGGGCAGCAAAGAAGCCACTTCTCTCCAGAAAAACCATCAGGGACCGACTGATATTCTGCAAAAGGTACAGGGGTGGACTGCTGAGGACTGGGGTAAAGGTACAGGGAGTGGACTGCTGAGGACTGGGGGAAAGGTACAGGGAGTGGACTGCTGAGGACTGGGGAAAGGTACAGGGAGTGGACTGCTGAGGACTGGGGTAAAGGTACAGGGAGTGGACTGCTGAGGACTGGGGGAAAGGTCCAGGGAGTGGACTGCTGAGAACTGGGGGAAAGGTACAGGGAGTGGACTGCTGAGGACTGGGGGAAAGGTACAGGGAGTGGACTGCTGAGGACTGGGGGAAAGGTCCAGGGAGTGGACTGCTGAGAACTGGGGGAAAGGTACAGGGAGTGGACTGCTGAGGACTGGGGAAAGGTACAGGGAGTGGACTGCTGAGGACTGGGGGAAAGGTACAGGGAGTGGACTGCTGAGGACTGGGGGAAAGGTACAGGAGTGGACTGCTGAGGACTGGGGGAAAGGTACAGGGAGTGGACTGCTGAGGACTGGGGGAAAGTCATGTTCTCTGATGAATCCCCTTTTCGATTGTTTGGGACATCTGGAAAACAGCTTATTCGGAGAAGAAGAGGTGAGCGCTACCACCAGTCTTGTCTCATGCCAACTGTAAAGCATCCTGAAACCATTCCTGTGTGGGGTTGCTTCTCAGCCAAGGGAATCGGCTCACTCACAGTCTTGCCTAAAAACACAGCCATGAATAAAGAACGGTACCAGAATGTCCTCCAAGAGCAACTTCTCCCAACCGGCCAAGAGCAGTTTGGCGCCCAACAATGCCTTTTCCAGCATGATGGAGCATCTTGCCATAAAGCAAAGGTGATAACTAAATGGCTCAGGGATCAAAACATAGAGATTTTGGGTCCATGGCCTGGAAACTCCCCAGATCTTAATCCCATTGAGAACTTGTGGTCAATCATCAAGAGACGGGTGGACAAACAAAAACCAGCAAATTCTGCCAAAATGCAAGCATTGATTATGCAAGAATGGAAGAATGGAAGAATGGAAGAATGGAGAATGGACGGCGATCAGTCAGGATTTGGTCCAGAAGATGATTGAGAGCAGCCAGGGAGAATTGCAGAGGTCCTGAAGAAGAAGGGGCAACACTGCAAATATTGACTTGCTGCATTAACTCATTCTAACTGTCAATAGAACCTTTTGGTGTCATAATATGATTGCAATTATATTTCTGTATGTGATAGAAACATCAGACAAACACAAATAAAAACCAGAGGGCAGCAGATAATGGGAATATATCATTTTGGTGTCATTCTCAAAACTTTTGGCCATGACTGTACAACCCTATCCTGTAGTATCTCTCTCCTTTTAGCCACCTGTACACAGCCCCATCCTACAGTACATCACGCCTCTCAGCATTTCTATATAAAGCCCCATCCTGCAGTATATCTCTCCTTTTAGTGGAATCCTACAATACATCACTCTGCTCAGCCCATCATTGTAGTGTCCCATCCTTTAGTATATCTCTCCTTTTAGTCACCAATACATAGCCCCTTCCTACAGTAAATCACTCCCCTCAGCCCCACTATGAAGAGCCCCATCCTGCAGTATATCACTCTACTCAGCCCCTCTAAGTACAGCCTCATCTTGCAGTATATCTCTCCTTCTTGACACTTATACACATCCCCATTCTGCAATATGTCACTCCACTTAGTCCCTCTATGTAGAGCCCCCATCCTGCAGTATATCACTCTTCTCAGCCCCTCTAAGTACAGTCCCATCTTGCAGTATATCTCTCTTTCTTGACACCTATACACAGCCCCATTCTGCACTATGTCGCTCCACTTAGTCCCTCTTTGTAGAGCCCCATCCTGCAGTATATCACTCTTCTCAGCGCTTCTAACTACAGCCCCATCCTGCAGTATTTCTCTCCTTTCTGACACCTATACACAGCCACATTCTACAGTACATCACTCCTCCTAGTCCCTCTATGTAAAGCCCCATCCTACAGTGTATCACTTAACTCAGCCCCTCTACATAAAGCCCCATCCTGCAGTATTTCTCTCTTTCTTGACACCTATACACAGGCCCATTCTGCAGTACATCACTCCTCCTAGCCCCTCTATGTAGAGCCCCATCCTGCAGTATATCACTCGTCTCAGCCCGTCTATGTAGAACCCCATCCTGCAGTATATCACTCTTCTCAGCTCCTCTAAGTAAAGCCCCATCCTGCAGTATTTCTCTCCTTTCTGACACCTATACACAGCCGCATTCTACAGTACATCACTCCATTCAGCCCCTCTATGTAGAGCTCCATCCTACAGTATATCACTCCACTCAGCCCCTCTATGTAGAGCTCCGTCCTACAGTATATCACTCCACTCAGCCCCTCTATGTAGAGCTCCGTCCTACAGTATATCACTCCACTCAGCCCCTCTATGTAGAGCTCCATCCCACAGTGTATCACTCCACTCAGCCCCTCTATGTAGAGCTCCATCCCACAGTGTATCACTCCACCCAGCCCCTCTATGTAGAACCCCATCCTGCAGTATATCTCTCTTTTCAGACCTATACACAGCCCCATGCTACAGTACACCACTCCTCTCAGTCCCTGTAGTTTAGACTTCCATCCTCGTCTCCCTGACTCCTGTGATAAGACATGGTGGTGGTACTTAGGAGGAGGTGTAATTTCCTCTTCTGCACATGACCATGTCAAATGTCCTCGCCAGGGGCCACGTTCCCTTTTAGAGAGAAAGCCTCTTTCATGATTCTTTTAAATATTTTAGTTTCCTTTTAACCTGTAGTGGTCCAGCAATATTTGTGGTCATCGCCACCTGTGGGTGATACGTGGTGTTTCGGATACGATCTTATCTGCTCCAATTACATGTATTCATTTTTTTTGCAGGTAAATAATAATGGACTGATTTCTTTCAAGAAGGCAGTGTCCCAATACACCCCGGACGCTTTCCCCCTGACTAATGGCGAAACGTTTGTCACCCCTTCTGGGGAGATGTGAACAATCGTTTGGGGGGCACCGTGTTCTACCGGGAGAGCACAGACCCTGATCTCCTGCAGAGGATATCAGCGGATATGAAGAAGCACCTGCCGGATCTGCACTATAAGGCCACATGGGCATTCGTGGCCACCTGGGATAAAGTCGCCTACTATGGTTCGAAATCTAAAAAGGTCAGATAGATAAAGTTATCAAAGCAACCAGATAGTAAAAATGCCAGTGCTGATGCCAAACCATCCCCGGGTATCACCTGTAAGAATATTGTTTTACTAATAGCAAACTTTGTAAACTGTTATTACACTTTTCATCACATGTCCTCCATTAGGTGAACACCTTCCAGGCCGTCCTCACCAGTGACGGATATAATTATATCGCCATCCTAAATTATGGTGGGATCGAATGGACGACCGGGACGGCCAGTGATGGAAACCCCGAGACCGGACTGGGTGGGATCCCGGCACAGGTGCGTCAAACAAGCGTTGTGTAATACCACCACCTACTGGTGATCTTTGGTATTGCAGCAAATATTTGCAAGGTGTGTTTTCTTTCGGACATTCCACAGATACATTGTAAGGGCAGAATCATGTGTCTGTTTTTGATCTCCATAAGGAAATTAAGGTGTCCGTGTGAGTCATCTGTGTATCATCCGTGTGTTATCCATGTGTCCATGAGACATCCGTGTGACACATACCAGAAAAAAACATGTCACTGAAATGAGTGATGTATTATGTGTAAAAGATGTGCAAAGATAAATAAATGATCAATGATAATAAATGGAGAGAAAAATAGAGATAGGTAGATGGAAAGAAGAGATGTATAGATAGATAGATCATAGATAGATGGAAAGGATAGATAGATTATAGATAGATGATAGATAGAATAGATAGATAGATAGATAGATAGATAGATAGATAGATAGATAGATAAATAGATATAATAAACTGACTGCAGCACTCCTTCATAGAGGTTCAAGATACCTTTATTGGGCCATCAGGAGAATAGATAGATGTATAAATAGATGTCAAACACCTATATAATATTGTCCCCCCTACACATTGTAAGCTTGCACCCTTTAGTGCCTTTGTTTTGACACTAAAGAGTGTTTAGCCTTGTATTTAGGGAAAAAATGAATAATTATTTACAAAAAAAAATTATGTGGTTCCCCCCTATTTTTGATTGCCAGCTAGAGTAAAGCAGACGGCTGCAGCCTGCAGACAACAGCTAGCGGCTTGATCTTGGCTGGTAATCCAAAACAGAGGTCACCCCACGCTATTTTGCAAATGATTTATCGATAAATAAATCATTTGAAACAATTGACGTACAGTCCCCCCATTTTGGACAACCAGCCAAGTTAAAACCGACAGCTGGGGTCTGGTATTCTCAGAGTGGGAATGGCCATGGTTATAAGCCCTCACTAGCTTAAAAATAGCAGGCTGTAATCCATAGGAAAGAGAGGATGGCGGTACTCGTGTTTCCTGGCTGCAAACCAACTTTATTAAACCATGTGTATAACATTCAAGGGTGCAGGGAGGGAGGTGCTGAAGTGACAGTCACCGTTTTGCGGGTAACTTCCGCTTCTACGGGCTCTCGCTTCAGCACCTCCCTCCCTGCACCCTTGAATGTTATACACATGGTTTAATAAAGTCAGTTTGCAACCAGGAGACACAAGTGCCGCCATCCTCTCTTTCAGTCTGTACAGCTGGGGCTGAGCAACGTGTGCCTGGACACCATCTTGCTAAGTGAAGGATTGAATACAGGCCAGTGCCCGGTTTCACATCTTAATGATTGCTTAAAAATAGCAGGTCGTAGCCGCCCCAGAAATAGCGCCTCCATAAGATGAACCAATCCTGGTGCTTTACCCAGCACTTCCCGCTGCCCTGGTGCAGTGGCAAATGGTGTAATAGATGGAGTTCATGACAGCTGAGAATTGACAGCTTTCATCAAGCCCTGGATTAGTAATGTTCAGGCGACTAATTCTATAAGTAAATAATTAAAAAACACAGAAAAATTCTTTATTTGAAATAAAACACAGAGAAAAATCCTTTATTTGAAATAAAACACACAGGCAACCCTCTTTTACCCATTTATTAACCCCAAATATGCCCAGTCTTGATGGTAAATCCACAACACTATGTCTCCAACTCTGCTACATCACACTGAGCGGTTAGACTAGACCGTTCGGCACGAGTGGCGTTCTCGCAACAACAAAGTCGCGGTTGTGAGCAGTGATGTCAGACTGTTCATCTGAGGTCACAGCTGGCGCAGTTACCACGGTACTTCAGCCGTGACCTCAGTTGAACTCTTGCACGTCACCGCTCAAACAGCCGGCTGTCAGTGTTAGTGCTGCTTGTGATGAGTGGACACTGTCATGTCTCTGCTCATCACGATGTTGCCGAGCTTCAGAGCTTCATTGAGGAAAATCGTATTGTGGATTACTGTTGGAGCTGGGTATGTTTAGGGTTAATAAATGGGTAAAAGAAGGATGTTTGTGTGTTTTATTTCAAATATAGGATTTTACTATGAGTGTTTTCAACTATTTACTTATAGGATTGATAATGTGAGGGTTTAATAGAGGCCTGAACAATACCAAGCTAATGACAGCTATCAATATTCAGCTGTCATTAACACCTTCTATCACCCCGATTGCCACTGCACTAGGGCAAAAAAGGGTAAAGCACCAGGATTTGGCGCTTCTAATGAATGGGCCAATTTCTTGGGTGGCTTAGGGCTGCTATTCTTACCCTGGGGGGCAATAACTATGTGAATATGTGAATGTGAATGTGGTTGATACCCAGAGCCATGTGATTTATCTTGGCTGACTATTAAATTGATTGGGGAACCCACATCATTTTTTTAAATTATTTATTTAAATAATTGAAAAAAAAAACATATTGGGTCCTCCTATATGTGATACTCAGTCAATATAAAGTGCACAGCTGGGGGCTGCAGGCCGCAGATGGCTGCTTTATCTGTGCTGAGAATCAAAAATACAGGAGACACTCATGCAATTTATTTTCAATGATTTATTTTTCACACATATGACAGTGGATTAATTCCAACCAATCACAAACACTGGTACAGTCTGTCTCAACAGTCAATCACAGACTCTGTCACAGAGAGTGGGTGCCTGTGATTGGCTGTTGGAGTCAGTGCAGTGAATATGCATGAGGCATAATGAGCAAGACCTGGAAGCAAGCAGCAGGAGACTGGTAAGTATACCATTTATTTCAGTGACATGCATTTGTCTTTGGTACGTGTCACATAGATCACATCTATGTGCAGTCCGTGTGGTATCGATGCTGCCAGTGACTCACCCAGGGATCTATAGGAATTCGGTACTTGGGCGTTGAGGTGGGGGTGCTGTCTCGGTGGCTGGTGCCCGGGCCCGTAGCCCTGGGGGTGCAGCTGAATAAAGAGAAAAATAATAAAAGAATTGTGACGCACCTATGGAATCTGGTGAAGGCACCAGTGCTGCGGCAGACCTCCGAGGATCATGGAGCGGGGTCACTGGGGCAGTGATGAGGTGACGGGGATTTGCACAGGGAGGTGATTAGGCAGCCGGACCACTGTGATAGTCTCTAGACCGGACGGTTTCAGGGATGGACAAACTGACACACACTGTGGTTCGTTTCTGTACCTTTACTGATGGTTTAGGGTACGTTCCAGGTGGTCGGGAGGCACTTCTGGATTTCCACAGTGAGTGGTGTATTAGGCCTCCTTGTCGCTTTTCCCTTGTTAAAGTCTCTGACCCGTGTGAAACTAAGCCTGACCTCCTCTGTGTCTTTCTCTCACCCGCCTTGTTGTGTCGAGAACCTTTGTGTGGGCTACCTCTATGACTTCTCCTGCGGTCCCTGGCTCCCCTATTGGTTGCGTCACAGGTGTCCGGGAGACTGGAGTCTCCTCGGTGAACCGGCGGTATTTCTGCTTGGCTTGATGCTCTCCTTCAGACTCGGACTTCGGTGTCTGGGTTGCTTCCTGGGGTGAACCGGTATGGCTCCTCTTCCCCCAGTCTGCTCCTCTACTCCTTAAGCCTTGCCTTCGACCTCACTTGCAGGCTCTCACACTGGCTAGGCTGGCCAACTGGCTCGGACCTAGCATGGCTCCGACACACCAGGACATCTTCACAGTTCTCCTAGCGACTGCACACTCTGGCTAACTCCGCCCCCTGCACCAGTATTTATAGGGGATCTTGCTTAAAGGCAGCAAGTGGAGCTCCCTCTACTGTTCTGGGGTGGAAGGTGTTGTGTGTATGTGGGTTACCTGTTGTGGAAATCCATCCATGCCGTAGGTGGTCCTGTGGTTACCTGTAATAGCAGGGTGCCACACCAGTGAAAAACGGACATGCCTCCGAGTGGAGCACACGGATACATGTTTGCAAGGACACGGACGTGTGACAATTCCTATACAATTCAATGTGTCTTCATGTGTCCGGTCCGTGTAAAAACAGACGCCACACATACCGGAACGCGGAGGTGTAACGCTGGCCTAACACTGTGATATTCCACTGGAATCTGATGGGAGGGAAGTTATGCGTATGTATCTCATTCACAGGCTGGATTCAACAGCGGAGATGCCACTCATTACTTCAATATCCCCGGATCCAGAACTAACGAGGTGCTGAACATCCAGAAAACATCTAATGTCAATTGCCCCGGACGATGGGTGTTCCGGGTCGATGACTTTAAGGTTCCCGGAGGCTGCATCTTCCAAGGTATTTATTCATTTATCACAAGACTAGACAGGGCCTGATTCTATTACATCAGGTGATTCTAGAATGTGAGCCATTATACATTGGTTGAATTATGTTGTTAATGTTTTAGGTTACGAAATTAAACAAAAACAGATGTGTTTAAAACTCTGCGATAGCGGTCGGGATGGCCCATCTTGGCGTAGATTTTGACTGATCAACCAAACTTATGGGCTTCTTCACATTCCAGTTTAACTGCCTTTTTAATTTATATGAAGTCCTATAGGTGGCGCTGTTTTCTTTGACTGATCAAACTTATAGGTTTCTTTACATTCCAGTTTAACTGCTTTTTGTAATTTACACAATGTCCTATAGGTGGAGCTGATTTCTTTGACTGATCAATGAAACTTATGGGCTTCTTCACATTCCAGTTTAACTGTCTCTTGTAATTTATACGATGTTTCTGACTAATCAACCAAACTTGCCTGATCAACCAAACTTATGGGCTTCTTCATATTCCAGCTTAAATGCCCTTTGTTATTTACACAATGTCCTATAAGTGGCGCTGTTTTCTTTGACTGATCAACCAAATGTATGGACTTCTTCACAATCCAGTTTAACTGCCTTTTGTAACTTACACAATGTCCTATAGGTGGCGCTGATTTCTTTGACTACTCAACCAAACTTATGGGCTTCTGCACTTTCCAGTTTAACTGTCTTTTGTAATTTATACAATGTTCCTGACTGATCAACGAAACTTGTCTGATCAACCAAATTTATGGGCTTCTTCACATTTCAGTATAACTACCGTACCTTTTGTAATTTACACATTGAGTCACGCTGTTTTCTTTGACCGATCAACTAAACTTGCCTGTTCAACTAAACTATGGGATTCTTCACATTTCAGTTTAACTGCCTTTTGTAATTTGCACAATGTTTCTGACTGATCAACCAATCTATGGGCTTCTTCACATTCCAGTTTACATGATGTTCAATAGGACATTGGAAGCTTCTTTCTTTGCAGCATTTTTTCTACACCTGCCTAAAGCGTTTGCACAGCGCATTATGTTCAGGGGTTGCATATGACAGGGCGCATAGTGTGCTTCTGTGTCACATACCCACTTCTCAGCACGTGATTTCGGGTTGCACCTATAAAGGTTAATCAATCTTCTCTCACTCAATCCAGCACTCAACCTCTGTCCTATGTTGAAGGGAGCATAAATCACACCCCGACTCAGACTGCACACCCCGCTTCACACACACGCTGCCACCTCTCACCAGATTTGGGGCGATGAGTCCCCCTCAACTAAGACTATCAGACAATCAACAAGATCACACCCTCTCTAGGGTTATGGGTTCTTTAGAGCATACAAGGTTCATTCTTATTAAATTTTAATCTTTATTATAAAAGGTACAGCGCTTACGATAAAAAGATATAAAAAATGACATACAAATATGCAAAAACAGTTATAAAATAAAAAGGGAGAAACTTACAGAAAGCCTAATCTTTGCAGCTGGCATTTTGTATCCCATTGGGGAGGGAGCAAAATGGAATGTTGTTCAAAGCAGTGTTTCAGCTGCCCCAAAATCTGTGACAAAGAACTCCTGGCTTGCCTGGGTTCTTATAGCGTTTGGCGTGAGGTCAGATTTCTGCCACAACCTTGGATTGCAATATTCAAATTCTGGGACTGTGATTGGAGCCCTCATTAATTTAGCTATACATACATTATTTTTTAAGATAAACCCTATCTCAATCCCTTCTCTTTCCCTTTGGAGCTCGCTATTTGGAATGGTCTCTCTCTTAATTCACACTCTTTCCCTTTGAAGCTCGCTATAGGTGTGAAGGTTGTTTTATTACCATGCTGGCAGGATGCCCCCTGGTGAGACTGGACTCAGCTAGCTGGATAACATAGGTTGTGACCTTTGTGCAGTGTTGTAGAGTTTAACTCTTAGTGTCCATTCCCCTCAGAATCATATTTCACTACATTCTGCATTTTTTGTTTTCTGTCTCTATTTATGCTACTTTTCATTATTTCTTTATAACAGCAAAGTTCGCTAAGGAAGGTGAAGACTTCTGGACCGAGGCATCATGCAGCACTAGGTGCCAGTGTAAGGGTGGTAAGGTGACCTGTGCGGAGGAGTCCTGCCCGCAGTCTAGCACCTGTGAAGCCTCAGGATCCTTCTTCATCTGCAAGATCCAAAAAAAGATTTGCTTCTAAGTCATCCATTGTAACATCTGATATCCCAAATCTGCCTAAATGCAAAATGAAATCTTGTCATAATCATTAAACTCTGTCCTAGCCCTTCACAACCTATCAGGCAACCAATGGTATAAAACCCAGAGAGGTCCCATAGAGCGGTGGGGAGACGCCTCATGGTCTATAGTGTCCACTCGCCATAGATGTCCTTCCCAACTGTAATTATTCCATAGAGAACGTCTTGTGATAATAAAACAATTCTGACCAGGTGCTGCGTCCTATGTGTACTCCACCATGTCACAGTATAGGGATAATGCACACAGCGAAGAAAGACAGACAGCAGGACATAGACACAAATGGATAAACTCCAACTTGAAGGTTGCAGCAAAACACCAGGATTGCAAACCTCAGGACTCCAGTAGCTTCCAGTGACTTCCCCACTCCACAGTGGTCAGCATAGAAATATCTATTACCAGCATCAGGTGATAGATCATGTGACTATTTAAAGGGAACCTGTCACCGCCCTTTGGGCATTTTAAACTGTGCCCACCAGCTTACACATAATGTAAATGGGTTCTCATAACCTCTATGTCCCAGACTGGCCCTCATACTGTACCTGAGATATAAACTTATATCCGTCCAGCGCTGGCCTCCTAAAAGGTCGGGAGACTGCTATATGGTCCAGATATATTAAATTTCCTCGCCGCTCCCCTGGCTGCAAAACCGGTCCTGCAATTTGAAAATTCCCGCCCCTCCTCTAGCCAGCGCTTGAGTTACAGGAGCACTCACGCCTGCGCAGTGGAGCCGCTGGAGCAGGTGACCACACTCCTCCATTGAAGATAGTGCCTACGTCTCGCGAGATTTGTGAAGTCTCACGACACTTCCGCACTTCAATAGAGGAACTCAGTGGCATATCTTGAAGCTCATGGGCCCCAATGCAAAAGCTCCAATGAAGCCCCCAATTATTGCAAGTCTTTAATAGTGTTGGGCTTTTCATATAGGCCATAGGGACTTTTGGGCCCTCCAGACACCAGGGCCTGGGTGCGACTACAACCACTGTTTGTCTGTCATAGTCTCAGGGGTGGGCTGGCATGGGGGGCAGGGATGCAGATGCTCCCCAGGCCACTCTCCCGGCAGCTGTACAGGGCCAGCCGCATGCTGGATGATGGATGTCAGTATTACTACTAGGCGATGAAGGGCTAAGCACTACCATGAGAATGGGAATTAAAGGATTCCTGTAAAGTGGGCGGGAGAATGAAACTCACAGGCTTCCAGTAAAGTGGGAGAGGAGAATGGGACTTACAGGCTTCCTGTAAAGTGGGGAAGGTGGGACTTACAGGCTTCCTGTAAAGTGTGGGGGGGGGAATGGGACTTACAGGCTTCTGTAAAGTGAGGGGGGGAATGGGACTTACAGGCTTCCTGTAAAGTGGGGGAAGGTGGGACTTACAGGCTTCCTGTAAAGTGTGGGGGGGAATGGGACTTACAGGCTTTCTGTAAAGTGTGGGGGGAATGGGACTTACAGGCTTACTGTAAAGTGGGGGGGGGAAAGTGGGACTTACAGGCTTCCTGTAAAGTGGGGGAAGGTGGGACTTACAGGCTTCCTGTAAAGTGGGGGAGGTGGGACTTACAGGCTTCCTGTAAAGTGTGGGGGGGAATGGGACTTACAGGCTTTCTGTAAAGTGGGGGGGAATGGGACTTACAGGCTTCCTGTAAAGTGGGGGGAGGGACTGGGACTTACAGGCTTCCTGTAAAGTGGGGGGGAATGGGACTTACAGGCTTCCTGTAAAGTGGGGGGAGGGACTGGGACTTACAGGCTTCCTGTAAAGTGGGGGGGAATGGGACGTACAGGCTTCCTGTAAAGTGGGGGGAGGGACTGGGACTTACAGGCTTCCTGTAAAGTGGGGGGAGGGACTGGGACTTACAGGCTTCCTGTAAAGTGGGGGGAGGGACTGGGACTTACAGGCTTCCTGTAAAGTGGGGGGGAATGGGACTTACAGGCTTCCTGTAAAGTGGGGGGAGGGACTGGGACTTACAGGCTTCCTGTAAAGTGGGGGGAGGGACTGGGACTTACAGGCTTCCTGTAAAGTAGGCAGGGTCAGGAGAGCTCACAGGCTTTCCTGTAAAGTGGGCGGAGTTAGGAGGACTCACAGGCTTACTGTAAGGTGGGTGTGGTCAGGACGACTCACAGGCTTCATGTAAAGTGGGCGGGAGAAAATGGAACTCACAAGCTTCCTGTAAAGTGGGCAGAGTCAGGAGGACTCACAGGCTTCCTGTAAGGTGGGCGGGGTCAGGAGGACTCACAGGCTTCCTGTAAGGTGGGCGGAGAAAATGGAACTCACGGGTTTCCTGTAAAGTGGGCGGAGTCAGGAGGACTCACATGCTTCCTGTAAAGCGGGCGGGGTCAACAAGACTCACAGGCTTTCTGCATGAACAGTTTTTTGTATAAAATTATCCAGAGAAATCATAGAAAACCATATATCATCGGGTTCAGAATCTTTAGCTCTATCTAATGCTGCTCTAATATAAAGCCCAAAAGATCTACGTGAAATGTAGGATTCCTCTTTGTATGAAATAAAAACCAATGAAAATTGTTATTTTTACAGCATAAAATTTGCTTTAATCACAGTCAGTTGGTTATCCCAGTGATGGTGTGCCTACATTGTCAGATTATGAGAAAAGTCAGATTATTGGAAACAGGCTAATGCGATTTACATTTGTATGATGAATTGTGTTAATGACAGATCATAGAGTAGAATGACGAGACAAATACAACTATTCTGGTGATTGGAATCGGATGACATCTTGCTTTATTACCATGTGATAGATACAGAAGAGTCTCCCTAAGGCCCCTCACACGTGGACATAAAAAAGACATGTGTGGCACGTTCCACTTTGTCTATCCATGTGTACCCGAAAAGAACAAAGGACACTGAAATGAATGGGGGTTTTTATGTGCTAAAAATGTGCAAAGATAGATAGATGATCTATAGATAGATAGACAGACAGACAGACAGACAGACAGATAGATAGATAGATAGATTGATAGATGGTAGATAGATAGATAGATAGATAGATAATAGATACATAGATGGTAAATGATAAAAAGATAGCTAATCGATAGATGATAAACAGATAAATAATAGATAATAGATAATAAACAGATGATAAATAGATAATAGATATAGATAATAGATACATGATAGATAGATAGATGGTAAATGATACAGAGCTAATAGATAGAGATAGATAGATAGATAGATAGATAGATAGATAGATAGATAGATAGATAGATAGATAGATAGAGCATCACATGAGATGCTCTAATTTTGGTGCTTTGCCTCCGCTCTTCTTGGTTGCCCAGGTGTGGTGGCAATTGGGGTAATGGTTTTTGGCGTTTAGGTCAGTTGTGTTGTGTCAACACTTGCCTGGTTCACTAACTTATTGAAAAAAAAAAATGCTGGTCCGACGTAGTCCAGCAATTCCAACGTAGTCCACAAAAGTAAACCTGCGAAAAAAGAATGCGCATGTAGGGTCTTATCTCAATTAAACACTTTTGCTTTGTGATGTGGAATTGCTCACCTTTTTCAGTTGTGAAACCAACAACTGGTAGAAAAGCGTTAAGGCAGCTGCTGCAGGGACCGCACTCCCACCGGTAGCCGTGGTTGTGATGCAGATATTCTTGGACGAAGTGCCTCAATGTCCGCGCTGCTGCTCCAGGATCAAAAGAACAAAGACAAAGGGATGTCTGGATCAGCTCAAGCCTTTATTATCCGACGCGTTTAAGAGACACATACCGAGCTCCTTCCTCAAATGTTCCCTGTGTCTTGGTTCCTTTGATCCTGGAGCAGCAGCGCGGACATTGAGGCACTTCGTCCAAGAATATGTACAAAAGTAAACCTAAAAGACTTAAAAAGAAATAAAAGCAAGACTCCGTTTCTCATTCCCTAGTCTAATCGAAAGCAAAGTTCCCAGGTCCAATGTAGTCCAGCACTTTCACGATGTACCTCGATTACATAGTACATAGATCAAAGGCTTAGAAGTCTCAGAACGAGGCTCCAGAGACTTTGAGCAGCAGTCACTCCCAGCTCAAGCTGCACTCTGTGAAGCCTAGCGACTGTGATGAGCAGTGATGTCAAGAACTGATGCAGCGTGAGCAGGAAGTGGGTTTTGCTATAAGACTATGGAGCCTCATTCTGAGCCTTGTTCTGAGGCTCTTTAGCCTTTGATCTATGTATTATGTAATCGACGAACATCGTGGAAGCGCTGGACTATATCAGAGCAGGGAACTTTGCTTTTGATTAAATTGATGAACGAGGGACAGTGTCTTGTTTTTATTTCCCTCTTTTTATGCTTTCATATTTCTTTTTGTGGATTTTGTCAGAATCACTAGACTACATCGCACTTACATGGCTTTTTTAATCTTTTTTTATAAATTGGTGAACTAGAGAGTGTTTAAGTATTTTTGTGTGTGTTTTAATCTTTTAATTTACTGGGTTAGTAGTAGGGGTGTCTAGTAGACGCCTCTACATTACTAACCCTGAGATTGATGCCAGCTGACATTACACAGCTGACATCAACACCTAATATATTACCCTATTTGCCATCGCACCAGGGCACTCGGGAAGAGCAGAGTAAAGTGACAGAATTGGAGCATCTAATGTGATGTGCCACTTCTGGTGCAACTGTGGGCTGGTATATTTAGGCGAGGAAGGGACAAATAATCATGGACCTTCCAAGCCTGATAATAGCAGCCTGCAGCTGTCTGCTTTACCTTGACTGGTTATCAACAATGGGGGGAACTTCATGATGCTTTTTGCATTTAAATATTTATTTGGTTAATATCTGTGTAATCAAATATGTATCTATTATCTATCTTTCTATTATCTTTGCACATCTTTAACATTTAAAAATCATTAATTTCTTGAATGGATTTAATTCTGGTACGTGTCAAACAGATATGTGGAGGAGGCCTAAGGGGTACATTCAACTAAAGATTTTCTCATTAGGCATTTTAAGTGACAATCAAAGAAACATCCCGAAAACATAGAATGACTCAAAATGAATCTCCAGCTCCTTAGATCTAAAGTAAAAATTAAGAAACTACTATAAGCCCCAATTCAAAAGCAGATCACACCCCATGTTGACTTCTACATTTTTGGAGTGCTCCATGAAACTACAATTGGGTCCTTTAACTCGATCTTCAGCAGCGCCGTGCTTCCGAGGCACTCGGCTTGCTGCTTACTCGGGGGCAGTGCCATCCTGATGATTGACAGTTCGGACCAGCAGCATGTTTAGGAAGAGCGAGTAGTAATAGCCTCAGATTTGGACCAGTGGCATAACTTGAAACTCATGGGCCCCTATGCGAAGGCTTCGACGGGGCCCCCAATTATTGCAAATCTTTGATAACGGTAGTCTTTTTCTATAGGCGAAAGGGACATTTGGGGCCTCCCCTAGGCTCCAGGGCCCGGGTTTTGTAGTTACGCCCCTGGCAGTGGCGGACCCTGATCCCGGAGGGCCCTGGTGTAGCCATAGTGAGGAGCGGGAAGGGGGTGCTAGTGGTTGTTGGCGAGGAGCGGGGGTGTTTCTAGATGCGGCTCTCCTACCTGCGCTGAGCCGCCAGATGCAGTGGAACCGGGGCGGAAGAAAAGAGGAGGGCGAGATCAGCCAAGGGAGGCAGGAATCTTCCCTCAATGACCCTCTTCTCCTCTGACATGGGGTTACGGGGGTCGGCTGGGGGCCCCCCTGCAGGCTTGAGGGGCCCCCTAGCCGGTCGGGGCCCTGGTGCAGCTGAACCAGCTGCACCACGGTAGGTCCACCCCTGGCCCCTGGCTCTAACAAAGTACTTTGAAAGAGTAATGAATCCAACGCAAGTCAATGGGGAACTCACTCGGAGCTCTCCATACCCGAAAATCTTACTACTCTCTAATCACTAATTACTAGTCCAAACTGCAGCATTGGAGGAACGCAGGGAAAGTGAAGTGAGACAGATGAAGCTTCAGAGCGGCACTCGTAGGCTCTATCACAAAGAGCTTGTAAGCGCTGCACTTGTTGCCTAGAAGACCAGTCACCATTGGCAAACTTTAGAGGTGGCCGGTAATCTGAGCAATGAGAGCTCCTTTGCATAGTTTTTCTATGGAGCCTAAAGACACCATACACATCTGGTCTACAGAAGAAGAAGGAGTCCCTCAACCCAGAAGAAAGAAAGAAAATATATGGATAGAAAGAATTTGCCGAATTCCTTTCCTAATTTATCCGACATCGGACACATTGTTGGTCCTCCTCGGTAAGTCTTGAGGTGTTTCCCATTTGATATCCCAGTTGTCGCTCAAGTTTTTGGTCAAGTCGTTGGAGCTTCTTCTTGGTAGACTTCCCACCTCGAAACCTCCAATTTCTTATCCAAAAATTTGAGCAGGACGTGCGAGGAAGAGAAAGTGGGAGAAAGTGCTGTTATGTTTGACGAGCATTGACCTCCTAACTTTCGATGGAAGGGTTTGGAGACCAGAGTGACACACCATGGAAGGTAGCAGAGAATAGATGGTTAGGGACTTGACCGAATTTCCATCATGGAAGGTCGGACGTGAGGGAGTCTGGACACTTTTTTGGGGACTTTTTGCAAAAAGCAATGGTGGAAAGTAAAATGATAGCTTTGTTCTATCTTCTCTACCTAAATAACATTGTGTAATAAAGCTGATAGACTGAGAAAGGAAGGCGAACGTGGGAGGCAGAGTCAAGGCTCCGAGACCCATCACGAGATCTTCAGGTGGAGATCTAGCAGTCTTCCTCATCGATTTGGCACGAGAAGTGTCGTCCTGATGGCACACAGACGAAGCCTTCATCGCATGACTTGTGCTCGTCACACAGCACTTTCCCGCTTCGCCTGCAGTTACACTGGGTGGTACAACCTCCGTCGGTGAACATGCTTTCTCCAAAACGTAGGAAACTATCTGCAGACAGAAGAAAAAAGAAAAACAGCTGACACATTAGCTCAATAAACTTCATAATTATATTTAGTTTCTCCGTTGGTTGAGGTCACACTGATTGTAGTTCATCCATGGATATCAATTCTACAAGTATAGTCTACTCCTAGTGATACGGAACCTCCAGGTTGGGTATTGACGACCCTTCTTTACTGAAAACCTGGAATATTTAGCTCGGACTGGAAACTAAAGAAGATTTCTTTATATATAAATATACATATTCATTATAATAAATGATCTCTTCAACTTAAAGACATTGATGACCTATTTCTAGGATCAATGAGGGTCTAGCAACTGGAAACCCAACCAACCCAAAGAACACAGGGGCAACACATCCATCGAGCTCTCCAATATTACACCACAGTAAGACTTTGTTGGGTCATGATGGTGTTAAAGTGATAAACAATGGGGGACTCGGGACAAATGAGGTTTCCTGTCTCTATATATAATTGCTCAGTGTCTCCTCCACTTCCATCTGGATGTCGCCTTTGTCACTTCCACCGGCGCCATATTTCTACATCCATGTGATGGGTATGGAAATATGGCGGCGCGCTACTCACTCGCCCTATCACCCCTGCCCGGTCCCCGCAGTCCCCCCCACTAACCCAACGCCGCAGCCCCCGCCAGCCATCGCCCCCACCGCTGATAAGCTGAGACCGACTTACAGGACCTGTGGTGATGTCATGATCATGGGCAGAGCAAGGTCATATGATCATGAAGTCACATCAGGATCTTGGGCAGAACGGATGGAGGAGCACAGCAGCAGCAGCAGGAGCCAGGTACTGCAGGGGCAGCTCACTCTCACCCTACACCACGGTCACACCACACTCACCCTGCACTCACTCACTCTGCACTCACTCTTCAGCTGCACTCACACTGCACTACACTCAACCTACACTCACTCACCCTACGCTCACTCAGCCCACATTCAGCCTGCACTCACTCAGCCTGCACTCAGCCTGCCCTCACTTAACCCACACCACAGTCAGCCCACACTCATTCAGCCTGCACTCAGCCCGCACTACGGTCACCCCGCACTACAGTCATCCCGCACTCAGCCTGCCCTCACACAGCCTGCACCACGGTCAGCCTGCACCACGGTCAGCCCCGCACCATGGTCAGCCTGCACTCAGCCCGCACAAGAGTCACCCCGCACTACGGTCATCCCACACTCACACAGCCAGCACTCACTCAGCCTGCCCTCATTCAGCCTGCCTTAACTCAGTCTGCACCATGATCAGCCCGCACTCATTTAGCCTGCACTCACCCTGCATTCAGCCCACACAATGATCATCCTACACTCAGCCTGCCCTCACTCAGCTTGCCCTCACTCAGCATGCCCTCACTCAGCATGCCCTCACTCAGCATGCCCTCACCCTGCACTCAGCCCTCACCATGGTCACCCTGCACATAGCCCGCACTCACCCCGCACTATGGTCATCCCGCACTCAGCCTGCCCTCACTCAGCCTGCGCTCACTCAGCCTGCCCTCACTCAGCCTGCACTCACTCAGCCTGCACTCACTCAGCCTGCACTCACTCAGCCTGCCCTCACTCAGCCTGCCCTCACTTAGCATGCCCTCACTCAGCATGCCCTCACTCAGGCCACACCACAGTCAGCCTGCACTCACAGCCTGCCTTCACTCAGCCTGCACCACGGTCAGCCTGCACTCAGCCCACACTACGGTCACCCTGCACTACAGTCATCCTGCACTCAGCCTGCCCTCACTCAGCCTGCCCTCACTCAGCTTGCCCTCACTCAGCTTGCCCTCACTCAGCTTGCCCTCACTCAGCATGCCCTCACTCAGCCCACACCACGGTCAGCCTGCACTCACTCAGCCTGCCCTGACTCAGCCCACACCATGGTCAGTTTGTCCTCACTCAGCCCGCACCACGGTCAGCCTGTTCTCACTCAGCCCACACCACAGTCAGCCCTGCAGTCATTCAGTCTGCCCTCACTCAGCCCGCACCATGGTCACCCTGCACTCACTCAGCCCGCACCATGGTCACCCCACAACACTGGGGGGACAGAGATGAGGCAGCACTGAGCGGGCAGAGAGCAAGGGGGAAAAAACAGCAAGCAAGGGAGAGACCGCACAGGGAGGACAGGCAAATGCTACCACCAGTGCCATAGAGTCTGCCCCCATCATGATGTCATTACTCAACCGATGCGATAAAATCGGGCTCCCATCTAGTTATAGATATTGATTACCTCTTTCTAGGATTAATGAGGGTTTAATGACTGGAAAACCAACCAACCCAAAGAACACAGGGTCAAGACATCCATGAGGCTCTCCATTATCACACAACAGTAGGGCTGTGTTGAGTAAAGAATGGTGTTAAAGAGATGAAAAGCCATTGGGGTCGCTTTACATTACCTAGAGATGCGTACACTTTGCTGTAAGACCAAGTCTGGACTACCACTGGTCAAAATTGGTAGATCATCCTATCAATATGTCTTTGTTTTATGTAGAAGCAGCCAACATGGTAAACTGCCGCTTTTGGTGATGAAGCATGGGGGTCTCGGGACCAAAAGGGATTTTAATATACTGTAGATGTCAATGAGCTATTTCTATGATCAATGAGGGTCTGACGACTAGAAACCCAACCAGCCTAAAAAACACAGGGGCAAAATACCCATAAGGCCAGCTGGGATCACACAACAGTAGGACTGCGTTGGGTCATGAATGGTGCTTAAGTGACAAAAGGCCATTGGGGGTCTCTTTAACTTACCTATAGATGCATACACTTTGTTCTAAGACCAAGTCAGGACCACCATTGGTTAGGATTGGTGAACCATCCTATCAATATGTCTTTGTGTTATGTAGACGCTGCCAACATGGTAAACTGCCACTTTGGTGATGAGGAATGATGGACTCGGTATGAAAGGAAGTTTTCCTATTAGGATCAATGAGTTTCAAACTACTTGAAACCCAACCAGCCCAACGAGCACAGGGGTAAAACATCCATCGTGCCATCCGGTTTCACACAAAAGTATGACTGTGTTGAGTAAAGTGTGTTGGTAAAGAGATGAAAAGCCATTGGAGTCACTTTACATTATATAGATCTGCATACAGTTTGCTCTGTGACCAAGACTGGGCCCCTATTAGTGGAAATGGGTGGAACATCCTATCAATATGTCTTCATAGCCAAGATGGTAAACTGCCACTCTGTTGATGAGGAATGGGGGACTCAGTACCAAAGGGGGTTTTCCTCTTATGGACATTGATGACCTATTTCTAGGATCAATGAGGGTTTAATGACTGGAAACCCAACCAACCCAAAGAATACAGGATCAAGATAGCCAACTGACTCTCCGGTATCACACAACAGTAGGACTGTGTTGGGCTGTAAATGGTGCTAAAGTGACAAAATGCCATTGGGACCTCTATACATTACATAGAGATGAGTACACTTTGCTGTAAGACCAAGTCTGGATCCCTCTAGTCAAAATTGGTGAAACAGCCTACTAATAAGTCTTTGTTTCATGCAGAAGCACCCAACATGCTAAACTGCTGCTCTGGTGATGAGGACTTGGGACTTCCTCATACTTGTGCATGAGGGTGACATCTGTGACAACACAGCCTTTTTCAATGTGTGTTGTGGGTTAATATTCTTAATTAGGCCAGACATATTGGTCTTTAGTTTGCTAACTCATGTTTGTTAAATTATTGTTTCTTATCAGAGTGCTCGGAGCCTCAATTGTCTTAGTGCGTAATTTACCTAAGAATTCTTCTGTCTACATCATTAAGAGGAAAATTATGCAGTCGGATTGAACTGCCAACTAATAAGAGAACAGCCTTATTCCACCAATCCTGTAAGACCACAATACCCTGAGATGAAGACTCGGGTGATATAAAAGGACTTGATTCATTCACCAGTGGATATATGCTATGTGGCCTCAGCCTAGGGGTTCGGTCCTGGCTAGAAGATCACATTGCGTCTTCATATGGTACAGGACCCCAACCTAGAAACTTTGGTCCCGGCTAGTAGATTATAACCTGGATCATATTCTACAGGAGTTCAGCCTAGGATCCTAGGATTCAGCTGAAAGATACCCAGGTTAGAACAATTCGGTCACCTGGCTACAGACTTTACTGTGCTCGGTTAGCTTTCTAAGCTTGCCGCTATCCCTTCTCAGTGTGTGCCCGCCAAAAGTGGGGTGCTGCTGGAATGGGGTAGTTGGCCCTGGAAGCCAGTGGGAGGGTGAGACTCTGTACCTGTTACATTGTGTGTTTTAGTTGGTATGTGTTGATTCCCTTTGACTGTTGAGGATCCCATAAAGTCTAACTAATGTACGGTTCCCTCACCCTGGGTTGTCTGAGTAGTGTTCTGTCCATGGATAAGGAGTTCGGGCATTAAGAAGAATGAGCCTTGATCCACGTGATCTTTCTAAAGGCGGTCGGGCCAGCAGATGAGATCACCCACTGACCCTCAGGTCTCCACAAAATCTACAAGCTCTAGATACCTACCTAAGTGTTTGCAGCCACCGGGAACCTTGAAATCATCCACTCTGAACACCCAGAGCCCAGGACGGTCAACATTGCTTGTAGACTTAATATTGACCATATGTTCGGTTCTGGAGAAGGGGATGTTGAAGTGTTCGGTAGCCGTGTTAAACCCAGCCTGATACAAGACAAAGGTTATCAATTTACTAATACAGCATTTATTAATCTACCCCTTTGTCCTACCCCATAACTGCCCTACAGTTATGTATACAGTGTAACAGGTCAGAGTCATGGTCACTGTCTAGTTTCTATAATGTAAAGCCGTTATTTCCATGGTCAATATTTTCTTGACTTCCTTAAGGTGATTTCCCCTTTACAAATGTTATGTAACCAACTCCACCTGACTCGGAAGGATTTTTGGAAAACCCAACAAAGGGATGTATCAAGAGAGAAGTCTTCAATTTGCCATGTGTCTTGGTGAAACCTTACGGCAGTTGGATGTACCTACATACCTGGGCAGGCGTTCCTCCAAGACCGGTCTTTGGGTCTCCACCGCTGGCTGTGCCGGTTGTCCACTCGATATTTTCGTAAATAAACATAACCGTGGACCTGAGACCATCAGCCGAGAGGACAACCTGGAAGGTGTTCGTCTGGCAAGAGGAATTAGAGGACGGTATCGGTTAAACCTTTGGTAGCGATTACGGACGCCATCAGACAACTTGGAGGAAATGGCAATCTAATGATGTGGAACATGTACTCTCTCACTTGTCCCAAATTTTGGGCCCATCACCTTGTTGGATTCTGTTCCATGGTACGCCACTCTATGCCAAGTTGCAATGAAGGCCCACTCTGAGTGGAAATCCAGATCTTCAAGCACTTCATTTATTGTATCAGATATGCGGTCCATTAATTCTTTATCTTTCGACTGCCTGTAATATATAACGCCTTCACATTCATTGTCAACATCTCCCCAGAAGGGACAGATCATAAACAGATTAGGAAGGGGGAACGCGTTGGGAGTGTATTCAGTCACCGCCTCATTAAATGAGATTGCTCCATTGTTGTTCACCTGGAAGCAAAAGAAATGAGAATTACCAATGAGATGACGATCACAAAATAAGGGTCATATGTAGTACGTCCCTTTTAACAGTATCAGGAAGAGCGTGCACCCATGTGTACAGCCATCCAAAGAGTGCCCAATAATAGGTGCCAGACACTGAGTGCACCTATGTATACAGCCACCCAAAGAGTGCCCCATAATAAGTGCCAGGCACTGAGTGCACCCATGTGTACAGCCATCCAAAGAGTGCCCCATAATAAGTGCCTGAGACTGAGTGCACACATGTATACAGCCATCCAAAGAGTGCCCCATAATAAGTGCCT
Organism: Allobates femoralis; assembly: GCA_033576535.1. Classification (NCBI taxonomy): domain Eukaryota; kingdom Metazoa; phylum Chordata; class Amphibia; order Anura; family Aromobatidae; genus Allobates; species Allobates femoralis. Next base: position 57,416,402 of record JARQOC010000009.1, read on the forward strand.
GAGACTGAGTGCACACATGTATACAGCCATCCAAAGAGTGCCCCAAATAAGTGCCAGATACTGAGTGCACCCATGTATACTGCCATCCAAAGAGTGCCCCATAATAGGTGCCTGAGACTGAGTGCACCCATGTGTACAGCCATCCAAAGAGTGCCCCATCATAGGTGCCTGAGACTGAGTGCACCCATGTGTACAGCCATCCAAAGAGTGCCCCATAATAAGTGCCAGATACAGAGTGCACCCATGTATACAGCCATCCAAAGAGTGTGCCATAATAAGTGGCAGACACTGAGTGCACCCATGTATACAGCCATCCAAAGAGTGCCCCATAATAAGTGGCAGACCCTGAGTGCAACCATGTATACAGCCATCCAAAGAGTGCCCCATAATAAGTGCCAGACACTGAGTGCAACCATGTATACAGCCATCCAAAGAGTGCCCCATAATAAGTCCCAGACACTGAGTGCAACCATGTATACAGCCATCCAAAGAGTGCCCCATAATAAGTGCCAGATACGGAGTGCACCCATGTATACAGCCATCCAAAGAGTGTGCCATAATAAGTGCCAGACACTGAGTGCACCCATGTATACAGCCATCCAAAGAGTGCCCCATAATAAGTGGCAGACCCTGAGTGCAACCATGTATACAGCCATCCAAAGAGTGCCCCATAATAAGTGCCAGACACTGAGTGCACCCATGTATACAGCCATACAACAGTGCCCCGTAATAAGTGCCAGACACTGAGTGTACCCATGTATACAGCCATCCAAAGAGTGTGCCATAATAAGTGCCAGATACGGAGTGCACCCATGTATACAGCCATCCAAAGAGTGCCCCATAATAAGTGCCAGATACTGAGTGCACCCATGTATACAGCCATACAAAGAGTGCCCCATAATAAGTGCCAGATACGGAGTGCACCCATGTATACAGCCATCCAAAGAGTGCCCCATAATAAGTGCCAGATACGGAGTGCACCCATGTATACAGCCATACAACAGTGCCCCGTAATAAGTGCCAGATACGGAGTGCACCCATGTATACAGCCATACAACAGTGCCCCGTAATAAGTGCCAGACACTGAGTGCACCCATGTATACAGCCATCCAAAGAGTGTGCCATAATAAGTGCCAGACACTGAGCGCACCCATGTATACCGCCATCCAAAGAGTGCCCCATAATAAGTGGCAGACACTGAGTGCACCCATGTATACAGTCATCCAAAGAGTGCCCCATAATAAGTGCCAGATACGGAGTGCACCCATGTATACCGCCATCCAAAGAGTGCCCCATAATAAGTGGCAGACACTGAGTGCACCCATATATACAGCCATCCAAAGAGTGCCCCATAATAAGTGGCAGACACTGAGTGCACCCATGTATACAGCCATCCAAAGAGTGCCCCATAATAAGTGCCAGATACGGAGTGCACCCATGTATACGGCCATCCAAAGAGTGTGCCATAATAAGTGCCAGATACGGAGTGCACCCATGTATACAGCCATCCAAAGAGTGCCCCAATGAACAGTGCAAGACACCATGCATATTACCATCCATGAGTGCCCCACAGTGGCAATGAGGGAGCACAATTACAAACACTCGCATACAGAGAGTGCCCTATAAACAATGCACCTATGAAAACTGCCATTGGATTTTAGGTGAAGTTCCGCTATAAATCCGCCTGACACTAGTCTGAATTATTATTGATCAGTTGATCTCGGACTTACATAAAGTTCTCTGTACATATTGTTAAAGAAGGGAAATACGTGTGTCAGGGCGATGGCGTCGGTGCCACCGTCATCCTCAGTAGGGGTTTCCAGGTCATTGTGGGCCGGACCATAGGGTAAAAGGAGCGAATCTGGAGGAGACACAGAGAAGTGACAAAGAATCACAGGTGAGTTATATGAAGTCCATTGGTAAAGGACCCCCGCATTTCTGATAATTCTCTATATACCATACCTGGTCTCTTATATGCCATGGAGAATGCTGACGGCAGCGCTGGAAGACAAGTGCGGACAGGAGTTATAGTAAAGTATCAGCAGGGAACATGGAAGGGATTTATTGTTCTCATAGGCTGGGTTCTCATGCCATCGGATCCAGCACAATAGTAAAGTATCACCCGGGAACATGAAAGGGATTTATTGTTCTCATTGGCTGGGTTCTCATGCCATCAGATCCAGCACAATAGTAAAGTATCAGCAGGGAACATGGAAGGGATTTATTGTTCTCATTGGCTGGGTTCTCATGCCATCGGATCCAGCACTGTCTGTTCTGCAAACATAACATTTTGCAAAAATTGACTCCTGCAGGATCCATTTTATACCATTGGATTCTATGAAGAACGGATCCGGTAACTGATCACTATTTATCTTCCATTTTAAATAAAGAATCAGATCCTTTACAAATGAAAGAAAAAGGGAAGATAGAGATCATTTACCGGATCCGTTCTCCATAGACTCCAATGTTACAAAAACGGATCCTGCAGAAATCAATGTTTTCAAATCAGACCAAAAAGTTGTGTTTGCAGAAGGGATCGTGCTGGATCCGATGGCATGAGAACCTTCATAAGAATATGTTCTGCTGACAGAGTTGGCCGCCGTCCGGTCCTCACCCAGGAGCAGGACCATCACACAGTTCCAGGTTTCCATGTTCGTGTTCGTTCACCCTCTGAAATACAAGATGATGAGAGTGATTGGAGCACAATGATGGGAAACTAAGACCACGGACAGGACAATCCCAACAATCCACATTTATCACAGAGGCGCGGAGCCATGTATCTAATCCTATCCTGTGTGATACTGTCTGCTGAGCTGGATATCTAATCATGTGTGATTCTGTCTCATGAGCTGTGTATATAATCCTGTGTGATACTGTCTGCTGAGCTGTGTATCTAATCCTATCCTGTGTGTTACTGGGTGCTGTGCTGTGTATCTAATCCTATCCTGTGTGATACTGTCTGCTGAGCTGTGTATCTAATCCTATCCTGTGTGATACTGTCTGCTGAGCTGTGTATCTAATCCTATCCTGTGTAATACTGTCTGCTGAGCTGTGTATCTAATCCCATCCTGTGTGATACTGTCTGCTGAGCTGTGTATCTAATCCTATCCTGTGTGATACTGTCTGCTGAGCTGTGTATCTAATCCTATTCTGTGTGATACTGTGTGCTGAGCTGTGTATATAATCCTCTCCTGTGTGATACTGTCTGCTGAGCTGGGTATCTAATCCTGTGTGATTCTGTCTCCTGAGCTGTGTATCTAATCCTGTGTGATACTGTCTGCTGAGCTGTGTATCTAATCCTATTCTGTGTGATACTGTGTGCTGAGCTGTGTATCTAATCCTGTCCTGTGTGATACAGTCTGCTGAGCTGTGTATCTAATCCTATCCTGTGTGATACTGTCTGCTGAGTTGTGTATCTAATCCTGTCCTGTGTGATACTGTCTACTGAGCTGTGTATCTAATCCTATCCTGTGTGATACTGTCTGCTGAGCTGTGTATCTAATCCTATCCTGTGTGATACTGTCTGCTGAGCTGTGTATCTAATCCTATCCTGTGTGGTACAGTCTACTGAGCTGTGTATCTAATCCTATCCTGTGTGATACTGTCTGCTGAGCTGTGTATCTAATCCTCTCCTGTGTGATACTGTCTACTGAGCTGTGTATCTAATCCTATCCTGTGTGATACTGTCTGCTGAGCTGTGTATCTAATCCTATCCTGTGTGATACTGTCTGCTGAGCTGTGTATCTAATCCTATCCTGTGTGATACTGTCTGCTGAGCCGTGTATCTAATCCTCCACTGTGTGATACTGTCTGCTGAGCTGTGTATCTAATCCTCTCCTGTGTGATACTGTCTGCTGAGCTATGTATCTAATCCTCTCCTGTGTGATACTGTCTGCTGAGCTGTGTATCTAATCCTATCCTGTGTGATACTGTCTGCTGAGCTGTGTATCTAATCCTCTCCTGTGTGATACAGTCTGCTGAGCTGTGTATCTAATCCTATCCTGTGTGATACCATCTTGGTGAACTCTACAGCACTACATCCCCTCATGTAATATAATGTGGATACAGGACGGTTCAGATCACAGAACTGATAAACAATTATAACATTTCCATAAAACAAGAGAAACAGGAATGATCCCAGAATGAATAATGAAGATCAGACATTATGACGTTGTATCCATTCATCGTCTATTGGTAAATAACAATGTGATACAATAACATTCTGAGAAATCCAGAAACTACTTCTCCAGTCACATCCAAAGCTGCAACAACAATGTGTTAAGGGAGAAAAAAACCATGATGAGAAAAAAACTTATCAAAAACTAGTAATGTTAAGGCAATAATCACACAGAGAGAGAAAAAAGAACAGGGGAGTGAGAAAGAGAGAGGGACAGAAAGAGGGGGAGAGAGAAAGAGAGAGGGACAGAAAGAGGGGGAGAAAGAAAGAGAGAGGGACAGAAAGAGGGGGAGAGAGAAAGAGAGAGGGACAGAAAGAGGGGGAGAGAGAAAGAGAGAGGGACAGAAAGAGGGGGAGAGAGAAAGAGGGGGAAAGAGAACGAGAGGGACAGAAAGAGGAGGAGAAAGAGGGGGAGAGAGAAAGAGAGAGGGACAGAAAGAGAGAGACAGAAAAATAGGGAGAGAGAAAGAGAAAGGGACAGAAGGAGGGGAGAGAGAGAGGGAGACAGAAAGAAAGAGGGACAGAAAGAGGGGGAGAGAGAAAGACAGGGGGACAGAAAAAGGGGAAGAGAGAGAGGGGAGACAGGAAGAGAGAGGGACAAAAGAGGGGGAGAGAGAAAGAGAGAGGGACAGAAAGAGGGGAAGAGAGAAAAGAGGGGAGAGAGAAAGAGAGAGGGACAGAACGAGGGGGAGAAAGAGAGAGGGACAGAAAGAGGGGGAGAGAGAAAGAGAGAGGGACAGAAAGAGGGGGAGAGAGAAAGAGAGAGGGACAGAAAGAGGGGGAGAGAGAAAGAGAGAGGGACAGAAAGAGGGGGAGAGAGAAAGAGAGAGGGACAGAAAGAGGGGGAGAGAGAAAAGAGGAGGGACAGAAAGAGGGGGAGAGAGAAAGAGAGAGGGACAGAAAGAGGGGGAGAGAGAAAGACAGAGGGACAGAAAGAGGGGGAGAGAGAAAAAGAGAGGGACAGAAAGAGGGGGAGAGAGAAAGAAGGGTGAGAGAAAGAGAGAGGGACAGAAAGAGGGGGAGAGAGAAAGAGGGGGGGCGAGAAAGAGGGACAGAAATAGGGGGAGAGAGAAAGAGAGAGAGACAGAAAGAGGGGGAGAGAGAAAGAGAGGGACAGAAAGAGGGGGAGAGAGAAAGAGAGAGGGACAGAAAGAGGGGGAGAGAGAGAGAGGGACAGAAAAAGGGGAGAGAGAAAGAGAAAGGGACAGAAGAAAGGGGAGAGAGAAAGACAAAGGGACACAAAAAGGGGGAGAGAGAGAGGGGGAGACAGGAAGAGAGAGGGACAGAAAGAGGGGGAGAGAGAAAGAGAGAGGGACAGAAAGAATGGGGGTAAAAGAGGGGGAGAGAGAAAGAGAGAGGGAGTAATTGAGAGAAAGTGAGAGAGGGTGAGTCACAGAAAGAGAGAGGGAAAGGGAGAGAGAGAAGGAGGGGAAAAAGGGAGAGGGACTGAGAGAAGGGGAGAAAAAGAGGGGGAGAGAGAAAGAGATGGAGTGGTTGAGAGAGAGGGATAGAGAGAGAGAAAGTGAGAGAGTCACAGAAAGAGAGAGGGAAAGGGGGAGGAGAAAGAGGAGAGGAAGAGAACGAAAGAGAGGAGAGAGAGGGAGAATGAGTGAGGAGAGACAGAGAGGGAAAGAAAAAAAGAGCGGGGGAGTGAGAAAGAGAGAGGGACAGAAGAGGGGGGTGAAAAAGAGGGGGACAGAGAAAGAGAGAGAGAAAGAGAGAGAGAAAGAGAGAGACAAGAGAGACAAAGAGAGAAAGAGGTTGAGAGAGAGAAAGAGAGAGAGAGGGAGAGAAACAGAGAAAGAGAGGGAGGTGGGTTTGTAATGGACACGGCCCGGTTTCATCTCCATTGATTTTCAGTGGTGACGGACTCGTGCATCAAGCTGCAAACGGATTGTAAAACACACAAGTGTAATCCAGCCTTAAGCTGGGGCCACACCCGAGAGGTGGATCCTTTACTGGATCCAGTTTTTTAAGTTGCCATTTTTGAGGCATTTTTACCGGATCCATTAACACACGGTCCCTATATGGACCACGCATTAACACGTGTTTTTGAAAATACACCAAAAAACATTGCAGACCCCATTAAAAACGGATTTCTCAAAACCACAATGCAGTTAACAGATTGCACTTTTGTACACTTTTGCAATCCAGTTTTTGCATTGGAGTCTATGGGTGCAGTAACAGATCCGGTTTTCAAGATTTCAATGTGTCACAAACTGGATCCAGTAACTGGATTGCAGACACAAGTGTGGCCCTGGCCTAGACTACATGGGAGCAAAATGACAAACTCAGCTCTGCTGCATCTGTGAACAAAGGGAAGCTGTATTCATGCAAGGACGACCAAAAATTCTCATTGGCATCAATGCAAGAAGTCGCCTTATCTTCCCTCAGTTGTGTGAATTTGTAATAAACAGAATCTCACTATTAGATACAGTGTATATAAAAATGTATATTACATGTATCCATATACTGTACATCCCCTCCCAGCACTGCCTGCTGCCTGCTGTCCACTATCTGCTGCCTGCTGTCCACTATCTGCTGTCCACTATCTGCTGCCTGCTGTCCACTATCTGCTGCCTGCTGTCCACTATCTGCTGCCTGCTGTCCACTATCTGCTGCTGCTGTCCCTATCTGCTGCTCGTCCACTATCTGCTGCCTGCTGTCCACTATCTGCTGCCTGCTGTCACTATCTGCGCCTCTGTCCACTATCTGCCGCCTGCTGTCCACTATCTGCTGCCTGGTGTCCACTATCTGCTGCCTCTGTCCACTATTGCTGCCTACTGTCCACTATCTGCTGCCTACTGTCCCTATCTGCTGCCTGCTGTCCACTATCTGCGCCTGCTGTCCACTATCTGCTGCCTGCTGTCCACTATCTGCTCCTGCTGTCCACTATCTGCTGCCTGCTGTCCACTATCTGCTGCCTGCTGTCCACTATCTGCTGCCTACTGTCCACTATCTGCTGTCCTGCTGTCCACTACTCTTTGCCGCCTGCTGTCCACTATCTGCCGCCTGCTGTCCACTATCTGCTGCCTGCTGTCCACTATCTGCTGCCTAACTGTCCACTATCTGCTGCCTACTGTCCGCTATCTGCAGCCTGCTGTCCACTATCTGCTGCCGACTGTCCACTATCTCCTGCCTACTGTCCACTATCTCCTGCCTACTGTCCACTATCTGCTGCCTGCTGTCCACTATTTGCTGCCTGCTGTCCACTATCTGCTGTCTGCTGTCCACTATCTGCTGCCGACTGTCCACTATCTGCTGCCTGCTGTCCACTATCTGCTGCCGACTGTCCACTATCTGCTGCCTGCTGTCCACTATCTGCTGCCTACTGTCCACTATCTGCTGCCTGCTCTCCACTATCTGCTGCCTGCTGCCCACTATTTGCTGCCTGCTGTCCACTATCTGCTGTCTACTATCTGCTGCTGACTGTCCACTATCTGCTGCCTGCTGTCTACTGTCTGCTGCCTGCTGTCCACTATCTGCTGCCGACTGTCCATTATCTGCTGCCGACTGTCCACTATCTGCTGCCTACTGTCCACTATCTGCTGCCTACTGTCCACTATCTGCTGCCTGCTGTCCACTATTTGCTGCCGACTGTCCACTATCTGCTGCCTGCTGTCCACTATCTGCCGCCTACTGTCCACTATCTGCTGCCTTCTGTCGACTATCTCCTGCCTGCTGTCCAGTATCTCTTGCCTGCTGCCTACTGTCCACTATCTGCTGCCGACTGTCCACTATCTGCTGCCTGCTGTCTCCTGTCTGCTGCCTACTGTCCACTATCAGCTGCCTACTGTCCACTATCTTCTGCCTACTGTCCACTATCTGCTGCCTGCTGTCCACTATCTGCTGCCTGCTGTCCACTATCTGCTGCCGACTGTCCACTATCTGCTACCGACTGTCCACTATCTGCTGCCTGCTGTCCACTATCTGCTGCCTACTGTCCACTATCTGCTGCTACTGCTACTGTCCACTATCTGCTGCCTACTGTCCACTATCTGCTGCCTGCTGTCCACTATCTGCGCCTGCTGTCCACTATCTGCTGCGACTGTCCACTATCTGCTGCCGACTGTCCACTATCTTGCCTTGTCTACTGTCTGCTGCACTGTCCACTATCTGCTGCGACTGTCCACACTGCTGTTACTGTCACTATCTGCTGCCTGTTGTCTACTGTCTGCTACCTACTGTCCACTATCTGCTGCCGACTGTCCACTATCTGCTGCCTGTTGTCTAATGTCTACTGTCCACTTATCTGCTGCCTGCTGCCTATTGTCGTCTGTCAACTATCTGCTGCTGACTGTCCACTATCTGCTGCCTGCTGTCTACTATCTGCTGCCGACTGTCCACTATCTGCTGCCGACTGTCCACTATCTGCTGCCTTCTGTCCACTATCTGCTGCCTGCTGTCCACTATCTGCTGCCTTCTGTCCACTATCTGCTGTCCACTATCTGCTGCCTGCTGTCCACTATCTGCTGCCGACTGTCCACTATCTGCTGCCGACCGTCCACTATCTGCTGCCTGCTGTCCACTATCTGCTGCCGACTGTCCACTATCTGCTGCCGACCATCCACTATCTGCTGCCTGTTGTCTGCTGTCCACTATCTGCTGCTGCTGTCTACTGTCTGCTGTCCACTATCTGCTGCCTGCTGTCCACTATCTGCTGCCGACCGTCCACTATCTGCTGCCTGTTGTCTGCTGTCCACTATCTGCTGCCTGCTGTCTACTGTTCCACTATCTGCTGCCTGCTGTCCACTATCTGCTGCCTGCTGTCTACTGTCTGCTGTCCACTATCTGCTGCCTGATGTCCACTATGTCCACTACTGTGGCTCAGTGGTTAGCACTGCAGCCTTGCAGCACTGAGGTTCTAGATTCAGATCCCACCAAAGACGCCATCTGCAAGCAGATTGTACGCTCTCCCCGTGTTCTCGTGTGCTTCCTCCAGGTTCTATACACCACAAAGACTGATAGGATATTTAGATTGTGAGCTCCGATGGGGACAGTGATGCAAATGTATATAAAAGTGCTATTGAATTAATAGTGCTATATAGATGAGTAATATAAATATTAAATAAATATAAATAATATATATATATATCTAATGTCTACTGCCTGCAGCTTCTCCTACCTCCTCCAGGCTTCTTGTCTGTCCGGTGAAGGGCAGCGCCTGCAGCTCTCTCACATCTTATAACTGTGGATTTGGGGGAGTTACATGTCAGCGATTTACATATTTATGATGATGATGATGATGATGATGGTGTCGCTCTGTGCTGCAGAGTTACGTCTTGTAGTCACTTCACCTTTTGGGGAATCGCCTTTTAAGCAATTCCTACACAAAGTCTTTCAAGGATTTTTTTTTTGGGGAGCAGAAACTGAGTGAAACTCTCCAATCCTCCATCAAACCTTAAAACTCCTCCAAAAGTTTGATTTTCTGCTCCGAAAACTCAATAAAAAAGACTCGGTGTGCACACGACCGTACTGAGGAACGGGGGGGGGTACAAAGTAACGTTATCTCCCCCCAAAAAACACCAGATTGTGGGGACGGGTTCCTATTGCCAAAATGTGTCCCCTAATTCTCATATATGTGTTATATTAGACTGGATAAGGGGAGACACAATCAAATAATACCGCCATCAGGTGCCCATAAAATAGGGTCACATAGAGGCGGGTGACTATGACCACACTGTGGGTCCAGGGGCGCTGTGCACTAGTTGTAGTGGTGGGTCCAGGGGCGCTGTGCACTAGTTGTAGTGGTGGGTTCAGGGGTGCTGTGCACCAGTTGTAGTGATGTGTCCAGGGGCGCTGTGCACTATAGTTGTAGTGGTGGGTCCAGGGGCGCTGTGCACTAGTTGTAGTGGTGGGTCAAGAGGCACTGTGCACTAGTTGTAGTGGTGGGTCCAGGGGCGCTGTGCACTAGTGGTAGTGGTGGGTCCAGGGGCGCTGTGCACTAGTTGTAGTGGTGGGTCCAGGGGCGTTGTGCACTAGTTGTAGTGGTGGGTCCAGGGGCGCTGTGCACTAGTTGTAGTGGTGGGTCCAGGGGCGCTGTGCACTAGTTGTAGTGGTGGGTCCAGGGGCGCTGTGCACTAGTTGTAGTGGTGGGTCCAGGGGCGCTGTGCACTAGTTGTAGTGGTGGGTCTAGGGGCGCTGTGCACTACTTGTAGTGGTGGATCCAGGGGCGCTGTGCACTAGTTGCAGTGGTGGGTCCAGGGGCGCTGTGCACTAGTTGTAGTGGTGGGTCCAGGGGCGCTGTGCACTAGTTGTAGTGGTGGGTCTAGGGGCGCTGTGCACTAGTTGTAGTGGTGGGTCCAGGGGCGCTGTGCACTAGTTGTAGTGGTGGGTCCAGGGGCGCTGTGCACTAGTTGTAGTGGTGGGTCCAGGGGCGCTGTGCACTAGTTGTAGTGGTGGGTCCAGGGGCGCTGTGCACTAGTTGTCTAGTCTGCCCCCAGCCAGCTCTATGTCTACTCCCATGTTCACTCTCCCCCTTGTCTGCTCTCTCTAATCCATGTGCTCTCCCCCGTCTGCACTCTCTGCCCCCTGTGCACTCTCTCTCCCCCCTTTGTGCTCTCCCCCCTCTGTTACTATGATGTCATAACACCCCAGTATAATTCCCCACTATGATGTAATAAAACTCTACTGTGATGTCATAATACCCCATTGTGCTGTCACAATACCCCATTTTGATACGGGGACAACCGGACACGGGAGACAATGACAAATGCCACAAGGCAATTATATATATAGATTTTGTACCATTTGGCTTTTACAAACTCTTTGTTTCCCTGAAAGGTGCAGGAGGAGTTAACTAAGAATCTATCAGTGAGCCTGATCTGATACAGGGTCTCCGACCTCCTTTGTGCTGATTTATGGCCACAGACCACATCAAAGTTGAGCTAAACTGTGATGTGGTCATACAGAGTACAGGAGCTAAAAAATACAGAAAAAGGAGCAGCAAACTCCCCGTCAGAAAGAGCTCGCTGACAGATTCTCAGTTAACTCATTCTTGAAAGAAAGCAGTAAAAGGTAGAATTTTTAATGAAATCCAACTGCAAAAAGGGTTGTCTGCCCAAAATGAATGCATTAATGATAAGAAAATGCCCCTGAGGGTGTCCATATGTAATCTGCATGTGGTCACATTGACCCATGGTACCAGATAAGAGTTAATAAGCCACAATGTACTGAACTCTTACTTTTTGGTTTGCTCAATAACTGAGGTGAAACATGAGAGGAGTTGTGGAAACTTTCCTGAAAGTGTAACCATCGCTGATGCCCGATGTCAAGACGAACGAGAAAAACCACAAATGTAACCAGCGATCACTCATCTGCGGCTCGGTTCATTGGCGGCTTCTAATCCCTAAAGTGTGTGCACAGGGGATTTACAAAGGTTAAAGCCGTCATCATCAAGCCCCCGGGACTCCCAGAGCCGCCTCATTGGTCGTCTCCATCTTACCTGGCTTCATGCTTTTGCTTACGACCAACCGCAGGTCATGGATGTGTTTGACCGGGCGTCCATCATGCGTGATCTCCAAAATTTGGGGCTTAAATCGAATGGATACAAAAATATCACTGACCTCGAAGTGATGATATGTTCTGCCGGACTGCGCCTTCTTCGTACGGAGTTGGAATTGAAATTCAAACCCTGAGGCACATAGGTTGATGGATTCAGACCCCAGGCACATAGTTAGATGGATTCAAACCCTGGGGCACATAGGTTGATGGATTCAGACCCAGGGCACATAGTTCGATGGATTCAAACCTGGGGCACATAGGTTGATGGATTCAGACCCCAGGGCACATAGTTAGATGGATTCAAACCCTGGGCACATAGGTTGATGGATTCAGACCCCAGGGCACATAGTTCGATGGATTCAAACCCTGGGGCACATAGGTTGATGGATTCAGACCCGGGGCGCATAGGTAGATGGATTCAAACCCTGGGGCACATAGGTAGATGGATTCAGACCCCAGGCACATAGTTCGATGGATTCAAACCCTGGGGCACATAGGTTGATGGATTCAGACCCGGGGCGCATAGGTAGATGGATTCAAGCCCTGGGGCACATAGGTAGATGGATTCAAACCCCGGGGTTCATACGTAGATGGATTCAAACCCCGGGGCACATAAGTATATGGATTCAAACCTTGGAGCGTATAATTAGATGGATTCAGACTCCGGGGCACATAGGTTGATGAATTCAATTACCGGGGTTGATAGGTAGATGGATTGAGACCCGGGGTGCATAGATAGATGGATTAAAACCCGAGGGTGAGTAGGTAGATGGATTCAGGCCCCAGGAGTGCATGGGTAGATGGATCGAGACCCGGGGCGCATGGGTATATGGATTCAATCTCCGGAATTCATAGATGGATTCAAACCCCGGGGGCGCGGAGGTAGATTGATTCAAACCCTGGGGCACATAGGTAGACAGATTCAAACCTTGGAGCGCATAGGTAGATGTATTCAGACCCTGGGCGCATAGGTAGATGGATTCAGACCCCGGAGAGCATAGGTAGATGTATTCAGACCCTGGGGCGCATAGGTAGATGGATTCAGACCCTGAGGCACATAGGTAGATGGATTCATACCCCGGAGAGCATAGGTAGATGGATTCATACCCTGGGGCGCATGGGTTGATGGATTCAAACCCCGGGAACGCAGAGGTAGATGAATTCAAGCCCCAGGGCACATAGGTAGATGGATTCAAACCCAGGGGCACATAGGTAGATGGATTCAGTCCCTGGAGCGCATATGTAGATGGACTCAAACCCCAAAGCGCATAGGTAGATGGATTCAGACCCCAGGGCACATAGGTAGATGGATTCAAACCCCGAGGCGCATAGGTAGATGGATTAAAACCCCGAGGCACACACGTAGATGGATTAAAACCCCGGGGAACATAGGTAGATGGATTCAAACTCCGGGATTCATAGTTAGATGGATTCAAATCCCAGGGACCGGAGGTAGATTGATCCAAACCCTGGGGCACATAGGTAGATGGATTCAAACCCAGGAGCACATAGGTAGATGGATTTAAACCCAGGAGCACATAGGTAGACAGATTCAAACCTTGGAGCATATAGATAGATGGATTCAGACCCTGGGGCACATAGTTAGATGGATTCAGACCCCGGGGTGCATAGGTAGATGCATTTAGACCCCGGGGTGCATAGGTAGATGGATTCAGACCCCGGGAGCATAGGTAGATGCATTTAGACCCCGGGGTGCATAGGTAGATGGATTCAGACCCCGGGGTGCATAGGTAGATGCATTTAGACCCCGGGGTGCATAGGTAGATGGATTCAGACCCCGGGGAGCATAGGTAGATGCATTTAGACCCCGGGGTGCATAGGTAGATGGATTCAGACCCTGGGGCACATAGGTTGATGGATTCAGACCTTGGGACGCATATGTAGATGGATTCAAACCCCGAGGCGAATAGGTAGATGGATTAAAACCCCGAGGCACACACGTAGATGGATTAAAACCCCGGGGAACATAGGTAGATGGATTCAAACTCCGGGATTCATAGGTAGATGGATTCAAATCCCAGGGACCGGAGGTAGATTGATCCAAACCCTGGGGCACATAGGTAGATGGATTCAAACCCAGGAGCACATAGGTAGATGGATTTAAACCCAGGAGCACATAGGTAGACAGATTCAAACCTTGGAGCATATAGATAGATGGATTCAGACCCTGGGGCACATAGTTAGATGGATTCAGACCCTGGGGCACATAGTTAGATGGATTCAGACCCCGGGGTGCATAGGTAGATGGATTCAAACCCTGGAGATGCATGGGTAGATGGATTCAGACCCAAAGGCGCATACCTTGATGGATTCAGACCCCGGGGAGCATAGGTAGATGCATTTAGACCCCGGGTGCAGAGGTAGATGGATTCAGACCCTGGGGCACATAGGTTGATGGATTCAGACCTTGGGACGCATATGTAGATGGATTCAAACCCCGGGGAAGCATAGGTAGATGGATTTAGACCCCGGGGCGCATAGGTAGATGAATTCAGACCCGAGCATACGTAGGTAGATGGATTCAGACCCCGGGGATGCATAGGTAGATGGATTTAGACCCAGGGGCGTATAGGTAGATGGATTCAGACCTCGGGGCACATAGGCAGATGGATTCAGACCCCAGGGCGCATAGGTAGATGGATTCAGACCCAGGGGTGCATAGGTAGATGGATTCAGACCCCAGGGATGCATGGGTAGATGGATTCAGATGCCGGGGCGCATAGGTAGATAGATTCAGACCCCAGGGCGCATAGGTAGATGGATTCAGACCCCAGGGCGCATAGGTAGATGGATTCAGACCCAGGGGTGCATAGGTAGATAAATTCAGACCCCGGGGGCGCATAGGTAGATGGATTCAGACCCTGGAGTGCATAGGTAGATGGATCCAATCCTCGGGTCGCGTATGTAGATGGACTTAGACACAGGGGTGGCATAGGTAGATGGATTCAATCCCCGGGGTTGATAGGTTGATGGATTCAGACCCCGGGGCACATATGTAGATGGATTCAATCCCCAGGGTGCATTTGTAGATGGATTCAGACCCAGGGAGCGCATAGGTAGATTGATTCAAACCCTGAGACAAAAATGTAGATAGATTCAGACCCTGGAGCGCATAGGTAGATGGATCCAATCCCCGGGGCGCATATGTAGACAGATTCAGACACGGGGTAGCATAGGTAGATGAATTCAGACCGCAGGACAAAAATGTAGTTGGATTCAGACCCTGGGTTGCATAGGTAGATGGATTCAAACACCGGGGGCACATAGGTAGACGGATTTAAACACCGGGGGCACATAGGTGGATGGATTCAAACTCTAAGGCATACATGTAGATGGATTCAGGCCCTGGGACGCATAGGTAGAGGAATTCAAAACCTGGGGCTCATAGGTAGATGGATTCAGACCCTGGGGGCGCATAGGTAGATTGATTCAAACCTCAAGACAAGAATGTAGATGATTCAGATCCTTGGGCGCATAGGTAGATAGATGGATTCAAACCCTGGGGCACAAATGTAGATGGCTTCAGACCCCATGGCACACGGGTGGATGGATTTAGTCCCAAGGGTAGACGGATTCATACCCTGGGGAACACAGGTAGATGGATTCAGACTCTGGGGCACATAGGTAGAGGAGTACAAACCCCGGGGAGCATAGGTAGACTGAGACAAACCCTGGGGCACAAATGTTGATCGATTCAAATCCCAGGGCACATAGGTAGATGGATTCAAATCCCAGAGCCTGCCTAAATGTAGATGGATTGAAAACCCAGAGGGCGCATAGGTAGATGGATTCAAACCTCGGGGCACATAGGTAGCTGGATTTAAACCCCGGGACGCAAGGGTAGATGGATTCAAACCTTGGGGCACACAGGTAGATGGATTCAAACCCTGATGTGCATAGGTAGTTGTATTCAACCTTGGGCCACATATGTAAATGGATTTAAACCCTGGGACATATAGGTAGATAGATTCAAACCCTGGGCACAGATGGGGTGTAATGGGCCCCACAGCAACTTTTGGATCTGACATTTTGCTCAGATCGAGCACATGAGCCACAGTGGAGCGCAAGGGTCTGTAAGTACTTAGTGACCATCAAATAGAAGCCCTGTGACCCGCTTACTACCAGCCAGCTCTTCCCTTGATTAGCCGGCCTGCCACAAACTCTTGCGTGCATCAAGTCATAACGTTGACATTGCACCAAGCCTACAAATCAGATGAAAAACCAGGGAGGAGGCAGCTCACAGGGCTCCACACTGGCGAGCCGTCCATTACACCAGGGTCCAAAATCGATCCTCTCTTCTCTATTGACCACTCAACCCAAATGGATCCAGGAAGCCGAGATCTTTGGTGCTGTAGATCGTATCCGCTTCCACATGACCTAGAAAGTAGAAACTCCAGTAATAGGAACTAATTGCGTAATTCGACAACTCATGAAAGTCAATGGAAGCTGCATAAAAAAAAGAAAAATGTTATCAGCTATTTTGGGGAACAGAATGAATCGGACAAAAGAAGAAGAGTCAAGTTTTAAGCCTCATTATAAGCCGTGATGTAGCTGAATCTTAGAATCTGTAAATTCTGCTCTGGTGACTTTCTATAATTATTATTACCTGGTGTAAAAGCCAATGTTCTCCTGAATCCGGCGATGGTTCTCTTGTCTTCCTGCGCCTCTCACTTCCTGAGATAGAAATATCTGAGATTACTTACCGGTAATCGTATTTTAGGGAGTCCATGACGGCACCCACCGAGAGAGGGGATCCGCCCACAAGGACAGGAAACCTACAGATAAAAAGGGGCGCCCCCCTCCTCAGTTGGTTACAGAGAAATTGGAGGAACCGCCACAACCATATAACTACATGAACCTCATGATTAGTACAATCAGAATGCCATCACCGGAAGTGTGAAAAAAGGTAAGTCAAACACCTTGTCTTACTCACACTAGAATAAAAATAATAATAACTACTATGGGTGGGAAGTGAGTGGGAGCTGTCATGGACTCCCTAAAATACGATTACCGGTAAGTAATCTCAGATTTTCCTATCGCCATGATAGCGCCCACCGAGAGACCATCACCGGGGAGGGAACACAGTACTGAGAACTGAACTCCCAGAATCGAGGTCAGAAGATAAATCAAGGCGATAGTGCTGGGAAAATGGTGGAAGGAGAGGCCCAGGTAGCCGCCTTACAAATGGACTCTATAGATATAGTAGCACGTTCTGCCCAGGAGGCAGACATGGCCCTAGTAGAATGGGCTTTAATGCCATCAAGAGGCTGCTCACCTTTTTATGAGTAGGCTGAGCAGATAGCTTCCCGAATCCATCTGGAGATGGTGATTTTTGTGGTACAAGACCCCTTCCTATGACCCCTAGAATGAGACAAAGTAACATACTCAAGTACTGCTCTCCTCACATCTAACGTATGGAACCTACGTTCGTCTGGGGTAGATGGAATATCAAAAAAAGAGGGTAGGACTATTTCTTGGAAAATAAACTTGGAAGAGACTTTAGAGAGATAGGAGGTGTCTGGCTTAAGAACTAACCTATCCGGAAAAACTAGAAGGAAGGGGGTATCTATCGAGAGGGCCTGTAGGTCGCCCACCCATCTAGTTGATGTCAAAGCTACCAGCAATGCAGTCTTGAAGGTCAGATCTTTGAGTGAGGCTGAAGTTAAGGGATCAAAGGGGGGGTCCTGTCAGGGCGTCCAGAACCAGGTTCAAGTCCCAGGGTGCCAGTCTAGAGATGTGCACAGGGTCACTACGTTCACAGGTCTGTATGAATCTTGAGACCCACCTATCACCTGCAATATTACAGTTGTATAGTGCCCCCAAAGCCTAGATTTGGACCTTTAAGGTGCTAACCACCAGGCCCAACTCACGACCTTTCCGCAGGAATTCTAAGATGGCCGGAATAGGTGCCTAGTCAGTGAGGAACCCCGTATAAAATTGTAAAGGTTAGTGGTTACTGCCTTCCTCCTTTGGTGGAAAGTTGAAATCAAGACGTCAGAGAACGCTCTCTGTCTCAGAAGCTTCCTCTCAAATTCCAGGCTGTCAGATGAAGACCCTCCGCTTGGGGTTGACAGAATGGACACAGAGAGCAGCTCCTGATCCGCTGGAAGAATCCATGGGTCGGACACGGACATTGCTCTCAGCCATGAAAACCAAGGCCTCCTGGGCCAGAACGGGGCGATCAAAATTACTCTCGCCCTTTCTTCCCTGATTTTTCGGAGGACTAGAGGCGTCAGACACATTGGAGGAAAGGCGTAGGCCAGCTTGTATGTCCAAGGCACGTGAAGGGCGTCTGTCACCTCTGGATGCTCTGCTGCACGTAGGGAAGCAAACCGTCCTGACTTGTCTGTCTCATTCTCCTGGTTGCAAACAAATCTCTCTCTGGTACTCACCATAATCTCACTATTTGTCTGAAAACCTCCCTGTTCAGAACGTATATCCCCCGGTGGAGAGAGTGACGACTGAGAAAATCTGCTCTGATGTCTACTCCCTGAAGTGCAGGGCTGAGAGGGAAAGAAAATACTCTTCTGCTAGGAGAAATATATCCTCTGTGGTGGACATCAGAGAGGGTGACTGAGTACCCCCTGGTGATTTATATCGGCTACCACCGTGGTATTGTACGTCTGGATCCTGACATGGATGCAAGAACCTGAGGAGAGCATACTTGACAGCCTTTAGCTCCTTCAGATTGGACGAACCCAATGCTTCCTCTGGAGTCCATTGCACTTGGGCTAGGAGATCTCCTAAGTGGGCCCCGCACCCTGAGGGGCTGGCATCGGTTGTAAATATGAAGTCGGGTGTTATGACCCACGAAACCCGTCTGGATAAGTGAACTGGATTCAACCACCAATATGGAGAGCTTACTGCGTATACTGACAGACGTATTCTGCCTTCCAGATGACCCTGCAGGATATCGTCTGCTCCCAGAACCTCTTGTTGGAGAGGTCTCGGGTGAAACTGTGCCCACTTGACTGCCGGGATACAGGAGGTTAAAGTCCCCATCAGGGACATAGCATTTCTGAGAGACAGTTCTGGGTTGTCTACCACCCTGCCTACATTGGCAAGTACAGTTCGCACTTTGTCTTCTTCTTGAACTCCCGAGTCTAAGTGGAGTACCAAAGCTTTGCAACGTGGTAGGAGTCAGTCTTGACTTTTTCAAGCTTAATATCTAGCCTAATTCCTGTAAGGACAACAGGACATGATTTAGTCGGGACTTGCACTGAGCCTCTGACTTCCCTGCTATTAAAAAAGTCATCTAAATATGGAACAATAAGGGTGTCACTCTGTCGGACATAAGCCATACTTCTGCCATCACCTTTGTGAAGACGCGTGGAGCCATAGAGAGACCGAATGGCATGGCAGCAAACTGGAGATGTCTGTTTTGGCCTTCTAGATATACTGCCACTCTTAGAAACTGCTGAGGATCTTGATGGACTGGGAGATGATAGTGTACGTCCTTTAGATCTTGAACCGCCATGAAACACCTGGGAAACAGAAGCCGAATTGTAGGTTGGGTTGACTCCATCTTAAAGGACTGAAATCTGAGGAAGGAGTTTGATTTTCGTAGATTAATGATAGTTCTAAAAGTACCATCCGGCTCCGGAACCAGGAACTAAGGAGAACAAAATCCTCTTCCCTCCTGGTTCCTAGACATCTCTATCAAAACTTGTTTTCTTAAGTCTTCAACCTCCGATTCTAAGGCCAGTTGGTGGACTGGGTCAGACAATGCAGTTCGAAGAAAAGAATCCCTTGGGATCCTCTCAAAGTCTAGCTTCAACTCAGATGATATTAGGTCGAGGATCCATTGACTAGATGAAATTTGGGACCATTTGTTGAAAAAATATGATCATCTACCACCCACTGGTGGGTCAAAACTAACGGTATCTGGACTTGTGCTTAGAGGCGGAGGGACCCCCGTAGTAGGCACCTTTTTGCTTCTTCCCTGACGGTTTCCATCTGGAGTCGGACTTCTGTCTTGAAAACTGTCGCTTCCTGAAAGCTCTCCTATAATTGGGAATAGAAAGTTTAGGGAATCCTATATCTTAATATGTCATCGAGCACCGGGCCAAAGAGGTACTCACCATGGCACGGTATGGCGCACAGTTTGCTTTTAGCATGCGCGTTCCCCTTCCACTCTTTTAACCACAAGGACCGACGGACCGCGCTAAGATAGTCCTGCGGACCTGGCGGCCAGTCTAAGGGAATCAGCTGATGCATCCGCCATGTATGCCGATCCATTCCGAATTTGAGGAATTGCCTCCAGCAATCTGTCCCTTGGTATTCCAGACCTAATCTGCTCTTTTAATTGGTCAAGCCATACTAACAGAGATCGTGCAACACCCGTAGCAGGTCTAAAGGCTCTCATGAAAGATTCCCAGCATCTTTTAAGCAAAGTTTCAGCTTTTCGGTCCTACTGGATCCTTAAGGAGGCCTCCGTATTCTAGTGGCAAGACATTCCTTTTAGATGATGTAGCCACCGCCGCATCGACCTTAGGAATCTTAGTGAATCGTCAAAGGGATATTTCCTCTTAGAAGAGGAAGGCAAGAATCCCCTAGACCCTTGCTTTTCCCCATTCCCTTTTGACCAGGTCTTTGATGGCATCAATTACTGGGAAGGAACGTTTTTTTCTGGGATAAACCGGCAAACATAACCTCCTGAGCCGTTTTCGCCCCCTTACTGTCTGTGATCCCCATGGTGGTACGGACCGATTTAACCAAAGCGTCAACCTCTTGTATGGGAAAACATGAACCACCTCCATTATCTGAAGAGGAACCTGAATGGGAAGTGTTCACTAATCTCTCTTCAGGTACCGTTACACGGCATGACGTTGAAACTACGTCGGCAACGATCTCGTGGGCGCGGGTTGTTTCCGACATCGTTGGTGAGATGTCACACGTCTAGACATCGTGGACGACGCACCAATGATGTAGTGAGCAGGTATCGTACGCACAACCCAGCGAACGATCCCTGCTCATTGCTGTGAATGGGCAAAGTTGTCAACGACATCGTTATCGTGGTGTCACACAGGACGATGCAGCAGGTTGGCTGATCGTTGATCGGCAAACCTGCGATCACCGATCCAACAACTTATCGTAGTCGTATCTCGGTGTTACACGCAACGACATCGCTTGAACTACTCCAAACCCATGACGTTTAAGCGATATCGTTACCAATGCCGTGCCATGAAACGAGGCCTTTCCTGATATTAACTGTCAGACTCCTATCCAGAATGATGCACAACCTGTACCGGCGTGGGTAAACTAGGCTGTTGAGTTTGTCTAAGGGAATTTCTGATCTCATCCCTTATAAAGGTGTTGAGGTCAGCAGTGGGGACGGGAGCGTCCTCGTGCAGGGTCTGGGTGATACAAGACTGGTACAGATGTTTATTATAGTCATCCGGCAGGGGCTGCACACACAATGCACACTCCTTATGTTTGCTTTTTGCCAACTTCTTTTTTCCCTAGCCATAAAGACAAACTCCCCATCTGAGGCCGATATGGCTGGGTACCGGCTCTGGAGGTGGAGGCAAAGCACTGGACTTAGAGGCTTTCTCTTTCCTACTGTCAGTGGACTCCTCTTTGCTAGGATGAACTTCTCAGTGGCTCGCCTGCTGCTGCCACTGCTAATACTACCTACTACTGACATGCTACCTAGTACCTTCGGGTGCTCCTCTGCATCCTTGGGGGAAGACATGATGGGCACATTACACAGTCTGAGCCACCGCTATTCATACCTTTTCCCTCCATTGATTGCGTGCCCCCCAGTACCCGAAAGTAGACTCCACACTTCCGGGTCAACGAGTGCGTCATCAGGCCGGCACGCATGCACACTGTAATCCCGGAAGCCGCCCTGCACAAGGCACAGGGCAGCTGAAATCCATGCCACAGCTAGCCCTGCGCCTCCGGATGAGCACAAGGGATCCTCATGATGCAACCACACGACCCATGGCGCCACCACCCGGACCATGGGTTGTGCCATCCAACCAGCGGAGGAGGGAGACTGAGCTGGCAGGGCTCCCCCGACGCTGCTGCTAAAAACTCGGATTCTGCCGTCCCCCTCAGATACCGTACAGAAGCTTCAGGCCTCAGGTACACTCTTCATCTGCGGGTTCCCCATAAGGACAGGAAACCAACTGAGGAAGCCACCCCTTTTTGTCTGTGGTTTCCTGTCCTTGTGGGCGGATCCCCTCTCTCAGTGGGTGCTGTCATGAAAGAGAGTATCTTTAGCCAGGTAGGCGTGATTAACCCTATGGGCATCTTCTTGTGCACCACACCCATTTGGCTAAAAAACATACAGAAAAGAAGGGGCCATATCTCGGGAACGGAGAGGCACGGGAAGACAAGAAAACCATCGCCGGATTCAGGAGAACAGCGGCTTTTACACCATGGACAAATATTACATATTTGTGACATGTGACACGTCCTCATGAAGCCTGCAGTTGGACCAGATGCTGAAATGCAGCTGCATTACGACCTTCTAGATGAAAAACATCTCTACGTCTTCTTGTGTTGCTCCACGTGGTTAAACTGGAAAAGGTTTATAAAATGGAGAATAATGAATGAGTCATATATACGATGGGTACAGATCCTGGGAGGAACCAGAAGCCTCACTCCGTCCTCTGGCTGCCCTATCTGCCTGTATCCAAAACCACCGAGCATATCACATCCTGCTATATGCTTTACAGAGCGCGGAGAGAGCTGAGCTGGTGCCAGGAGGAGCAGAAAACACATAGTCCCGACACTATGACGCACTTTATTTAACCTAAAAGAAGGATATTAAACATAACATTCATTGCCCTTATATACAAAATATACTATAATACTGCCCCTATGTACAAGAATATAACTACTATAATACTGCCCGTATAATACTAAATAAAAAAGCCAAGAAGCCAGCGCTGCCTGTGGTTAGCACGCAATACAAACAGTGCATGTGCACATATTAATTTCTAACTGTACTTTAAACTGAGACATTTAGCAAACAATTGATCTATTCTTTGAGCTACCCCGCCACGTCATGGCATTCTCAGATGGGGCAGTCCTAATCTACGTTTTTTATATCCGCTGTGCCATTACGGCCTCCTGAATGAATTAAAAGCAGAACTATATTAAATGCACACGTACCTAAAGCATTTCTGATCTACTCCCACGGCGCCAGAAAAGCAGACCGGGTCGGACATGACATCCGGACATTATCAGATCTGAACCCGACACTGCCAGACCAGCAACCATGGATGAGGGTAGAACAGGCCCAAAAACATGTGCAACTGTGCAACCAAGCACGCATAGCAAAAAGTGGTGGTCAACCACAAACTATGTTATTGGTTTGTGGTTGACCACCACTTTTTGCCTTGCGCGCTTGGTTATGTATGCCATTCTATCGGTCTTTATTGTGATTGACCTAGGCCGCTGTACACACATACAGCAGCCACA
Source organism: Allobates femoralis (assembly GCA_033576535.1). NCBI lineage: Eukaryota > Metazoa > Chordata > Amphibia > Anura > Aromobatidae > Allobates > Allobates femoralis. Next base: position 57,439,536 of record JARQOC010000009.1, read on the forward strand.
CCTTGCCCATAGGCTCTGCTTAAATTGTTGCACATGTGTTTAGGCCTGTTCTACCCTCATCCATGGTTGCTGGTCTGGCAGTGTGGGGAGTCAGATCTGATAATGTCCGGATGTCATGTCCGCCTTGGTCTGCCTTTATCTGTGCTGCTTTTCTGGCGCCGAGTGAGTAGTTCAGAAATGCTTCAGGTACGTGTGCATTATATACGGCTCTGCTTTTAATGCATTCAGGAGGCCGTAATGGTGCAGTGTATATAAAAAAACGTAGAGTAGGACTGCCTCATCTGAGAATGCCGTGACGTGGCGGGGTAGCTCAAAGAATTGATCAATTGTTTGCCAAATGTCTCAGTTTAAAGTACAGTTAGAAATTAATATGTGCATATGCACTTTTTGTATTGCGTTCTAACCACAGGCAGCGCTGGCTTCTTGCCTTTTTATTTACTATAATACTGCCCCTATGTACAAGAATATAACTACTATAATACTGCTCCTATATACAAGAATATAACTACTATAACACTGCTCCTATATACAAGAATATAACTACTATAATACTGCCCCTATGTACAAGAATATAACTACTATAATACTGTCCCTATATACAATAATATAACTACTATAATACTGCCCCTATAAACAAGAATATAGCTACTATAATACTGCCCCTATATACAAGAATATAACTACTATAATACTGCCCCTATGTACAAGAATATAACTACTATAATACTGCCCCTATATACAAGAATATAACTACTATAATACTGCTCCTATATACAAGAATATAACTACTATAATACTGCTCCTATATACAAGAATATAACTACTATAATACTGTTCCTATATACAAGAATATAACTACTATAATACTACCCCTATATACAAGAATATAACTACTATAATACTGCTCCTATGTACAAGAATATAACTACTATAATACTGCCCCTATACACAAGAATATAACTACTATAATACTGCTCCTATATACAAGAATATAACTACTATAATTCTGCCCCCTATGTACAAGACAAGTCTTCTGATGTGGCATGAGAGTGATCACACATGGCTGTTTTCTTCCGGCACTATTATGGTTTGTGTATGGTATTGCAGTATTTTATTTTTTTTCTTGCAGCAAAAAATAAAAAAAAAAATTTCACAAAATGTTAAAGGGATCCTGTCACCCCCAAAACACCTATAAACCTATTAAAACCTGTCCCTACAGCATATTAACACTTTCCCTACACTCCTTTTACCTCCTAAATGCACATAATGAAAGTGAATAAAAACGTTTTTACAGTACCTCATTACTCATGATAATGAGTGACTATGCTATTCATAGTCACTCATCCAGACTGCCCTTCTTCATACTATCACGCCTCAATAGGCGTGATCTTCATCATGGATTCAAACTGCAGCCTCTCTGCGCGCCTCCCCGCTGTGTCCTGTGTCTGCCCGGCTTCAGCGTGGGGCTGTATGACGCGACCCGCGTCATTTCCGGCGCCGGGTGACGTATTTACAGCCGCGCCGCTGTTAGCTTCAATTCCCGCACTGCGCATGCGCATGCGCAGTGCGCATTTTGAAGCTGACACAGCGGCGCGGCTGTACGACGTCACCCGGCTCCGGAAATGACGCGGGTCGCGTCATACAGCGCCACGCTGAAGCCGGGCAGACACAGGACACAGCGGGGAGGCGCGCAGAGAGGCTGCAGTTTGAATCCATGATGAAGATCACGCCTATTGAGGCGTGATAGTATGAAGAAGGGCAGTCTGGATGAGTGACTATGAATAGCATAGTCACTCATTATCATGAGTAATGAGGTACTGTAAAAACGTTTTTATTCACTTTCATTATGTGCATTTAGGAGGTAAAAGGAGTGTAGGGTAAGTGTTAATATGCTGTAGGGACAGGTTTTAATAGGTTTAGAGGTGTTTTGGGGGTGACAGGATCCCTTTAAACAAATGAATACAGTAGAGCGGATCGGCTCCCATATAAATGATGCGTCTCACATCTCTATACACCGGCATATAACACCCATGACTATTTCTTGAAGCTTGTGTTACTTTAAAAAAAACTTTTTCAAAAAAAGTTATTTTAAGGGACAGTACACCTTTAAGACTGACTCATCTAAATCTGCTTCTTTAGACAAGGACATCTTCTAACAAGAGACAGGTCTGTTTTCTTAAGTCGCTAAAACTCCTATAAATATAAAGAAAAGTTAGTTTTATTCATAAAGGGGCGCTCCCTCCACCTTATTTAGCGGACAGGGCCCCTTTAAGAGGGGCTCTACCATCCTACTAATGCAAACTGTACTGATCCCCATCATTGCTGTCTTACTAGAACAATGTTTTACTATACACACTGCAGGAAAGAAAAAAAAAAGGGGGTTTAAAGATGGCTAGACCGGAGTTTTATATATTTCTAAAGTCCCGGAAGATGAAGCAAACTGGGCACTATCAGTGTTGACGGGCTGGTTCTCCTATTCGGCTGACCTGAGGTGACAGACTCATTGGCGGTGCTCACTAAGGTGCAGGGTGCATATAAAAATCATTGTGGAATGAAGACCAGTAGCATTCACCAGAGACGATCTTGTGCTTTTATTTAAAGTTTCATATCATCAGCGAGGAACACGTACAGTGGGGGAGGGAGGTGCATGGACGTCGGACAACGGCCTGCCGTTTCGCAGCTAATAGCCGCTTCGACAGGTCCCGACTGGCGTCTGACGTCACTTCCGGTCATTAAGTAACCGGAAGGCTGTAACGTCATTGCTGATTGAATTAAATTAATAAAATCAATATCTATACAAAAAATGTTGCAACAAAGTTTACTTATGCAGAGTAACATTAACCAAAACTACCTTAGTTCAGAACTCTATAATTTGAACTAAAACAGATTGACTCCTTAGTGTCCATACTCCTACATTAAACCACTAAAAAGCGGTGGCCAAGAGTAGAGCAGCCGTATATGTTGTATTAAACTGGCAGTCATGGGTATTCCAATCGTTTAAGACAGCATATGTGATCATTACAGCGCAAGCTATACTTTTCAAAAGACAAAATAGGCTAAGAATGATAAATCTGAAATCAGAAAATGAAAATGATGAAATTCATTCTATATAAACGAATATCAAGGACTACCTTACATGATTGTCTATAGTATACCCATGCAATCATTCATTCATTCATAAGCCTAAACAGTGTCTATACTTCCATTATGTTGGTATGTAGGGCAGAAAGACAAGTTAGAAATGACAATCAACATTCAGATGTCTATTAAGGCCCCGTCACACGGGGCGACGGGGCTGGGGATGTCTGCGGCGATTGGCAGGGGCGCGCACGCTCTTGCCGCCCCCGCCAGTGTCGCCGTCCCCCGTTTAGACGGGGCGACTCCTCCAGCCCCGCGCCGGTGAGCTGTCAGGCGGCATCGCCACCGGGGTGTCCGACAACCCCGGCAGCGATGCAGGACAATGGGAGCCTTTGGCTCCCATCGCCTGACTGGTCGCCAGCGCCCGGTTACATGGGGCGATGTGAGCACATCGCCCCATGATAGTCGTCTGGTTTCACAGCACTGCTGTGAAACCAGGCGACCGGCCGGGACCGGCGACATCGCCCCTTTACATGCGGCGACGTAGGGGCGATGACGCCGGTGATAGGCCACGCCCCCACATGAATGGGCGGCGATATCGCTCCGTGTAACGGGGCCCTTAGGGTCGTCTTAGATCTCTATAAAAATGCAGCCAAATCATTCTTGTCGTTCATGCCCAACGAACCACATGCTTTAGACCTAATTATCCAGCGACATTCCTGTTGCAAGAGAAGTTTGTGCATATCTCCTCCTCTTGACGGTGGGAATATCCTTTCGAGTCCTGCAAAAGACAGAACCTCAGCATTCCCATCATGGGCATCTCTAACATGTTTTACAAGTCTCGGGCTACCGACGCCTGTAGCAATGGACTTCTAGTGCTCCTTGAATCTAGTGCAGAGTTCTCTTATAGTCTTGCCTATGTAGAACCTTCTACAAGGGCAAAAAAACTATATAAACCAACCACTTAGTTTTACAACTAATGTAAGTGGACACTCTCTGGCTATTACCTCCAAAAACCACAGAATTATCTATTTCGTGGTATTTACACCATTTACAATTCCTGCATTTGAAATTGCCTTTCGGACGTTTTTGTTCAAGCCATGTTAATTCTTTTGGAATGTCTACTCTGTTTTTGACCAATCGGTCTTTTAGGTTCCTACACATTTTATATGTGATTAAAGGGGGACCTAGTTCCAGGGTTCCAAGTTCCCTATCTCTCTCAAGGACGTGCCAATGTTTAAAAATTGCACTCCTGACTTTATTAAACATGGGGCCGAAAGTGAAGGAAAAGACAAAGCGTTTCTTATCTGAAACCTCATGGGTTTTTTCCTATTATTTAGAGAAGTATTATATACTTTCTCCAGTACTTTCTTTGGGTACCCTCTCTGAATAAAGTTTGTTTCCAATTCTTTACATTGTTTTTCAAAATTGTGTTCTCTGTTATTCATTCTTTTTACTCTTAACATTTGGCTGTACGGTAGTGCACTTTCAAAGTGTAATAACGTATTAGATGTGGTTGGTTTCCTATACAAGGATCTTACCAAATTCCCCTCCTTTATCTGTATCTTAACATCTAAGAAATCTAATTCTTGGTTACCGAGGACAGCTGTGAAGTACATATTGTATTTATTAGTACTATTAAGATAATCAATAAAAGATTGAAAATCTTGCTCTGTACCCTCCCACACTATAAAGACGTCATCAACGTATCTTAAAAATGTTTTAATGTGTTTTAGATAAGGGTTTTGAGTTGTGTAAATCACTCTGTCCTCTAGATGTGCCAAGAACAAATTTGCCAGTGTACATGATACAGGGGTCCCCATCGCAGTTCCCTCTAATTGGTTGTACCAAGAGTCACCAAAGGAGAAGGCATTATGGGACAGTACAAATCTTAACGACTCACAAATCAATTCAAACAAGGCTTGATCCTGACCATCAACGTTTAACATATCTCTGATGACACTAATTGCTAGATCTTGGGGTATAGTGTGTAGGATTGGTCTCATTAACCAGTTTAAAAACTTAGATAAAGGTTCAGTTAGTGAACCCTCCCCGGACACAATAGGGCGCCCTGGGGGGGGATGTTCACCAATGTTTTGTGAAGCTTAGGCAAGTGGTACCAATAGGGTTTTCTCGGGGAGTTAACAGTTTTTCTGCTTGTTTCTTCTTTAATGTTCCCACCTCCACGTATTTTCTCAGCAAACGTCTTAATTCCTCATTAAATTTAAAAGTAGGATCACTCTTTAAACGCTTATAAGTAGTTGGAACTTCTAGTTGTTTCATGGCTTCCCTTATGTAGTCCTCCTTATTAAGAGTAAAAAGAATGAATAACACAGAACAAAATTTTGAAAAACAATGTAAAGAATTGGAAACAAACTTTATTCAGAGAGGGTATCCAAAGAAAGTACTGGAGAAGGCAAAAGAGAAAGTATATAATAGTTCAGAACTAAAAGCACAAGATCGTCTCTGGTGAGTGCCACTGGTCTTCTTTCTACAATGATTTTTATATATTTCTACTTAGTACTTTGAGTGCCCAAGGGTGAAAATCAAAAAAAAAAGTCAGTGTACTCTGGGAAGACACATAAGCTTTGGCTAAAGTTAATAACAAAGGTTTTTAACAATGCAAACAATCAACAAACTGCCGATGACCGATCTGATAGTTTTACATGTCTATACTTTGTACTATGAGGACCCAAGGGTGAAAATGAGAAAAAAAAAAAAGTCAGATTACTCTGGCCAGTCACACAAGACTTGGCTAAAATTAATAACACAAGGTTTTAAACAACATAAACCGTCCATAAGCTGCCAGTGACAGATCTGATAACTTTATATGTTTATACTTAGTACTTTGCATGCCCAAGGGTGTCATTTACTCTGGGGGTCACACAAGCCTTGACTAAAATTAATAACATAAGGCTTTTAACAAGGGGAAACAGTCAACAAGATGCGGGTTGGAAACAGTCAACAACTGCCAGTGACAGATCTGATAGTTTTATATATCTCTATTTATACTTTGAGTACCCAAGGGTGAAAATCAAAATGAAAAGTCATTTACTCTGGGCGGTCACACAATCCCTGGCTAAATTAATAACATAAGGTTTTAACAATGGTAACAGTGAACAAGCTGCTAGTGACAGATCTGATAGTTTTAATAATTCTCTATTTAGTACTTTGAGTGCCCAAGGGTAAAAATTCAAAAACAGTCAGTGTACTCTGGGCAGTCACATAAGTCTTGGCTAAAAATTAAAACAAAAGATTATTAACAATGGAAACGGACAAAAAGGTTGCGGTCACAGATATGATGGTTTTAATGTCTCTACTTAGTATTAGAGTGTCCGAGGGTGAAATATCTAAACTAAAAAGTCAGTTTACTATGGTAAGTGACACAAGCCTTGGCTAAATGAATAAGAAAGGTTTTTAACAAGGAAACCAGACAACAGGCTGCCGGTACAGATGATAGTTTTACATGTCTCTACTTAATATTAGAGTACCCAAGGGTGAAAATCAGAACTAAAAAGTCAGTTTACTATGGCAGTGACACAAGACTTGGCTCAGATTAATAAGGTTTTTAAAAAGGAAACCATCAACAGGCTGCTGTGACAGATCTGATAGTAACTAAGTATAAAGCAAGTAAAACTAGGAGTTACCCCAAGGGTGAAAATATAGAAAAAATAAGAACAGATTACCTGGTCCAGTCACCCATCAAATTGGCTGAAATAATAATACATAAGGGGGTTTAATACAATGTAAACCGTCCATAAGCTGCCAGTACAGATCTGCTAGATTTTAATTCTCTACTAGTACTTTGAGTCCCGAAGGGTGAAATATCTAAAATAAAAAGTCACTTTACTGTAGGCGTCACACAAGCCTTAGCTAAGATTAACAACAAAAGGTTTTTACCCATGGAAACTCAACAAGCTGCAGTGACAGATCTGACCGTTTTATATATCTCTGCTTAGTAATTTGAGTACCCAAGGGTGAAATATCTCAAATAAAAAGTCAGTTTACTTTGGGCAGTGACACAAGCCTTGGCTAAAATTAATAAAAAAGGTTTTTAACCATTGAAACTCAACAAGCTGCCAGTGACAGATCTGATACTTTTAGATATCTCTACCTAGTACTTTGAGTCCTAAGGGTGAAAATTTCACCCTTGGGTATTCGAAGTACTAAGTTGAGATTAAAAACAAAAAATATTCAGAGTACTCTCTGCAGTCACACCAGCCTTAGCTAAATTAAAAACATTAAAGAGATCATTCAGAAAATAAAGTCAGTGCACCCTGGGAGGTCAAACAAGAAGATCGGATCAGTCACCAGCTTGCTTGTTGATAGTTTCCTTTTAGTTACTTAAGTTTCTGGACAGTAAAAATGAGTCGACTTGAACCAAGGGGTGAATGGTGACCAAAAAGCTAAAATAAACAAAAACATTATACATGTATCAATCTGTCCTTGCAAATATTTTCGATCAGTCTCTACTTTATATATCTTTGGTTAAAGCCCGGAAGGATATTTTTTTTATTAAAAGGGTGTCTAAGAGAGAAAAAAAAAGTGATGTTCTCCCACCATAATCTTCAAAAAAAAAAGGAAAAAAAGAGCGCCACCCCTGTCGCAGGTCATGTGTGGTATTGCAGCTCAGCCCATTTACTTCAATGGAGCTGAGCTACAGTACCCACACAACCTGTAGGTGGAGCTCCTTTTATGTAAGGGTTTATAGTCCTCAGAAGTCCACGGCTTTCAGCTTTCGGGTTTCGGCGTCGCTCAGCGGCTCCTGTGCCAGAAGTTTCTGGTGAAGTTTGTGGTGTTTGCCGATCCCGAGTTTGGGGAGGCCACGGTTCAGGCCCTCCAGGAGGACGCAGGCCTTGCACAGCCCCTGGCTGGAGATGTAGCCGCAGCGGGCGCAGGTCCCCTGGATGGGCATCCCACGTCCTCCCGCACAGACAGGTTCTCCCCGGAGTGGATGATGTCCATGATGGCGCTGGGCCGTAAAGACTCCAGCTCCTTCAGGAAGGCGCGAGCGTGGCCCCGATACGCGTTGGGGGAGTAGATGCACTCGGTGGAGAAGTAGTCCAGCTTTTTGAAGTAGGCGTACAGCACAATCTCCTTCTCGTAGGCGTACTTCAGCGGCTTGCAACGTGGAATGGCGCCTTCGCTGCCCGTGGTGATCGCTGTGCAGCGCCGCAACCGGGCAATGTCACCTCGAAGAAAATTCATCAGGACGGTCTCTGCGATGTCGTCTGCATTGTGACCTGTGAGTAAAGATGGCAGGAGTAAGTCTGTGCAGTCTGGAGAGGCAGTCTACTGTACTGCACAGTATTGGATCTTACTATAGGACATGACTTGCAAATTCTTGTTGTTTAGCAGAGAAAGACTTTAAACAAGTACTGTGTAGTGTGTAGAGGCAGTCTACAGTACAGCAGATTGTCTGTGAGCAGAGAGATGGGTCATAACACAAGTCTGTGCAGTATGTGGAGGCAGTCTACTGTACAGTATGTTGTGAGCAGAGAGATGGGTCATAACACAAGTCTGTGAGTGTGTAGAGGCAGTCTACTTAAAGCAGATGTCACCCAGAGTGGAGAGATGGATCATAAACAAGCCTGTGTAGTGTGTAGAGGCAGTCTACTGTACAGCAGATGTGTCTGTGAGCAAAGAGAGCAGTCATCATAACACAAGTCTGTGTAGTGTATAGAGGCAGTCTTCTGTACAGATGGTTCTGTGTCATCCAGAGCAGAGAGATGGATCATAAACAAGTCTGTGTAGCATATACAGGCAGTCTACTGTACAGCAGATGTCACCCTGAGCGCAGAAATGGATCACAAACAAGTCTGTGCAGTATGTGGAGGTAATCTACTGTAAAGCAGATGTCACCCAAAGCAGAGAGATGGGTCATAAACAAGTCTGTGTAGTGTGTAAATGCAGTCTACTGTACACCAGATCTCACCATGAGCAAAGAAGAGTGTCATAAAACAAGTCTGTGTAGAAGCAGTCTACTGTACAGCATATGTCACCTTGAGTGGAGAGATGGGTCATAAACAAGTAGTATGCAGAGGCAGTCTACTGTACAGAAGATGTCACTGAGCATCAGAGATGGTCATAAATACAAAGTCTGTGCAGTCATGTGAAGGCAGTCTACTGTACAGATATGTCTGAGCAGAGACAGGTCATAACACAAGTCTGTGTAGGTGAGTCTACAGTCAACAATAAAGAGATATATCACACAGAGTGTGAAGAGGGAGATCATAAAACAAGCCCTGGTAGTTTAGAGGCAGTCTACTGTACAGTAGATGTGCCGAGTAAAAGAGGGTCAGTATAAAAAGTTAATGTATGAGGCAGTCTACTGTACAGCTCATAAGACCCTTTTCTCTGCTCAGGGTGACAAAGTTGTGTAGAGGGCAGACTGCTGTAAAACAGATTTCATCCTGAGTGGACAGAATGGTCATCAAACAAGATGTGCAGTACTATAGAGGCAATCTACTGTACAGCAGAGAACGTATATGTGACAGGCTACAGCTAGTGCTACAGATAGTCACCTTGATAAGATAAAAAGTCGAAAGGAAATAACAAGTCTGTAATAGCATGTCGAGCGCAGTCTACTGTACAATAGATAATGCTTCTACTAACTAACTACATATACTAAAATGGTAATTATCCAGAAAGGATGTAAAGGACATAAATCAAGTCTGTGCAGCATGTAGAGGTAGTGCACTGTACAGGAAATAGAGATTAATGTAACCAGCTAAAGCAGTAGTTATTCAGAAAGGCTATTAAGGGGCAAAAACCACCAACAAAACATATGGGGGCAGTCTACTGTACAGTTTTCTTTATATATGTATATATTATTATTAAATAATATATATATATATATATATATTCAAATAGGAGTCACTCACAAACAATATTGAGTGACAAATATAAAACAAGTCTGCGTAACGTACAGAGGCAGTCTACTGTACAGCGGGAGATTTCTCCTAACCAGATATAGCATGTACAGATTGTCGTCACCCAGAAAAGGCTCGTAAGAGACAGAAAACTAAATCTGTGCAGCCTGCTGCAGGTAGCTGCTGTATAGCAGATTTCTGTAACCAGTTACATACCTAATAGTAGATGCACTGACTAAGACAATGTGACGTATAGGACAAATCTGGGTTTTGTTGTATATCGATTTTTTCTTTACTAAAAATGAAATGTCAAAATCATTCATCTGGATATTCTCACACCGGACACTGAAGCTTGTCACACTTGTACATCCCGTAGTATTAAGAACATGCTTGAAAAATGTTTCTTATCAGCAGAGTCAGGATTACAATGACTGATCACAGAATAGGTGATGTCACAGCTCACCTTCTCCCCCTCCTTACAATGACTGATAAACAATGAGGCGATGTCACAGCTTACCTGCTCCCCCTCCTTTATGACTCATAAACAATGGATCATGTCACAGCTCACCTGCTCCCCGTTCCTTTAATGACGTAACCCAATAGGCAATGTCACAGCTCACGTGCTCCCCGATCCCTTCACATTGACTGGTATCCCCAATGGGCGATGTCACAGCTCGACCTGTCCCCTCCCTTCACCATAACTGTGATACACAATGAGTGATGTCACAGCTCATCTGCTCTCCTTCCTTAACCATAACAATCAGACTTACAATATAAGAGTAAATGACACAGCTCATGCTCTCCCTTCCTTCACCATAACTGATCACACAATAGTGACGTCACAGCTCCCTGCTCCCCTTCCCTTCACAATGACTGATCACACAATGGCTGAGTCACGGCTCACCTGATCCCCTCCCTTCACAATGACTGATCACACAATAAGCGACATCACAGCTCACCTGATCCCACTCCTTCACAATGACTGATAACACAATAAGAGATGTCACGGCTCACCTGCTCCCCCTGCCTTCACAGTGACCTTTGCACACCTCATTAGATGCTTCAGTATAGGAGATCAGGTCTGCCTCAGTCCACTGCCTCTAATGTACATGTGCCTTTCTTGAAACAAAAAGCACAAGTCTAATAAAGCCCCAGTGGCCGGTGTGGAAAGTGCAAGATTGCTAATTTTTCATAAAAAAGTAGAGGTGGACATTCCGTTTTAAGGGATCTTCCAAAGACTAAACTACGGATCACCTCTCCTCCCCTTCACTCTCTACCGATCAGCTACAGAGGGGTACCAGCATTTTGTCTGATCAGTCACTGCGCCGCACATCTGGTAGTGGCCATCCTTGGTACTGCACCTCTGTAAAACTGAGCTGCAGCACCAATAACAGACACTGCAAACTATGCGAGCGCCCCCTGGTGATCCCTCAAAGGAAACGCTCCACTCTACTGCATTTAATCAGACAGAAGCAAGCAAGAACCTTGGGCTCGGCATCTTATAAGGTGGCACTAACCTGTGCAGATCTTGTTGACCTCCAACATCATGGCGCCCCGGTCTAAGTGCTTGGCGTCTGAACACCCCACAAAAGGTGCAGTTGTTCTTCAGCCCCACTTGCTGGACGATCTGGTCCATGGTCCACCGTACAGCTCCTCATAGGACACGATCTTCAAGGGTAGTTCGTACTGAAGCCGGTTCCTTTTCACCGTCTCCAAGGAGTCGTCTCTGTAGCCGGAGATGCCTTCGTCCACGGAGATCAGAATGAGCTCTAAACCGTAACTGTAGCGTTCGTTCAGGACCTTTAAGACGTGGGCGAGGACCGTGGAGTCTTTCCCGCCTGAAGCTCCAATGCCGACCTTCTCCCCAGCTGGAAGAGCTTGGCGGACACAATGGTGTGGTGGACCTCCTCCTCGAAGGCATGGAAGAAGCACTCCTTACACAAGAGTGGCCGGTCTTGGGTCTCCGTAAGACGGCGCGTCGGGTCTCGCAACTACTGCAGTTCACGGGCATCCTGGCAGAAAGGAAAGCGGTTCAAGAAACTGTCACCTGAGACGTACGGACTCTACTAAGGACGTTGTGCGCCAGACAGTCATGTCCGTGGCTCTCACTAGAGACTACATGTGCAGAATCAGAGGTGAGGGACACAGGGGTCTAAAGTGAGGGAAGCTGCGTCACCGCTCGAACATGTAAGAGTTACCGCTATAGATGAGCCAACTGATACACCATCTCGATCCAACGGTAGAAAGGGAGCCATGAGACCATCACCTGCCTGCCGGCACTTCGTATCATTAGCCGCCTAGTAGGACGCCATGACGATGACATTGCCCAAGACCTACTAATCAAAAGGCCTGGTGCGGCTGGTAGGCGGTTCACATGGTTCCCGTCTGATGGACGCTAAATTGCTTATCACTTAAAGGAAGTCCTGGCCACGGACTGAGACCGGCAAACTCTTCCTACCTACTGACATCCCCAATGCCTCTTCGACCATTATCATTACATCTTGATAGCCGGAGATAGCGCCAGTGATGCGGTAGGATGGAGGAGGTCCAACAGTCATGGACCTGTCATGGCCGGTAGGAGTTCACATGGCTCCCATCTGATGGACGCTAAATTGTTCCTCTACTTAACACCTACCAAAGGAAGTCCATGGCCACTGGACTGGGACCGGCAAACGTCTTCCTACCTGCCAGCATCCTCAGCACCTCTTTGACCAACATCGTTACACTTGACTAGCCGGAGATAGCGCCAGTGATGCCGGTAGGTAGAGGAGGTCCACAGTCATGGACTGTCATGGCCGGTAGGAGGTTCACATGGCTCCCATCTGATGGACGCCAAATTGTTCCTCTACTTAACACCTATCAAAGGAAGTCCATAGCCACTGGACTGGTGACCGGCAAACGTCTTCCTACCTGCCAGCATCCTCAGCACTCTTTGACCAAATCGTACATCTTGACTACCCGGGGATAGGCCAGTGATGCCGGTAGGATGGAGGAGGTCCAACAGTCATTAACCACAGTAACCAGGATCCAATATCATTTTAATCCTCCATTGATCGCTAGGACGGAGGATCCCGCCTGCAGTAGACGGTGGTGGTGTGCACACTCCGATTCAGCTGAGCAGGTGTGATCCCGGCGTCATGATCTAACATTCCCTCCCTTCATTAATTTCTATTAGTAATACATTAACGAAAATGTGTCGGAGCCTTTATGGGATGTCCCGGGGGTCTCGTCCTACTGTCAGCTTTCGGAGGCCAACACAAGTCTCCGGTTCTGGACTTCTCCAAGCGGAAAATTAAAAAAATTAAAATAAAATAAAAAAACGAATGGGAAAATCTTCCAGATGTTAGTTTTAGCCGTCCGGCAGCTGATGAGGGTGGAGGGGTGGGTGATGTGCGAGACAGTAAGAGCGGGACAGGTCGAAGATCAACGCTGGACAGAAGACGGTAAAGGAGCTGGACGGACACAGCCCCCCGAGGCGCACGTCTCTGGCGGCCCCGCTCTTTAGGAGCTTGAACATCTGCGGGTGATTGGTGGAGAAATGAGTTTCCAGCGCCAGATCTCGCCCGCTCTGGCTGCGTTCTCCCGACAGCACTAGAGCGTGGCAGACCTCGCAGAACAAGTGCATGCTGCCGAGCAGACGGTCCCGCAGAGCCTGCCGGTAGGCGGAGGACCGGGGACGGCTTTGATTCTGCCTATCTGACAGGGAGCTGGAGGCGGCAGCGGGGGATCCTGATGAAGTGGCGGGGGCGGTCGTGGTTTGCCTTATGGACACGTCCTCATCATCGTCTGAAGAAGAGATGAAAGCCCCGGATCTTTTAGAGGCGGCTCGTCTTCCGCCCATACAATCTGGGGACAGGGCAGCAAATATGGGCTTGGGGCCGCAGTAGCCCAAGGTCACGGCTTTCTCGTAGACCTCCTGCCTGGTCATGCCATGCCGCCTCTCCAGGTGGGTAAGGAGACAGGTGGTGCCGACCTTACCCGGATTAATGCCCCTTCGTACCTGGGCGCGGCACAGCTTACAAGTGACTACAAGCTCACGCTGAATATTGGGGGATCCGCCGGGGACCCCGAAGAAGCACCAGGCCGGGGACCCGAAGGCGTAGTGAGCGGTGGTCACTCGCTCATGGTCCACGGTGGGTGTAGCAGAGCGCGTCTGACCTTCCTCTGAAACAGGGCAGACGTCATACAGGTGGGTGTCCACCTCAATCTGGATTTCTATTGCCTTTTCAGTAGTGGAGCTGCCACCAGTCTGGGGAGGGCAAGCAGTGGTGTCAGCATATCCATCCGCCATCGGAAGCAGTGACATGGCGGGGGCTACAGAGGTGAGAACAGGACACGGCTGATAGCAGGGGGGGTCCTCCGGTTCAGTCCTCAGATAGGCAAGATCTCTGGAGTCTCTGGATCCTCCACGATGGATCTCCTGACAGCACTGAGCCTCTGCCCTCCGACGGAGAAGGATCCACCCTGAAACAGAAGCAACAACATCTTCAGTGCCGTCTGCAGAACGCCGCTCCAAGAAACATCTTACAGGACTCCGCCAACTTTGCAACTATTTTTTTTTCAACTACTTCACTTCCCCAGACTAGATGTGAGCTGTGTAAAACAGCCGGCATCCGCCTCAAAGAGCAGCAATCAACTCAGGTCACTGCTCATGTGGTGCAGACTTACAAAATGTAGCTGTTACCGTTTTGTGCCGGACAGGAGGGAACAAGATTGCGGATCGGACTACATGGAGCATAGCGGGAGCGCGGGCCGTCAAAAGGACAGGAGGGAGCGCGGGCCGTCAAAAGGACAGGAGGGAGCGCGGGCCGTCAAAAGGACAGGAGGGAGCGCGGGCCGTCAAAAGGACAGAGGGAGCGCGGGCCGTCAAAAGGACAGGAGGGAGCGGGCCGTCAAAAGGACAGGAGGGAGCGTGGCCCGTCAAAAGGACAGGAGGGAGCGTGGCCCGTCAAAAGGACAGGAGGGAGCGTGGCCCGTCAAAAGGACAGGAGGGAGCGTGGCCCGTCAAAAGGACAGGAGGGAGCGTGGCCCGTCAAAAGGACAGGAGGGAGCGTGGCCCGTCAAAAGGACAGGAGGGAGCGTGGCCCGTCAAAAGGACAGGAGGGAGCGTGGCCCGTCAAAAGGACAGGAGGGAGCGTGGCCCGTCAAAAGGACAGGAGGGAGCGTGGCCCGTCAAAAGGACAGGAGGGAGCGTGGCCCGTCAAAAGGACAGGAGGGAGCGTGGCCCGTCAAAAGGAAAGCGGGAGCGCGGGCCGTCAAAAGGAAAGCGGGAGCGCGGGCCGTCAAAAGGAAAGCGGGAGCGCGGGCCGTCAAAAGGAAAGCGGGAGCGCGGGCCGTCAAAAGGAAAGCGTGGAGCGCGGGCCGTCAAAAGGAAAGCGGGAGCGCGGGTCGTCAAAAGGACAGAGGGAGCGCGGGCCGTCAAAAGGAAAGCGGGAGCGCGGGCCGTCAAAAGGACAGGAGGGAGCGCGGGCCGTCAAAAGGAAAGCGGGAGCGCGGGCCGTCAAAAAGGACAGAGGGAGCAGTGCTGCCTGAACATTCATTGCAAAAGACATAAAGAAGCCTGACGGACAGGACGAGCGCCGCTGATTTCTATGTGGACCTGATTTCTAGGTGGTCTTCTAGCTGAAGACCCCTTCAAGAGGCGGCATTAAAAAGGCCCAAATTCCCAGGGAAGGATCGCAAAGAATATTCCGGTAGCACGGACGATGAGACACACCTGATTCACACAAACAAACAAAAAGAACCTTTTTAATACTTTCCCCGTTCCCCCCCACCCCCCACAGCCAGACAAGGCATTTTTGTTTCCTAACAGGACGAGTTGTAGTCCACATTACTGTGTGCTGTATGGAGAAATGGGGAGAGAAAGTTAGACGTGCGATGAAAGCAAAGTATAAGAATGCTCTCCGGGTAATATTTTGAAGGGGGGGTTTAACAGCGTTCATTGTGCGGTAAAATATGACCCGGTAACACCATTGTCCAAATTGGGGTGATTATGGGGACACCAAACTTGTAGAGGAAGCGCTCTCCGGGGGACGGCACAGGGCGGAGCCCTCTCCGGGGACGGCACAGGGCGGAGCGCTCTCTCGGGGACGGCACAGGGCGGAGCGCTCTCCCGGGACGGCACAGGGCGGAGCGCTCTCCCGGGGACGGCACAGGGCGGAGCCCTCTCCCGGGGACGGCACAGGGCGGAGCCCTCTCCGGGGACGGCACAGGGCGGAGCGCTCTCTCGGGGACGGCACAGGGCGGAGCGCTCTCCTGGGGACGGCACAGGGCGGAGCGCTCTCCCGGGGACGGCACAGGGCGGAGCGCTCTCCCGGGGACGGCACAGGGCGGAGCGCTCTCCCGGGGACGGCACAGGGCGGAGCGCTCTCCCGGGACGGCACAGGGCGGAGTGCTCTCCCGGGGACGGCACAGGGCGGAGTGCTCTCCGGGGGACGGCACAGGGCGGAGCGCTCTCCCGGGGACGGCACAGGGCGGAGCGCTCTCCCGGGGACGGCACAGGGCGGAGCGCTCTCCTGGGGACAGGTCAGGGCTGAGCGCTCTCCGGGGGACGTCACAGGGTGGAGTGCTCTCCGGGGGACGGCGCAGGGTGGTGCGCTCTTTTGGGGACAGGTCAGGGCTGAGCGCTCTCCCGGGGACGGCACAGGGCGGAGCGCCCTCCTGGGGACAGGTCAGGGCTGAGCGCTCTCCTGGGGACAGGTCAGGGCTGAGCGCTCTCCCGGGGACGGCACAGGGTGGAGTGCTCTCCGGGGGACGGCACAGGGTGGTGCGCTCTTTTGGGGACAGGTCAGGGCTGAGCGCTCTCCCGGGGACGGCACAGGGCGGAGCGCTCTCCCGGGGACGGCACAGGGCGGAGCGCTCTCCCGGGGACGGCACAGGGCGGAGCGCTCTCCCGGGGACGGCACAGGGCGGAGCGCTCTCCCGGGGACGGCACAGGGCGGAGCGCTCTCCCGGGGACGGCACAGGGCGGAGCGCTCTCCCGGGGACGGCACAGGGCGGAGCGCTCTCCCGGGGACGGCACAGGGCGGAGCGCTCTCCCGGGGACGGCACAGGGCGGAGCGCTCTCCCGGGGGACGGCACAGGGTGGTGCGCTCTTTTGGGGACAGGTCAGGGCTGAGCGCTCTCCCGGGACGGCACAGGGCGGAGCGCTCTCCTGGGGACAGGTCAGGGCTGAGCGCTCTCCGGGGGACGTCACAGGGTGGAGTGCTCTCCGGGGGACGGCGCAGGGTGGTGCGCTCTTTTGGGGACAGGTCAGGGCTGAGCGCTCTCCCGGGGACGGCACAGGGCGGAGCGCCCTCCTGGGGACAGGTCAGGGCTGAGCGCTCTCCTGGGGACAGGTCAGGGCTGAGTGCTCTCCAGGGGACGGCGCAGGGCGGAGTGCTCTCCCGGGGACGGCACAGGGCGGAGCGCTCTCCGGGGGACGGCACAGGGCGGAGCGCTCTCCGGGGGACGGCGCAGGGCGGAGCGCTCTCCGGGGGACGGCGCAGGGCGGAGCGCTCTCCGGGGGACGGCGCAGGGCGGAGCGCTCTCCGGGGGACGGCGCAGGGCGGAGCGCTCTCCGGGGGACGGCGCAGGGCGGAGCGCTCTCCGGGGACGGCGCAGGGCGGAGCGCTCTCCGGGGGACGGCGCAGGGCGGAGCGCTCTCCCGGGGACGGCACAGGGGGGAGCGCTCTCCCGGGGACGGCACAGGGTGGAGCGCTCTCCCGGGGACGGCACAGGGTGGAGCGCTCTCCCGGGGACGGCACAGGGTGGAGTGCTCTCCGGGGGACGGCACAGGGCGGAGCGCTCTCCGGGGGACGGCGCAGGGCAGAGCGCTCTCCGGGGGACGGCGCAGGGCGGAGCGCTCTCCGGGGACGGCGCAGGGCGGAGCGCTCTCCGGGGGACGGCGCAGGGCGGAGCGCTCTCCGGGGGACGGCGCAGGGCGGAGCGCTCTCCCGGGGACGGCACAGGGGGAGCGCTCTCCCGGGGACGGCACAGGGTGGAGCGCTCTCCCGGGGACGGCACAGGGTGGAGCGCTCTCCCGGGGACGGCACAGGGTGGAGTGCTCTCCGGGGGACGGCGCAGGGCGGAGCGCTCTCCGGGGGACGGCGCAGGGTGGAGCGCTCTCCGGGGGACGGCGCAGGGCGGAGCGCTCTCCGGGGGACGGCACAGGGCGGAGCGCTCTCCCGGGGACGGCACAGGGCGGAGCGCTCTCCGGGGGACGGCACAGAACGTTGTGGCCCTTTAAATACCTGAGACCAGACTGACAGCTCAGTGCTGCCTCCCCTCCCCCCTATTCCTGGCCCTGGTGGTGACCCGGCTCCTCACCTCTCCCCTCTCACCTTCCTGCTCTTCTCCGGCCGCTTCTGTCCCCACAACGCACGATTTTCTCCGGTTCAACCCTAGCATGTTATTTAAAACTACATTTCCCGTCAGGCTCCGCGCCGCTGTCAGCATCAACAGCACGTGTGTGGCATGCCGGGAAATGTAGTTATTTTTAAAATGCGCAGCACAACCCGGACGTTGCAGTGAGTGACGTCATGATGACGCCAGAGCACGTGAGTACGCAGGAAGCCATTTTCTCGAAGTCCAATACCAGGCGGTCAAAGGCGTCCCCGGTTACGATGAATGGAGTCGAAAAATCCTTGCAAAAGGCGATTATTCGTGAGTTTATCGAGGTTTAAGAAATATTCTAATGTATAAAACGTATTTTTTTTTTTTCTGTATGTCTAAATTATGGGTGTTATTCCATTCCCAAACACTAGAGGTCAGTATAGGACCTGAAAATGTAATGATATTATGAAGAATAATATAATACATGAATTACTTTTATGGGGTTTATTATTGTTATTTTATTTAAAGTTTTTGTTATTTTTTATATTTTTAATTTTTACTTTTTAATTGTTTTGCTTTACTTGACATTATTACTATTATAGGCCTAATTATTATTTTTAATTATTATTATCATCAATAGCTTTTTTGTTATTATATTATTATGTTTATTGTTATTATCATTATTATTATTATCATTATTATTATTAAGCCTGTCGATCTGCAATCAGCGATTAGGCTGGATCGCGCCGTCTGACACCGCAGTAGCGATGTTGGCGGTGATCCAGCCTATTCCGCAGCATTGCTGCAGATCGCTCTCTGGGTTGATCCCAGTGAGTGATGGCTCCGCCCACATCGCTGCGGCGTCACCGGCTACATGTTGCCATGTAACAACAAGGCTGCGGTGTTGGAGGCGAGCGCGCACCCGCACATCACTTCCGACATCGCAGCCCTGGTTGACACGTGTGACTCCGCCTTTAGAGTCTCCCACTCCCACACGACCTTCTCACCCCACCCTCTCTCTGTTGGGGTCCCTCAAGGCTCTGTCCTCGGGCCCCTCCTTTTTTCCATCTATACCCTTGGCCTAGGACAACTCATAAAGTCCCATGGCTTCCAGTACCACCTGTACGTTGACGACACTCAGATCTACTTCTCTGGCCCAGACGTCACCTTTCTCCTGTCCAGAATCCCGGAGTGTCTATCAGCCATATCCTCCTTCTGCTCCTCTCGCTTCCTTAAACTCAATGTAGACAAAACCGAGCTCATCATATTTCCCCATCTCATGCACTTCCCTCACCTGATCTGTCTATCACAATAAATGACATCACACTGTGCCCTGTACCTGAAGTCCGCTGCCTCAGAGTAACCCTTGACTCTGCCTTGTCCTTCAGACCACACATCCAAGCTCTCGCCACCTCCTGCCGCCTCCAACTCAAAAATATTTCCAGAATCCGTCCCTTCCTCAACCCTCAATCTACTAAACTACTAGTGCATGCCCTCATCATCTCCTGCCTTGACTACTGCAACCTCCTCCTCTGCGGTCTCCCTGCTAACACTCTTGCACCTCTCCAATCTGTCCTTAACTCTGCTGCCTGACTTATCCACCTCTCTCCTCGCTATTCCCCCACTTCTCCCCTCTGCAAATCCCTCCACTGGCTTCCAATTCCCCAGCGTATCCAATTCAAACTACTAAGATTGACTTACAAAGCCGTCCACAATCTGTCCCCTCATATATCTCTGAACTAATCTCCCGATATCATCCAACTCGTAATCTTTGATCCTCCCAAGATCTCCTTCTTTCCTCCACACTTGTACGTTCCTCATCTAACCACCTGCAAGACTTCGCCCGAGCAATCCCCATTCTCTGGAACTCTGCACCCCAAAATGTCCGACTGTCCCCTACACTCAGAACCTTCAAGCGGAACCTGAAAACCCATCACTTCAGAATAGCCTACAGCCTGCAATGACCATGGTACCACCTCACCATCACTGGACCCAGCGCTCCACCACCACTGAACCCGGAGCTCCACCATCACTGGACCCAGTGCTCCACCACCACTGGACCTGGCGCTCCACCACCACTGGACCCGGTGCTCCACCACCACTGGACCCGGTGCTCCACCACCACTGGACTCGGCGCTCCACCACCACTGGACCCGGCGCTCCACCACCACTGGGCCCGGCGCTCCACCACCACTGGACCCGGCGCTCCACCACCACTGGACCTGGCGCTCCACCACCACTGGACCTGGCGCTCCACCACCACTGGACCCGGCGCTCCACCACTGGACCCGGTGCTCCACCACCACTGGCCCCGGCGGTCCCCCACCACTGGACCCGATGCTCCACCACCACCAGAGCAGACCCAACCTACTGTCTCTCTCCCCATTGACCTGTAGAATGTAAGCCCACAAGGGCAAGGTCTTCTCTCCCCTCTGTATCTGTCACTGTTAGTTTGTTCATTGTATGTTTAACTCGTTTGTGTGTAACCCTTTCTCATGTACAGCACCAGGGAATCAATGGTGCTCAATAAATAATAAATAATAATAATAATAATTACAATTATTATGTATGTAATTCCATACTTGGACAATAGAGGACAGTATAGGACAGGAAAAAATAATAGTATTAAGAAGACATCACATTAAAGGGAACCAACCACCCCCAATGACCCCCCCCGGACTAATAATATCGTTCCCTACTTGCAGCACATACATGTGCTGCAAGGTTTTTTGCTAAAAAAACTGCTTTGTAAAACTTAAGATAATGCTTTTGAAACTTTATACCGAAGGGATGGGTGGGCGTAACTTACATGGTGCTAAAGCCGGGTTGCAGCTGCCATTCATCCTGCTGTGCTCGTCACATCAGTAACGGCCAGCCCTTTTTGCAGAGTCCCAGGCTGGTGCACGGGATGTCATGCCCGTGCACACGTCATCAGCTACAGCCGGGAAGCGAGCGCGCGCTCTGACTTCCTGCGCTCGGCTGTGGAAGTCAGAGCGCGCGCTCGCTTCCCGGCTGTAGCTGATGACGTGTGCACGGGCATGACATCCCGTGCACCAGCCTGGGACTCTGCAAAAAGGGCTGGCCGTTACTGATGTGACGAGCACAGCAGGATGAATGGCAGCTGCAACCCGGCTTTAGCACCATGTAAGTTACGCCCACCCGTCCCTTCGGTATAAAGTTTCAAAAGCATTATCTTAAGTTTTACAAAGCAGTTTTTTTAGCAAAAAACCTTGCAGCACATGTATGTGCTGCAAGTAGGGACCGATATTATTAGTCCGGGGGGGTCATTGGGGGTGGTTGGTTCCCTTTAACTATTATTATTATAGACTTTATACAAATAACAATAATTAATAGTCTGTATTATTATTATTATTATTATTTTTCAATTTATTATTATACAAGGAATTATTATTATTAAAGTCTCTTTGTTTTTATTATTATTATAAGATGTATTATTATTATTATTATTATTATTATTATTGACATAATAATAACAAAGAGACTTTGATAATAATAACAATAATAATAATAATTCCTTCTATAATAAAGCCAATAATAATGCTATTATTATTATTATTATTATTATTATTATTATTAATAATAATAATAATAATATAAAATTATATTGTGGTATAACTTTTAGAAAATTTTTGTCATTGGGGAGCACAAGAGTATTTACATGTATTGTTATTATTAATTATTATTATTATTTTATTATTTATATGTTACTATTTTTCTTTTTTATTCTTCATTTTAATTGTTGGAATAATAAAGCCTGTGTATTGAATGTTTTCTCTTTTGTCAGTACATGTGGAGGATTGTGTCGCCCCATAGTGAGGAGCGTCCGGTCAGCCCCGTCCTGTAGTGACGGCACCGAGAGGCTTCAGCATAAATCCAACCTTTGAAAGATCAGAAGTCCGGGGGTCTCGTGTCTTCTTTACTCAGAAGTCTTGGTGCCTCATACAAGTGTCCCCCGCGTGTCTGCTGCCAGTCATGTGACCTCTGATTGTCACATGACATGTAGCTTCTTCAGTCTTACCAGACTGATCGGTGGAGCAGGGATCTGACACTTCCCTGCTCCATCATTGTATTCAGGTGTCCTAAGGGCGTAGATTCCTGATGAGACCAGACTACACCAGCCAAGACCCAGACACCAGACTACACCGGCCAAGACCCTGAGACCAGACTACACCGGTCAAGACCCTGAGACAAGATTACTCCGGTCAAGACCCTGAGATCAGACTACACCGGCCAAGACCCTGAGACAAGATTACTCCGGTCAAGACCCTGAGACCAGACTATACCGGTCAAGACCCTGACACCAGACTACACCGGTCAAGACCCTGAGACCAGACTACACCGGTCAAGACCCTGACACCAGACTACACCGGCCAAGACCCTGAGACCAGACTATACCGGCCAAGACCCTGAGACAAGATTACTCCGGTCAAGACCCTGACACCAGACTATACCGGCCAAGACCCTGAGACAAGACTACTCTGATCAAGACCCTGACACCAGACTACACCGGCCAAGACCCTGAGACAAGATTACTCCGGTCAAGACCCTGACACCAGACTATACCGGCCAAGACCCTGAGACAAGACTACTCCGGTCAAGACCCTGACACCAGACTACACCGGCCAAGACCCTGACACCAGACTATACCGGCCAAGACCCTGAGACAAGATTACTCCGGTCAAGACCCTGAGACCAGACTATACCAGCCAAGACCCTGAGATCAGACTACACCGGCCAAGACCCAGACACCAGACTACACCGGCCAAGACCCTGAGACAAGATTACTCCGGTCAAGACCCTGAGACCAGACTACACCGGTCAAGACCCTGAGACCAGACTACACCGGTCAAGACCCAGACACCAGACTACACCGGTCAAGACCCTGAGACCAGACTACACCGGTCAAGACCCTGAGACCAGACTACACCGGTCAAGACCCAGACACCAGACTACACCGGTCAAGACCCAGACACCAGACTATACCGGCCAAGACCCTGAGACAAGATTACTCCGGTCAAGATCCTGAGACCAGACTACTCTGATCAAGACCCTGAGACCAGACTACTCTGATCAAGACCCTGAGACCAGACTACACCGGTCAAGACTCTGAGACCAGACTACACCGGCCAAGACTCTGAGACCAGACTACACCGGCCAAGACTCTGAGACCAGACTAAACCGGTCAAGACCCTACGACTCTACTACGCTGATCAAGACCCTTAGATCAGACTACGCCGGTCAACATCCTGAGACCAGACAAAGGATACAATGAAAGTGCGAAAATGCAAAAATGTTCTGCAGCAGGATGGGGTGAAAAGGGCCCCCATTCTTCACTGACAGATGGGGTGTCGGGCCCCCGACATTCTGGGCCCTCAGCGGCTGACGTCATGTGATATTGGGAGAACGTTTCCTGCCGCTGATCTGCAGCCTCGGAGATCTCAACGGCTTCATGTCACTGTGATATCTGGAAACACCCAAACCACATCCTGAAAGTGTGAAGAGTGCGGCCGCAACGTCAGCGCTCCGAGATCACAGGAGGCGGCCACCACTCCAGAAGAGAACATTATCCTGAGTGCACCTGTCTCCTGCGTCACATTGGGGAATCTCTCAGAACATGTCTCCGATCTGGAACCGCTCCTTTATCCAATGCCAATCTCCAAAAGATACAGGGGGCTGACAATATGGCCGACACTTCTATACCTGTATATAAAATGTGTGATAGGAGCTGCCCCTACTTCTGGGGTCTGCGGACAGGATGAACGGGTCTAGGGTCTGTATAAAGAGAGCTATGTATAGGGGTCTGGAGTCTATATATAGGGGGTCTGTATACAGGGAGGACTGGGGTCTATATATAGGGGGTCTGGGATCTGTATACAGGGAGGTCTGTTGTCGACATATAGGGGATCTGGGGTTTAACTACAGGGGTCTGCATATAGGGGGGCTTGAGTTTATATACTGGGGGCCTGTATACTGGGAGGCCTGGGATCTCTATATAGGGGGTCTGGGGTTTATATATAGGGGGTCTGTATACAGGGAGGTCTGGGGTCTACACATAGGGATCTGGGGTTTACGGTATATACAGGGGGCCTGTATACAGGGATGCCTGGGGTCTATATATACAGGGTCTGGGGATTATATACAGGGGATCTGTATACAGGGAGGCCTGGGATCTATACTGTATATAGGGGGTCTGTGGTTTATATACAGGGGGGTCTACATATATGGGGTTTGGGGTTTATATTCGTGGGGCCTGTATACAGGGAGGTCTGAGGTCTGTATATAGGGGATCTGGGGTCTATATATAGGGGATATGGGGTCTGTATACAGGGAGGTTTGGGGTCTATATATAGGGGTCTGGGGTTTATATACAGGGTGTCTGTATACAGGGAGGCCTGGGATCTATATATAGTGGGTCTCAGGTTTCTATACAGGAGGTATGTATACAAGGATGTCTGGGGAATAAATAGAGGGTTTCAGGGGTCTAAATATAGGGGGTTTGGGGTCTACATATAGGGGGTCTGTATACAGCAAGGTCTGGAGTTTTTATACAAGAGGGTCTGAATGCAGAAAGGTCTGGAGTCTATATATAGGGAGTCTGGGGTGTAAATACAGGGGGTCTGTATACAGCGAAGTCTGGAGTCTATATATTTAAGGGGTCTATATATAGGGGATCTGATCTGGGATTTATATATATAGGGTCTGGGGGTCTATATATAGAGGGTGTAGTGTGAGGTTTGTATATAGGAAGTTTGAGGTCTATATATAGAGGATTTGGGGTCTAAATAGGGGTTTATATATAGGGTGTCTGTGGTCTATTTATAAGGGGGGTGTGGTCTATAGGAGGTCTTGGGTTTATATATAGGGTGTCTGTGGTCTATTCATAAGGGGTTTGGGGTCTATAGGAGGTCTTGGGTTTATATATAGGGTGTCTGTGGTCTATTTATAAGGGGTTTGGGGTCTATAAGAGGTCTTGGGTCTATATATAGGGGTCTGACATGAGGTTCATATATAGGGGATCTTATCTGGTTTTATATATTTGGGATCTGGTCTGGGGTCTGTATACAGGGAGATCTGAGGTCTATATATAAGAACATTTGGGGTCTGTTATAAAGGGAATAATGGCTCTATAGATTGGGGTTTGATTTGGGTTTTGTATAAAGGGGGTTTATGGCTTTATATAAGGGGGGTCTATATATAGAAGGTCCGTATAAAGAGAGGTCTGGAATTCATATATATGGGGGTCTGTATATAGGAAGGTATGGTCTGGTGTCTGTATATAGGGAGGATTTATTTTAGGTCAGTATACAGAGCTCCATGGCTTATATAGAGGGTCTGCACACAAGGGGTCTGGTTGGGTGGGGAGTCTGTATTTAGGGGTCTGTACACGGGGGTCTTGTGTGGGTCCATTGATGGGGGTTGTAGTCTGGTGCGATCTCCTTATAGGGGTCTTTATTCAGGGGTCTATATACAATGGGGATCCAGTCTTAGGTCTGAATGCGGAGGGGAGGGGGGTTGATTTTGGGTCTGGTCTTGGGTACATATATATTTTGGGGGTCTGAAGTGTCAAATTAAAGGGAACCTGTCACCCAAAATCCCTTCCTAGCCTGTTAGTAGTGTAAGGCTGCAGGGACAGGTAGTAACAGGTCAGATGGTGATTTTGTGCTGTTTTCCCTATATAATGGGCTTTGGTGCACACAGACCTCCCTATGACGCCGTTCACACATAGTTTTGTTCTCTGATTTTTCTTCTCATGAATTTACAATTAGAAAATTGAGGAAATATAAATGAATGAATCGCAGGAATCCCGGGGAGGCGGCGTGACACAAAGGGCGGCTGTGAGCGCGGAGTCCGCATTAATCCTCCATTGTCATCTGCTCATCAACGTTCAAGAAAACAAAGATGACGATGGGACTCCTGAAAGAATAATACATGAGCCCGACCTTGCTCCACTGGTTAGGGCCGGTCCAGAATGACAAAGAATAACATTTCACCTCCAAAGAATTCACCATAGATAAATATTACTTTACCCTATATTTATGTCAGCTGTACACTGAGGAAGTATTATATTACACTCCAGAGCTGCACTCACTATTCTGCTGGTGCAGTCACTGTGTACATACATTACATTACTGATCCTGAGTTACCTCCTGTATTATACTCCAGAGCTGCACTCACTATTCTGCTGGTGCAGTCACTGTGTACATACATTACATTACTGATCCTGAGTTACCTCCTGTATTATACTCCAGAGCTGCACTCACTATTCTGCTGGTGCAGTCACTGTGTACATACATTACATTACTGATCCTGAGTTACCTCCTATATTATACTCCAGAGCTGCACTCACTATTCTGCTGGTGCAGTCACTGTGTACATACATTACATTACTGATCCTGAGTTACCTCCTGTATTATACTCCAGAGCTGCACTCACTATTCTGCTGGTGCAGTCACTGTGTACATACATTACATTACTGATCCTGAGTTACCTCCTGTATTATACTCCAGAGCTGCACTCACTATTCTGCTGGTGCAGTCACTGTGTACATACATTACATTACTGATCCTGAGTTACCTCCTGTATTATACTCCAGAGCTGCACTCACTATTCTGCTGGTGCAGTCACTGTGTACATACATTACATTACTGATCCTGAGTTACCTCCTGTATTATACTCCAGAGCTGCACTCACTATTCTGCTGGTGCAGTCACTGTGTACATACATTACATTACTGATCCTGAGTTACCTCCTATATTATACTCCAGAGCTGCACTCACTATTCTGCTGGTGCAGTCACTGTGTACATACATTACATTACTGATCCTGAGTTACCTCCTGTATTATACTCCAGAGCTGCACTCACTATTCTGCTGGTGCAGTCACTGTGTACATACATTACATTACTGATCCTGAGTTACCTCCAGTATTATACTCCAGAGCTGCACTCACTATTCTGCTGGTGCAGTCACTGTGTATTGGATAGACCATTAGTATCACACTCGGGAGGGTCACTGTTGTTGTTGCCACGTCTCATCTAGGACAAAAAATGGTCCAAACCTCAAGGGGTTAATATTGGAATAAGAATGTAAAGTATCTGGAAAGGTTCTGAACATCTTATGTAAATCTCCTTCCGGAATTAATATTAAACGTGGCGCCGGGCATTAATGTTTCATCCGCGGCTTTTATAGGAATGTGAGAGAACATGAACAATGGGCCGACACCTGCGCTGTGATAGGACTAACGAGGAGGGGCGCCATTAATTAGAGTGATACTGATTATGATGGGCGGGGCTGTCCCGGGGGGGGGGGGGGGGGGGGGTGATTGTCCTCCATCCTCATCACTCACCGATGACCCATCACTAAACATTACACAATAATAACTTAATAACATCTCTAACTTATTCAGAGATATAAGTTGGCGCTTCCTTGTATTTAACCCTACGCGTTCCGGGGCGAATCGCCCAAATTCACCTCGGTGGGGCTGTACAGGACTCCTCTGTATGCTCACACCTGCCTAGAACCTTTGCCCCATCTAACACATAGAGGATCATCTCAATGAATTAGAATGTCATCAAAATGTTACTTTATCTCAGTAATTCAATACATAAGGTGACACCCATCTATTATATAGAGTCATTACACACAGAGGGATCTACATCATGTGTTTATTTCTGTTAATGTTGATGATTAGTGAAAACCTAAAGTAAAGATTTGATCAGTTCTCCATGAGATGTCCATAGCTGGCACTATTTGTTATACCCTAACCTTGCTTTGCTGTTCTCCACACCTTTATCCCTGACCTGTCCGGAGTGTTCCTTGGTTTTCATGACGTTGTTTGATCCCTGATGTACTCCTTCCATTTTTTAGATGATGGATAAATCAGTTCTTTGTGACATGTTCAGAGCTTGGGCTATTTCTTTATAATCTAACCCTGCTTTACTCTTCTCCACACCTTTGTTCCTGACCTGTCTGGTGTGTTCCTTGATTTTCATGACATTGTTTGATCCCTGATGCACTCCCTCCATTTTTCGATGATGGATTGATCAGTTCTCTGTGAGATGTTCCGAGTATGGGTAATTTTTTATAACCTAACCCTGCTTTACTTTTCTCCACAACTGTGTCCCTGACCTGTCTGGTGTGCTCCTTGCTTTTCATGATGCTGTTTGATCTCTGATGTTCTCGCACAAACCTCAAAGTCATACTGAGACGAAATCACCCATGTGGAGGCGATGTGCTAATTATGTGACCCCTGAAGGTGAATGGTCACTCAGGATTTAATTTGGGGGGGGGAATGAATACAACTGCACATCACAATTATTAGATTTATATTTTGAATATATGTTGAAAACAAGGAATCATTTCCTTTACACGTCACTAGCACTATAAAAGCAGATCACGGCTGCTGCAATCCCCAGCGTGGTGCATATAGAGGAGGGAGAATGAAGAGTTAAACACCGCGCTGCTGTATTCCACCAGACATCAAAGGGTGAATAGAATATTTATTTATTAGTCCCTGCCACAAGGCAATATGATATTGATTTGTCCTGAGGAAGGGACCAGGTAGACCTGAAATGCATTGACTAATAAATCAATATTATATTCAACCTTTGATGTCTGGTGGAATACAGCAACGCGGTGTTTAACCCTTCAGATATTTCACGTTACACCCACAAATTTACATGTATTTTATTGGGATATTCAATACATTATTAGTGACGTGTAAAGGAAATTATTCCAAGTTTTCTAAATATCTCCAAAATATAAATCTGATAATTGTGATGTGCATTTGTATTCATTCCCCCCCCCCCAAATTAAAGCCTGAGTGACCAATCACCTTCAGAGGCCACATAATTAGTACATCGCCTCCACATGGGTGATTTCGTCTCAGTATGAGAACATCAGAGATCAAACAGCATCATGAAAAGCAAGGAACACACCAGACAGGTCAGGGATAAAGTTGTTGGGAAGAGGAAAGCAGGGTTAGGTTATAGAAAATAGCCCAAGCTCTGAACATCTCACGGAGAACTGATCAATCCAACATACAAAAATTGGAAGGAGGATGGCACAACTGCAAACCTACAAGACAGGGGCTTGTGTGAGAACATCAAAGATCAAACAGCATCATGAAAACCAAGGTACACACCAGACAAGTCAGCGATAAAGGTGTGGAGAGGAGTAAAGCAGGGTTAGGTTATGAAAATAGCCCAAGCTCTGAACATTTCACAGAGCACTGATTAATCCATCATCCAGAAATGGAAGGAGGATGGCACAACTACAAACCTACAAGACAGAGGTTTGTGTGGGAACATCAAATATCAAACAGCATCATGAAAACCAAGGTACACACCAGACAGGTAAGGGATAAAGGTGGAAGAGTTAAGCAGGGTTAGGTTATAGAAAATAGCCCAAGCTCCGAACATTTCACTCATCAATCCATCATCCAAAAATGAGTGGACGGCACAACTGCAAACTTACAAGACATGGCCATCCACCGAGACTTGACACCCCAAGAAAGAGAAGAAGCCAAAAGGCCCATGGAGGAGAATCTGACACAGGATGACTATTAGTCACAAACGCCACAAATCTGCCCTTTAATGAAGAGGGGCAAGAAGAAGCCATATAGGGGGGCACAGTGAGCAGTGGAGGACAGAGCTCTGGTCAGAGGAGACCAAAGAAAAACATTTTGGACTAAATGCCAAATGTTATATGTGGTGGAAACTAAGACTGCGCACACCCTGAGAACCCCATCCCCACCGTCACACATGGTGGAGGCAGCACACTGCTGTGGGGAGGTTTTTCTTCAGCAGGGGCAGGGAAGCTGGACAGAGGTGATGGAAGATGGATGGAGCTAAATACAGGACAATCCAGGAGGAAAACCTGTTAGAGGCTGCAGAAGACCGGAGACTGGGACGAAGGTTCACATTCCAGCAGGACAACAACTCTCAACATCCTGCAGATCTACAATGGAGGGTTTATATCAGAGCATATCCCTGTGTGTGAACAGTCACTGTCTAGACCCAAATCAACCCAGAATCTGTGACATCACAGACATCTCCATCCAATCACTGACCCCAAAAGAGGGCGAAAGGTGGTCCAACAAAGCGCTGACTCGGAGGGGGTGAATGCTAATACAAGACAGAGAAAGATGGTCCTACAAAGTACTGACTCAGGGGGCTGAATACTAATACAAGACAGAGAAAGGTGGTCCTACAAAGTGCTGACTGGGGGTGGGGGTAAATACTAATACAAGACAGAGAAAGATGGTCCTACAAAGTACTGACTCAGGGGGCTGAATATTGATACAAGACAGAGAAAGGTGGTTCTACAAAGTGCTGACTCAGGGGCTGAATATTAATACAAGACAGAGAAAGGTGGTCCTACAAAGTGCTGACTCAGGGGGGTGAATACTAATACAAGACAGAGAAAGGTGGTCCTACAAAGTGCTGACTCAGGGGGCTGAATACTAATACAAGACAGAGAAAGGTGGTCCTACAAAGTGCTGACTCAGGGGGCTGAATACTAATACAAGACAGAGAAATGTGGTCCTACAAAGTACTGACTCAGGGGTGAATACTAATACAAGACAGAAAGGTGGTCCTACAAAGTGCTGACTCAGGGGCTGAATACTAATACAAGACAGAGGAAGGTGGTCCTACAAAATGCTGACTCAGGGGGCTGAATACTAATACAAGACAGAGGAAGGTGGTCCTACAAAGTGCTGACTCCAGGGCTGAATACTAATACAAGACAGAGAAAGGTGGTCCTACAAAGTGCTGACTCAGGGGGCTGAATACTAATACAAGACAGAGAAATGTGGTCCTACAAAGTGCTGACTCAGGGGGTGAATACTAATACAAGACAGAGAAAGGTGGTCCTACAAAGTGCTGACTCAGGGGCTGAATACTAATACAAGACAGAGAAAGGTGGTCCTACAAAGTGCTGACTCAGGGGGTGAATACTAATACAAGAAAGAGAAAGGTGGTCCTACAAAGTGCTGACTCAGGGGGGTGAATACTAATACAAGACAGAGAAAGGTGGTCCTACAAAATGCTGACTCAGGGGGGTGAATACTAATACAAGACAGAGAAAGGTGGTCCTACAAAGTGCTGACTCGGGGCTGAATACTAATACAAGACAGAGAAAGGTGGTCCTACAAAGTGCTGACTCAGGGGGTGAATACTAATGGAAGACAGAGAAAGGTGGTCCTACAAAGTGCTGACTCAGGGGCTGAATACTAATACAAGACAGAGAAAGGTGGTCCTACAAAGTGCTGACTCAGGGGGTGAATACTAATGGAAGACAGAGAAAGGTGGTCCTACAAAGTGCTGACTCAGGGGGCTGAATACTAATACAAGACAGAGAAAGGTGGTCCTACAAAGTGCTGACTACTGTCTATTAATATTTCTAGATAAGGTTTATGGTCCTGACATATGTTCTGTTCATTCCTTTTCTCCCAATCCCATCTGGCCCCATTATTGGGCTCAGTGCGGGGTCAGCAGGGCACCTGTTTCCTGTTGTTGATTCCTCCCCGTCTTTCTCTCCTTTCCCTTTATCAGTCAGCAATGTTTCTACATGAGTCCATGGTGTCTGCCCGGAGACTCATCACGTCTTCTGAT
The DNA here is from genome assembly GCA_033576535.1 of Allobates femoralis. Lineage (NCBI taxonomy): Eukaryota > Metazoa > Chordata > Amphibia > Anura > Aromobatidae > Allobates > Allobates femoralis. The sequence continues at coordinate 57,471,435 of JARQOC010000009.1, forward strand.
ACATTTCCTCGACTTCGATCCCCTCCGGAGTCCCCTGCGCCTTCGATACAAGGACATAAAGCTGCTCAATTACTATAATGCTCCCAAACCTGGCAACGTCCAGACATAATCCGCTCCTAATCACCACCGGAATCTAATCACACAATCTACAATGAGCTACAGCATCTATGTTATATGAGAACCATGCCACATCCTGAACACAGGAACACACAACAGTAATTGTGTGCAACCGGTAGGAAGGCAGATCATCTCATAGTATATGTACGGTATATAAATTGTCTATAGGGCAGTATTATAGTAGTTATATTCTTTTTACATAGGCGCAGTATTATAGTAATTATATTCTTGTATATAGGAGCAGTATTATAGTAGTTATATTCTTGTACATAGGGGGCAGTATTATAGTAGTTATATTCTTGTATATAGGAGCAGTATTATAGTAGTTATATTCTTGTATATAGGAGCAGTATTATAGTAGTTATATTCTTGTATATAGGAGCAGTATTATAGTAGTTATATTCTTGTACATAGGAGCAGTATTATAGTAGTTATATTCTTGTATATAGGGGCAGTATTATAGTAGTTATATTCTTGTAATAGGAGCAGTATTATAGTAGTTATATTCTTGTATATAGGAGCAGTATTATAGTAGTTATATTCTTGTAATAGGGGCAGTATTATAGTAGTTATATTCTTGTATATAGGGCAGTATTATAGTAGTTATATTCTTGTATATAGGAGCAGTATTATAGTAGTTATATTCTTGTATAAGGAGCAGTATTATAGTAGTTATATTCTTGTATATAGGAGCAGTATTATATTAGTTATATTCTTGTATATAGAGCAGTATTATAGTAGTTATATTCTTGTATATAGGGGCAGTGTTATAGTAGTTATATTCTTGTATATAGGAGCAGTATTATAGTAGTTATATTCTTGTACATAGGAGCAGTATTATAGTAGTTATATTCTTGTACATAGGAGCAGTATTATAGTAGTTATATTCTTGTATATAGGGCAGTATTATAGTAGTTATATTCTTGTATATAGGGGCAGTATTGTAGTAGTTATATTCTTGTATATAGGGCAGTATTATAGTAGTTATATTCTTGTAATAGGGCAGTATTATAGTAGTTATATTCTTGTACATAGGGGCAGTATTATAGTAGTTAATATCTTGTACTATAGTCAGTATTATAGTATTATATTTTGTAATAATATGGGGAAGTATTGGTATAGTTATATTCCTTGTACATAGGGCAGTATTATAGTAGTTATATTCTTGTATCATAGGGGGGCAGTTATAGTTAGTTATATTCTTGTATATAGGGCAGTATTATAGTAGTTATATTCTTGTAAATAGGGGCAGTATTGTAGTAGTTATATTCTTGTACATAGGGGCAGTATTATAGTAGTTATATTCTTGTACATAGGAGCAGTATTATAGTAGTTATATTCTTGTACATAGGAGCAGTATTATAGTAGTTATATTCTTGTATATAGGGGCAGTATTATAGTAGTTATATTCTTGTATATAGGAGCAGTATTATAGTAGTTATATTCTTGTACATAGAGGCAGTATTATAGTAGTTATATTCTTGTATATAGGAGCAGTATTATAGTAGTTATATTCTTGTATATAGGAGCAGTATTATAGTAGTTATATTCTTGTATATAGGGGCAGTATTGTAGTAGTTATATTCTTGTATATAGGAGCGGTATTATAGTAGTTATATTCTTGTATATAGGAGCAGTATTATAGTAGTTATATTCTTGTATATAGGAGCAGTATTATAGTAGTTATAATCTTGTATATAGGGGCAGTATTATAGTAGAGACAGGGGAGCGCAGGCTGGTATCCATTGTTCTTTACACTGTAATATTAATATGTTGATTAATCCTCACATATGACTGGGTAAATGTTTGCGCTCTATTGTCTATTGTATTCTCTTATTGTTTGCACCTTATTCATGACTGATTGGATGTCCCGGACGCTTTTATTCCCTATTCTTGTGGCGGTGGGTGCGGTGTGGACAATGTCTTCTTCTGCTTTATGTCTTGCACCTGTCGCACAGGCGATGTCCATACATAACGCACATTATATCATTTACTTAGAATTAAAGGGTTCGTCCACCTCATTTACCGATATTGATCCCTCTGTGTGTAATGACTCTATATAATAGATGTGGTCACTTTATGGATTGAATTACTGATATAAAGTCACTATCTGATGATCTCATTCATTGTGACGCTCCTGGAGGTTCTATGTTTGTGACTTTGTACATTGTCCATCTATAAGTAAGAGAAAAACCTATTAGATGAATTTATTGTAGATCCTTTAGGGAATCTCCAAGATATTATAAGCAAAAAATACCAAAAGGATTGAGGAGATTTATTACCGATCTAATTTACAGGAATTAATTCCACCGCACCCGAAATATCATAAAACATAACTTTAATTAAGACAACAATGATTTAATTTGGTGCAAACAGATAAATACAAGAAGTGCAGAAAGTGCAAGATGAAAAGAGCCAATAAATGTCCCTGAACCTGTCAGCAGATTTGGGGGTTCTAGACCCTGCCACCTCCTTAAACATGGTATAATTGGGGTTCCTGTAACCTCTTATTCCCCCAGATGTCCCCCTGCACCTCAGAATAGAATTTTAGTATGTCCCGCTATGTATGTATACGACTTGTTAAGGGTTTGATGGGGTGCGGGACACTGCGGTCAGAGCGGCCCCCCCTGCATGAAAAACCTGCCCCGCTCCACGCCAACACCACCACCACCCTGATCCACTCCAACACCACCCCGATCCATGCCAACACTGCCCCACTCCACACCAACACCACCCCTCTGTAGGCCAACACCACCCCACCCCACGCCAACACAACCCCACTCCATGGCAACACTGCCCCGCTCCACGCCAACACTGCACCACCCACGCCAATACCGCCCCTCTGCACGTCAACACCACCCCGCTGCATTATAACACCACCCCACTCCATGCCAACACTGCCCTGCTGCACACCAACACTGCCCCGCTCCACGCCAACACTGCACCACTCCACACCAACACCACCCCTGCAGCCAACACCCCCCACTCCACGCCAACACCACCCCACTCCACGCCAACACTGCCCCCGCTCCATGCCAACACTGCACCACCCCACGCCAATACCGCCCCTCTGCACGTCAACACCACCCCGCTGCATTATAACACCACCCCACTCCATGCCAACACTGCCCGCTGCACACCAACACTGACCCGCTCCACGCCAACACTGCACCCACTCCACACCAACACCACCCCTCTGCAGGCCAACACCACCCCACTCCATGCCAATACTGCCTGCTCCACGCCAACACCACCCCACTCCGTGCCAACACCTCCCCAATCCGCTCCAACACCACCCCACTCCACGCCAACACTGCCCAGCTCACGCCAACACGCGCCACTGCACTGCCAACACCACCCGCTCCATACCAACACTTCCTCACTTTACACCATCACCCCACTCCACACCAACACCGCACCACTGCATGCCAACACACCGCCCATGCTCCACACCAACACCGCACCGCTCCATGCCAACACCACCCCACCACTTCACACCAACACTGCACCGCTCCATGCCAACCACACCACTCGCTCCATGCCAACACTGCACTGCTTCACGCCAACACCACTCCGCTGCCCGGAACACCTGCCTTGCTCCATGCCAACACCACCCCGCTCCACACCAAAACCATCCCGTTTCATGCCATCACCGCCCCACCCCACATCAACACCACCCCGCAGCTTTATGCCAACACTGCACCGCTTCACCGCCAACACCACCTCGCTCCATGCGAGCACCCGCACTGCTCCATGTCAAAACCGCACCGCTGCATGCCAACACTGCCTCACTCCTTGCCACCACTGCACCGCTCCATGCCAACACTGCCCTACTGCATGGAAAACCTGCATCGCTCCCCACCAACACCGCCCTGCTCCATGCCAGCACCACCCCGCTTCATTGAAAACCCACCCCTTCTGTGTATGCAATTGGATAGCAACGTCGTTCACAAGTCTTGCACTTGTGCAGTGGCGCCTCACTGAGCGCTATTAAAGAGCCAGTGTCTCCACTGTGCAGGCACGAGACTTCAGGCACTGTATGGATGATGTAGAGACCAAGGTCTCGCGCCTGCGCATGGAGCCATTGGCTGTTCAATACAGCACAGTGAGGCATCACTGCGCAGGAGCGAGAGTTGGGAATGGCGCTGCTGTCATTTACTTACATACACTCAGAAGGGGTGGGTTTTCCATGCAGCGGGGTGGTGTTGGAGTGGAGCAGGGAGGAGTTGGCGTGGAACGGGGCGGGTTTTCCATGAGCGGGGCGGTGTTGGCGTGGAGCAGGGCGGATTTTCCATGCAGTGGGGTGATGTTGGCATGGAGCAGGGTGAGTTTTCCATGGAGCAGGCCAGGTTTTCATAGAGTGTGGTGGTGTTGGCATGCAGTGGGGTGACGTTGGCGTGGAGTGTGGTGGTCTTGGCGTGGAGTGGGGTGGTGTTGGCGTGGAGCGGACAGTGTTGGCATGCAGTAGGGTGGTGTTGGTGTGGAGCAGGGCGGTGTTGGCATGGAGCGTGGCGTGTTGGCGTGGAGCAGTGTGTGTTTTCCATGGATCGGGGCAGTGTTGGCATGAAGTGGGTGGTGCTGGCATGCAGTGGGGTGGTGTTGGTGTGGAGCAGGGTGTTGGCATGAAGCGGGGTGGTGTTGGTGTGGAGCAGGGCGTGTTGGCATGGAGCAGGGTAGGGTTTTCCATGGAGCGGGCCAGGTTTTCATGGAGTGTGGTGGTCTTGGCGTAGAGTGGGTGGTGTTGGCGTGAGCGGACAGTGTTGGCATGCAGTAGGGTGGTGTTGGTGTGGAGCAGGGCGGTGTTGGCATGGAGCGTGGCGGGGTTGGCGTGAAGCAGTATGTGTTTTCCATGGATTGGGGCAGTGTTGGCATGAAGTGGGGTGGTGTTGGCATGCAGTGGGTGGTGTTGGTGTGAGCAGGGCGGTGTTGGCATGGAGCGGGGTAGGTTTTCCATGGAGCGGGCCAGGTTTTTCATGGAGTGGGGCGGTGTTGGCATGCAATGGGGTGGTGTTGGCATGGAGTGTGGGGTGTTGGCGTGGAGTGGGGTGGTGTTGGCGTGGATCGGACAGTGTTGACATGCAGTAGGGTGGTGTTGGTGTGGAGCAGGGCGGTGTTGGCATGGAGCGTGGTGGTGTTGGCGTGGAGCAGTGTGTGTTTTCCATGGATTTGGGCAGTGTTGGCATGAAGTGGGGTGTGTGTTGGCATGCAGTGGGGTGGTGTTTGGTGTTGAGCAGGGCGGTGTTGGCATGGAGCGGGGTAGGTTGGCTGTTCAATACAGCACAGTGAGGCATCACTGCGCAGGAGCGAGAGTTGGGAATGGCGCTGCTGTCATTTACTTACATACACCTCAGAAGGGGTGGGTTTCCATGCAGCGGGGTGGTGTTGGAGTGGAGCAGGGAGGAGTTGGCGTGGAACGGGGGGGTTTTCCATGGAGCGGGGCGGTGTTGGCGTGGAGCAGGGCGGATTTTCCATGCAGTGGGGTGATGTTGGCATGGAGCGGGGTAGGTTTTCCATGGAGCGGGCCAGGTTTTTCATGAAGTGGGGCGGTGTTGGCATGCAATGGGGTGGTGTTGGCATGGAGTGTGGCGGTGTTGGCGTGGAGTGGGGTGGTGTTGGCGTGGAGTGGACAGTGTTGACATGCAGTAAAGTGGTGTTGGCATGGAGCTTGGTGGTGTTGGCGTGGAGCAGTGTGTGTTTTCCATGGATCGGGGCAGTGTTGGCATGCAGTGGGGTGGTGTTGGTGTGGAGCAGGGCGGTATTGGCATGCAGTGGGGTGGTGTTGGCATGGAGTGTGGCGGTGTTGGCGTGGAGTGGGGTGGTGTTGGCGTAGAGCGGACAGTGTTGGCATGCAGTGGGGTGGTGTTGGCATGGAACGTGGCGGTGTTGGCGTGGAGCAGTGTGTGTTTTCCATGGATCGGGGCAGTGTTGGCATGCAGTGGGGTGGTGTTGGTGTGGAGCAGGGCGGTGTTGGCATGCAGTGGGGCGCTGTTGGTGTGGAGCGGGTGGTGTTGGCATGCAGTGGGGTGGTGTTGGTGTGGAGCAGGGCGGTGTTGGCATGCAGTGGGGCGCTGTTGGTGTGGAGCGGGGTGGTGTTGGCATGCAGTGGGGTGGTGTTGGCATGCAGTGGGGTGGTGTTGGTGTGGAGCAGGGTGGTGTTGCATGGATCGGGGCAGTGTTGGCATGCAGTGGGGTGGTGTTGGTGTGGAGCAGGGCGGTGTTGGCATGGATCGGGGCAGTGTTGGTGTGTGGAGTGGGGTAGGTTTTCCATGCAGCCTGGCGGCTCTGACCGCAGTGTGCAGACCCACATATGACCCTTAACAAGTAATTTACATACATCGTGGGACACATTAAAAGTCATTTTGTGAGGTGCAGGAGGACGCCTTGAGATATAAAGAGGTTACAGGAACCCCAATTATACCATGTTTAAGGTGGTGGCCAGGGTTCAGAACCCCCCAAACTAGTGACAGGTGACCATTAAGGTACAATAACAGGCACTAGAGAGATATTAATGTTAGAAGAGAACTGAAGAAATGCAGAATGTCAGGTACAGGTGAGGGTAATGGCAGAAAACACCAAAGGTGGAGGCAATTGTCATTGTAATATAATGTGCCTTATGCAGGTTATTCCTTGCCTTCTACCTTATCTGGCCAATAATGCTATAGCTGATGTCGTTATATTACAGATACATTCACTTGTGGTACCGATCTGTTTTTCTAGTACTTAATTTGACGACTCATCCAATGATCGGGTATTCATCCGCTCAACATACCATACATAGGGCTCAGATACACTGGATCCCTGCAGCCCCTGAGGAAGCCACACTGCGAAACCTGAAGGCCCCTCTTGGCACACAGGCACTGCTCTGTGTAGACATTAGGGTTTATAGGTTTGGTTCCAGTCTTGACACTGTTCCTCTACCTCTTGATTTGTTGGTGGAGCCCCCTATCTGCCCTCTATATGCCCCCTATCTACCCCCTATCTGCCCCCTATCTAACCCCTATCTGCCCCCTATCTGCCCCCCTTCCGCCCCCTATCTGCCCCTTATCTGCCCCCTATCTGCCCCCCATCTGCCCCCTATCCGACCCCCATCTGCCCCCTATCCGACCGCCATCTGCCCCCTATCCGCCCCCTATCTGCCCCCTATCTGTCCCCCATCTGCCCCCCATCCGACCCCCATCTGCCCCTATCTGCCCCCTTTCCTATGTATGAGGTGCCCTGGTCTTGGGCGGTTTGGGCTCTACCTCCCCCGGGTCTTGGATTCCTCTCTTCTTTCTTGCACTTTCTGCTCTTTTTGTATTTACTTCTTTGTCTCCAATTAAATCTTTGTCGTCTTAATAAAAATTGTTTTATGACATTCGGGTGCGGAGGAATTTTTACTGTAAGATTAAAACCAGTAATAACTCCTCAACCCTATCAGTATTGTCTGCTGAGCTGTATCTAATCCTCTCCTGTGTGATACTGTCTGCTGAGCTATGTATCTAATCCTATCCTGTGTGATATTGTCTGCTGAGCTGTATCTAATCCTCTCCTGTGTGATACTGTCTGCTGAGCTGTGTATCTAATCCTATCCTGTGTGATACTGTCTGCTGAGCTGTGTATCTAATCCTCTCCTGTGTGATACTGTCTGCTGAGCTATGTATCTAATCCTATCCTGTGTGATATTGTCTGCTGAGCTGTATCTAATCCTCTCCTGTGTGATACTGTCTGCTGAGCTGTGTATCTAATCCTATCCTGTGTGATACTGTCTGCTGAGCTGTATCTAATCCTCTCCTGTGTGATACTGTCTGCTGAGCTGTGTATCTAATCCTATCCTGTGTGATACTGTCTGCTGAGCTGTGTATCTAATCCTCTCCTGTGTAATACTGTCTGCTGAGCTATGTATCTAATCCTATCCTGTGTGATATTGTCTGCTGAGCTGTATCTAATCCTCTCCTGTGTGATACTGTCTGCTGAGCTGTGTATCTAATCCTATCCTGTGTGATACTGTCTGCTGAGCTGTGTATCTAATCCTCTCCTGTGTGATACTGTCTGCTGAGCTATGTATCTAATCCTATCCTGTGTGATATTGTCTGCTGAGCTGTATCTAATCCTCTCCTGTGTGATACTGTCTGCTGAGCTGTGTATCTAATCCTATCCTGTGTGATACTGTCTGCTGAGCTGTATCTAATCCTCTCCTGTGTGATACTGTCTGCTGAGCTGTGTATCTAATCCTATCCTGTGTGATACTGTCTGCTGAGCTGTGTATCTAATCCTATCCTGTGTGATCCTGTCTGCTGAGCCATGTATCTAATCCTCTCCTGTGTGATACTGTCTGCTGAGCTGTGTATCTAATCCTATCCTGTGTGATACTGTCTGCTGAGCTGTATCATCCTCTCCTGTGTGATCCTGTCTGCTGAGCTGTATCATCCTCTCCTGTGTGATACTGTCTGCTGAGCTGTGTATCTAATCCTATCCTGTGTGATACTGTCTGCTGAGCTGTGTATCTAATCCTCTCCTGTGTGATACTGTCTGCTGAGCTGTATCATCCTCTCCTGTGTGATCCTGTCTGCTGAGCTGTGTATCTAATCCTATCCTGTGTGATACTGTCTGCTGAGCTGTATCATCCTCTCCTGTGTGATCCTGTCTGCTGAGCTGTGTATCTAATCCTATCCTGTGTGATACTGTCTGCTGAGCTGTGTATCTAATCCTATCCTGTGTGATAATGTCTGCTGAGCTGTGTATCTAATCCTATCCTGTGTGATACTGTCTGCTGAGCTGTGTATCTAATCCTATCCTGTGTGATACTGTCTGCTGAGCTGTGTATCTAATCCTATCCTGTGTGATACTGCCTGCTGAGCTGTGTATCTAATCCTCTCCTGTGTGATACTGTCTGCTGAGCTGTGTATCTAATCCTCTCCTGTGTGATACTGTCTACTGAGCTGTGTATCTAATCCTATCCTGTGTGATACTGTCTGCTGAGCTGTGTATCTAATCCTCTCCTGTGTGATACTGTCTGCTGAGCTGTGTATCTAATCCTATCCTGTGTGATACTGTCTGCTGAGCTGTGTATCTAATCCTATCCTGTGTGATACTGTCTGCTGAGCTGTGTATCTAATCCTATCCTGTGTGATACTGTCTGCTGAGCTGTGTATCTAATCCTCTCCTGTGTGATACTGTCTGCTGAGCTGTATACATCCTCTCCTGTGTGATCCTGTCTGCTGAGCTGTGTATCTAATCCTATCCTGTGTGATACTGTCTGCTGAGCTGTATCATCCTCTCCTGTGTGATCCTGTCTGCTGAGCTGTGTATCTAATCCTATTCTGTGTGATACTGTCTGCTGAGCTGTGTATCTAATCCTATCCTGTGTGATACTGTCTGCTGAGCTGTGTATCTAATCCTATCCTGTGTGATACTGTCTGCTGAGCTGTGTATCTAATCCTCTCCTGTGTGATACTGTCTGCTGAGCTGTGTATCTAATCCTCTCCTGTGTGATACTGTCTACTGAGCTGTGTATCTAATCCTATCCTGTGTGATACTGTCTGCTGAGCTGTGTATCTAATCCTCTCCTGTGTGATACTGTCTGCTGAGCTGTGTATCTAATCCTATCCTGTGTGATACTGTCTGCTGAGCTGTGTATCTAATCCTATCCTGTGTGATACTGTCTGCTGAGCTGTATCTAATCCTGTCCTGTCTGATACTGTGTGCTGAGCTGTGTATCTAATCCTATCCTGTGTGATACTGTCTGCTGAGCTGTGTATCTAATCCTCTCCTGTGTGATACTGTCTGCTGAGCTGTGTATCTAATCCTCTCCTGTGTGATACTGTGTGCTGAGCTGTGTATCTAATCCTCTCCTGTGTGATACTGTGTGCTGAGCTGTGTATCTAATCCTATCCTGTCTGATACTGTCTGCTGAGCTGTGTATCTAATCCTCTCCTGTGTGATACTGTGTGCTGAGCTGTGTATCTAATCCTATCTTGTGTGATACTGTCTGCTGAGCTGTGTATCTAATCCTATCCTGTGTGATACTGTCTGCTGAGCTGTGTATCTAATCCTATCCTGTGTGATACTGTCTGCTGAGCTGTATCTAATCCTATCCTGTGTGATGAGCTGTTGGCGCACTATTATCTGGGTTGCTGTATCTAAGCCTATGTATCTCAGCACATGTGGGTACACAGGCAGTGGACAGATGACCGGCGCCTGCACGATCTGTTACCATAGCAACTAGTGACGCCGTGCGGAGGGCGCGCGCCTGGTCACGTGGTGTAGGGGGATCAGCATCGCGTCTGGCAGGGGGGCGCCGCCCACGTGACTGGATTCCTCTTTAGCCCCGCCCATAGGCGATCCTGAGCCTCCACACGTGACCAGGGCCTGGGGGAGGGGGAACCTCTAGTAGCCGCCGGGGCCCCCGGAGGAGCGGACGGCCGAGGAGCAGGTAACGGGACCCAGAGCGGCGGAGGGACAGGGGCGCGGACAGTGCGCGCCCCCGAGGAGCGGGGGAGAGATGAGAGAGAGGAAGGGTCACCACACGGGGTACAGCGGGGCCCCTCCACACAGGGGCCTAGTGTGACCCCCCGGAAGGTGAGGGCTGCCGACCATTAGTCCCTGGAGGACCAACCCCCACCACACCGGTCCCCTGTGCCCCCCACCAGAGACCTACCCCCACCACACCGGTCCCCTGTGCCCCCCCACCAGAGACCTACCCCCACCACACCGGTCCCCTGTGCCCCCCCCCAGAGACCAACCCCCACCACACCGGTCCCCTGAGCCCCCCACCAGAGACCTACCCCCACCACACCGGTCCCCTGAGCCCCCCACCAGAGACCTACCCCCACACACACCGGTCCCCTGAGCCCCCCACCAGAGACCTACCCCCACCACACCGGTCCCCTGTACCCCCCACCAGAGACCTACCCCCACCACACCGGTCCCCTGTGCCCCCACCAGAGACCCACCCCCACCACACCGGTCCCCTGTGCCCCCCCACTAGAGACCTACCCCCACCACACCGATCCCCTGAGCCCCCCCACCAGAGACCTACCCCCACCACACCGGTCCCCTGAGCCCCCCCCACCAGAGACCTACCCCCACCACACCGGTCCCCTGAGAGCCCCCCACCAGAGACCTACCCCCACCACACCGTCCCCTGAGCCCCCCCCCACCAGAGACCTACCCCCACCACACCGGTCCCCTGAGCCCCCCCCACTAGAGACCTACCCCCACCACACCGATCCCCTGAGCCCCCCCCACCAGAGACCTACCCCCACCACATCGGTCCCTGGAGACCCAAGCCCTGCCCCGACGCTCCTCGAAGACCCCCACTAGTCCCTGGAGACAAACCCCACACTGGTCCACTGAGCCCCCTACCAATCTTCGGAGGCCACCCCCTGCCCCACCAGTCCCTGGAGACCAATCCCCACCATACCGTCCCCTGAGCCCCCCACCAGTCACTGGAGACTACCCCCCACCCCATTAGTTTCTGGAGACCAACCACAGAAATCCTCCATCCTGTACATTGTCACCACATCCTGTACATCATCTGACCGCTCTCCATCACTTCCTATAAAACCACGACTGCCTCAGATCTACCTCACTAACCGAAGGCCAGTGTACTGCTGTGTCACCCCTCACTCTGGAGACAGACATTACTGATCCATGTACTGATACTGTGTTACATTTATTATATTATACTCCAGAGCTGCACTCACTATTCTGCTGGTGCAGTCACTGTGTACATACATTACATTACTGATCCTGAGTTACCTCCTGTATTATACTCCAGAGCTGCACTCACTATTCTGCTGGTGCAGTCACTGTGCACATACATTACATTACTGATCCTGAGTTACCTCCTGTATTATACTCCAGAGCTGCACTCACTATTCTGCTGGTGCAGTCACTGTGTACATACATTACATTACTGATCCTGAGTTACCTCCTGTATTATACTCCAGAGCTGCACTCACTATTCTGCTGGTGCAGTCACTGTGTACATACATTACATTACTGATCCTGAGTTACCTCCTGTATTATACTCCAGAGCTGCACTCACTATTCTGCTGGTGCAGTCACTGTGTACATACATTACATTACTGATCCTGAGTTGCCTCCTTATTATACTCCAGAGCTGCACTCGCTGTTCTGCAGCCTTGGTAGTTTGATGCTGGTTCTGATTTCCATATGCCTCTGTTCCTGTTCCCTTCCTAATAGACTGTGAATTTGTCTTTGGCTTTTCCCAGCACAGCAGTGATGTGGGTGGACACTTCTCACTTCTGGTCTTTTCTTTGTTGTCCCTTCCCCCCTTCCCCTTGTTATCTCCTTTGTGTTTGATCTTTTGGCCTAATGATAGGACCCCTGTGTGGGGGCTGTGACTGGAGTCTGACACTGCTGCTCTGCACCTGATGTAATGATTCTCTCCTTGTAATGCAGCCAGATGGACAAATCCCCATTTTAGCATATGTGGTGTCTTTTTTTACCCCTCATGTGCTGTGCCAGTTTTTATTTACCCCTTAGGTGCATTCTCAGGCTCCCCCCTGTGCGCGGTGCCGCCTCTTGTTTGCCCCCCCCCTGTGCGCGGTGCCGCCTCTTGTTTGCCCCCCCCCGTGCGCGGTGCCGCCTCTTGTTTGCCCCCCCCCCCCTGTGCGCGGTGCCGCCTCTTGTTTGCTCCCCCCTGTGCGCGGTGCCGCCTCTTGTTTGCCCCCCCCCCTGTGCGCGGTGCCGCCTCTTGTTTGCCCCCCCCCCCCTGTGCGCGGTGCCGCCTCTTGTTTGCCCCCCCCTGTGCGCGGTGCCGCCTCTTGTTTGCCCCCCCCCCCCCCTGTGCGCGTGCCGCCTCTTGTTTGCCCCCCCCCCTGTGCGCGGTGCCGCCTCTTGTTTGCCCCCCCCCCCCCTGTGCGCGGTGCCGCCTCTTGTTTGCCCCCCCCCCCCTGTGCGCGGTGCCGCCTCTTGTTTGCCCCCCCCCCCCGTGTGCGCGGTGCCGCCTCTTGTTTGCCCCCCCCCTGTGCGCGGTGCCGCCTCTTGTTTGCCCCCCCCTGTGCGCGGTGCCGTCCTCTTGTTTGCCGCCCCCTGTGCGCGGTGCCGCCTCTTGTTTGCCGCCCCCTGTGCGCGGTGCCGCCTCTTGTTTGCCGCCCCCTGTGCGCGGTGCCGCCTCTTGTTTGCCGCCCCCTGTGCGCGGTGCCGCCTCTTGTTTGCCGCCCCCTGTGCGCGGTGCCGCCTCTTGTTTGCCGCCCCCCTGTGCGCGGTGCCGCCTCTTGTTTGCCGCCCCCTGTGCGCGGTGCCGCCTCTTGTTTGCCGCCCCCTGTGCGCGTGCCGCTCTTGTTTGCCCCCCCCCTGCACGGTGCCGCCTCTTGTTTGCCTCCCCCCCCCCCCTCCCCCATGCGCGCGGCGCCGCCTCTTGCTTGGCCCCACCCCCTGTGTGCGGCGCCGCCTCTTGCTTGGCCCCACCCCCTGTGTGCGGCGCCGCCTCTTGCTTGGCCCCACCCCCTGTGTGCGGCGCCGCCTCTTGCTTGGCCCCACCCCCTGTGTGCGGCGCCACCTCTTGCTTGGCCCCACCCCCTGTGCGCGGTGCCGCCTCTTGCTTGGCCCCACCCCCTGTGCACGGTGCCGCCTCTTGCTTGGCCCCACCCCCTGTGCACGGTGCTGGGTTTTCCCCTATGTGTGCCGTGATCCCGCTCCACTCCCCGGTATGAGCTTTTCTTAGAAAGGTACATTTTTTTTAAGGAAACTTAAAAGCCGCCCTGGGGCTAAGAATATCCTGCGCTCCTGATACTCGGGCTGCGCCTCCCTCCCTTGTAATCGTGTCTCCGAGCTTGAAATATCGGCTAAACCCCTTCACTCCTGACGTCATGTAGTGCAACCTTTATACACCGCACTATGGGAAGGAATGACACAGAAATCACACCCCGCACCGTCCCCCTTTTTTTATTGTACTGTGACATTTGCCCCTCTTTGTTTGCATTCCTAGTCCTGTTCGCTCGTCACTCCTCGCGTTTTGAGCCACGTGCCTGTAGATGCTGGTGGTTACTTGTTCACTCTGTAGCCTATAACTTCTCACTTTTTGCACACTCCACCTGTCCTGATATTGATTTTGTCTGTAGACAAAGGTTAAATGCGCTTTGGTCACTCTCTTAAGATGCAGCTTGACGCGGTTTAGGCCAATAAAAATGACTAGTGACTGTTTTTGCCTTATGGCCTCCACCGTTCTCTTCACCTTCCTCCTGACCCCAGATGTATTGTATGTGTAAGACAATTCCTTTCTTTTAGTTGGTTTGACGCGTTTCAGGCCAGACCATTTCTAATAACTATTGATGGTTTTCGCCGTTCTCTTCACCTCCCTCCAGACCCCATTTGTGTGTTGTGTACTGTATTTAGTGCCATTTCTTCTTATCTGTACCTTGACGCGTTTCAGGCCAGGCCGCTTTCTACTAAGAATGACTACGGTAATGATGGCTTTGGCCGTGTGGCCTCCACTGGTCGCTTCTTTTTCTTCATCCCGGTTTGAGTCTCAGAACTAGTACAATTCATTTTTTTCTATGCAGCTTGACGCGTTTCAGGCTAGACCTGCCCTATAGTATATGCTGAACACAATGGTCTGATCTCTACTCTGCTCACCAGCAATCACTCCTGGATCTAGTCTAGCTTCTGGGACATGGCTGTGACAACACATCGTAGGCATGAAACGCGTGTGTAACCGTATGATTCGATGCCTCTATAGCTCCTATGACAACTCCTCCTGCCTTACACATCCCCATCCGCCTCCTCCCAGCTGTGTCTGATCCCGGTTTCAGCTCAGCGGAGTTACCCGAGGCGCTCTCCTTTTCCTCTGTTGCAGCGGCGCCCATTGATTTCTCTATTGATCTGTGTTGGCTGCTGAGATCTCTGTGTAACCGATGAACTTGTAAGACACGACCACGCTGGTCGGAGATAAGAATGTGCCATCGATCGGCGGCGCCCCCCGGAGGAGACACCCGGGATCTTGCATGGTGTCATATCTGCATTTTTGCCTTTTTACCCAGCATGCCCTGATTACATGCACAAGTCTGAATTTCATACAAAGATGTTTTTAGGATATTTATTTTGAGGCTTACTTTTTAACCCTTTAACCTCTTAAGGCGATGTTCACACTGCATTTTCTTCTGCGGTCAAAACCTGCTTTTGGCAGTATTATTGTTTTTCTTAAAAGCAGATTTTGCTGCATTTTTGTTAATTTTTCAGTTGCCTCTTTGCTCCCTTGTTGATGCTTTTTCCTGCTTTTTTTGCTGCATTTTCAGCTACTTTTTGTCTGCCCTTCTCCGCTGTTTTTGCTTTTTTTTGTTGCATTTTCCGCTGCTTTTCTGCCCTTCTTTGCCGCCGTTTTTTGTTACATTTTTAGGGTGCGTTCACACGCTGCGTATTTGCTGCGTGTTTTTACGCAACTTCTGTTGCAGTTTTTGTAGCCAAAACCTGGAGTGGAACAATCAGAGGAAAAGTCTAAGGCTGGAATCACACTGCAAAAACGGTCTGATTGAGGGATGCGAGTGTCAGATGAGTGTCAACTGACTTTTGGTCAGTGCGGCTTCCGTGCGTTGTCTGAGTGCAATCTGTTTTCTTTCTCGGCAGCTATCTACTATATAATTGCCTAATCGTGTCTGTCACGGAAATCGGGCGCCAGCTCGCCAGCGCTCATTGCTCACCGGCAGCCGTGGCAACCAATGAGTGCAGCAAAATTCGAGCCGCAGCTCATGTACTGCCGTACAGAGTTCCGCGGCGAGCCAGCCTGGAGATGACTGGCGTCAGCATGGTAGTACCCCGAGCGGGATTCAAATCCCCCGCCAAGCTGCGCTACTTCTCTGATTGGTCGCCGCTGAGAGCAGCGACCAATCAGCGGCGTGGGATTAATATTTCCAGCCACCCACTCCGCTGATTGGTCGAGGCTGCCGTCGGCGACCAATCAGTGGAGCGGCGTGGCTGGAAATATGAATCCCACGCCGCTGATTGGTCGCCGCTCTCAGCGGTGACCAGTCAGAGAAGTAGCGCAGCTTGGCGGGGGATTTGAATCTCGCGCCGCTGATTGGTACATATTGTAGAATACCCGATGCGTTATGGGGATGTCACACGCGTCAATAACGCGTGCAATATCGCTGCTGCATATGATGTTGCAGCGATATTGACGTGTGTGACAGGGCGCATCAACCAGCGATAACTGGTTAGAACCTGCTCTAAAACCTGACGACGGTCGCCCGGTGGACACGCAGCATCGCTGCGTGTGACACCAGGAGACGAGCGAGAAGCCAGCTCCCAGCGCCTCTCAGCAAGCGCTGAGAGCTGGTATCCATGGTAAACAGCGGGTAACTAAGCGCCGCACGGCGCTTAGTTACCCGCTTGTTTTCATGGTTACCAGTTTTCTCGCTGGTACTGATCGCTGGGGAGTCTGCCTGTGTGACAGCTCACCAGCGATCAACCTTCAATGTCGCCAGCGATGAGATCAACTTTGGCACAGGATTAAGATCTTTATATTCCTCTGTTACATCGCAGGCGACTGTGGTCACATTTTGACCCTTTTAGAATATAGTGAAAAGTAAAAAAAAAAAAAAATCCAACTGGTTCTGAATATTTGTGACTTGTGTGTTTCCTGAGAACCACTCACCTACATTATGCTACTGATGTACAGCTGCATCTCAATGAATTAGAAGAGCATCAAAAAGGTAATTTACTTAAGTAATTCAATACATAAAGTGACACAACATCTATTATATAGAGTCATTACACACAGAGGGATCTATTTCATGGGTTTATTTCTGTTAATGTTGATGATTAATGAAAACCCAAAGGTCATTATTAGCTCAGAAAATTAAAGTAGGGAGGATGAAGGGTCTGAGAGATAAAATATGACCTAAATACGTATCGGAGGCTTCACCTTGTGTGTTGTGAGAGTCACAACCACTATAAAAGCAGATCACGGCTGCTGCAGTCCCCAGCGTGGTGCATATAGAGAAGGGGGATGAAGGGTTAAACACCGCGCTGCTGTATTCCACCAGACATCAAAGGGTGAATATAATATTGATTTATTAGGCTACTTTCACATAACGATTTTGCTAAACTGGGATGCTGTCCGATGAAAATTGGACAGCATCGGATCCAAACTGATCCCTGCAATCGGATGCCAAATAGACACCCGAATCAGACTTTTGCAGGATCAGTTTGGGCTGTCACCTAGCCTGCCTCCTGTCATCTGTCCCCCTGCTGTCCCTCTACTGTCCCCCTATCTCCCCATGTTTTCCCCCTGGTGTCCCCCTACTGTCCCCTCTCCTGTCATTTCAACATAAAAAATCTTTATTCTCACCTTCCAGCGCTCCCTCGGCGTCTCCATCAGTTTCCGATCGGGTGTACAGGACCTGTGATGACGTCAGAAGCGTCATCGGGTCACATGACCGGTCATGTGACCCGATCAGCTGATCGGTTTGTGACATCACAGGTCCTGTTACCAAGCGGCTGCAGATGGAGACGCCGAGGGAGCGCTGGAAGGTGAGAATAAAGCTTTTTTTATTTTAAACACTTGATTTAACTTATATTTAACTTCTGCAATGTATGTATATAGTGTGTATGTATATATATATTGCAGAAGTTAAATTAGGCGGCACACAATAGGTTTAGTGTACTGATCATGTACTGAGCATGCTCAGTACACTAAAATCGGGTCCGAGGAGACATCAGATGTTTCCTCGGACCCCGCTCCATAGGGCCCCATGTTTAATTGATTGGACCGAATCGGATGTGCACTAAATGGCATCCGATTTGGTCCGATCCGATTTTATTTTCGGTGCAAAAAAACGGAGCATGCTCCGATTTTTGCACCGATAAAAAAAATCGGACAGAATCGGATCGGACCAAATCAGATGCCATTTAGTGCACATCCGATCCGGTCCGATGCCCATAGGGCTGCATTGGGGCAAAAATCGTTCCGATGCTGTCCGATTTTTATCGGACAGCATCGGAAATGAAAATATCGTAGTGTGAAACCAGCCTTAGTCAACAGGTTTCAGGGCTTCCTGGCCCCTTCCTCAAGACAAATCAATATCATATTGCCATATTTCAGGGACTAATAAATCAATATTATATTTATACTACTCTATACGCACCACACTGGGGACTGCAGCAGCTGTGATCTGCTTTTATAGTGGTTGTGACTCTCACAACCACACAAGGTGAAGCCTCTGATACCTATTTAGGTCATATTTTATCTCTCAGACCCTTTAATTTTCTGAGATAATGACCTTTGCGTATTCCCTGGCTGTAAGCAATAATCATCAACATTAACATAAATAAACAAATGAAGTAGATCCCTCTGTGTGTAATGACTCTATATAATAGATGGGTGTCACTTTATGGATTGAATTACTGAAATAAAGTCACTTTTTGATGATAATCTTATTCCTTAAGATGCACCTGTATATCGCTTTTTGGTGGGTTGTTTCTACATTCGTGCCTGACCCACTCAGCCTTTGATGTAAGGTGCAGTACCTGATCCGGCCACTGAACAAAAGCGGCGCTGTTCTTGCAACATTGGAGACGTATTTTTGCAATTCGGTGCAGCCCCCTGAATAAAGCACAGGATAAAAGAGGGGACTGATACATTGTAACAAACTGCTGCTGTTCAGCATCGTCTTCAAAAGTGCAAACATTTCTTGAATAGGTTTTCAACTTGTGTGTGTGGTGGGTAGCGGAGATTTTCCAAATGGAGGGTAAAAACCCTGAAGAATGTGAAAATCCTCTAGAGATTGTGAACCATTCCTCTAATCCTGGAGCCGCAGCTCTTGTGCAATCACTTCCAGCCTGACTCCTTCTTTGTACCCGCACCTCTGCCCACCTGCCAGGAGCGGACGGGCTCAGACTTGCACATTAATCCACGTGAAGTAGCTGGTAAATAAGGGCAAAGTCCTGTACAATTAACGTGAGGCTGTTTTCAATGTGAAAATTAAAGCAATTTTCTATCAAAAGTGAATAAAGAAATTCTTTACATCAACCCTGAGTTTGATACAATGTATCCAGTCTAAATCGTCCATTCATGCTCCGATGCCATCATCCATCCACCATGCTTTACCCTGCAAGCAAGATTTTCTTAAAATAAAGAATTTTAAATAAAATAAACTAATTTCATACATAGACAGTAAGTGAATACATATAAAACAAAAAGGGGGAAAAGGACCTGGAAATATTTAAAATAAAAAAAAAAAAATACATTTAAAATAAAATTTTAAATTTGTTTACATTTTATTCAAATTTTAAATGATAGTATTTTAGTTTAATTTAAAAAATAAGTACCGTAAGTTAATTTTTTTTTTTTTTTTTTTTTTTTTTTTATTTAATTACATTTTTTCTTTTGGTTTATGTGATTTAATTTATTTTATTTTAATTTTTTTCTTTAATTTTTTTCTTTTTTCCAATTTATTTTATGTAAATTAATTTTGTCCATTAATTTTTTTAATTAAAATTTTGTCTTTTTTTTTTTTTATATATATATACCGGTAATTCATTTTTTTTTTCTTTAATTTCATTTTTTCTTTATTTTATTGTCTTAATTTTTTGAATTTTTTTTCTTGATTTTTTTTTTTTTTTTTTTTAAATTAAACTCAATGTATTTCTTATATTTTTATGTAATTTAATTTATTTTAATTTTTTTCTCAATTTACTTTTTCTTCTTTTTTTAAATTTATTTTATGTAATTTAATTTTTTCTTTAATTTTTTAATTAAGTTTATGTAATGTATGTAATTTTTTTATTTCATTTTTTTCCTTTATTTTTTCTTTATTTTTTTATTTTATGTAATTTAATTTGTTCTATATTGTAATTTTTTTCATTACAATTTTATATAATTTTTATTTTAATTGAAAATAACTTAAAACAAAATAATTAAAATATATTTAATTAGTTTTTTTTTAAGAAAAAAATTTTACATTAATACATTTTTGTAATTTTTGTTTAAAAAAAATGGATACATAACCAGCTCAATTACCATGATCGGGATGTGTTGCAATACCACTTGCAACCTGAGAACACAGGTGGCGCCGTTTTGGGAAAAAATCTGTTTGTTTTTTGTTTTGTTTTTTTCTCCAATTTTGATTTTTCTTTTGCTCTCCTTCCCCCTCCACCATTCCCTCACCACTCCCCCCAGACAAATTGTTTGACAATCAGTTCACTTTATACAAGCATAGCTGCAGTGTAAAGCATGGGTGATAAGACTTCGGTGAGCCTCTGTTTCCTTGTGTGCAGTTGTCTGCTGCCTCCGGTGTCTCCTGTGATGATTCAGGTTTAAAGGGAAAACAGGACACAAGTTTTGGAAACAGACAATGTTTATATGTATATATTGAGTCATTGTGCGCTCTAGTGCCCGTTGTTATCAGTCTGAGGGATGTGGCAGGGCTAAAAGGGGCGATCACCCTCCCATTGCCTTTACCACCAGTTTGAGGTTTTGCCTTCGAGGTCCCTTTAAGAGGGCGACCTGTGTGGGACGGGCAGCACCTGTGCGGTGTCAGTGTTGCCAGTTGTGTCCCGTCTCTATGTATAATTCCCCAGACTCTGCAGCAACAGGATCTGCGTCCTGCGTCGCCCCGGGCTGCCAGATGTCCCCCGAGTCCCCGCTAATATTCTCATTTCCTCCTCTCCTGGCATCGATTTGGCGCTCTGGGTTCTAATCTCCACAATACTGCAGCCTGAGGGCCGGTGATTGAAGTCTCTGCACTGTGCAGCCGTCGCCAACCCCGCCCCGAAGGTGAGCAGAGCCGCACCGCCCGGACAAGAGGACTGCACCGGCCGAGCCGTGACCACCAGCAGAACAGTGAGTGCAGCTCTGGAGTATAATACAGGATCAGTAATGTAATGTATGTACACAGTGACTGCACCAGCAGAATAGTGAGTGCAGCTCTGGAGTATAATACAGGAGGTAACTCAGGAATCAGTAATTGTAATGTATGTACAACAGTGATGCAACCAGTCAGAAATAGTAAGTTCAGCTCTGAAGTATAATACAGGAGGTAACTCAGGATCAGTAATGTATGTACACAGTGACTGCACCAGCAGAATAGTGAGTGCAGCTCTGGAGTATAATACAGGAGGTAACTCAGGATCAGTAATGTAATGTATGTACACAGTGACTGCACCAGCAGAATAGTGAGTGCAGCTCTGGAGTATTATACAGGAGGTAACTCAGGATCAGTAATGTAATGTATGTACACAGTGACTGCACCAGCAGAATAGTGAGTGCAGCTCTGGAGTATAATACAGGAGGTAACTCAGGATCAGTAATGTAATGTATGTACACAGTGACTGCACCAGCAGAATAGTGAGTTCAGCTCTGGAGTATAATACAGGAGGTAACTCAGGATCAGTAATGTAATGTATGTACACAGTGACAGCACCAGCAGAATAGTGAGTGCAGATCTGGAGTATAATACAGGAGGTAACTCAGGATCAGTAATGTAATGTATGTACACAGTGACTGCACCAGCAGAATAGTGAGTGCAGCTCTGGAGTATAATACAGGAGGTAACCCAGGATCAGTAATGTATGTATGTACACAGTGACAGCACCAGCAGAATAGTGAGTGCAGCTCTGGAGTATAATACAGGAGGTAACTCAGGATCAGTAATGTAATGTATGTACACAGTGACTGCACCAGCAGAATAGTGAGTGCAGCTCTGGAGTATAATACAGGAGGTAACTCAGGATCAGTAATGTAATGTATGTACACAGTGACTGCACCAGCAGAATAGTGAGTGCAGCTCTGGAGTATAATACAGGAGGTAACTCAGGATCAGTAATGTAATGTATGTACACAGTGACTGCACCAGGAGAATAGTGAGTGCAGCTCTGGAGGATAATACAGGAGGTAACTCAGGATCAGTAATGTAATGTATGTACACAGTGACTGCACCAGCAGAATAGTGAGTGCAGCTCTGGAGTATAATACAGGAGGTAACTCAGGATCAGTAATGTAATGTATGTACACAGTGACTGCACCAGCAGAATAGTGAGTGCAGCTCTGGAGTATAATACAGGAGGTAACTCAGGATCAGTAATGTAATGTATGTACACAGTGACTGCACCAGGAGAATAGTGAGTGCAGCTCTGGAGGATAATACAGGAGGTAACTCAGGATCAGTAATGTATGTGTATAGTGACTGCACCAGCAGAATAGTGATGTGGACAGTTGTGCGGCTGGGTCTGGTCCTGTAATGGTGACACCACATATAGTAGTTGTGATTTAGGAATTGCTATTTATGCTGCACTTTCTTGACTTCTTTGTGCTCTCACAACCTCTGTAACCTGCTGTTTTTCTCATTTGCCTGGAGGTGAGGAATGACTGGATGATGGGGGTTGGAGTCATTTGCATTTGTTAAGGAGGAACCTGTGTACTGCATCTTGTATTGTCCCCCAGGGTGGGTGAGGAGGCTTGTGATGTGTATGAAGACTGTACAGGTTTGGCCAGATGACCACTGAACTTCTATAAATTCTGACCATGAATGAGGGAGAAATAGAAACTCCCTGATTAGTTGTCCCACCACTCTCTAGAGGACTTAAAGGGTTAATCTTGGGGCTCTGTTTTTTCACTGTGGTGATAATTTATGTTTAGTGCATTGTATCACTGCTTGCTGTCAGTGAATTGACATCATACTGAATCATCCCATGGAGATCCTGCTACATTGTAACAAGCCATGTGTGATGGGGTTTTTCAACCTCCACAAGAAGAATTCTGTTCGTAAAAAGCAAGCAGAGGCCTTGTCACTTCTCATAAATGTCATTTTTTGCCCCTGGTGGAATTGCCACTTTTGTCCTGAATCCGGCAATGTTTTTTTTTCTTCCTGCGCCTCTCCGTTCCGGAGATACAGACCCTTCTTCCCTCTATGTAAATCTAGACTGTTCAGCCAAATAGGTGTGGCACAAGGATGACCACGCCCACCTGGAAAAATAAGACTACATTTACATATCGGGAAGAAGACGCCATATCTCAGGAACGGAGAGGCGCAGGAAGAAAAGAAAAACATCGCCGGATTCAGGAGAACAGCGGCTGTTATATAGGATTAAGATAAAACTAAATAGTCACTTTAAACAGAAAGTATGTTTGGAAGAGGTAACGATTAGGGTTTATTGACGTGGCGCTGACCCCTCCCCCTACCTGGGAAAATGTCCACCTGTCTACTTTAAGGAAATGCCATGTGACACATGACATAAACTCTGCTGCTGTGGGTATGGGCACTTGTGGGCTCTGCAAGCCTGGCATCATATTAGCAGGCAAGCAAGTTATATGTCTTTTACTTTATCTGTTGTCGCAAATAGTTATCTGCTGCTTTCACAGTTCTGCAGCTTCAGAGCTGAACTCCTCCACCACAAACACAAAAGTCCATACTTCACTTCTGTGCTGCAAATGTGCCAGCAAGGCAGGAGAGGTTATGATGGGTGCCCTCCACAAGGTATGTGGGACCCCTGAGGAGGATTATGGTGGGTGCCCTCCAGCAGGTACGTTGGACCCATAGGCTTTTGGATGAGCCCCTCCTGTATCTACGGTAATTGGAAAACAATAGGTAGCCAAACGGGACAGCCGCACTCCAACTGCATGTGCGGGGATTGAATACATTTACAATGACATCCCACAGTGTGCACTGATACATTGCTGTCCTGACAGTTGGTTACAGAGACACTTGTGCTGCTGTATTCAAATCAGAGGATTGTGTAGACTGGTATATCCCCCCCCCCCCACCACCACTCTGTACATGTACACCCATGAAAACCCACAGTGATTGGACGGCTGCTGGGATTATTTGCTTATTGATTGACAGTTTTTGGCAGCTGAACGTCCTGCAAGGGGTCAAATTCCAAAGATTGTTATTTATTAACAGGATCATCAGATGGATCATAGGAGAGGAGGGTGTACTGTCATACAGAGCAAAGAGAACAGCTGCTACTATACTACTGCGCCTATGTGCAAGAATACAACTACTATAATACTGCCCCTATGTACAAGAATATAACTACTATAATACTGCCCCTATGTACAAGAATATAACTACTATAATACTGCTCCTATGTACAAGAATATAACTACTATAATACTGCTCCTATGTACAAGAATATAACTACTATAATACTGCTCCTATATACAAGAATATAACTACTATAATACTGCCCCTATGTACAAGAATATAACTACTATAATACTGCCCCTATGTACAAGAATATAACTACTATAATACTGCTCCTATGTACAAGAATATAACTACTATAATACTGCCCCTATGTACAAGAATATAACTACTATAATACTGCTCCTATGTACAAGAATATAACTACTATAATACTGTTCCTATATACAAGAATATAACTACTATAATACTGCTCCTATATACAAGAATATAACTACTATAATACTGCCCCTATGTACAAGAATATAACTACTATAATACTGTTCCTATATACAAGAATATAACTACTATAATACTGTTCCTATGTACAAGAATATAACTACTATAATACTGCTCCTATATACAAGAATATAACTACTATAATACTGCTCCTATATACAAGAATATAACTACTATAATACTGTTCCTATATACAAGAATATAACTACTATAATACTGCTCCTATGTACAAGAATATAACTACTATAATACTGTTCCTATATACAAGAATATAACTACTATAATACTGCTCCTATATACAAGAATATAACTACTATAATACTGCCCCTATGTACAAGAATATAACTACTATAATACTGTTCCTATGTACAAGAATATAACTACTATAATACTGCTCCTATATACAAGAATATAACTACTATAATACTGCTCCTATGTACAAGAATATAACTACTATAATACTGCTCCTATATACAAGAATATAACTACTATAATAATAGTGAAATTGGCAAAAAAGCCAGCACGAACAGCTGATAGCTTGCAAATAAAAACCGTGCAATTGCACATATTCATTCCAAACTGTACAATTTAAAATTGAGATATTTGGCAAAACATTTATCAGTCTATTGAGCCACGTCAAGGCAATCTCATCAGGGTGGTTCTACTGTATATATTTTTATTTTAGTTGTGCTATGCTGTTTCCAACATACACATAAAGTGGACCATAAGAAGCAGCATTTACCTGATGCATCTCAGAGACCTGCTCTCATGGTGCTAGACCAGTGCAAGTGAATTAAGACGACTCAGGCCCCCCACACCTGCAGATGACGCCACATATCCCTGGGCTTCTCAGAATTTACCCTCACCGCACAAGGTCAGCAGTCATGAATAAAGGCAGGGCAGGCCCAAGCAAATGGAGCTTGAAGTAAACTGAGCCTGCAGCAAGGATAAGATAACTGAATGTGAACAGTTACCAATAATTGCCATCAGCAACACAGATGGAACAACAAGCCAAACCTGGTGTGCAGGGCACAGTGGGGGTCAGCCACAAACCAGCAAAAAAGCCAGCACCACCAGAAGTTAGCTTGCAATAAAAACCATGCAAATGCACATATTACTTCCAAACTGTACAATATAATATTGAGATATTTTGTAAAATATTGATCAATCTTTTGAGCCACCCTGCCACGTCAAGGCAATCTCACCAGGGTGGTCCTACTCTATATATATTTTTTTTCTTAGTTGTGCTATATGGCCTCCAACATACATGTAAAGTGGATCATAAAAAGCAGCGTTTACCCTACATTGACCCTGTCCAATCAGAAGGCTGCAAAGAAAAACTTTCGGACTCTTCAAAATAAGTTTGTTAACCCTTTCCCTCCTGCACCCACTTCTGCCCTTTATTTACCTCTCTTGGCTTCCGCTGTCTCTCTGTGGTGGTGTCAGCAGGAGGCCGTTGGGAAGGAGGGGGGTGGGCTGGGGATCCAGCTACTCTCCAAGGTGATCTTCCACCCCCTCACCCAGGATTGTCATTAGTGCACCCTGACCCCCCGGGATTTCCCCGTATCTGACGTCCTGCCATTGTTTCCTCCTTTGCGGCGGATCTCATCACTTTTTATTGCTGTTCTTTACAGCACTTTCTCCTGTTCTTCCTCCTCAGTGTCACACGTGGCCGGGTATACCATCTGGCAGGTGACACTTTATATCCGGCTCCGCTCGGCCGTGAACAGTTTAGCAGGTAATCCGCCAACTTCTGATTAGTCACTTTGTGTTTTTTTTTTTTTTATAAATTCTGTATTGATAGATTTCGACACTCGAGGTTTGTATGGCAGAGACCCTCACACACATGGCGTCCTCGGGACTTACCGGACGGGGTGTGTGCGACTTCTCCCCCTTTGTTATATGAACCTATAGCATCACAATATATTCTCTATAGTATGACTGTGGAGTTGTGCAGGGTTCAGTATCCCATTATTTATGGTAAATAATATGGGTGATATTAGAATAGATGGGGAAGTTGATAAATGAATACCGTATCACTGTCATCAGTAATCTACCCATTATATGTAGCATCGTGTATGGTGAGTGCAGGATGTGTCATACTAGGGTCAGTTGAGGTCTTCCTTTCTGGAGAAATTACTCCGTGTCTGATGTTGGAATATTTATGACCCTTAAGTTGTTAGTGAGAAATGTATCCGGCCCTTATTATAATTGCTGATATAGTGTCGGCCATTACTATCGGCAATGGACGGCATTCCACAGTCTGACTGCTCGAACTGTAACGTTATCCACTTAGGTAAGAGAAGACAAGTCGCCAACGTAAACAATCAAGCCCAACAGTGAATGGCGACAGCAGATAAAGTAAAAGACATAAAACTTTTACTAATCCAATTAAAAAAGGTACATAAACCTAAAATGACATTTTAAAACCGGTGCAACAAGTGTCAGTGGATCCTTGTAATGTGATACTAAGCTCAATTGATCAACATTCAGGGTCCACAATGATTGTGCTTGAGTGTCAGCTAATCACATATAAGCCTTTGTTAATTATTATGCCTTTAAACATGCGTAGCCAATAACTCGGGACTATTGTCCTACAGATTTCTAGCAAGTCAGAGCGTTTTCACCCATCTTGTGGTTCTGATGATGATGCATAGCCAGCTGAACCTTCCCTTCCAGAGTGTGTACTTTTCTATGACAGCCACTTCATCCAGATCAGTGTTGCAAACATCCCTCCACGTGTCTCCCGACGCGTTTCTATACAGGGTATGTCATCCGGGGAGTTTCATTGGGCTTGCTTGCCTGCTTAATATGATGCCAGGCTTGCAGAGCCCACAAGTGCACATGCCCACAGCAGCAGAGTTTATGCCATGTGTCGCACGTGAAACACGTCGGGAGACACGTGGAGGGATGTTTGCAACACTGATCTGGATGAAGTGGCTGTCCTAGCAAAGGACACACTCTGGAAGGGAAAGTTCAGCTGTCTATGCATCATCATCAGAACCACAAGATGGGTGAGAACGTTCTGACTTGCTAGAAATCTGTAGGAAAATAGTCCTGAGTTATTGGCTACACTTGTTTAAAGGCATAATAAGTAACAAAGGCTTATATGTGATTAGCTGACACTCAAGCACAATCATTGTGGTCCCTGAATGTTGATCAATTGAGCGTAGTATCACATTACAACGATCCACTGACAGTTGTTGCACCGGTTTTAAAATGTCATTTTAGGTTTATGTACCTTTTTAATTGGATTAGTAAAAGTTAAGTTTTATGTCTTTTACTTTATCTGTTGTCGCCATTCGCTGCTGGGCTTGCTCGAACTGTAAAGAATCCTTTCCTGTTTAGCTGGTGAAATCTCCTTTCCTCCTCATGTAAAGAATTCCTTCCCCCGTCTGGCAGCAGGGGGGAGGCTCCCCCAATCCCCCCCCCCCCCACCGGTCCCGGCGACGTCTGGCAGCAGGGGGGAGGCTCCCCCATCCGGTCCCGGCGACGTCTGGCAGCAGGGGGAGGCTGCCCCCTCCGGTCCCGGCGACGTCTGGCAGCAGGGGGGAGGCTTCCCCCCTGTCCCGGCGACGTCGGGCAACAGGGGGGAGGCTCCCTTTTGCTGTTGCTAAGAGTTGTTTTTTTTTTTTTTTTTTTTTTTTTTTTTACCCCTCTCTAAAGAGGTGTAAAAAAAAAAAAAAGCCGCTTGAAATTTGCTCCAAAATTGGCCCTGTCCAATCAGAGGGCTGCAAATAATAATTGACCGAAAATGAAAAGTTTCCTGAAGTTGTGTCTGTTTTGAAAAACTTTTGAACTCTTCAAAGAAGTGTCTGTTAACCCTTTCCCTCCTGCACCCACATCTGCCATTATTTACCTCTCTTAGCTCCCGCTGCCTCTGTGGTGGTGTCGGCAAGATTGCGTCGGTTCGGTGGGGGGTGATTTGGCTTCTTTCCCAGGTGACCTTTCACCCCCCACCCTTTCCCCGTATCTGACGTTGTATCGTTATTTCCTCCTTTGCGGCAGATCTCATCACTTTTTATTGCTGTTCTGTACAGCACTTTCTCCTGTTCTTCCTCCTCGGTGTCGCACGTAGCCGGTGATACCATCTAGCAGGTGACAGTTTGTATCCGTCTCTGCTCGGCCGTGAACAGTTTAGCAGGTAATCTGCCAACTTTTGATTACTCACTTTGTACTTTTATCTTGATAAATTCTGCAGTGATAGATGTGATGTTCTTCTATAATTGGGGACTGACCAGACTGGGTGTGTGCAACTCCTCCCATTGTTGGAGACCCTCACAGCCGGTGGCCTGAGGACTGACCGGACGGGGTGTGTGCGACTCCTCCCATTGTTGGAGACCCTCACACTTGGCGGCCTGGGGACTGACCGGATGGGGTGTGTGTGACTCCTCCCATTGTTGGGAGACCCTCACAGCCGGTGGCCTGAGGACTGACCGGACGGGGTGTGTGCGACTCCTCCCATTGTTGGAGACCCTCACAGCCGGTGGCCTGAGGACTGACCGGACGGGGTGTGTGCGACTCCTCCCATTGTTGGAGACCCTCACACTCGGCGGCCTGGGGACTGACCGGATGGGGTGTGTGTGACTCCTCCCATTGTTGGGAGACCCTCACAGCCGGTGGCCTGAGGACTGACCGGACGGGGTGTGTGCGATATTCCCAATGTTGGAGACCCTCACACCCGGCGGTCTGGGGACTGACCGGATGGAGTGTGTGCATCTTCTCCCATCTAGATTCGCCCCGTGAGCAGAAAACTTTATTGTAACTTTTTGGGAATTGCTATAAGCCATTTCCTCATCTACATACTGATTAGATCCTTCCTTTTGTATTGTTGTCTGTAGCGTCGTGCTCTGATTTGCTGACCAGGTCCCACCAGTGTGATGAGTTCAGGTGTCATCTAGATCTGGGGCTGCCTTGTTGGGGCTACAAAGGGGCCCCAAGTTGATGGACCCATATATTATACCCTAATACGTCATAGAAATTGCTTGTTCACTCCTCTACAAGCTCCGACATCTCTGATCCCGAGTGATCGATACATAGAGTGGTCTCTGGTCAAAGCGATTCCCTGCAGCGGCCACTAGAGGGGGAGACGCGGTATTACATGGCAGCCATCTAAATGAGGACACAATGGATGGGGGGGGGGGGGGGCAGGTATGGAGTGGTGACCCTCCATGTACAGGAGTGCTAAGAAACGCCCCCCCTTCCAATATAAGATCTTAAATTCTTGTATTGACATCCTGCAGATTTATGAGGGTTAACATTTACTTTTTTACCCAAATCTCCAACCAAAATGACAACTTTCTAATGTGCTGAAATTCAATCCTTCCCCATCTCTGCTGGCTGTCAGTGAGTGGAAACCTGCAGATTGTCACTTCAGTGAGGAGGTAGAGGAACTCCAGAAATAGTCACACACTGGGGACCAGTCTTCATGGGATTTACACCTGATATTATTATTATTATTATTATTATTATTATTATTATTATTATTATTATTTAATGCACCAACATTCCATAGCACTTGACAAGTTTTAGAATTATTATTATTATTTTTTTATAGTTCTATTAATTATAATAATTTTTATTTACAGCGTCAACAAATTCTGAAACATTTTACAATACATATATTATTATTTATTAATTTTATCATTTATTTTTTTGGCAGGGTGGTATTTTTGTCTATTGTATTCTTATTAAAATATATACATATAATATTATAGTAATTAGTAGCAGTGTCATTTTTTTTTCCATTTGTTGTGTTGCTATTGTTTGTGTATATGTGTGTATGTAATATATATAGATATATATATATATATATTACACACACTACACAGCAATTACAGCAAAACAAATATAATAGAGAAATATTAAATATATAATTATATTCTATATCCGTGTGGCAAGACGACTCCCTCGGCTGCAGTCAGAAGTAGGCACAGGAATGGTGTTCGGCTGCAGGTTTATTGATACGGCATAAACCAGCAGACTTTGGCACCGTGTCTCAAAGTACAACAAAGTCCAACGGTATCAATCCTTATAAACCGCATACTGTATTCAGGGCATCCATGAACAGGACAGGCACACTGTCAGGCTGTCCCCACTGACCGGGTCAGACACCTGGTTAGTCCATACCAGCAATCACTGACCTTTAAGGGATCGCTGGCTACAGTCTTTAGCTGGGGGGATGCCTCCTCTGCAGGTTCGCAGACTGCAGTCCGGGCTCAGACCGGGTGCAAGGTTCCCGAGTCCAGGGTGACCCAGGCTCCCTCCCTAAGGCTTCCTCAGCTATTGTGGATGCTGGGAAAACATCACCCTTATTCCCCAGGCTCCTTCCTCTCCTGTGGTCAAGGACCTTTCATGACCTCACAGCCCATGTGACTGAGAGGGGAGTCTGCTTATCTGTGATCTGTCACAGCCACAGGAGGATCCAGGTTAGGCTAGGGTCACACTTGCACGATTCTAAGTTCCCTGCAGAACTTAGAATGTTTCTCTCACTCTGTAGCCTTCACGCAGACTGCAGAGCGGAGAATGCAGCCCCTAGCACCCCGCTGTGTTCCCTGGATGCCAGCTACACAGCGGGGTGCGATTCCAGCATGATGCGTTCCGCTGTGCGCGGTGCAAACTTTTACGTTTGGTGGATACTTTGTGTCTTTTTTTTCTTTTTTCAGCTTTGTACTCACAAGACTGAAAACCAAAAGATACAAAGTGTCCGTGATGTGAGATATGATATGAGTGCGCAGAGGGACGGGCACGGGCAGCACCATTGTCGTCAAAAGTTTTCCAAAGCTTCTACAATCTTGGAATAAGTTTATTTTTTTACACTTTGTAACGTTTGCGGCAGATTGACTTGTTTTTTTTCAGGTTTGCTCCATAACATTTCATCATTTCAGACTGCTCCAGTACCCTAGAGGGGGGGGGGGGGACAGACACTGACAACAGCAACAGTTTTCTAAAACTTTTCATTAACACTTTTTCATGTGGCTTGTAGTGAAGGGGTTAACTGACAGCGACGATCGGGGCAGGTCCGCTCCGATGCTGCCACAAGTGCCACTCGGTTCTAGATGCTTGAAACGCGTCGGCCCATTTCTTCCTCTGGCTCGGAGCTGCAGGAATTTGCTTTGTTCTTCAGCTTTTTTGTGTGTGCGGCCTCTCCCTCCCCGCTAGTTGCCTAATTGCTGGCAGCGGCACCGCTCCTCCCTCGCCTCCCTCTCCTCCTGCTGCTTTTATTCTGCGCTTCACTTCCTAGTGATTAGCCACGAGCTCGGGGAGCAGAGGGAACCGGCTGATTCCATCTATCGTCCGAAGAACGCGTTTCGCCTCCCCCCTGTCTAACATGTGCCGTCTTCTATCTTGCAGGAGCCGACATCCGAACATGTTCCTCAGCCCTGGACCCCTTTGAGGCGGCAGCGACCTCCGAAGAGCGGACCGTAGTCCATGTGCCTTACCCCCTCGCCCCCAACCACCACTTTTTTGTTTCCGCCTGTAAATCCCTTTTTTTGAAGATTTCCCCCATCCCGGTATGACTCGGCCCGGAGAACGGAGATGACAGCTCTTGTCTTCCTTCATCAGGAGACTTGTAGAAACTTGCCGCTCGCTAAACTGTGATCCGCCGGGGACACGTGGACGGGGGGAGGGGGTTGTGTTTATTTTTTGGGTGTTTTTTTTTTTTTTAATTTCGTCTGAAATAATGGTGATTGCCAAAGGCCGGTACTTGATGCTGTTCCTCTGCGTCCAGCTGGTGGTCATGGCGCTCCTGTACAGAGAAGGCTACCGGAAGCGGGTGGCGTATTTTTTTGGTATTTTTTATAAAAATGGACCCCATTCTCTAGCGCTGCTGAACCCCCACAACCTTTCATTTCCCGGAGACGTCTACGCCAACCTCAGCTTGATATCCAGGGCCGCCGTGCGGGAAGATCTGCTGCCGTACTGCCCCGAGTCCTCTCCTTTTCTAGGTAAGTGGCCGAAAAACACAAGTAATTGTTGGCTTAATCTATCGGGGAGTAGCCCTCAATAGAGATTTGACCCTTGTACCATTATCCTGAAGTGGCTGATAACAGAGGACAGTTGAGAACATCTCTAACATGCTTAGGAGGCAGGGTTGTAATGTTGGTTTACTCTATCGGGGAAATTGACCTCTGTACCATTATCTAGATGGAAGTGGCTGATAACAGAGAACAACTGAGGACATCTCTACCGTTATTGGGAGGCAAGGTTTACTTTTCACCTGTCCATAGAGAGGAAGATTTGCTCCTGATCCAAACCGGCATCGGGAGTGCTCCTATCCGGCACTGCCCCTTTAAGTCCACCAGGGTGGCCTGGTCAGATGGATCCCCCCACCCCTTTAAGTCCACTCAGCCTGACAGATGACTTTAGAGGGGTGCTCCAGTCTGACGTTTCGCCCCCTCTTCCCCTTTAATCTGCTTTTTTAGGTCATTGTGGCCATGCGAGAAGTTGATTGCGGATGACCTTACCCCTCCATACACGCCATTTTTTGATCCCTTAAAGGGGCGTTTCAATCTTATACCATGGTGCCTGGCGATGTGGACCTAGTGACGCCAGCCAGCCAGCGGGGGCGCCGTTCTTCAGAGACCTGGGGGGTGTCTGAAGAGTGGCGCCCCCACTGGCTAGCCGGGGCGTTACTATGCATTGAGGTCCACATCGCCGGCCACCATGGTATAAGATGGAAATGTCCCTTTACCTATGGAGGGGTCAGGTCCTCTTGCTTGGCCAAACTAATCCAAAAACACAGATTTGGGGAATGGGGGGGGTGGGCATCTGACAGGGCCACCCCTCTAAAGTCATCTTTCAGGATGGGTGGACTTAAAGGGGTGGTGCGCCCAATAGTGCTCATAGCCAGTTTGGATCGGGAGCAAATCATCCTCTCTATGGACGGGTGAAGGGACACCCTGCCTCCCAATAACGGGGGAGATGGTCTCAGTTGTTCTCTATTATCACCCACTTTAGTCGGGGTAATGGCACAAGAGCCGATTCCCTTTGGAGGGCTACTAATGATTTGCACCATCATTTTGCGAGGCTCGAGGTGGTCTCGGAAACCCTTTATTTACTATATCTGCTGGTAGTTGTAGTTCACTCCCCCCCACTCCCGGAGCAGTATTTTGCAATGTTTGCTTTTTCTTCCAGTTTCATTACGTCATTCTTTGTGTTTATCTATCTTGGATGAGATTCCTGCCTGTCATGTGCTGTGAAGGTCGGGGGCGGTGCAGCGGCTCCTCTTTTGTGCACGGTGGTGGCGCGGCGGCAGGACTTTCACCCCGCCAGGTGCTGGTTGGGTTTTTCCCACATTTCTGTAAATCCGATTAAAACACAGCACAACGATCCGCACGGCAGCCGCTACATTCCGCTTCCAGGGGGTTTCCGACCTTCAGAAATGAAAGGAGCGGCCGATATTCTTAACGGAAAGATCTCTCCGTGACCACCAGGCCCAGAGCAGCGGGAGGGTGAACCTCTGGCCTAAAGGGTCATGTGACCACTGCAGACAGTCAGGGAAGGGGGGGCCGCTGCAGACAGTTGGGGGAGGGGGAATGGGCACTGCAGGTGGAAGGGGTCGGGGGCCCGCTGCAGGCAGGCAGTCGGGGAAGGGGTCGGGGGCCCGCTGCAGGCAGGCAGTCGGGGAAGGGTCGGGGGCCCGCTGCAGGCAGGCAGTCGGGGAAGGGGTCGGGGGCCCGCTGCAGGCAGGCAGTCGGGGGAAGGGGTCGGGGGCCCGCTGCAGGCAGGCAGTCGGGGAAGGGGTCGGGGGCCCGCTGCAGGCAGGCAGTCGGGGAAGGGGTCGGGGGCCCGCTGCAGGCAGGCAGTCGGGGCCCGCTGCTTAATGGCAGTGATATGAGACCGTGGAGTATCTGCAGGGCAAGTGAAACATAATTTCTACAACTTTTATAGTAAACTTTCAAGACCTCTGCTTCCTGTCAACAAATGGAGACTCCAGAGGCTGGGTACCCGTAATGCTTCTCACAGCTGAGGGTTTGTTATCGTTCCACCTGATATTTGATCCTCTGTGATTAGACCTGAGAAAAAGGTTAAGACTGGATGCAATTGTAACAAACCCTCAGCGGCAAGATCTGTACAGGTGTCATCAGACTCCGCAAGGAGCTGAACTGACAGCAAGCAGAGGATGTGAAAATGCCGAAGAAGAAAATACAAGTAAAGTAGAAAGTTAGGAAAGTTTTTAAACAAAAGTTTATTTACAGGGAAATTCTCAAGTTTGGAAGATCTGTCCTATCTATAAAATAACGTGGGTGTGAACACTGGGACCCCCACCGATCCTGTCCCATGTATAAGGGGGGGGGGGTCTGAGTGCTGGGACTTCCACTGATCCTGTCCCATGTATAGAGGGTAACTTCCCGATCTCGGGGGGGAGGGGGGGGGCTCGTCTAAGTGCTGGACCCCCACAATCCTGTCCCATGTATAGAGGGGTCTGACTAGTGGCACCCCCATCAATCGTGCCTCATGTATAGAGGTTAACTTCCTGATCTCAGGGGGTCTGAGTGCTGGGGCCCCTACCGATCCTGTCCCATGTATATGGGGTCTGTATGCTGGGGCCCCTACCGATCCTGTCCCGTATATAGGGGGTCTGTATGCTGGGAACCCCACCGATCCTGTCCCATGTATAGGGGAGTCTGTATGCTGGGAGCCCCACCAATCCTGTCCCATGTATAGTGGGTCTGTATCCTGGGAGCCCCACCGATCCTGTCCCATGTATAGGGGAGTCTGCATGATGGGAACCGCACCGATCCTGTCCCATGTATAGGGGGTCTGTATGCTGGGACCCCCACCGATCCTGTCCCATGTATAGGGGGTCTGTATGCTGGGACCCCCACCGATCCTGTCCCATGTATAGGGGGTCTGTATGCTGGGAACCCCACCGATCCTGTCCCATGTATAGGGAGTCTGTATGCTGGGAACCCCACCGATCCTGTCCCATGTATAGGGGAGTCTCGGCGCTGGGGCCCCCACCAATCCTGTCTCATGTACAGGGAGTCTGCATGCTGGGGCCCCCACCAATCCTGTCTCATGTACAGGAAGTCTGCATGCTGGGACCCCCACCGATCCTGTCCCATGTATAGGGGAGTCTGCATGCTGGGACCCCCACACGATCCTGTCCCATGTATAGGGGAGTCTGCATGCTGGGAACCGCACCGATCCTGTCCCATGTATAGGGGGTCTGTATGCTGGGACCCCCACCGATCCTGTCCCATGTATAGGGAGGGGGTCTGTATGCTGGGACCCCCACCGATCCTGTGCCATGTATAGGGAGTCTGAATGCTGGGACCCCCACCGATCCTGTCCCATGTATAGGGGGTCTGTATGCTGGGAACCCCACCGATCCTGTCCCATGTATAGGGGAGTCTCTGCGCTGGGGCCCCCCACTTGTCCTGTCCCATGTATAGGGGAGTCTGCATGCTGGGAACCGCACCGATCCTGTCCCATGTATAGGGGGTCTGTATGCTGGGACCCCCACCGATCCTGTCCCATGTATAGGGGGTCTGTATGCTGGGACCCCCACCGATCCTGTCCCATGTATAGGGGAGTCTGTATGCTGGGACCCCCACCGATTCTGTCCCATGTATAGGGGGTCTGTATGCTGGGAACCCCACCGATCCTGTCCCATGTATAGGGGAGTCTGTATGCTGGGAACCCCACCGATCCTGTGCCATGTATAGGGGAGTCTGTATGCTGGGAACCCCACCGATCCTGTCCCGTATATAGGGGGTCTGTATGCTGGGAACCCCAC
This sequence comes from Allobates femoralis, assembly GCA_033576535.1. Lineage (NCBI taxonomy): Eukaryota > Metazoa > Chordata > Amphibia > Anura > Aromobatidae > Allobates > Allobates femoralis. The sequence continues at coordinate 57,507,663 of JARQOC010000009.1, forward strand.
CGATCCTGTGCCATGTATAGGGGAGTCTGTATGCTGGGAACCCCACCGATCCTGTCCCATGTATAGGGGAGTCTGTATGCTGGGAGCCCCACCGATCCTGTCCCATGTATAGGGGAGTCTGTATGCTGGGAGCCCCACCGATCCTGTCCCATGTATAGGGGAGTCTGTATGCTGGGAGCCCCACCGATCCTGTCCCATGTATAGGGGGTCTGTATGCTGGGAACCCCACCGATCCTGTGCCATGTATAGGGAGTCTGTATGCTGGGAACCCCACCGATCCTGTGCCATGTATAGGGGAGTCTGTATGCTGGGAGCCCCACCGATCCTGTCCCATGTATAGGGGAGTCTGTATGCTGGGAGCCCCACCGATCCTGTCCCATGTATAGGGGAGTCTGTATGCTGGGAGCCCCACCGATCCTGTCCCATGTATAGGGGAGTCTGTATGCTGGGAGCCCCACCGATCCTGTCCCATGTATAGGGGGTCTGTATGCTGGGAACCCCACCGATCCTGTGCCATGTATAGGGAGTCTGTATGCTGGGAACCCCACCGATCCTGTGCCATGTATAGGGGAGTCTGTATGCTGGGAGCCCCACCGATCCTGTCCCATGTATAGGGGAGTCTGTATGCTGGGAACCCCACCGATCCTGTCCCATGTATAGGGGAGTCTGTATGCTGGGAGCCCCACCGATCCTGTCCCATGTATAGGGGGTCTGTATGCTGGGTGCCCCACCGATCCTGTCCCATGTATAGGGGAGTCTGTATGCTGGGAACCCCACCGATCCTGTCCCATGTATAGGGGGTCTGTATGCTGGGAACCCCACCGATCCTGTCCCATGTATAGGGAGTCTGTATGCTGGGAACCCCACCGATCCTGTCCCATGTATAGGGGAGTCTCGGCGCTGGGGCCCCCACCATTCCTGTCTCATGTACAGGGAGTCTGCATGCTGGGACCCCCACCGATCCTGTCCCATGTATAGGGGGTCTGTATGCTGGGACCCCCACCGATCCTGTCCCATGTATAGGGGGTCTGAATGCTGGGACCCCACCGATCCTGTCCCATGTATAGGGGAGTCTGCATGCTGGGAACCGCACTGATCCTGTCCCATGTATAGGGGGTCTGTATGCTGGGACCCCCACCGATCCTGTCCCATGTATAGGGGGTCTGTATGCTGGGACCCCCACCGATCTTGTCCCATGTATAGGGAGTCTGAATGCTGGGACCCCCACCGATCCTGTCCCATGTATAGGGGGTCTGTATGCTGGGAACCCCACCGATCCTGTCCCATGTATATGGGAGTCTCGGCGCTGGGGCCCCCACCAATCCTGTCCCATGTACAGGGAGTCTGCATGCTGGGACCCCCACTTATCCTGTCCCATGTATAGGGGAGTCTCCGTGCTGGGACCCCCACCGATCCTGTCCCGTATATAGGGGGTCTGTATGCTGGGAACCCCACCGATCCTGTCCCATGTATAGGGGAGTCTGTATGCTGGGAACCCCACCTATCCTGTCCCATGTATAGGGGGGTCTGTATGTTGGGACCCCCACCGATCCTGTCCCATATGTAGGGGGTCTGTATGCTGGGAACCCCACCGATCCTGTCCCATGTATATGGGAGTCTCGGCGCTGGGGCCCCCACCAATCCTGTCCCATGTACAGGGAGTCTGCATGCTTGGACCCCCACTTATCCTGTCCCATGTATAGGGGAGTCTCCGTGCTGGGACCCCCACCGATCCTGTCCCATATATAGGGGGTCTGTATGCTGGGAACCCCACCGATCCTGTCCCATGTATAGGGGAGTCTGTATGCTGGGAACCCCACCAATCCTGTTCCATGTATAGGGGCTAACTCCCCCATCTCAGGGTTTGCCACCCCACCCTAGTAGAAATATCCACTCTTCTTGAATGTGGGATTGTTCTTGCGGGGAGGTAGACTGGATATTCCAAAGCTCCTTGCGCCGCTTATCCCTCTCTTGGGACTGACCCGGGACACACAGTGCCGGGCCCCTGGGACAGCCTGAGCTCCTGGGGGGGGATTTGTTCAGTGGCACAATATCAGATTTATGACCTGAGGTGACAGCAGAGACCTGACGTCCATACCATTGGTGCAGGATGGGGGCCGCCACCAGCGCATTGTGCGCCGACGCCGCGTGTCTGGACACCGCGCACCACGTGCCCATCCCTGGTGTCGGTGCAGTTCTGCCAGCCGTCTCCACCTCTCTGCCAATATTTACTAATTGAACATGTAAAAATGTCATGAACAATACACTGTCAGCAAGTGGAGGTCAGAGAGCCATGACACCTGCAACCGAGAGGGCATGAAAGCTGCCGACATTTAGTGATGTCATCATTGATGGACAGCTCCCAGCCTGGTGGATGACGGCAGTGGATGTGTGGTTACCAGAGATCGCCCCTGTGACCCCACGATCCTTAAAAAGAAGGGGCCACAGTAATGTATGTACACAGTGACGGCACCAGCAGAATAGCGAGTGCAGCACTGGAGTATAATACAGGAGGTAACTCAGGATCAGTAATGTAATGTATGTACACAGTGACTGCACCAGCAGAATAGTGAGTGCAGCTCTGGAGTATAATACAGGAGGTAACTCAGGATCAGTAATGTATGTACACAGTGACTGCACCAGCAGAATAGCGAGTGCAGCACTGGAGTATAATACAGGAGGTAACTCAGGATCAGTAATGTAATGTATGTACACAGTGACTGCACCAGCAGAATAGTGAGTGCAGCTCTGGAGTATAATACAGGAGGTAACTCAGGATCAGTAATGTATGTACACAGTGACTGCACCAGCAGAATAGTGAGTGCAGCTCTGGAGTATAATACAGGAGGTAACTCAGGATCAGTAATGTAATGTATGTACACAGTGACTGCACCAGCAGAATAGTGAGTGCAGCTCTGGAGTATAATACAGGAGGTAACTCAGGATCAGTAATGTAATGTATGTACACAGTGACTGCACCAGCAGAATAGCGAGTGCAGCACTGGAGTATAATACAGGAGGTAACTCAGGATCAGTAATGTATGTACACAGTGACTGCACCAGCAGAATAGTGAGTGCAGCTCTGGAGTATAATACAGGAGGTAACTCAGGATCAGTAATGTAATGTATGTACACAGTGACTGCACCAGCAGAATAGTGAGTGCAGCTCTGGAGTATAATACAGGAGGTAACTCAGGATCAGTAATGTAATGTATGTACACAGTGACTGCACCAGCAGAATAGTGAGTGCAGCTCTGGAGGATAATACAGGAGGTAACTCAGGATCAGTAATGTAATGTATGTACACAGTGACTGCACCAGCAGAATAGTGAGTGCAGCTCTGGAGTATAATACAGGCAGTAACTCAGGATCAGTAATGTAATGTATGTACACAGTGACTGCACCAGCAGAATAGTGAGTGCAGCTCTGGAGTATAATACAGGAGGTAACTCAGGATCAGTAATGTAATGTATGTACACAGTGACTGCACCAGCAGAATAGTGAGTGCAGCTCTGGAGTATAATACAGGAGGTAACTCAGGATCAGTAATGTAATGTATGCCCCGTTGTCTGTCTGTTCATCAGGCCCTGTAGATGGTTCTCTCGGAGGATTAGCCACGCTGGTTACAGTCGCTCATGGTCGTGTGATTTTGGTGTTTTCTGATCTCGGGGCTCTGGTGGATGAAGTACAGACCTCTGTCCTCTTGTTTTGACTTTTACTGTACTAAAAGAAAATTTTGAGAAAAAAAATTGTCTGGCCGGGCTCTGTCCTGTCTGGCCTTCGCGCTGCACAGAGTAGCGTATGGGTAATTGCAGCAATGAGGGGCTCTAATTGTGACCGGCTCCTTGATGTTCGTGTTCTGCGGCTGTAACGAGCGAGGAACGGTCGTCGCCTAATTATTCATAGGAAGGCCGGAGGATCGGCAGGACTGGCTGTGCGGCTCCTACTTTAGTCACATCCGAAGCTGCACAACGTACACCGCCCTCCCTGTGTACAGTGCCATATTTATTACTGACTTTTCTCCTTTCTTCCAGGAGGACCCATCCGGGTGCAGTTGCCAGAGATCTTGACGACAGAAGACGTGGTCCACAAGAACCCGTATGTGACCAAAGGAGGCCGGTACAAGCCCCCTGACTGCGAGTCCACCCACAAGACTGCTGTCATCATCCCGCACCGCAACCGGGAGCAGCACCTGAAATACCTCCTGTATCATCTCCATCCCTTCCTGCAGCGGCAGCAGCTGAACTACGGCATCTACATCATCCATCAGGTAGAGATTGGAGCCCACGACGGGGAATGGGACCCCTAGAGATTGGAGCCCACGCCGGGGATGGGACCCCTAGAGATTGGAGCCCACTGTGGGGAGCGGGACCCCTAGAGATTGGAGCCCACCGTGGGGAGCGGGACCCCTAGCGATTGGAGCCCACCGTGGGGAGCGGGACCCCTAGAGATTGGAGCCCACCGTGGGGAGCGGGACCCCTAGAGATTGGAGCCCACCGTGGGGAGCGGGACCCCTAGAGATTGGAGCCCACCGTGGGGAGCGGGACCCCTAGAGATTGGAGCCCACCGTGGGGAGCGGGACCCCTAGAGATTGGAGCCCACCGTGGGGAGCGGGACCCCTAGAGATTGGAGCCCACCGTGGGGAGCGGGACCCCTAGAGATTGGAGCCCACCGTGGGGAGCGGGACCCCTAGAGATTGGAGCCCACCGTGGGGAGCGGGACCCCTAGAGATTGGAGCCCACCGTGGGGAGCGGGACCCCTAGAGATAAGAACCCTGGAGAGTGGGCCTTCCTCCATAATAACGGGGCTTCTCTTCTGTTTCCAGGCGGGGAATAACACCTTCAATCGGGCTAAGCTGCTGAACGTGGGCTTCAAGGAGGCGATGAAGGATGAGGACTGGGACTGCATGTTCTTCCATGACGTGGACCTGATTCCCGAGGACGATCGCAACCTGTACACCTGCGACAGGTTCCCTAAGCACGCCTCCATCGCCATGGACAAGTTCGGATACAAGTAGGTGCTGGGATTTCACCAGGACGGGTCCGAAATATAGTAATTATCACCCCTATAGAGAACACTGGCAGCAATGAAGACGTCTCCCAGGCTCACGACTATCAAATTTTTAACGGGGCTGTCCAGAGCTCTAACCTATTGGTATAATCATAGTAAAGAAAAACTTCAAAGAGTTGCTACATGTATAGACTGGAGCAGGGTCAGTAGAGTCATCTCATTGCTATTATTATAGAACAGGGCAAGCAGAGTCTGATAAGGCTCCATACACAGCTCCCCTGCCTCTCCCTGGTCTTAATATGGTCTCCATCTCCTGCTTTCTGCAACTTACTAGTTGGCTTTGCACCCCCCTCTGCCACCTGCTCGAGGTCCCCCTGCGGCTGGCCCCTTGCTGTCCCCGCGGCCTGCCTTTTGCTGTCTCCCCCCCCCCCCCCCCTGCATGGACCGCCTTTTGGCGTCCTTCCCCCCTCCTCTCCGGCCTGCCCTTTTCTGTCTTTAAAACCTTCCCTACTGCCCGCCCTTTGCTGTGCCCCCACCACTCCCCACAGCCTACCCTTTTTTGCCTTCCCCCAGCCCGCTCCCCCCTCGCGGCCCACCTGTTTCTATCCCCCCCCCCCCTCCTGCGGCCAGCCCTTTGCTGTCTTTCTTCCCCGTGGCCTGCCCTTTGTCGTCTTTTCCCCCAGCGCACGGCCGGCCCTATGACTTCCTTTCCCCCCGCAAGGGCTGTCCTCCTTGGGCTCCCCCCCACAGCCCATCCTTTTCTGCCTTTTTCCCCACGGCCACCCTATTCTGTCTTCCCCTTTCCCCCCCACACACTCCCCTCCTGCGGCCTGCCCTTTGCTGTCTTTACCCTCCGTGGCCTGCCGTTTGTCGTCTTCTCCCCCCAGCACACGGTCAGCCCTATGACTTCCTTTTCCCCGTCCTCCTTGGGTTCCCCCTCGCGGTCCGCCCTTTGCTGCCCTGCCTGGACTCTTCTGCTGTGGCCCTTTGTTTGCTGTCCTCCCAGTCATACCCCCGTGGCTCGCACTTTGCCGTCCCCCCTGCATCCTGTCCTTTACATGCTCGTCCTCTTCTGAGCCCGCTCTGTAGATGACCTGTACCTGTCTCTCTCCACAGGCTGCCGTATAAGACGTACTTCGGAGGGGTCTCTGCTCTCACCCCAGAACAATACATGAAGATGAATGGATTTCCCAACACCTACTGGGGGTGGGGTGGCGAGGACGACGACATCGCGGTCAGGTGAGAGAAGCCTTGGATTAACATCGTCACCTCCATCGTCACGGATCGGAAGTCTGCACTTAATCAGCGGCGGCTTATCTGCCCGACTCCACCTATAAAACCACATTCCCAGCGGATTAACGCTGAGAGCTCACACTATGTACTCAGGTCACCCAGCGGGAAGGCTTAAAGGGACAGCAACCCGGGAAATCGCTCAGCTGGCAATTTTCTCAAATGCATTAGTTACTTGAGCTTCAAACAGTGGCATATACATATTCCTCCAGGGTGGCGGAAAAACTTCTAATTAACGGTCAGGTTCATGTATAATTGGCGCTGCCTTTCTCCTCACCAGGGTGGCGCTCAGCGGCATGCTGATATCACGGCCGTCCGTACGACACGGGAGATACAAGATGATAAAACACGGAAGCGACAAGGGGAACGAACAGAATCCGAAGAGGTAAGATCAGGAGCTGCAGGGTCCGGGCAGTGCGATCCAGGGGTCTGGACGGTGCAATCCGAGGGTCTGTGCAGTGTGATCCAGGCTGTGCCATGCGTTCTGGGTGTCTGGGCAATGCAGTCCGGGCTGTGTTATCCGAAGGTCTGGGCAGTGTGGTCTCAGAGCATTGTGATCTAGAAGTTCGGGCGATGTGTTATGGGGGTCTGAGCGTGCGGTCTCAGAGCACTGTGATCTGGGGTCCGGACAGTGTGGTCCCAGAGCATTGTGATCTGGGGGTCCGGGCGGTGTAATACGGGGGTCTGGGCGTGCGGTCCCAGAGCATTGTGATCTGGGGGTCCGGGCTGTGTGATCTGGGGGTCTGGGCGTGGGAGGTGGGGTTCTCATCATTTTCAAGATCTGATGACAATAATGATCAGTTACAGCAAGTGGAGATGTTGAAAACAGTGAAGAATGGAAAGTAAATGGACTCCGGCGGCCGTCTGCTCTCACATCTGTCATGTCACTGTTCACGTGTCCTGACGTGCAGCCGTCTGCACCACTCTGTCAATTACAGGCCTATTCTCTGCTATGTGCCCCGAGCCACACATTGTGCACCAGCAACCGGAGACGGCGGGACGCCGCCTACAGCCATAGGGCCCAAACCACATCTTCAGGTTATAAAGACGTCTATAGAATTACACCTCACTCATTCCACTCCACTGCCTCCGAGATGTGTGTGTGTGTGTGTGTATATAAATGTGTATATGTGTGTATGTGTACAAGACTATAACTCTGTACAAGAATATAACTACTATAATACTGCCCCTATGTACAAGAATAGATCTACTATAATACTGCCCCTATGTACAAGAATATAACTACTATAATACTGCTCCTATATACAAGAATATAACTACTATAATACTGCTCCTATGTACAGGAATATAACTACTATAATACTGCTCCCTATGTAAAAGAATATAACTACTATAATACTGCTCCCTATGTACAAGAATATAACAACTATAATACTGCTCCTATATACAAGAATATAACTACTATAATACTGCTCCTATATACAAGAATATAACTACTATAATACTGCTCCTATATACAAGAATATAACTACTATAATACTGCCCCTATATACAAGAATATAACTACTATAATACTGCCCCTATATACAAGAATATAACTACTATAATACTGTCTCTATGTACAAGAATATAACTACTATAATACTGCCCCTGTGTACAAGAATATAACTACTATAATACTGCCCCTGTGTACAAGAATATAACTACTATAATACTGCCCCTATAAACAAGAATATAACTACTATAATACTGTCCCTATATACAAGAATAGATCTACTATAATACTGCCCCTATATACAAGAATATAACTACTATAATACTGCCCCTATATACAAGAATATAACTACTATAATACTGCCCCTATATACAAGAATATAACTACTATAATACTGCCCCTATGTACAAGAATAGATCTACTATAATACTGCCCCTGTGTACAAGAATATAACTACTATAATACTGCCCCTATAAACAAGAATATAACTACTATAATACTGCCTCTATGTACAAGAATATAACTACTATAATACTGTTCCTGTGTACAAGAATATAACTACTATAATACTGCCCCTGTGTACAAGAATATAACTACTATAATACTGCTCCTATATACAAGAATATAACTACTATAATACTGCTCCTATGTACAAGAATATAACTACTATAATACTGCTCCTATGTACAAGAATAGATCTACTATAATACTGCCCCTATAAACAAGAATATAACTACTATAATACTGCCCCTATATACAAGAATATAACTACTATAATACTGCCCCTATATACAAGAATATAACTACTATAATACTGCCCCTATATACAAGAATATAACTACTATAATACTGCCCCTATATACAAGAATATAACTACTATAATACTGCTCCTATGTACAAGAATATAACTACTATAATACTGCCCCTATGTACAAGAATATAACTACTATAATACTGCTCCTATATACAAGAATATAACTACTATAATACTGCTCCTATATACAAGAATATACCGTGTTTCCCCAAAAGTAAGACCCCCCCGAAAGTAAGGCCAGGTAGGGGGGTGCCCAGGGTTTCTAATGTAAGGCCCCCCCCCCCCCGACTGTAAGGCCGCTTTCGGGGGGGTCGCGGGGAAATGTAAGGCCGCCTATGGGGGGGGTCGCGGGCCTCTCTTTAGGTTGCCGCAGGCTTACCGTATATGCCGTCCAGGCTCCTTCTGTCCCCCTGTGCAGCCGCTGGTCCGGAGATCATGGGGTTAATCACAGCCTAACATGCTGTGCCCCGCTGATCTCCGCCCAGCGCGACCTGTGATTGGCCGCCCAGCCCTGAGGAATCGTCACCCAGCACCGCAGAGGAAAAGAGGAAGTGATCCGGCGAAAAGAGGTACAGTACACGTGTGTACTGTAAACATGGGTGTGTGTGTGTGTGTGCAGTGTGTGTGTGCACTGTGTGCGGCGCAATTGCGGCAAGGCCACTTGCTCTAAAATGGCTCCCAATTTAATATGGCAGTTGCGGTGAAAAAAACGCACTTGCCGCACAGCACTTGCGGAGCAACTGCGGCACAGCCCCATGCAATGTATAGGACCACTTGCGGTTCACTTGCGGCAAGTGCGGCAACCGCACTTGCCGCAAGTGAACCGGAAGTGTCCTATACATTGCATGGGGCCGTGCCGCAATTGCGCCGCAAGTGCTGTGCGGCAAGTGCGTTTTTTTCACCCGCACTTGCGCAAGTGAACCGCAAGTGTCCTATACATTGCATGGGGCCGTGCCGCAATTGCGCCGCAAGTGCTGTGCGGTAAGTGCGGCAAGTGCGGTTTTTTCACTATAATACTGCTCCTATATACAAGAATATAACTACTATAATACTGCCCCTATATACAAGAATATAACTACTATAATACTGCCCCTATATACAAGAATATAACTACTATAATACTGCTCCTATATACAAGAATATAACTACTATAACACTGCTCCTATATACAAGAATATAACTACTATAATACTGCCCTATATACAAGAATATAACTACTATAATACTGCCCCTATATACAAGAATATAACTACTATAATACTGCCCTATATACAAGAATATAACTACTATAAACTGCTCCTATATACAAGAATATAAACACTATAATACTGCCCCTATATACAAGAATATAACTACTATAATACTGCTCCTATGTACAAGAATATAACTACTATAATACTGCTCCTATATACAAGAATATAACTACTATAATACTGCTCCTATATACAAGAATATAACTACTATAATACTGCTCCTATGTACAAGAATATAACTACTATAACACTGCCCCTATATACAAGAATATAACTACTATAATACTGCCCCTATGTACAAGAATATAACTACTATATTACTGCCCCTATATACAAGAATATAACTACTATATTACTGCCCCTATATACAAGAATATACAGTGCCTACAAGTAGTATTCAACCCCCTGGTGATTTAGGTGGTTTGATAAGATGCAAATAAGTTAGAGCCTTCAAACTGCAAACGAGAGTAGGATTTATTAACAGAAGCATAAATCTTACAAACCAAAAAGTTATGTTGCTCAGTTGAATTTTTATAAATTTTAAACATAAAAGTGTGGGTCAATTATTATTCAACCCCTAGGTTTAATATTTTGTGGAATAACCCTTGTTTGCAATTACAGCTAATAATCGTCTTTTATAAGACCTGATCAGGCCGGCACAGGTCTCTGGAGTTATCTTGGCCCACTCCTCCATGCAGATCTTCTCCAAGTTATCTAGGTTCTTTGGGTGTCTCATGTGGACTTTAATCTTGAGCTCCTTCCACAAGTTTTCAATTGGGTTAAGGTCAGGAGACTGACTAGGCCACTCCATCACCTTGATTTTTTCCCTCTTGAACCAGGCCTTGGTTTTCTTGGCTGTGTGCTTTGGGTCGTTGTCTTGTTGGAAGATGAAATTACGACCCATCTTAAGATCCTTGATGGAGGAGCGGAGGTTCTTGGCCAAAATCTCCAGGTAGGCCGTGCTATCCATCTTCCCATGGATGCGGACCAGATGGCCAGGCCCCTTGGCTGAGAAACAGCCCCACAGCATGATGCTGCCACCACCATGCTTGACTGTAGGGATGGTATTCTTGGGGTCGTATGCAGTGCCATCCAGTCTCCAAACGTCACGTGTGTGGTTGGCACCAAAGATCTCGATCTTGGTCTCATCAGACCATAGAACCTTGAACCAGTCTGTCTCAGAGTCCTCCAAGTGATCATGAGCAAACTGTAGACGAGCCTTGGCATGACGCTTTGAAAGTAAAGGTACCTTACGGGCCCGTCTGGAACGGAGACCATTGCGGTGGAGTACGTTACTTATGGTATTGACTGAAACCAATGTCCCCACTGCCATGAGATCTTCCCGGAGCTCCTTCCTTGTTGTCCTTGGGTTAGCCTTGACTCTTCGGACAAGCCTGGCCTCGGCACGGGAGGAAACTTTCAAAGGCTGTCCAGGCCGTGGAAGGCTAACAGTAGTTCCATAAGCCTTCCACTTCCGGATGATGCTCCCAACAGTGGAGACAGGTAGGGCCAACTCCTTGGAAAGGGTTTTGTACCCCTTGCCAGCCTTGTGACCCTCCACGATCTTGTCTCTGATGGCCTTGGAATGCTCCTTTGTCTTTCCCATGTTGACCATGTATGAGTGCTGTTCACAAGTTTGGGGAGGGTCTTAAATAGTCAGAAAAGAGATAATTAATCCACACATGTGAAGCTCATTGTTCTTTGTGCCTGAACTACTTCTTAATACTTTAGGGGGACCAAACAGAATGCTGGTGGTTTGAAGGGTTGAATAATAATTGACCCACACTTTTATGTTTAAAATTTATTACAATTCAACTGAGCAACATAACTTTTTGGTTTGTAAGATTTATGCTTCTGGTAATAAATCCTACTCTCGTTTGCAGTTTGAAGGCTCTAACTTATTTGCATCTTATCAAACCACCTAAATCTGCAGGGGGTTGAATACTACTTGTAGGCACTGTAACTACTACATTACTGCCCCTATATACAAGAATATAACTACTATAATACTGCCTCTATATACAAGAATATAACTACTATAATACTGCTCCTATATACAAGAATATAACTACTATAATACTGCTCCTATATACAAGAATATAACTACTATAATACTGCTCCTATGTACAAGAATATAACTACTATAATACTGCCTCTATGTACAAGAATATAACTACTATAATACTGCTCCTATATACAAGAATATAACTACTATAATACTGCCCCTATATACAAGAATATAACTACTATACTACTGCTCCTATGTACAAGAATATAACTACTATAATACTGCCCCTATATACAAGAATATAACTACTATAATACTGCTCCTATATACAAGAATATAACTACTATAATACTGCTCCCTGTATACAAGAATATAACTACTATAATACTGCCCCTATATACAAGAATATAACTACTATAATACTGCTCCTATATACAGTAATATAATGTTGGCTCTCGTCCTTGCTCCGACACGGTTGTTCTTTGATGATTGTATGGTCTCTGCCATCTTTTTGTTGTCAGCAAGTTGTTATTGGATGAAAGTCAAGAAAAACACAGGAACAAAGTGCTGCGTTCAGACGGGACCTCTGGCACATGAGAGAATATACTGTATGTACCGCAGCTGATAAGTCGTCGTGTGGTCAGTGGTCGGCAGGCTGCTCCCCGGAAGAAGAGTCGTGTGGTCAGCGGTCCGCAGGCTGCTCTCCGGAGGAGGAGTCGTGTGATTGGCTGTCCGCAGGCTGCTCCCCGGAGGAGGAGTCGTGTGGTCAGCGGTCTGCAGGCTGCTCCCCGGAGGAGGAGTCGTGTGGTCAGCGGTCTGCAGGCTGCTCCCCGGAGGAGGAGTGTCGTGTGGTCAGCTGTCCTGCAGGCTGCTCCCCGGAGTAGGAGTCGTGTGGTCAGCTGTCCGCAGGCTGCTCCCCGAGGAGGGATCGTGTGGTCAGCGTCCGCAGGCTGCTCCCCGGAGGAGGTGGAGTTGTGTGGTCAGCGGTCCGCAGGCTGCTCCCCGGAGGAGTGGAGTTGTGTGGTCCGCTTTCCGCAGGCTGCTCCCCGGAGGAGGTGAGTGTGTTGGTCAGTTCCGCAGGCTGCTCCCCGGAGGAGGTGGGATTGTGTGGTCAGCTTTCCGCAGGCTGCTCCCCGAGGAGGAGTCGTCGTGTGATTGGTGGTTCCACAGGCTGCTCCCCGGAGGAGTCGTCGTGTGATTGGTGGTCCACAGGCTGCTCCCCGGAGGAGGAGTCGTGTGATTGGTGGTGCACAGGCTGCTCCCCAGTGGAGGAGTCGTGTGGTCGGCGGTCCACAGTCTTTTGAATTTTTTTTCCTATGTAGCAATCTATCATAGCACAGCTCTCTCCCCGAGCTCTGTCCACTCTGGGTGTAATTGTGACAGAGCCTCAGCTGTGAGTAGCTCACGATCAGGAGAGGTTTTCAGTCTGCATGTTTCCATTCACCATTTGCAAGCAGAGATCTTAGAAATACACTGGACCCTTTGGGGTTCTCTATGTGGCCTCATGCTGTTTTTGGCAGCCTGCATGCAGTCTGTGCTGAGTAATGATTATTATGTAAGCAAATTGCGTAACACCAACTGGCGGCATCGGAGGGTGGGGGTTGTAGTTGATGCGCGGCGCCCGTCCTGTCCTTCAGTATTTGAAAAGAAAAAATACTTTTTTTTTTTTTTGCTTCTTTGCTTTTTAAATATATATATATTTTATGCTTTTTCTTTTTTTTATTTTATCTCTCAATTTTTACTTTTTTCTTAAAATTAAAAATAGAATTACGAAAAAAATATAGAAATATTTATGAAAAAAATTGAATTAATATATTCTTTAATTTATGTATCTGTTAATTCTATTTTATGAAAAAGTATAAAGAAAAAAAAATCTATGGATTATATTTAAAATTTTAGTCTTAAAATAAAACAAAAAAAGTTTTTTTTTTTTTCCTCTATTTTAGGAAAATTAAATATTTATATATTTTATTTTTTTTCCCTTACAATAAAAATAGTGAAAAATAATTTTTTGTATTACTAAAAAATGTTAAATTTTTTTCGTGTAATCTTTTTTCCCTTTAAAATCAAATAAAAATATATTTTTTTTCCTTAAAATAAATAGAATGAAATACTTTTTCATTAATTTTTTTTCTCTATTTTAAGAAATAAAACAAAAACTATTTTTTATTTTAATAAAAAAAATTTAATTTGTGCTTTAAGAGAAAAAAGGAAAATATTTTTTTTTTCTTTTTATTTATTCTTTTATTTTCTTAATACAATAATATTTTTTTTTCAATTTTAATTAAAATAAAAATAGCAGTAAATTTTCTAAAATAAAAATACATAAATTAAACTTTTTTTTCCTTTTTAAAATAAAAAATTAAATTTGGGGAAAAAAAAATGTAATTTTTTAGTTTTTAAATGTTTTTTGTATCACTTCTCAGATTTTAACTGTTCGCTTCCCGTTTCAGGTTTAACCTCCTGGCGAAGACGAGACGGACGTGGAAACAAGACGGGATGAACTCTCTGCAGTACACGCTCCTCTCCAGGGAGCTGCTGCCGCTCTACGCCAACATCACCGTAGACATCGGCAAAGACAAAGGCCAGCGCCCCCGCACGTGAGGAGGCCCCCTTCCTTGTCGTCCACCCATCCCCTCCCCCGAGACTACCGGCTGTGCCCCCTCCTCCCGGAGAAGCCTGACACCCACCAGTCATCGCAATATATCAATATATCTCCTCTACTGTAATCAATGACTGCAAAACCAAAGAGCGGCTGCCATGACACCTGCTGACCACTAGAGGTCAGCGCTCTCAATCCGCCAATCCCTGCCAGAGGTCGGTGCTTGTGCTAAAAACCGTGGAGGACCAACGTCATCCAGAAGAGAATTCGGATAATTCCCAGAAGTGCAATTTTTTTTTTTTTTTGTTCACTTTTTCGGGTGTTTTTTTTTTTTTTATTTGTTCACTTTTTAATTAAGTGGGATTTTACAGTAAAAAGTTTTGTTTTTCTTTTTCTCCGTTGGATCATTCTGAGGGCAGCTGACGCCGTCAGACTCGGGAGTTTCCTCAATTATCTTTTTGCTTGGGCAATAACAAAAAACAAACTTTGATTTTTTATATCTCGTTGGGGACCTTGTAGTTAAAGGGACGGTCAGACACTTGAATGGAACAAGAAGCAGTATAACTCAAACAAGTGCCTTTTAATAGCCAATTTTCACGTGGGATGTGTATAAATATATATATTATATTCTTGTCTGGGACTCGTCATGAAATTAATAGTGCGATTTTCTCGTGTTTTTTTCAAATGTGAAAAATATCTGAATCATTTGTGTAAATAATAGATATATACTTACAACCCGACGGCCGCGGTCACACCGGGAGTCTCGTCACTTACCGCCGGATTCACAATTAAACTACTCCTAATGGGCTGGCTGGAGTTGTGTTACAGTCACAGGTTGCAGTTTTAGTAACCCATCTTCCCCCGTTTCTTGGCACTCATTGTTTTGCCTATGACTGTTTAGAGTGATGGACTATACCATTATGCTTAAAGGGGGAGAAGGTTCAAATGATAAAACAGGTTAAAATCAGGACGGGGTACTAGAATTCACCCCAAATTGAGCTACAGGGAAGGTGCATTGCTGCACTACAGTGCAACAATTTTTCCATGAGTCATGTTAGGATGAGAGTTGGAAAGCTGCAGATTACACAGTATCGTGCTGCCGCCCGGTGGCCACAGCCGCACACTGCACCATAGAGGATCAATGATCAATACTAATATTCTGCACTTTTCTGAGTGTATATAATATTTAAATCCAATTTCAAGATCTCTGCTTGCAATCATTGATCAGAAATGTGCAAACCAGAAGAATCTGAGCCGTCTTTCCCTTTTAGCATCTTATTTAGACATTTCGGCTTTTTCATTTCTGGCAGCTGCTTTTCTGGGGAACCTGAGTGGTAAATTAGTCTGAAACCTTCATCTGTGTCAGTCTTCACTGTAGATTCAATCATTTTGTTCATGAACCAGGGAGCTCAGGATGAATTGTGCTGCTGTATGGAAATATAATGGGATCGGCCTTGGGTCTGTTCGGTGTATTTTGGGTGGTCTCCCAGGCTCGAGGTCATACCATTTTGCTTTGTATCTAATCTGTGCACCTTGATGATTCTTTGCGCGGTGGCGAACCATCCATCATCGTTTTTTTAGATGTCACCTATTTTTTTATTATTTTTTTATTATTATATATTTTAATTATTTTTTTTTCTCATTTTAATTTTATTTTTTTATTTAGTATTTTGGCATATTTTTAGTTTTTTTAGTTTTATTTTATTATTGTATTTTTTATTTTTTTTATATTTTTAGTTTTACGTTTTAGTTTTATTAATCATTTTATTTTATTAATTTAGTTAATTTTTAGTAATTTTATTTTCAGTTTTTTTTATTTGCTTATTTTATTTTGATGTATTTTATTTAGTTTCAAGTTTTATTTGATTGTATCATGTTGTTTTTGTTTTATATTATTTTTAGTTGTACGAATCTTTTTATTTGGTTATTTTTATTTTATTTTTAGCATTTGGTTATATTTTGTTAATTTTTTAAATAATTTTATTTAGTATTTTATTAGTTATTTTTAGCAATTTTTTTTTATAATTTTATTTTTAATATTTAGTTATTTTGTTTTTTATCATTTTAATTTAGTATTTTATTTAGTTATTTAAGTTTATTTTTTTTAATCTTTTTTTTTTTGCTTCATTATATACATTTTTATAGTATTTTATTTAGTGTTATTTTGAATTGTATTCATTTTTTTTTATCATTATTTTATTATATTTATTTTTTATTTTTTTAGTTTTATTTTTTAGACGTTGCCTTGCCCTGTGACTGACGGCTGCATTGATCCACCCCATTACATGTTTAAATTTTTTTTTTTTTTTTTTTTTTTAAAGGGGCACAAATCTCACCTGGAAGGAGCATGTCCTGGTGACACATCTGCAGCACTCGTTACAGTGTATCAGGTGCTAGCTGTGTCCATTTCTAACCTTTGGCTATAATGCTGAATGATTCCTTCCACCAATAAACCTTTCAGGAGTGCAGGACTACACTCCCAGCACTCTCCCTCTGTCTGGTTGTGTTATTCTGGGCTGCTCCTTGTCCCTGCTTTCGTCTGGACTTAGGTAACACGTTGTGACATCCCTGGGAGCGGCGCCAGGTGCTGGCTGGCAAGATCTGTGCCCGTCTCATCGCTCACACGTGCGCCCATTGTGTCTGCACTTTTCCCACAGAAGTCTGATTACAGCTCTGCAGCTGGAGGATCCGCAGTGACGACAATGTGTGACCTGGTCAGGGGTTGTGGAATAGGTTGTTATTGTGTGAATTAAACCATATAACTGGTAATAAGAGCACGCGGACTGGTTAAGGGTGAGGAGGATGGTCCGCAGAAAGGCATGGGTACTCAGTTCATTATATTATCATCATCCTCATCATCCATCAATAATCGTCATCCATCAATCAATCATCCTCATTAGTAATGATGGATGATGATTATATAATGAGCATGATTGATGCATGATGATGATAAATCTGAGTACCGATGATTTGATGGATGATGAATGATGCTGCATGATTAGTAATGGATGGATGATGATTATTAATCATTCACCCATCAATCATCTCATCCATCAACATCATCGTACTCATTTATTATCATCCATCTATCATCCTCATCAATAATCATCATCCATATTTCATCATCATCCCATCACTCATCCTCATCAATCATCATCCTCCATTCATCATCCGTCAATCATCATCCATCCATTAATCATCAATCATCATCATCCATTCATCATCTGTCAATCATCATCCATCCAATTAATAAATCATTTATCATGCATCCATCAATCATCCTCATTAATCATCATCCATCAATCATCATCTCCATCCAGAACAAGCGCAGAAATGAGCGATCATAAATGTCACAGCAACTATACAAACTTTTATATCCATTCAGTGCCCTCAATATAAAGTGAATAATGCCGCCATAGTGCTTGCAGATAATACTGCGTACAACTAAAGCCAACATACCATGCTCAGAACTAATGGCGTCATACTGAGCACCTCCAGGATATATAAATAATGCTGCCTTACAGTACACAAATATTGCCCCAATCATAGAGATAACACCGCTATATGTTGCTGATAAATAGCGCCGCCATACAATGTATGTACGCAGCACGAATATGCAGTACAGAAATAATGCTACCATTCAGAACACACAACATATGCAAAACACGTGCACTGCTGTACGGTACACAACTAACATAGTACATATGTTATTACCATACATACTGTACACTTAATGTATGGTACCAAAAAATGCAGCCATGCTGTATACATAAGTACTATACTGTATATATAGCTAACACTTAGTATAGGACAGATAATGCTGCCATTCATAATACACATGTACTGCCACACTGTACAGAACTAACATGGTACACAATATATTGTACAAGAAATACTGCTACATTGTGCATAAAGCTAATATTGGAATTGTAAGTAATGCCGCCATATGGTACACACAAAACTGTATATTACATGCCTACAATGCACATACCGTACCATTATATAGTGCACATAAGTAATGCAGACATATTGCGGTGGAGTGGTGATGTCACTTTGTGTTTTATTTATTGAATGCCTCCAACATTCGGCAGATTCCTTTCTTTACATCATCAGATTCTACATGCTCCTCCCTGCAGCCACCACTAGAGGGAGCCGACGATCTGTGCCCTCAATGTACACCACTGCATACAGACGGCTCCCCCTGGTGGTGGCAGCAGGCAGAGATTTTTATAGGGATTATTTTGGCAAATTACACAATGCCCACTCTCTCTCCTGGCAGACAGGTGTCACCCTCTGCTGGTCATGTGCAGCTTTTACATAAACTGCTCAAAGAATAAGCAAATGTCTAAAACAGCAATCGGGCCCCAGAGCAAAAACCTCCTGCGGCCCCCAGCTGCCACATATTTATAATACCGATGTGTTTATATATAGCTGGGGGGATTTTGATGCCTGGGTACCACTGCTGCCTCACTACCCCAAAAGCTCATGGGCCCTGATGCAAAAGCTCCCAATTATTGCAAATCTTTAACAGCATTAATCTTTTTCTATAAGACAGAGACTTTTGGGGCCCCCTAGGCTCCAGGGCCCGGGTGTGATTGCAGCCCCTGCACCTGTTGTAGTTTCATCCCTGCCAAAAACTACAATCCTACAGCAAATCACACATTGGTAATATCCAAACCTCAAACATCTGAGTATTGTATCTGCAATTCCGTTCTCCTGCCACTAGCTGGCGATGGCGCTCTGCACTCTACTGGCATTCAAAACCAGATATATAATCTAATCTAATCTATTATCTGAGATTAATCCAGTGTTTGTATCAATCTATTACTTAATAAACGTGTTATGTAACCAGATGACGATGAGTAATATATGTACGCAGTGACTGCACCAGCAGAATAGTGAGTGCAGCTGTGGAGTATAATACAGGAGGTAACTCAGGATCAGTAATGTAATGTATGTACACACTGACTGCACCAGCAGAATAGTGAGTGCAGCTCTGGAGTATAATACAGGAGGTAACTCAGGATCAGTAATGTAATGTATGTACACAGTGACTGCACCAGCAGAATAGTGAGTGCAGCTCTGGAGGATAATACAGGAGGTAACTCAGGATCAGTAATGTAATGTATGTACACAGTGACTGCACCAGCAGAATAGTGAGTGCAGCTCTGGAGTATAATACAGGAGGTAACTCAGGATCAGTAATGTAATGTATGTACACAGTGACTGCACCAGCAGAATAGTGAGTGCAGATCTGGAGTATAATACAGGAGGTAACTCAGGATCAGTAATGTAATGTATGTACACAGTGACTGCACCAGCAGAATAGTGAGTGCAGCTCTGGAGTATAATACAGGAGGTAACTCAGGATCAGTAATGTAATGTATGTACACAGTGACTGCCCCAGCAGAATAGAGAGGACGGTTACATGAAGTATTTATTCAGTGTAATCTCCGTGTGATCTTCTGGCCACACACGTTCCCTTAAGAGAAGCTAAACAATGTGTGAAATATTAAAGCCTCTTAATTTCTTGCTCCGTCTTTCCATAATTAATGACTATCCCCCTTCCTCCTCGACTCTTTCTACCTCCCCCCCCCCCCCTCCTTCCTCTCCTTTCTTCTTCCTCCTCCTTCCTCTCCTTTCTTCTTCCTCCTCCCCTCCTTCTTCTTCCTTCTTCCTTTTTCCTCCTCCTCCTTCTTCCTTTTTCCTCTTCCTCCTTCTTCTTCCTTCTTCGTCCTCCTCCTTCTTCCTTTTTCCTCTTCCTCCTTCCTCTTCCTTCTTCCTTTTTCCTCTTCCTCCTCCTCCTCCTCTTCTCCATGACTCTTTTGTGCCCTAACTTTTCTGAAGTTGTCTTCTCACTTTCCCGGATTCTCCACATTACGATCTCCTGCTTTATCCTCTGACATTTGCATTAATCAACATTTCCTCTAATTTAGATTCTGAGAGATCTTATAAACATGTTAGAAGTTCAGAGCCGCCGTCTCATTATTTTCTTCTTCATCCACAGATACAAATCACTTTTATTTTCTCTTTGCAATTCATAAGGGACTTCAGTAAGGAAACGGTAATGATCCCGAGAAAATATGGAAATTATAATTGGCTTAAAGAAATGTCCAAGACTAAACCCTGATTCACAATTTACATATTAAACGTTAGGTCATTGTATACATTACATTGCTGATCCAGTATTATACTCCAGAGCTGCACTCACTATTCTGCTGGTGCAGTCACTGTGTACATACATTACATTACTGATCCTGAGTTACCTCCTGTATTATACTCCAGAGCTGCACTCACTATTCTGCTGGTGCAGTCACTGTGTACATACATTACATTACTGATCCTGAGTTACCTCCTGTATTATACTCCAGAGCTGCACTCACTATTCTGCTGGTGCAGTCACTGTGTACATACATTACTGATCCTGAGTTACCTCCAGTATTATACTCCAGAGCTGCACTCACTATTCTGCTGGTGCAGTCACTGTGTACATACATTACATTACTGATCCTGAGTTACCTCCTGTATTATTCTCCAGAGCTGCACTCACTATTCTGCTGGTGCAGTCACTGTGTACATACATTACATTACTGATCCTGAGTTACCTCCTGTATTATACTCCAGAGCTGCACTCACTATTCTGCTGGTGCAGTCACTGTGTACATACATTACATTACTGATCCTGAGTTACCTCCTGTATTATACTCCAGAGCTGCACTCACTATTCTACTGGTGCAGTCACTGTGTACATACATTTACATTACTGATCCTGAGTTACCTCCTGTATTATACTCCAGAGCTGCACTCACTATACTGCTGGTGCAGTCACTGTGTACATACATTACATTACTGATCCTGAGTTACCTCCTGTATTATACTCCAGAGCTGCACTCACTATACTGCTGGTGCAGTCACTGTGTACATACATTACATTACTGATCCTGAGTTACCTCCTGTATTATCCTCCAGAGCTGCACTCACTGTTCTGCTGGTGCAGTCACTGTGTACATACATTACATTACTGATCCTGAGTTACCTCCTATATTATACTCCAGAGCTGCACTCACTATTCTGCTGGTGCAGTCACTGTGTACATACATTACATTACACATCCTGAGTTACCTCCTGTATTATACTCCAGAGCCGCACTCACTATTCTGCTGGTGCAGTCACTGTGTACATACATTACATTACTGATCCTGAGTTACCTCCTGTATTATACTCCAGAGCTGCACTCACTATTCTGCTGGTGCAGTCACTGTGTACATACATTACATTACTGATCCTGAAACCCCTCCTGTATTATACTCCAGAGCTGCACTCACTATTCTGCTGGTGCAGTCACTGTGTACATACATTACATTACTGATCCTGAGTTACCTCTTGTATTATACTCCAGAGCTGCACTCACTATTCTGCTGGTGCAGTGACTGCGTACATACATTACATTACTGATCCTGAGTTACCTCCTGTATTATCCTCCAGAGCTGCACTCACTATTCTGCTGGTGCAGTCACTGTGTACATACATTACATTACTGATCCTGAGTTACCTCTTGTATTATACTCCAGAGCTGTGCTCACTATTCTGCTGGTGCAGTCACTGCGTACATACATTACATTATTGTGTTGGAGGTTATTTTGTGTCCCCATTATACAGTGTTGGCCAAAAGTATTGACACCCCTGCAATTCTGTCAGATAATACTCTCAGTTTCTTCCTGAAAATGTTTGCAATCACAAATTCTTTTGCTATTATTATCTTCATTTAATTTGTCTTCAATGAGAAAAACACAAAAAGAATTGTCCTAAAGCCAAATTGGATCTAATTCCACCAAACATAAAAGGGGGTGGACAAAAGTATTGGCACCCTTAGAAAAATCATGTGATGCTTCTCTAATTTGTGTAATTAACAACACCTGTAACTTACCTGTGGCACCTAACAGGTGTTGGCAATAACTAAATCACACTTGCAGCCAGTTGACATGGATTAAAGTTGACTCAACCTCTGTCCTGTGTCCTTGTGTGTACCACATAGAGCATGGAGAAAAGAAAGAAGACCAAAGAACTGTCTGAGGACTTGAGAAACCAAATTGTGAGGAAGCATGAGCAATCTCAAGACTACAAGTCCATCTCCAAAGACCTGAATGTTCCTGTGTCTACCGTACGCAGTGTCATCAAGAAGTGTAAAGCCCATGGCACTGTGGCTAACCTCCCTAGATGTGGACGGAAAAGAAACATTGACGAAAGATTTCAACGCAAGATTGTGCGGATGGTGGATAAAGAACCTTGACTAACATCCAAACAAGTTCAAGCTGCCCTGCAGTCCGAGGGTACAACAGTGTCACCCCGTACTATCCGTTGGCGTCTGAATGAAAAGGGACTGTATGGTAGGAGACCCAGGAAGACCCCACTTCTTACCCCGAGACATAAAAAAGCCAGGCTGGAGTTTGCCAAAACTCACCTGAGAAAGCCTACAACGTTTTGGAAGAATGTTCTCTGGTCAGATGAGACAAAAGTAGAGATTTATGGGCAAAGGCATCAACATAGAGTTTACAGGAGAAAAAAAGAGGCATTCAAAGAAAAGAACACGCTCCCTACAGTCAGACATGGCGGAGGCTCCCTGATGTTTTGGGGTTGCTTTGCTGCCTCTGGCACTGGACTGCTTGACCGTGTGCATGGCATTATGAAGTCTGAAGACTACCAACACATTGTGCAGCATAATGTAGGGCCCAGTGTGAGAAAGCTGGGTCTCCCTCAGAGGTCATGGGTCTTCTAGCAGGACAATGACCCAAAACACACTTCAAAAAGCACTAGAAAATGGTGTGAGAGAAAGCACTGGAGACTTCTAAGGTGGCAGCAATGAGTCCAGACCTGAATCCCATAGATCACCTGTGGAGAGATCTAACAATGGCAGTTTGGAGAAGGCGCCTTCACATATCAGGGACCTGGAGCAGTTTGCCAAAGAAGAATGGTGTAAAATTCCAGCAGAGCATTGTAAGAAACTCATTGATGTTACCGGAAGCGGCTGATCGCAGTTATTTTGGCTAAAGGTTGTGCAACCAAGTATTAGGCTGAGGGTGCCAATACTTTTGTCCGGCCCATTTTTGGAGTTTTGTGTGAAATGATCAATGTTTTGGTTTTTGCTTCATTCTCTTTTGTGTTTTTTCATTGAAGACAAATTAAATGAAGATAATAATACCAAAGAATCTGTGATTGCAAGAAACTGAGTATTATCTGACAGAATTGCAGGGGTGTCAATACTTTTGGCCAACACTGTAGATGAATCTTTCTTTTGACACTTTTGACTCCTTCTTAGCAATGAATGGAGATGGGAGACTTCTGAATATAAATCAATGTTATTATGATTAAGTGTTTTTTCCTAAATTAAAGAGCCCATCACAGGGGTGTCACTCGTCACAGTGTGTCGGTGAAAGCGTCATTACTGCCCCCCCCAAAGGTCAAGTACTTACAGAGAGCCGGAGATGTTTTTCTGAATTACATCCCTGACCTGTAATTATCTGCGGCCGGTGATGGAGGCGAAGGGAAAAGTTATATAATAATCAGTCTGTAATAACGGTAATTTACCATCGTGATGTATGAAAACAGCAAAGGAGAAGAACCCGCGGGTCATTAACAGCTAAGAAGGAGGCCGAGACCTACAGCACACAAGGGGTTAACAGATTATACGTTCTATAGAGCACTAAAGACGGGTCAGGGATATAGGGATTTCTGACCTCTGTGTCCTCCGGGTGGAGGATAGCCACAGAGCGCGGCTGTCAATCACACCGCAGACGTTCCGGCACGTCCATTTCCGAATATGATACCCCCCCATAATACAGAAGAGCTGACATTCTCCTGCCGTCTGCTCCCAGACGACGGCTTTAATCCACTTCATAGGCGGAAGAACCCGGCAGATGTTGCGCTCAGGTGTCCTTTAAATTCCGGTTGTAATTAGTTTTATCTCTGACATTAAGCTTGTATTAAAATGGTCTGTCTGAGGCAGAGACGCGGCAGCGCATACATTACCGTCCTGATATTAAAGCGGTAATAGAAGAAAACAGAGGAGCTCACCGGGACCAAGGAGGATGGGGTCAACCAATGGTATATCCATCACCGGTGGATAAAGGTCATCAACAGTGGAAATTGCCCCCATTCTCCATCCTTCTAGGTTATTTTGTAACTCCCCCACTTTGCCTATATTGTTGACCCACACCATTATTGCACCTCTCCCACTTTGCCCAAATTGTTGCCCCACACCATTATTGCACCTCTCCCACTTTGCCCATATTGTTGACCCACACCATTATTGCACCGCTCCCACTTTTCCTATATTGTTGACCCACACCATTATTGCACTTCTCCCAGTTGACCTATGTTGTTGACCCACACCATTATTGCACCTCTCCCACTTTTCCTATATTGTTGATCCACACCATTATGGCACCTCTCCCACTTTGCCTATATTGTTGACCCACACCATTATTGCACCTCTTCCACTTTGCCCATATTGTTGACCCACACCATTATTGCACCTCTCCCACTTTTCCTATATTGTTGATCCACACCATTATTGCACCTCTCCCACTTTGCCTATATTGTTGACCCACACCATTATTGCACCTCTCCCACTTTGTCTATATTGTTGACCCACACCATTATTGCACCTCTCCCACTTTTCCTATATTGTTGACCCACACCATTATTGCACCTCTCCCACTTTGTCTATATTGTTGACCCACACCATTATTGCACCTCTCCCACTTTGTCTATATTGTTGACCCACACCATTATTGCACCTCTCCCACTTTGCCCATATTGTTGACCCACACCATTACTGCACCTCTCCCACTTTGCCTATATTGTTGACCCACACCATTATTGCACCTCTCCCACTTTGTCTATATTGTTGACCCACACCATTACTGCACCTCTCCCACTTTGCCTATATTGTTGACCCACACCATTACTGCACCTCTCCCACTTTGCCTATATTGTTGACCCACACCATTATTGCACCTCTCCCACTGTTCCTATATTGTTGACCCACACCATTATTTCACCTCTCCCACTTTGCCTATATTGTTGACCCACACCATTATTGCACTTCTCCCAGTTGACCTATATTGTTGACCCACACCATTACTGCACCTCTCCCACTTTGCCTATATTGTTGATCCACACCATTATTTCACCTCTCCCACTTTGCCTATATTGTTGACCCACACCATTATTGCACTTCTCCCAGTTGACCTATATTGTTGACCCACACCATTACTGCACCTCTCCCACTTTGCCTATATTGTTGATCCACACCATTATTTCACCTCTCCCACTTTTCCTATATTGTTGACCCACACCATTATTGCACTTCTCCCAGTTGACCTATGTTGTTGACCCACACCATTATTGCACCTCTCCCACTTTTCCTATATTGTTGACCCACACCATTCTTGCACCTCTCCCACATTTCCTATATTGTTGACCCACACCATTACTGCACCTCTCCCACATTTCCAATATTGGTGACCCACACCATTCTTGCACCTCTCCCACTTTGCCTATATTGTTGCATCACCCCATTTTGGCACCTTTCCAACTTTGCATATGTTGTTGCCTCTCCCCATATCTGCACCTCTCTCTGCCTATATTGTTGACCCACACCTATATTGCACTTGTCCCATTTTGTGTATATTGTTGCATCACCCCATTTTTGCCACTCCCCCTTTGCCTATCTTGTTGACCCACACCATCGTTGCACCTCCTTCACTTTGTTGAATAATCCCATTTTTGCACCTCTCTCACATTGCCTAGATTGTTGACTCACACTATTTTTGTATTTCTCCAAATCTGACCCACAAAAAGCACAAGGAGAGGAGTAATGCGAGAGAATCAAAATGAAGGAGCCTTATGGTATTGAGTGGATAAGAGAATAATATAGGAAACTATAGAAGGACAATATGGAAGGCTACAGTGCTAGGAAGCTTAATATGATAAAGTGGCTTTACTAGAAAGAGATGGGGGTTCTGCAGGGGTGGAGTCATTATTTCTTAAAGCTGTAGGAAATCACTGTGGGGAAGGTATCGGAGGGAACATGTGAGATCTCGGGATGGAGCAAGGGAAGATTAAAGCTGACTATTGGGGTTAATTCAATGTGAGGAAGATAGAAGTGGCTCCGCATGGGTGGGGCTATGGATTATGTGAATGAAAGAAGTGGCTCTGCATAGGTGGGGATATAGACTACATGGATGAATCCAATGTTGGTTCCGCATGGGCGGGGCTTTGGACTGTAAAGGCCCAAGTGATTTCTTTGCTGTGAAAAATACTTTTACAGAATGTGAGAGCTAAGAATACAGAGAAACTTGATAGAAGGGTCTATATTGGATGGCAGAGGAGACAGTATGGAAAAGCATAGAGACATGGGACAAGGTGTTGAAAGGGGGGAACTAATTGTAAAGGAAGAAATCAGGTAGTTCCGTGGGGGCGATGTCAAGTTATTATTGGTCTCTGAGGTTGGAATGATGCAGTGACAAATCATGAACGTTCAAAAAGAAGAAATATAAGCTGTAGAAAGCCTAATGGGCTACAGCGGTGAGAAATAAAAGTGGTTCTGCAGGGGTTGGATATGGACAATTTGGAGTGAAGGTAGAAGGGGCTCCGCAGGGGCAGGATATGGACAATGAGGTGTGAAGGTAAAAGTGGCTTCGCAGGGGCAGAATATGGACAATGAGGTGTGAAGGTAGAAGTGGCTCTGCAGGGGCAGGATATGGACAATGAGGTGTGAAGGTAGAAGTGGCTCCACAGGGGCAAGATATGAACAATGAGGTGTGAAGGTAGAAGTGGCTCCGCAGGGGCAGGATATGGACAATGAGGTGTGAAGGTAGAAGTGTCTCTGGAGGCAGGATATGGACTATGAGGTGTGAAGGTAGAAGTGGCTCCGCAGGGGCAGAATATGGACAATGAAGTGTAAGGTAGAAGTGGCTCCGCAGGGGCAGAATATGGACAATGAGGTGTGAAGGTAAAGTGGGCTCTGCACAATGGACATGAGGTGTAGTGATTCAGAATATGGACAATGAGGTGTGAAGGTAGAAGTGTCTCGAGGCAGGATATGGACTATGAGGTGTGAAGGTAGAAGTAGCTCCGCAGGGGCAGATATGGACAATGAGGTGTGAAGGTAGAAGTGGCTCCGCAGGGGCAGAATATGGACAATGAGGTATGAAGGTAGAAGTAGCTCCGCAGGGGCTGGACCATGAATTTAAGTGACAAGTGCTGATAAAAAGTCCTCTAACAGCATGTAAGAGCATCAAATCCAGATAAATATGATGTAAGGAGATGTTTCAAGATTTGGGGAGTTAACACTGGGTAAGAAGATGGAAGGGGGGGACTGAGGAGCGTCAGTGGGGACAGAATTCATGGATTTAGGGTCCTTAGACGGGTCCAGCTCTAAGGTAGAAGTTGTAGATAAATGCAGATGTTTGAATGTCATGAAACCTGCGGCTGCAATCAGTGATGCCGAGAAGATGGAGCCCTTGAAATCTGAATTTCGGGATGTCAGGATTGGGTGAGACGCTCGAGTGCAGTGAAGTGGCGCGGACAGAGCCGTAATCTGTGGAGCAGGTGGGACCTCGTCTGACCTGAATGGAAATGAGAAATTAAACATCTTCTCAGCAGAACTTATTCCCGGGGATCGACCCATCCGGTGCCGGGACATCAATGTGCAGATTATCTGGAGGAACTTTGTATAATCGTCTTACGTCACGTTTTATACTCCAGTCACATCTAAAGCTGCAAGAAAAATTCTACTTGTTGCCACTTGGAGTCCAGCAACACCGTGCGAACAGCCCCTTCCCAGACAAAGTGGGGCACTGGGCATATGCCCAATCTGCCCTTCCCATCACATGACCAGAGCAAGACGGATACAGTAACCTCTGCCCAACAGTTTATAATGAGTGAACCTGGGGACCATGAACTTTCCATGACTTTCCGTCTTGTTTGTGCAGGTTCAGGGCACGGTGTCCTGACTCCTCTGATGGTTACTGCGGCTGTGGATGCGACCGGGGGAAATGGACTTCGGCTTTTAAGGATTTTGCTGAGATGTTGTTTCCATGGTGACTGTTTCGATTGGCAGCGATTCAGCGGTGCTGAGAGGTGATGACCCCGACTGAGCTGATGAAATGATGGAAGGGCTTGAAAGCTTGAAAATTATTTTCCCCTTTGCACTTCAGATCCGGAGGAGATTATCGGGGGCTTCATGAATATTCAGCGACGCAGCCGGACCGCCAATGAGGGAAGCAGCCGGACCGCCAATGAGGGAAGCAGCCGGACCGCCAATGAGGGACACAGCCGGACCGCCAATGAGGGACACAGCCGGACCGCCAATGGGGGACGCAGCCGGACCGCCAATGAGGGACACAGCCAGACCGCCAATGAGGGACACAGCCGGACCTCCAATGAGGGACACAGCCGGACCTCCAATGAGGGACACAGCCGGACCTCCAATGAGGGACACAGCCGAACCGCCAATGAGGGAAGCAGCCGGACCGCCAATGAGGGACACAGCCGGACCGCCAATGAGGGACACAGCCAGACCGCCAATGAGGGACACAGCCGGACCTCCAATGAGGGACACAGCCGAACCGCCAATGAGGGAAGCAGCCGGACCGCCAATGAGGGACACAGCCGGACCGCTAATGAGGGACACAGCCAGACCGCCAATGAGGGACACAGCCGGACCTCCAATGAGGGACACAGCCGAACCGCCAATGAGGGAAGCAGCCGGACCGCCAATGAGGGACACAGCCGGACCTCCAAAGAGGGACACAGCCGAACCGCCAATGAGGGAAGCAGCCGGACCGCCAATGAGGGACACAGCCGGACCGCCAATGAGGGACACAGCCGGACCGCCAATGAGGGACACAGCCGAACCGCCAATGAGGGACACAGCCGAACCGCCAATGAGGGAAGCAGCCGGACCGCCAATGAGGGAAGCAGCCGGACCGCCAATGAGGGAAGCAGCCGGACCGCCAATAAGGGACACAGCCGAACCGCCAATGAGGGACGCAGCCGGACCGCCAATGAGGGACGCAGCCGGACCGCCAATGAGTGACACAGCCAGACTGCCAATGAGGGAAGCAGCCGGACCGCCAATGAGGGACACAGCCGAACCGCCAATGAGGGAAGCAGCCGGACCGCCAATGAGGGACGCAGCCGGACCGCCAATGAGTGACACAGCCGGACCGCCAATGAGGGACACAGCCGGACTGCCAATGAGGGAAGCAGCCGGACAGCCAATGAGGGAAGCAGCCGGACAGCCAATGAGGGACACAGCCGGACCGCTAATGAGGGACACAGCCGGACCGCTAATGAGGGACACAGCCGGACCGCCAATGAGGGACACAGCCGGACCGCCAATGAGGGACACAGCCGGACTGCCAATGAGGGACACAGCCGGACTGCCAATGAGGGACACAGCCGGACCGCCAATGAGGGAAGCAGCCGGACCACCGTAGATTGAAACTAAAGTAACCGGGTCTTCTCATGACTATAAAAGTTACTGTAAACCAATAGTTGAAGATTGGTGTATGCCAAGTGCCAGCTTCATGCCATACTGACATAACACCACCATACAGTGCTCAAATAACACCCACATACACTGACCAAATATCTATTATATAATCACGAATGGGTTTTTTGCCCCTTTTGAGACCGCTCTCGCTGCGAGTCAGTGTCGTCATGTGGATACGAAGGAAGCATTGGCCGCGAAGCGGCCATTGCGAGTCAGAGACTCGCTCTGCTAGAATCCCGATGCATTGTGCATCGGCACCCATCTAGTCTCATATATAATTGTCTTGTGCCTCCTCCACTTCCGGCCCGATGTTCGCCAATGTCACTTCCGCCCGCCACATTAACACACCCAACTGATCAGTATGCTAATATGGCGGCCGCTGCTCCCCCCGCCGCTCCCAGCAGTCTGCCCGGTGACCCCCCGCCCAGTCCCCGCAGTCCCCCCCTCTTACCCGGTGCCGCACTCCCCCGCCAGTCATCGCCCCCGCCGCCGATAACATGGGGCTTACAGGACCTGTAGTGACATCAGGGATCATGGGCGGAGCCAGGTCACATGATCCTGACGTCACCACAGGATCTTCAGCGCTGCAGAGATGAACGGATGGGAGAGCAGAATGGAGGCAGGTAATGTACCTGAAGTTCACATCACACTCACCCTGCCCTCACACACACACCCTGCCCTCACACACACACCCTGCCCTCACTCACACACCCTGCCCTCACACACACACCCTGCCCTCACTCACACACCCTGCCCTCTCACACACACACCCTGCCCCCTCACACACTCACCCTGGCCTCTCACACACTCACCCTGGCCTCTCACACACTCACCCTGCCCTCTCACACACACACCCTGCCCTCTCACACACTCACCCTGGCCTCTCACACACACACCCTGCCCTCTCACACACACCCTGCCCTCACACACACACCCTGCCCTCACTCACACACCCTGCCCTCTCACACACACACCCTGCCCTCTCACACACTCACCCTGCCCTCTCACACACTCACCCTGGCCTCTCACACACACACCCTGCCCTCTCACACACTCACCCTGCCCTCTCACACACTCACACCTGCCCTCTCACACACTCACCCTGCCCTCTCACACACTCACCCTGCCCTCTCACACACTCACCCTGCCCTCTCACACACTCACCCTGCCCTCTCACACACACACCCTGCCCTCTCACACACACACCCTGCCCTCTCACACACACACCCTGCCCTCTCACACACACACCCTGCCCTCTCACACACACACCCTGCCCTCTCACACACACACCCTGCCCTCTCACACACACACCCTGCCCTCTCACACACACACCCTGCCCTCTCACACTCACCCTGCCCTCTCACACTCACCCTGCCCTCTCACACTCACCCTGGCCTCACACACTCACCCTGGCCTCACACACTCACCCTGGCCTCACACACTCACCCTGGCCTCACACACTCACCCTGGCCTCTCACACTCACCCTGGCCTCTCACACTCACCCTGGCCTCTCACACTCACCCTGGCCTCTCACACTCACCCTGGCCTCTCACACTCACCCTGCCCTCTCACACTCACCCTGCCCTCTCACACTCACCCTGCCCTCACACACTCACCCTGCCCTCACACACTCACCCTGCCTTCACACACTCACCCTGCCCTCACACACTCACCCTGCCCTCACACACTCACCCTGGCCTCTCACTCGCCCTGCCCTCACACACAAACCTCACTTGGCCCTTGCACTTACTCTGCCCCTGCACTCACACACCCTTCACTCACTCACCTTGCACTCACCCTGCCCCCACACTCACCCTGCCTGCTCAACCTACACCCACTCCATGCAGTACGCAGAATGAGGCCAGTTCCTTATGCCACTATCTGCTGTCACCACATGAGAGGGAGCACAGGGCAAGGGGCAGAGAGCGAGTACAGGGGGTAGAGACAAGGCAGTACAGGCGGAGCAGAGAACAGGGGGAGGAGAACCAGTGGACAAAGGAGAGACAGCACAGGGGGAGTTATGGCTGCTGCCCGCAGCACAATAGAGCCCGCCCCCATCATGACATCACTGCCCACCTGATGCGATAGCATCCGGCTCCTATCTAGTTACAATCATACAATTTTCAAATAATACAGACATATAGTGACCAAATAGTACCATATTAAAATGCTCAAATAATACTTTCATACAATGATAAAATAAAACCACCCAACAATGAACAAATAACACGGCCATACAGTGCACAAATCATACCAATATAGAGTGACCGAATAGTAACAAACATTGCTCAAATGTTATTCAGTGCTCAAATAACAGCATCATACAGTGACCAAGTAATACCACCATAGAGTGCACAAGTAATACCACCATAGAGTGCACAAGTAATACCACCATAGAGTGACCAAATAATACCATCATAGAGTGCACAAGTAATACCACCATAGAGTGCAATAGTAATACCACCATAGAGAGCACAAATAATACCACCATAGAGTGACCAAATAATACCGACATAGAGTGCACAAGTAATACCACCATAGAGTGACCAAATAATACCGACATAGAGTGCACAAGTAATACCACCATAGAGAGCACAAGTAATACCACCATAGAGTGCACAAGTAATACCACCATAGAGTGCACAAGTAATACCACCATAGAGTGCACAAATAATACCACCATAGAGTGACCAAATAATACCACCATAGAGTGCACAAGTAATACCACCATAGAGTGCACAAGTAATACCACCATAGAGTGCACAAGTAATACCACCATAGAGTGCACAAATAATACCAACATAGACTGCACAAGTAATACCACCATAGAGTGCAATAGTAATACCACCATAGAGTGCACAAGTAATACCACCATAGAGTGACCAAATAATACCGACATAGAGTGCACAAGTAATACCACCATAGAGAGCACAAATAATACCACCATAGAGTGACCAAATAATACCGACATAGAGTGCACAAGTAATACCACCATAGAGTGCACAAGTAATACCACCATAGAGAGCACAAGTAATACCACCATAGAGTGCACAAGTAATACCACCATAGAGTGCACAAGTAATACCACCATAGAGTGCACAAATAATACCAACATAGACTGCACAAGTAATACCACCATAGAGTGCAATAGTAATACCACCATAGAGTGCACAAGTAATACCACCATAGAGTGACCAAATAATACCGACATAGAGTGCACAAGTAATACCACCATAGAGAGCACAAATAATACCACCATAGAGTGACCAAATAATACCACCATAGAGTGCACAAGTAATACCACCATAGAGTGCACAAGTAATACCATGCTAAAGTGAAGAAATTACACAGTCACACAGTACTCAAATAATACCGACATAGAATAACCAAATAATAACAAACATTGCTCAAATAATACCACCATATAGTGCTGAAATAATACTGCCATAGTGACCAAATAACACTGCCATACAGTAATCAAAAAGTGCCACCATATGGTGTGTAAATAATACCGCCATATAGTAACCAAATAATGTATTTACGGTAATAGGATCATTACAGAGGTCAGGGGTCGTGATGGTGAAGACCCCCGTACTCATCATGTGACTCTCAGGTGAAGTTCTCCTTGTCCGTTCTGTTTCTTCCTCCGGTTTCCGTCCTTCGCTCTTGTCCCTCGTCTCAGCTTCATTACACAACATCCTCACAGGACGGGGGAAACTGGGGGAGAAGACGCTCCATTATAGGACCGATGTCTCCATCAGGATAAAGCGCTAATTGATATCATCCCATTTCTTCCCAGAGGAGATCATATTTCTCATTATCTGAGGACGAGGAGACGATTATACACAAGTCACAGCAATGAGAACTGCGGCCCCCAGATACTGAGACCCGAGGGCCCGAACAGGAGACGGAATGTAATGTAGCAGAACAGTGAGTGCAGCTCTGGAGTATAATACAGGAGGTGACTCAGGATCAGTAATGTAATGTATGTACACAGTGACTGCACCTGCAGAATAGTGAGTGCAGCTCTGGAGTATAATACAGGAGGTAACTCAGGATCAGTAATGTAATGTATGTACACAGTGACTGCACCAGCAGAATAGTGAGTGCAGCTCTGGGGTATAATACAGGAGGTAACTCAGGATCAGTAATGTAATGTATGTACACAGTGACTGCACCAGCAGAATAGTGAGTGCAGCTCTGGAGGATAATACAGGAGGTAACTCAGGATCAGTAATGTAATGTATGTACACAGTGACTGCACCAGCAGAATAGTGAGTGCAGCTCTGGGGTATAATACAGGAGGTAACTCAGGATCAGTAATGTAATGTATGTACACAGTGACTGCACCAGCAGAATAGTGAGTGCAGCTCTGGGGTATAATACAGGAGGTAACTCAGGATCAGTAATGTAATGTATGTACACAGTGACTGCACCAGCAGAATAGTGAGTGCAGCTCTGGAGTATAATACAGGAGGTAACTCAGGATCAGTAATGTAATGTATGTACACAGTGACTGCACCAGCAGAATAGTGAGTGCAGCTCTGGAGTATAATACAGGAGGTAACTCAGGATCAGTAATGTAATGTATGTACACAGTGACTGCACCAGCAGAATAGTGAGTGCAGCTCTGGAGTATAATAACAGGAGGTAACTCAGGATCAGTAATGTAATGTATGTACACAGTGACTGCACCAGCAGAATAGTGAGTGCAGCTCTGGAGTATAATACAGGAGGTAACTCAGGATCAGTAATGTAATGTATGTACACAGTGACTGCACCAGCAGAATAGTGAGTGCAGCTCTGGAGTATAATACAGGAGGTAACTCAGGATCAGTAATGTAATGTATGTACACAGTGACTGCACCAGCAGAATAGTGAGTGCAGCTCTGGAGTATAATACAGGAGGTAACTCAGGATCAGTAATGTAATGTATGTACACAGTGACTGCACCAGCAGAATATGTGAGTGCAGCTCTGGAGTATAATACAGGAGGTAACTCAGGATCAGTAATGTAATGTATGTACACAGTGACTGCACCAGCAGAATAGTGAGTGCAGCTCTGGAGTATAATACAGGAGGTAACTCAGGATCAGTAATGTAATGTATGTACACAGTGACTGCACCAGCAGAATAGTGAGTGCAGCTCTGGAGTATAATACAGGAGGTAACTCAGGATCAGTAATGTAATGTATGTACACAGTGACTGCACCAGCAGAATAGTGAGTGCAGCTCTGGAGTATAATACAGGAGGTAACTCAGGATCAGTAATGTAATGTATGTACACAGTGACTGCACCAGCAGAATAGTGAGTGCAGCTCTGGAGTATAATACAGGAGGTAACTCAGGATCAGTAATGTAATGTATGTACACAGTGACTGCACCAGCAGAATAGTGAGTGCAGCTCTGGAGTATAATACAGGAGGTAACTCAGGATCAGTAATGTAATGTATGTACACAGTGACTGCACCAGCAGAATAGTGAGTGCAGCTCTGGAGTATAATACAGGAGGTAACTCAGGATCAGTAATGTAATGTATGTACACAGTGACTGCACCAGCAGAATAGTGAGTGCAGCTCTGGAGTATAATACAGGAGGTAACTCAGGATCAGTAATGTAATGTATGTACACAGTGACTGCACCAGCAGAATAGTGAGTGCAGCTCTGGAGTATAATACAGGAGGTAACTCAGGATCAGTAATGTAATGTATGTACACAGTGACTGCACCAGCAGAATAGTGAGTGCAGCTCTGGAGTATAATACAGGAGGTAACTCAGGATCAGTAATGTAATGTATGTACACAGTGACTGCACCAGCAGAATAGTGAGTGCAGCTCTGGAGTATAATACAGGAGGTAACTCAGGATCAGTAATGTAATGTATGTACACAGTGACTGCACCAGCAGAATAGTGAGTGCAGCTCTGGAGTATAATACAGGAGGTAACTCAGGATCAGTAATGTAATGTATGTACACAGTGACTGCACCAGCAGAATAGTGAGTGCAGCTCTGGAGTATAATACAGGAGGTAACTCAGGATCAGTAATGTAATGTATGTACACAGTGACTGCACCAGCAGAATAGTGAGTGCAGCTCTGGAGTATAATACAGGAGGTAACTCAGGATCAGTAATGTAATGTATGTACACAGTGACTGCACCAGCAGAATAGTGAGTGCAGCTCTGGAGTATAATACAGGAGGTAACTCAGGATCAGTAATGTAATGTATGTACACAGTGACTGCACCAGCAGAATAGTGAGTGCAGCTCTGGAGTATAATACAGGAGGTAACTCAGGATCAGTAATGTAATGTATGTACACAGTGACTGCACCAGCAGAATAGTGAGTGCAGCTCTGGAGTATAATACAGGAGGTAACTCAGGATCAGTAATGTAATGTATGTACACAGTGACTGCACCAGCAGAATAGTGAGTGCAGCTCTGGAGTATAATACAGGAGGTAACTCAGGATCAGTAATGTAATGTATGTACACAGTGACTGCACCAGCAGAATAGTGAGTGCAGCTCTGGAGTATAATACAGGAGGTAACTCAGGATCAGTAATGTAATGTATGTACACAGTGACTGCACCAGCAGAATAGTGAGTGCAGCTCTGGAGTATAATACAGGAGGTAACTCAGGATCAGTAATGTAATGTATGTACACAGTGACTGCACCAGCAGAATAGTGAGTGCAGCTCTGGAGTATAATACAGGAGGTAAACTCAGGATCAGTAATGTAATGTATGTACACAGTGACTGCACCAGCAGAATAGTGAGTGCAGCTCTGGAGTATAATACAGGAGGTAACTCAGGATCAGTAATGTAATGTATGTACACAGTGACTGCACCAGCAGAATAGTGAGTGCAGCTCTGGAGTATAATACAGGAGGTAACTCAGGATCAGTAATGTAATGTATGTACACAGTGACTGCACCAGCAGAATAGTGAGTGCAGCTCTGGAGTATAATACAGGAGGTAACTCAGGATCAGTAATGTAATGTATGTACACAGTGACTGCACCAGCAGAATAGTGAGTGCAGCTCTGGAGTATAATACAGGAGGTAACTCAGGATCAGTAATGTAATGTATGTACACAGTGACTGCACCAGCAGAATAGTGAGTGCAGCTCTGGAGTATAATACAGGAGGTAACTCAGGATCAGTAATGTAATGTATGTACACAGTGACTGCACCAGCAGAATAGTGAGTGCAGCTCTGGAGTATAATACAGGAGGTAACTCAGGATCAGTAATGTAATGTATGTACACAGTGACTGCACCAGCAGAATAGTGAGTGCAGCTCTGGAGTATAATACAGGAGGTAACTCAGGATCAGTAATGTAATGTATGTACACAGTGACTGCACCAGCAGAATAGTGAGTGCAGCTCTGGAGTATAATACAGGAGGTAACTCAGGATCAGTAATGTAATGTATGTACACAGTGACTGCACCAGCAGAATAGTGAGTGCAGCTCTGGAGTATAATACAGGAGGTAACTCAGGATCAGTAATGTAATGTATGTACACAGTGACTGCACCAGCAGAATAGTGAGTGCAGCTCTGGAGTATAATACAGGAGGTAACTCAGGATCAGTAATGTAATGTATGTACACAGTGACTGCACCAGCAGAATAGTGAGTGCAGCTCTGGAGTATAATACAGGAGGTAACTCAGGATCAGTAATGTAATGTATGTACACAGTGACTGCACCAGCAGAATAGTGAGTGCAGCTCTGGAGTATAATACAGGAGGTAACTCAGGATCAGTAATGTAATGTATGTACACAGTGACTGCACCAGCAGAATAGTGAGTGCAGCTCTGGAGTATAATACAGGAGGTAACTCAGGATCAGTAATGTAATGTATGTACACAGTGACTGCACCAGCAGAATAGTGAGTGCAGCTCTGGAGTATAATACAGGAGGTAACTCAGGATCAGTAATGTAATGTAGTACACAGTGACTGCACCACAGAATAGTGAGTGCAGCTCTGGAGTATAATTACAGAGGTAACCAGGATCATAATGTAATGTATGTACAAGTGACTGCACAGCAGAATAGTGAGTGCAGCTCTGGGTATAATACAGGAGGTAACTCAGGATCTGTAATGTAATGTATGTCACAGTGACGCACAGCAGTAAAGTAGTGCAGCTCTGGAGTATAATACAGGAGGTAACCTCAGGATCAGTAATGTAATGTATGTCACATGACTGCACCAGCAGAATAGTAGTGCAGCTCTGGAGTATAATACAGGAGTAACTCAGGATCATAATTATATATGTACAGCAGTGATACACCACAGAATAGTAGTGCAGCTCCTGGTAGTATAATACAGGAGGTAACTCATGAATCAGTAATGTAATGTATTAACACGTGACTGCACCAGCAGATATGATGCAGTCATGAGTATAACAGCGGTAACTCAGGCATTCGATATAATTATATATGTACACAGTGACTGACCAGCGAAGTGATCACTCTGAGTTATAAGATAATGATCATAATGTAATGTAGTTAACGTGACTCACCTGCAAAATAGTATGTCAGCTCTGGAATAATACCAGGGTACACTCAGGATCATAATTAATGTATGTACACAGCCAGCGAATATGAGTGCACTCTGGAGTAATACAGAGTAACTCAGGATCATAATTAATGTATGTACAGCAGTGATGCACCACGGTGAGTGCACTCTGATATAATACAGGGAGTAACTCAGGATCTAATGTAATTATGTACAAGTATGACCAGCCAGAAAGTGAGTGCAGCTCTGGAGTATAATACAGAGGTAACTCAGGATCATAATGTAATGTAGTACACAGTGACTGCACAGCAGAATATGAGTGCAGCTCTGAGTATAATACAGGAGGAACTCATGGATCAGTAATGTAATGTAGTACACAGTGACTGCACCAGAGATATAGTGAGTGCAGCTCCTGATAATGAGGTAATCAGATCAGTAATGTAATGTTGTACAACTGGCTGCCACAAATAGTGAGTGCAGCTCTGGAGATAATACAGGAGGTACTCAGTCAGTAATGTAATGTATGTACACAGTGACTGCACCAGCAGAATAGTGAGTGCAGCTCTGGAGTATAATACAGGAGGTAACTCAGGATCAGTAAGTAATGTATGTACACAGTGACTGCACCAGCAGAATAGTGAGTGCAGCTCTGGAGTATAATACAGGAGGTAACTCAGGTATATGTAATGTATGTACACAGTGACTGCACCAGCAGAATAGTGAGTGCAGTCTGGAGTTTAATACAGGAGGTACTCAGGATCAGTAATGTAAGTATGTACCAGTGATGCACCAGCAGAATAGTGAGTGCAGTCTGAGTATAATACAGGAGGTAATCAGGATCAGATGTAATGTATGTACACAGTGACTGCACCAGCAGAATAGTGAGTGCAGCTCTGGAGTATAATACAGGAGGTAACTCAGGATCAGTAATGTAATGTATGTACACAGGACTGCACCAGATGAATAGTGAGTGCAGCTCTGGAGTAAAAACAGGAGGTAACTCAGGATCAGTAATGTAATG
This sequence comes from Allobates femoralis, assembly GCA_033576535.1. NCBI lineage: Eukaryota > Metazoa > Chordata > Amphibia > Anura > Aromobatidae > Allobates > Allobates femoralis. The sequence goes on from JARQOC010000009.1 coordinate 57,547,199, forward strand.
TATGTACACAGTGACTGCACCAGCAGAATAGTGAGTGCAGCTCTGGAGTATAATACAGGAGGTAACTCAGGATCAGTAATTAATGTATGTACACAGTGACTGCACCAGCAGAATATGAGTGCAGCTCTGGAGTTATAATACAGGAGGTAACTCAGGATCAGTAATGTAATGTATGTACACAGGACTGCACCAGCAGAATAGTGAGTGCAGCTCTGGAGTATAATACAGGATGTAACTCAGGATCAGTATGTATTTGTACACAGTGATGCACCACAGATATAGTGCAGCTCTGAGTAAATACAGGAGGTTAACTCAGGATCAGTAATGTAATGTATGTACACAGTGACTGCACCAGCAGAATAGTGAGTGCAGCTCTGGAGTATAATACAGGAGGTAACTCAGGATCAGTAATGTAATGTATGTACACAGAGACTCCACCAGCAGAATAGTGAGTGCAGCTCTGGAGTATAATACAGGAGGTAACTCAGGATCAGTAATGTAATAAACTGGGCATCTCCTGTATTTAATTATATATGTACAGCCGGTATAACCTGGGCATCTCCTGTATATAATTATATATGTACAGCCGGTATAACCCAGGCATCTCCTGTATATAATTATATATGTACAGCCGGTATAACCTGGACATCTCCTGTATATAATTATATATGTACAGCCGGTATAACCTGGACATCTCCTGCATATAATTATATATGTACAGCCGGTATAACCGGGCATCTCCTGCATATATAATTATATATGTACAGCCGTATAACCCGGGCATCTCCTGCATATAATTATATATGTACAGCCGGTATAACCCGGGCATCTCCTGTATATAATTATATATGTACAGCCGGTATAACCTGGACATCTCCTGTATATAATTATATATGTACAGCCGGTATAACCTGGACATCTCCTGCATATAATTATATATGTACAGCCGGTATAACCCGGGCATCTCCTGCATATAATTATATATGTACAGCCGGTATAACCGGGCATCTCCTGCATATAATTATATATGTACAGCCGGTATAACCCGGGCATCTCCTGCATATAATTATATATGTACAGCCGGTATAACCTGGGCATCTCCTGTACATAATTATATATGTACAGCCGGTATAACCTGGCATCTCCTGTACATAATTATATATGTACAGCCGGTATAACCTGGCATCTCCTGTACATAATTATATATGTACAGCCGGTATAACCTGAACATCTCCTGTATATAATTATATATGTACAGCCGGTATAACCTGGGCATCTCCTATATATAATTATGTATGTACAGGCGGTATAACCTGGGCACATGGGTTGTGTAATGTGATTCTCATGTTGCCTTTGGAGCAGACCACGTCTTTTTTCCTCGTTGATTTCCCCCTGGTGACATTTGTGCTGAGTAAAAGATTGATTTAATGCCATCATTTATGGCAATAAACAGATGAGTATATGGAAGCCCATATGGGATCAATCCAGGGGCCCCAACACACTAATACAGTGATGTGCCCTGTGCTACATAATGGCACGGATGGGCCGGTGATCCCTGTGCCCAGCAGACCCGCGCCACCCACGGACCAAGAAGACCCATTATCTGTGAGCTCTGACTAATTGCTGCCTATTCTCTAAACTCGAGAAACAATAATCTGGGCACCAACATGTAAACCAATCTGGGCAGAGGAACAGTGCGCTGCCATCTGCTAGAAAGGCCACGGCATATATGTGCCAACAGCTGATGGAAACCTCTGCGGAGATGACGGAGGGCCCCGGGGGCCCAATAGGGACTGGCATTATGTAACAGACCCCACATCTGTTGTGAGACTTCTGTACCCAGAACGATGAACTGTCATGTGGATATTATATCTCCCCTAAAAAAATTATTCACAGACAAAAAAGATCCAAAATTAGATACAATTCTTCAACTTTTATTAATGTCCATGTGCTTTCAATATCCCCCCTGATGCGTTTCGGGCGATAGAATTGGAAGAGGAACAAATCATGAGGATACAACTAATGATTATCGATAATTATAAAAACACGACATATGTAAATATTTACTAAGTGTAGAACAATCAATAAATGAACAATGTATCAGTTCTGTTATTCACACATCACCTGCAGTGTAAGACTATGCACCAATGCTAATCACAGGAGGGCTCTGCTGTATTGTTGATTACCAGCACAGGTATAGCAGGCAGGTACTGACTGCCATTCACCCCCAGCTGCCTAGTTTTCCCTCAATGGTAATCAAAAATACAGAGGAGCCTTTTTTTTTTAATTATTTCTTGAAATAATTTTTTGAAAAAAATGACGTGGAGCTCACTGTATTTTTGATGCCAGCCAGGCCCAACTAGGCAGCTGGGGGCTGGAATCCTCAGTGTAGGGAAGCCCAAGCATTCTGGCTCCCCCCACTGCAAATTGCGGCCCTCAAAAGCCCGAGAAAATGGTGCATTTATCACCATTTTCTGGCCCTGTACCCAACTCTTCTTGCTGCCCTTTGGCAGTGGCAGACAGGGTAATAAAGGGGTTAATGCCAGCTGAATATTACCAATATTCACACATTCTACGGCGGCAAATGGCCTTATAATCCAATCCAAAGAGCTTCTGTCAAAGAGCTTTTACTACTGCCAACTCCCTCCTCATTCAGGAGAATTAACTCTTTCTTTTCAGAAAAACACAAGGCTTGTAACCTCCTCATTGTGTTTTTCTTTCCAATAAGTGTTTTACTGCTCCAAAATAACCATTATTTCTAGTATTGATGTCATGCACGGACAAGGGGACTTCCAGTACATGGAGCAACACAGAGGGATGAAAAGTGAGAGGAAGACCCAGACTATAAGGATAGAGGGTTGGGACACCTCCTGACACTCACCTGTGTCTGGCCCCTGAGCTCCCCTAATATCCCTAAGCGGGTCCTTCCCCCACAGTCGTCATATGCCTGGTCCCTGTGCTGTCAGAGGTACAATGGGTATGAAAGGGGGAAGAAGGCTCTGATGATAGGGAGCAGGGGATAGGACACCTCCTGACACTAACCTATTCTGGCCTTTAGCTACCCTAATGTCCCTAAGCGGGTCCTTTCCCCCACTGCCATCACCTGACTAGTCCCTAACTATCCCTCCAATCACAATGTCTAGTGCCAAGGCCAATGACGCACTAGACGTACCGGCTACTGTAATATCATACAGGGGAACAAGAATAAAGGATATACAACAAACTTGATTATTAAGGCTTAGTAACATCCTTATTGGGTTCTTTTTCTTAAATTCGCTCCAGAATAACTATTGATGTTGTCATGCACGGACTAGGGAATGTCCGGTACACGGTGCACACAGAGGTTACAATAGGATCACAAGGGAGAGAAAGACCCTTACGATAGAGAACAGTGAATGGGACACTGCCTGATACTAAGCCCCTGAGCTCCCCTAATACACCTAAGCGGGTCCTTCCCCTGCAGCCATCACATGCCTAGCCGCTCTGTCCCTCCACTCAACCTGTCTAATACCAAGGCTGGGGACTGGACTGTATTATCACACAGGGGAACAGACAAAGGGATACACAACCTGATTACTGCAGCAGCCAAGCACCAGGACTGCAGACGACGCGGCTCCAACAACAAAACTTCAGAACAAACTGGAGGCTTCCTCCCTTCAAGGTGGTCAGAATAGAACAAATCTATTGCCAGCATCAGGTGAAGGATCATTTGACTATTTAAAGGGAAGGGGAGTGATCACAAACCGACTGCAGCTGAGATGAACTAAGCAGGAGCTCCCAGCAAGGAAAATGTCATTAACCCTTGCTGGTCCAAAAATAAATATTCACATTTAAAATCCAGAGTCTCACAAATTCATATGGAGCTCAGATCCCAGAGGGGGTCACAAGTGTCATAATGACGGGAGATACTCGTGAGATGTCAGATATTCTTTTGATGTATTTTACAAATAATACATTCGATACAATGAATCACATGATAAGTGTCAGAGTTCATTAACCACACACCTCTACCATTCTCCAAGACCTTATGTAGAACTATATTTAATAATGATATTTCTAATATTAAATTGTAAAGTATAAAGTGTCCTGGATGTTTTTTATAGCTTTTTATATGTTTTTTAACACCTTATTATTCCACTGTAAATGTTTCTTTTTTTCCATTTAAGATGACTTTTCTCTCTTTATCAGGCGTCCTATGATAGGCCTATACTATTACCCTATGTCGCGCTCACCGGGGCGCCTGTCCAGGGTTAGACCCACCGGGCCAAGCACAGATTTCAACTTGGGGCAGCGAAGCCTATTGACTACCGCCTCTTCTCTACAGCCGCAGATGAGAAGTTAGGCTTATGCTATTTGATGCCCCCAGGTGCAACTCCAGGGGGTCTCAGCACCATGACAGCTGACTTCAGGGGTAGAACTCCAATGGACAGGTACAGTCTCTGAGTAGGTGCAGCCAAGATGGCTAGATGCAGGCAGGTGCAGGCTATGGGTATTGTAATAGGATGGGACCAGACGGCAGCAGGACCGGTGCAGAAAAAGACGAGCAGCAGCAGGACTGGCACAGCAGAAGATGGCACGGCAGCAGGATCTGTGCAGAAGACGTGCGGAAGCAGCTCCTGCACAGCAGAAGACATCGCAGCAGCAGGACCAGCGCAGCAGACAACGTGTAGCAGCAGACCGGCACAGCAAAGATGGTGCAGCAGCAGGACTGGCACAGAGAAGACAGCATGGCAGCAGGACTGGCACAGCAGAAGAGGGCTTGCAGCAGGACCTGTGCAGAAGACAGCATGGCAGCAGGACCTGTGCAAAAGACAGTGCGGCAGCAAGATTGGCAAAGCAGAAGACGGCACAACAGCAGGACTGGCATGGCAGAAGATGCCGCGGCAGCAGGATCGGTGACACAGAAGACAGTGCGGCAGCAGGACCGGTGCAGCAGAAGATGGTGCGGCAGCAGGACCGTGCAGCAGAAGATGGTGCGGCTGCAGGACCGTGCTGCAGAAGATCAGCACAGCAGAACACAGCGCGGCAGCAGGACCGGTACAGCAGAAGATGGTGCAGCAGCAGGAGCGGCACAGAAGAAGACAGCATGGCAGCAGGACTGGCACAGCAGAAGATGGCGCGCAGCAGGACCTGTGCAGAAGACAGCATGGCAGCAGGACCTGTGCAGAAGACAGTGCGGCACAGGATCGGCAAAGCAGAAGACGGTGCGGCAGCAGGCTGGCATGGCAGAAAATGGCGCGGCAGCAGGACCTGGCAAGGCAGAAGATCGGCGCAGCAGAACACAGCGCAGCAGCAGGACCGGCGCAGTAAAGACAGTGCTGCTGCGGACAGCGCGGCAGCAGGACTTACGCAGAAGATGGTGCAGCAGTTTGTCTGGACCAGAACTGTGAGATTTAAGGAACTGTCCTAAGCAGTATTGTGGAGCTTTATACATGGGCTTTGTTTGTGATATCCGTCATGTGGAAGAACCTAAGGACTGCTCCTGACGGCCGGTTTCTGCTCTTGTGGACTGGGGCATCACACTGTGATCCTCTACCTGCAGTTGCTGTAATATCATATACAGATACAATAAACTTGTTGCACCGTTAACCTTTCTAGGTGATTATCACAACCCCCAACTTCACATCTTCACAGCAAATCACATACAATTCAACAGGGAGGCCATAGCAATAAAAAGCAACAATATCAGGAGCGAGGATAAGGGACAGCCCATACATATTACATGGTCACCAGACAATAATATATAAGAAATGAGGTATGTATAGCTGTAAAATATATAATTATCAGTATAAAAAGTATTAATATTACATGTAGCAATATATACCCATCATAAAAACCCTCCTGCTGGAATGCCGCCATCCCCCTCAGTGCCGAGCCCTTTAATATTTAAAGGTTACTTAATCCTTTATAAATGTCTATGGGGTATAGGAGATGCTGATGTAATAAAAAGCTTAATGGGGAACTGCGCTCTGATTAGAACAAGACTTATTTATGCAAAGATAACAAACTCGGAAAGACAAAATCAGTCATTTTGGACTTTTGTGGCAGTTTTGTACCATTAGCAGTCAGATGAGTAGATTGAAAGTCACAGCGCCCCTTGTGGTGAGAAGGTATATGGCAATTGAAAGGATTAGTGCTGAAGTCAGGTCCTGAGTTTATGGATGGACTATAGAGTTGATACAGGGACATAACTACAACAGGTGCAGGGGTGGCAATCAGACCTGGGCCCTGGAGCCTAAGGGGGGCCCCAAAAGTCCCTTTGGCCTATAGAAAAAGACTAATGCTATTAAAGATTTGCAATAATTGGGGCCCCGTTAAAGCTTTTGCATCGGGGCCCATGAGCTTCAAGTTACGCTACTGTCTGGATACATGTGCTTCGGTCATCATATCTACTGAACTATCCATTGGGGGGCAATTTACCCCGGGCCCTGGGCAGTAGCCCAGATTGCCCTCATTATAATCCAACACTGATCCTAAGGACTATTTCAGTCCTAAAAACTGATCCTGATGATGTATTTCATTCTTGATCATCGCTCATCAGTGGCTAAAGCTCAACCTCATTGGCCCCAAAGCCAAATATTCAATAGGCCCCCAACTAACACACCTGGGCCAATCTTATGGGGCCCCCCAAGCTCTAGGGCGCATGTACGATTGCACCATTTCTAATTACGCCCCGATTACAATGTGTTTCACCCAGCTTTCCTCAACCACTGAATGGCATATCAATCTCGATTGTACTCTTTTCCCTCTTATTATGGGTCTATCACATTCACTGACAGCAATCAGAGATCCTATGAACGGTGAAGACTTTAATAGACAAGCTTCCATCCTTGACTTGCTCTTATCATCTCTATCTACAGTGTAACAAAATCTCAGCTCTGGGCAGTATGGACCCAGATATGTAACCATTTATTTTCTGCTTGCTGTCAGTGAATGGAAACATTTCCCCTTTTCCTGCAGACCTGAGCACAACAGAACACTCTACTTACCTTGTAACAAACCCTCAGCTGTGGGCAGGATTAGGCAAGTGTGGAGGAATCAATGAATATCCCCATTCACTGACAGAAAGCAGAGATCTTGGAAATGGTGAAGAACTGAAGCACAAAGTATGTAAGGAACTGCAGATCTTACTAAACAATAATCAATCAACTTATAGACTTTCTATCAATTTCTCCCCATATTCAAGATCTATGCTTGCTGTCACTGAATGTATCACCAATGGAAGAAATCTTGTCTCCTTTCCTGCTTTGTAATTCTATCTTTACCTACAAAGAAAATAGCAAGAAAGTCAATACATGGGATAAAGTTCCCTATTGTCAAGATCTATGCTTGCTGTCAGTGAATAAAAACATTCATCTTTGCAATAAGACATAAAGATAAGAGCTGAATATGTGTTTCCTGTCCCGATCGTCATTCATAATCCTTCCTTACGATGATACATTGCAACGAACCCTCAGCTGTAAGAATATGTCTCCCTATGTTTCTTACAATGAGATGGGTGCTTGATGTTATCACATTGGGAGGGCGGCAGTCATCTCTCCCCCATGTCCATTCTCTCTCCCCCTGTGCTGTTTTTTCCTCTCTGTGGTCTCTCCTGACCGTCTCCCCTGTGCTCTCTTCTTCCCCCATGCACTCTCACTCCCCCCCGTACTCTCTCCTTTGAGCTGTCTTCCCACTATGCACTCTCCCGACTTTGCTGTCTTTTCCCCTCTATGCTCTCTGTCCTTTGAGCTGTCTCTCTCTGTGTGCTCTCCCCCCTGTGTGCTGTCTTCTTCCCCATGTGCGGTCTTCTTCCCCTGTGTGCTATCTTCTCCCCCCTGGGCACTCCCCATGTGCTGTCTTCTCCTCTCATGTGCTTTTTCCCTCCATGTTCTTTACTTTGAGTTGTCTCCCTGTGTTCCCTTCCCCGTGTACTGTCTCTCTCCCCTGTGCTGTTTTCTCCTCTCTCCTTTGACCATCTCCCCCTCTCTGCTGTCTCGCTCCCCTTGTTTGCTGTCTCTCCCCCCCCCCCCCCTGTGTGCTGTCTCACCCATGTGTGTTGCCTTCTACCCTCTGTTTGCTGTCTTCTCCTCTTGTGTGCTCTCTCCCTTGAGCTGTCTTCCCCTTGTGGCTCTCCCCCCCCTGTGCGGTCTATCTCTCCCCCTGTGCTGTCTTCTCCCCTCATGTGGTCTCTCCTTTACTGTCTCACCCATGTCACTCTCCCCTCCATGCGCTATCTCTCCCTGTGCACTGTCTCTCCACCGTGCCTCTCTTTTCTACCTGTGCACTCTCTCTGCCCCCTATATCTCCAAACCGTGCTCTCCTTCCCCCTGTACTGTCTCTTCCCTCATTCTGTCTCTCTCTTTGGACACACTTGGGTGTTCAAATATGGCCACCGTATGAGTAACTGCGCATGCTAGATGGCGAGGTGCGGCAGTTAGATGCGACGGGATGGAGCGGCGGATGGTGTGGAGCGTCAGGTCTCTGCATCAACGAAATGTATCAGCGGTTTTGGTGGTGCGGGACGCAATAGTGTGCAGGGGGGCAGTACCGCTAGCGGGCGCCATATTTGCACATCCATCACTTGCGATATCAGGACAACACGATGACAGGCAGAACGTCACAATTATGGAGTAAATATTGACAATTTCTTTTCGAATTGCAACATTGTATCACTATAACGGAACGTTCCATTGGTGACGGGGGTGTCGTTTTCTTCTGTCCTCCGTTCCTGCGGTCTATTTTCTCTCTTTTCCTTTTGTTTGACGTTAATCTGTTCCTTTCTGCGTTCCCCTTTTCTTTTTCTCGCGCTCAGCCGTCTTTTTGTCACTTTCCAATTTTCACATTTCAGCTCGGGAAGTTCCAACATCGCCAAGAAGAAAATAGAAAAAGCCTGGTGTGCGCTCGACTCCACAAAGCCTCGGCGGCGGGGCGCGGCGCCGCCCGTCAATCAGGATGTCACAATGTAGAATTGGATTTCTTTCTCCGTGGCGGCGCGTTTCGCACAAGTCGTTTCCGCGCAGTAACTTAATCGCCTGGATTGATTCAGTTTAATGACGCTCCACGGGGGCTCGGCGGTGAAAAGCCGCGTTCTGCCGGATTCTTATTTTAACGGGGCACCGGGCTGCTTTAATCATAGCTATTCATCTCATCAAGCCTGGGAAGAGTCAGCAGAGAAATTCAGAGCCAACGGCTGCGGCGCGGCGGCTCCGACCGTAACAATGCGTTAGTAATTAAGACGTCGCTGTTTAGCGCCTTGTTCGCTGAGTGTGAACTGTTACCGATATCCCAAACTGCGTTATGTCATCTTTACGGTTTGCGACCAAAGATGCATGATGATTGAACCTTCCTCCTCAGAGGCTTAAAGGCCCCCCTCCTCAAACTCAGCTGCTGAGATCTCCAGCGACCAGCAGAAAGCGCCATCACAGGGGAAATGAAGAATTGTATGTTAAGTCAATAGTTTGTATGTGTAAATTGCCTCTTTGCCCCAAGAGTTAATGTTTCCAGGGGCCCTTGGCACTGGGAGGACCTAAGCCGTCCATGAATTGCACAATTGACTTTTAGGATTACTACTACCAATAGGCGGCGCTAGAGTTCAAGTCCTCTTTAAATGAAACCAACCAGAAGGATTTAGGGGTTTAAAGTGAAGTCGTGCCTTACAGGCTCGGGATGCTGAATGCAATCATACCTTTACTTGAATGATTCATGTTTGATTGAGGAGAAAAGTGTCATAAAACTCCTGGAAAACAGGCAGCAGATGATTGATGTGTGCAGCATCACGTCATTATTTGGGGTTGTTGTTTTTTCCCTCCTCTGTGGGCATGTCTGTGGGTAAGTCAAAGAAGATGGGAGTGAGCACAAAGTAGCCGCATCTGGGAAGAGAACTAAGGAGTATTGCAGCAACAGAAACTGACATTAACTAATTCACTGCCAAAGGAAACACATTTAAAATGAAGTCTCAATATAGGAGTGAGACAGAGGTTCCAAACCTGTCACAAGTATCCAAAGTAAGAGAGATTATCAAGACAGCAGTCTCCATCCGCATCCCCGGTCATTCTCCATATTTTGTTCAGTCTCCAGCCGCCGTCCTCGGTCCATTCTCCATATTGTGCTCAGTCTCCATCCGCCGTCCCCAGTCATTCTCCATATTTTGCTCAGTCTCCAGCCGCCGTCCCCGGGGCATTCTCCATATTGTTGCTCAGTCTCCAGTCTCCTCCCCGTCATTCTCCATATTGTGCTCAGTCTCCAGTCTCCGTCCCCGGTCACTCTCCATATTGTGCTCAGTCTCCATCCGCCGTCCCCGGTCATTCTCCATATTTTGCTCAGTCCCTCCAGTCTCCGTCCCCGGTCACTCTCCATATTTTGCTCAGTCTCCAGTCACCGTCCCCGGTCATTCTCCATATTGTGCTCAGTCTCCATCCGCCGTCCCCGGTCATTCTCCATATTTTGTTCAGTCTCCAGTCGCCGTCCCCGGTCATTCTCCATATTTTGCTCAGTCTCCAGCCGCCGTCCCCGGTCATTCTCCATATTGTGCTCAGTCTCCAGCTGCCGTCCCCGGTCATCTCCATATTGTGCTCAGTCTCCATCCGCCGTCCCCGGTCATTCTCCATATTTTGCTCCGCGCCTTCCCATTGCTCCGTCCCCGGTCATTCCTCCATATTTGCTCAGTCTCCAGCTGCCGTCCCCGGTCATTCTCATGTTTTGTTCAGTCTCCAGCCGCCGTCATTTCCCGGTCATTCTCCATATTGTCTCAGTTCTCCAGTCGCGTCCCCGTCCACTTTCTCCATATTTGCTCAGTTCTCCAGCTGCCGTCCCCGGTCATTCTCCATATTTTGCTCACGTCCCATCCGCCGTCCCCTCGGTCATTCTCCATTTTTGCTCAGTCTCCATCCGCCATCCCCGGTCATTCTCCATATCTTGCTCAGTCTCCATCCGCCGTCCCCGTCATTCTCCATATTTTGCTCAGTCTCCACCGCCGTCCCCGTCATCTCCCATATTTGCTCAGTCTCCAGCCGCCGTCCCGGTCATTCTCCATATTTGCTCATCTCCAGTCTCCATCCGCCGTCCCCGGTCCCGTCTTCCATATTGTGCTCAGTCTCCAGTCCCCGTCCCCGGTCATTCTCCATATTGTGCTCAGTCTCCTCCCGTCCCCGGTCATTCTCCATATTTTGCTCAGTCTCCAGCCGCCGTCCCCGGTCTTCTCCATATTTTGCTCCAGTCTCTCCATGCCGTCCCCGGTCATTCTCCATATTTGTCAGTCTCCAGCCGCCGTCCCCGGTCATTCTCCATATTTTGCTCAGTCTCCAGCCGCCGTCCCGGTATTCTCCATATTGTGCCAGTCTCTCATCCGCCGTCCCCCGGTCATTCTCCATATTTGCTCAGTCTCCAGCTGCCGTCCCCGGTCATATTTCCATATTATTGCTCAGTCTCCATCCGCCGTCCCCGGTCATTCTCCATATTGTGCTCAGTCTCCAGTCGCCGTCCCCGGTTCATTTCTTCCATTTGCTCAGTTCTCCATGTCCGTCCCCCGTCCATCTCCATATTTTGCTCAGTCTCCACAGCTGCCGTCCCCGGTCATTCTCCATATTTGTGCTCAGTCTCCAGTCCCTCCCCGTCATTTCCATATTTTTTCTCAGTCCCCACGTCCCTATTCCTTATCCCCCGCCGTCATTCTCCATATTTTGCTCAGTCTCCATCCGCCTCTCCCGTCATTCTCCATATTTTGCTCAGTCTCCATCCCTCCCCGGTCATTCTCCATATTTTGCTCAGTCCCCCATCCCCGTCCGTCCTCTGTCATTCTCCATATTGTTGCTCATCTCCATATGCCGTCCCGTCCCCGGTCATTCTCCATATTTTGCTCAGTCTCCAGCCGCCGTCCCGTCATTCTCCATATTGTGCTCAGTCTCCATCCGCCCGTCCCCGGTCATTCTCCATATTGTGCTCAGTCTCCAGTCCCCGTCCCCGTCATTCTCCATATTGTTGCTCAGTCTCCATCCGCCCGTCCCCCCGTCATTTCTCCATATTTTGCTCAGTCGTCTCCAGTCGCCCGTCCCCGGTCATCTCCATATTTTGCTCAGTCTCCCAGCCGCCCGTCCCCGGTCATTCTCCATATTTTGCCTCAGTTCTCCAGCCGTCCGTCCCCGGTCTCATTCTCCATATTTTGTCTCAGTCTCCAGCCGCCGTCCCCGGTCATTCTCCATATTTGCTCAGTCTCCAGCTCCGCCGTCCCCGGTCATTCTCCATATTTGCTCAGTTCCTCCCACGTCCTCATCCCCGGTCATTCTCCATATTTTTTTCAGTCTCCATCCGCCGTCCCGGTCATTCTCCATATTGTGCTCAGTCTCCAGTCGCCGTCCCGGTCATTCTCCTATTTTGTTGCTTTAGTCTCCATCCGCCGTCCCCGGTCATTCTCCATATTTTGCTCAGTCTCCAGCTGCGTCCCTCGGTCATTTCCTCCATATTTGCTCAGTTCTCCAGCCGCCCCTGTCCCATGCGTCCCCATCTCTTCCATATTTTGCTCAGTCTCCACGCCGCTCCCCGCGTCATTCTCCATATTTTGCTCAGTCTCCAGCCGCCGTCCCGGTCATTCTCCATATTGTGCTCAGTCTCCATCTGCCGTCCCTCGCTCATTTCTCCATATTTTGCTCAGTCTCCAGCCGCCGTCCCCGGTCATTCTCCATATTTTGCTCAGTCTCCATCCCCGTCCCCGGTCATTCTCCATATTGTGCTCAGTTCTCCAGTCGCCGTCCCCGGTCATTCTCCATATTTTGCTCAGTCTCCAGCCGCCGTCCCCGGTCATTCTCCATATTTTGCTCAGTCTCCATCGCCGTCCCCGGTCATTCTCCATATTTGCTCAGTCTCCATCCCGTCCCCGGTCATTCTCCATATTTTGCTCAGTCTCCAGTCGCCGTCCCCGTCATTCTCCATATTTTGTCAGTCTCCAGCCCCGTCCCCGTCATTCTCCATATTTGTGCTCAGTCTCCAGTCGCCGTCCGTCATTCCATATTTTGCTCAGTCTCCACGCCTCCCCGTCATTCTCCATATTTGCTCATCTCCAGCGCCTCCCGTCATTCTCCATATTGTCAGTCTCCATCGCTCCGTCATTCTCCATATTGCTCAGTCTCCATCGCCGTCCCCGTCATTCTCCTATTGTCAGTCTCCATCGCCTCCCCGGTCATTCTCATATTTGCTCATCTCCACGCCGTCCGTCATCCATATTCTCAGTCTCCACCGCGTCCCGTCATTCTCATATTTTGCTCATCCATGCGCCCGGCATTCTCCTATTGCTCAGTCTCACGCCGTCCGCATTCCCATATTGTGCTCAGTCTCCACCCGTCCCGTCATTCTCCATATTTTGTCAGTCCACCGCCGTCCCCGGTCATTCTCCATATTGTGCTCAGTCTCCACCGCCCCCGTCATTCTCCATATTTTGCTCAGTCTCCAGTCCCCGTCCCCGGTCATTCTCCATATTTGCTCAGTCTCCAGTCCCCGTCCCCGGTCATTCTCCATATTTTGCTCAGTCTCCAGTCGCCGTCCCCGGTCATTCTCCATATTTGCTCAGTCTCCATCCCCGTCCCCGGTCATTCTCCATATTTTGCTCAGTCTCCACCGCCGTCCCCGGTCATTCTCCATATTTTGCTCAGTCTCCAGCCGCCGTCCCCGGTCATTCTCCATATTTTGTCTCACTCCAGCGCCGTCCCCGGTCATTCTCCATATTTTGCTCAGTCTCCAGCCGCCGTCCCCGGTCATTCTCCATATTTTGCTCAGTCTCCATCCGCCGTCCCCGGTCATTCTCCATATTTTGCTCAGTCTCCATCCGCCGTCCCCGGTCATTCTCCATATTTTGCTCAGTCTCCAGCTGCCGTCCCCGGTCATTCTCCATATTTTGTTCAGTCTCCAGCCGCCGTCCTCAGTCATTCTCCATATTTTGCTCAGTCTCCAGCTGCCGTCACGTCATTCTCCATATTTTGTTCAGTCTCCAGCCGCCGTCCTCAGTCATTCTCCATATTTTGCTCAGTCTCCAGCTGCCGTCACCGGTCATTCTCCATATTGTGCTCAGTCTCCAGTCGCCGTCCCCGATCATTCTCCATATTGTGCTCAGTCTCCAGCTGCCGTCCCCGGGCATTCTCCATATTTTGTTCAGTCTCCAGCCGCCGTCCTCAGTCATTCTCCATATTTTGCTCAGTCTCCAGCCGCTGTCCCTGATCATTATCCACAATTTACTCGGTCATTCTTCCCATTGATTCTCATTTATCTTCCAGGATCGCTGCTCTTCGCTATAATAACTCAGCAATCATCCTGCGCTCGGTGCAGTCATTCTGCGCTGTCTCGCTCCTCTGCGCCATTTGTCACTGACATGAAAGTGATATTACCACTTGTCAGACACGAGACTTCTCTCCGGACCGGAGCCTTTCACATCCAATTTCACCTTGAGGTTAATTACAATCGCTGGCAGAACCTCGTGCAGTTTGAGACTCGCTATGTTCGGACGCCGTGACAAGGTCGGGGCGAGTGTTGGCCGAGTCCCAGGAGAAGGTCGCACCGGTCCGTGCCGACGTCCTAGAGGATGACCTCATTTCAGGGGTCAGACTGCCGCCAACTTTACGGTAACCTCTTTGCAACACCAAGGCAACTTTTTTGCATTCGGTAAAATTGCCAATTTTTCACTTTTGAGTTGGAAAGAGGCCAGAGGTAATCTGCAGAGAGAATCAAGTTATTATAAATGATACAAATTAGTGCAAGTTTATAAGAAGTCTGGATTTTAATCCCAACCTCTGGACCCCACCGGAAACAAAGCAGGGAGAGGTCGAGCGTTCACATCGCGGCTTCATTCATTGTCTATGGAGCCTCCGTGTATAGCGCCAATTTCATAGGAGCCCCTTAATAAATCTCCACCTTTCCAACCTTCACCGTTTCAAAGACCTCTGCTTCCTGTCACACAGATAATGAACATCTATTCTAGTCCTGCTCACATTGTTGGGCGGTGTTCACACAGCTCTTTTTTTGCTACATTTTTATTAGTTTTGTGCAAATTAAAAACAGGTTTATCTCTGTATATAATTGCTCAGTGTCTCCTCCACTTCCTGGATGTCATCTATGTCACTTCCGCCAGCGCCATATTCCCACACCCAAGTGATGGGTATGGAAATATGGCGGCCGCTGCTCCCCAGTCCGGGGAGCCCCCGCCCGATCACCCCCGCCCGGTCCCAGCAGTCCCCCCCACTAACCCGACGCCGCAACGCCAGCCAGCCATCGGCCCCACCACTGATAAGCTGGGACCGACTTACAGGACCTGTGGTGACATCATGATCATGGGTGAAGCAAGGTCACATGATCATGATGTCACCACAGGATCTTGAGCAGAACAGATGGAGGAGCAGAGAGCAGCAGCAGGAGCCAGGTACTGCAGG
This sequence comes from Allobates femoralis, assembly GCA_033576535.1. NCBI lineage: Eukaryota > Metazoa > Chordata > Amphibia > Anura > Aromobatidae > Allobates > Allobates femoralis. The sequence goes on from JARQOC010000009.1 coordinate 57,562,588, forward strand.
GGCAGCTCACTGTCATCCCACACCGGGGTCACACCGCACTCACACTGCACTCACTCAGCCTACACTTACCCTGCACTACGGTCAGCCTGCATTACGGTCATCCGGCACTGCGGTCATCTTGCACTCAGCCCACACTCACTCAGTCCACACTATGGTCACCCTACACTACAGTCATCCCGCCCTCACACAGCCTGCCCTCACTCAACCCGCACCACAGTCAGCCCTCACTCAGCCTGCACCATGGTCACCCTGCACTCACTCTGCCTGCTCCACGGTCATCACTCTCACTCAGCCTACATACTCAGTCACTCAGCCTACACTCACTCAGCCTGAACTTATTCAGCCTGCCCTCACTCAGCCCGCACCACTGTCAGCCCACACTCATTCAGCCTGCCCTCAGCCCGCACCATGGTCACCCTGCACTCAGCCCGCACTCACCCTGCACTCACTCTGCCCACACCACAGTCACCCCGCACTACGGTCACCCCGCACTCACGCAGCCTACACTCACGCAGCCTACACTCACTCAGCCTGCCCTCATTCAGCCCTCACTCAGCCCGCACCATGGTCACCCTGCACTCAGCCTACACTCAACCTGCACTACAGTCAGCCCACACCACGGTCATCCTGCACTACGGTCATCCCGCACTCAGCCTGCACTCACTCAGTCCAAACCATGGTCACGCTGCACTCACTCAGCCCGCACCACGGTCACCCTGCACTACAGTCATCCCGCCCTCACTCAGCCTGCCCTGCACTGAGCCCATGCCATGGTCACCCTGCACTCAGTCAGCCTGCTCCATGGTCATCACTCTCTCACTCAGCCTACACTCACTCAGCCTGCACTCATTCAGCCCGCACCACTGTCTGCCTTCACTCATTCAGCCTGCACTCACCCTGCACTCATCCCGCACTCACTCACCATGCACTTACTCATCCCGCACTACGGTCACCCCGCACTACGGTCATCCCGCACTCAGCCTGCCCTCACCCTGCACTCTGCCCGCACCATGTTCATCCTGCAGTCAGCCCGCACTCACCCTGCACTCATCCCACTCTACGGTCATCCAGCACTCACTCATCCCCACACCACGGTCTCCCCGCACTCACTCAGTCCGCACCATGGTCACCCCGCAGCACTGGCGGGGCAGAAAATAGGCAGCACTGGGGGGCAGAGAGCGAGGGGGAAAAACAGCAGGCAGGGGAGAGACTGCACAGGGGGGATAGGATAGGTGAATGCTGCCGCCAGTGCCATAGAGCCCGCCCTCATCGTGATGTCACCACCAACCCGATGCGATAACATCGGGCTCCTATCTAGCACAGAAATAATTGGCATGCTGTGTCAGGACTCCGGATCTTCAGATTACCCTTTGTGTCTTCTCGACCTTTACCAAAATGGCATCTGTTGCCTCATTTCTGTACATGTTTTCTTGCCTCCCTACCTTTATAAGCTCCAGTCCATATTTCAGTCCTTTCTTGAGTATTCTGCTTGGATCCCTGCTTCTTGTGCATCTCACGTTTTGCTCTTCCTGCAATTCCAATTTGTGAACGAAAAGAATGCGCAATAGGGTCTTATCTCAATGATACACTGTCGCTTATCGATGTGGAATTGCTCACCTTTGTCAGTTGTGAAACCCACAACTGGTAGAATAGCGTACAGGCAGCTGCTGCAGGGACCGCACTCCCAACGGTGACCGTGGTTGTAATACAGAATCCTGGACAAAGTGCCTCAGTGGCACTTCCTCTGAAGTTCCCTGAGGAAGGAGCTCGGGAGGAGGCTCCGAAACGCGTCGGAAAATAAAGGCTATCGCTGATCCAGACATCCCTGTGTCTGTGTGTCTTTGGTCTCGGAGCAGCAGCGCGGACACTGAGGCACTTTGTCCAGGATTCTGCAATTACAATTTGGCTCAGTCCAGTGTCTGCAGTCTGAAGTTAAGCTTACCACACCTGCTTCCAGTTCCTCTCCTGTATCAAGCTTCTCAATGCTGTGTTTCTGCTTCCGCTCCTACCTGCTATCCCTGTGTCACATAAGCTCACTTTGCTTTGCAAGCTCTTTGCAGCTTCCCCGTTGTTTATTGTTGTAATAGGAGTGCTCTGGACAGTTTGGGCCTTTTTAAGTAATACTGCACTGCTTCAAATTCAGGACTTGATTTCAGAGACTTCTGTTACCAGGCCTTCCTGGGTGTGAACTGAGCTCATAGACTGTTCTGCTATCAGCATCTCCCAGTGTGAACTGAGCTCATAGACTGTTCTGCTATCAGCATCTCCCAGTGTGAACTGAGCTCATAGACTGTTCTGCTATCAGCATCTCCCAGTGTGAACTGAGCTCATAGACTGTTCTGCTATCAGCATCTCCCAGTGTGAACTGTGCTCATAGACTGTTCTGCTATCAGCATCTCCCAGTGTGAACTGTGCTCATAGACTGTTCTGCTATCAGCATCTCCAGTGTGAACTGAGCTCATAGACTGTTCTGCTATCGGCATCTCCAGTGTGAACTGTGCCCATAGACTATTCTGCTATCAGCATCTCCCAGTGTGAACTGAGCCCATAGACTGTTCTGCTATCGGCATCTCCCAGTGTGAACTGTGCTCATAGACTGTTCTGCTATCAGCATCTCCCAATGTGAACTGAGCTCATAGACTGTTCTGCTATCAGCATCTCCAGTGTGAACTGAGCTCATAGACTGTTCTGCTATCGGCATCTCCCAGTGTGAACTGAGCTCATAGACTGTTCTGCTATCGGCATCTCCCAGTGTGAACTGAGCTCATAGACTGTTCTGTTATCAGCATCTCCCAGTGTGAACTGAGGTCATAGACTGTTCTGCTATCAGCATCTCCAGTGTGAACTGAGCTCATAGACTGTTCTGCTATCGGCATCTTCAGTGTGAACTGTGCTCATAGACTGTTCTGCTATCGGCATCTCCAGTGTGAACTGAGCTCATAGACTGTTCTGCTATCGGCATCTTCAGTGTGAACTGTGCTCATAGACTGTTCTGCTATCGGCATCTTCAGTGTGAACTGAGCTCATAGACTGTTCTGTTATCAGCATCTCCCAGTGTGAACTGAGCTCATAGACTGTTCTGCTATCGGCATCTCCAGTGTGAACTGAGCTCATAGACTGTTCTGCTATCGGCATCTTCAGTGTGAACTGTGCTCATAGACTGTTCTGCTATCGGCATCTTCAGTGTGAACTGTGCTCATAGACTGTTCTGTTATCAGCATCTCCCAGTGTGAACTGAGCTCATAAACTGTTCTGCTCTCGGTATCTCCCAGTGTGAACTGAGCTCATAGACTGTTCTGCTATCAGCATCTCCCAGTGTGAACTGTGCTCATAGACTGTTCTGCTATCAGCATCTCCCAGTGTGAACTGAGCTCATAGACTGTTCTGCTATCGGCATCTCCCAGTGTGAACTGAGCTCATAGACTGTTCTGCTATCAGCATCTCCCAGTGTGAACTGTGCTCATAGACTGTTCTGCTATCAGCATCTCCCAGTGTGAACTGTGCTCATAGACTGTTCTGCTATCGGCATCTCCCAGTGTGCACTGAGCTCATAGACTGTTCTGCTATCAGCATCTCCCAGTGTGAACTGTGCTCATAGACTGTTCTGCTATCAGCATCTCCCAGTGTGAACTATTTATAGAGACTATCCTGTTTGGCTTCACCAAAGGACTATTATTTCATGTTTAATGAACTTTCCTGCCCTTGACGTTTCATTTCTGCCACCTGTTTAATTCAGACTTTTTCACATTATTACCTTGTCTCAGTCGTGTCTTTGCTCCCACGCTATCAGATTCCTGAGTTATCCATACTAGGTTATTACACGTGGCTCCTTTAAAAAACGCAGCAGTTTTCCATTTCAGTCATGAAAATAAATCAGCCGTGTGCAGGAGATTTCTGGAACCTCACAGCTTTGTCTGGAACTTTAAAAAACAGCTTTTAATTTTTATAAAACTCCTGAAAAAACAATGCAAAAAACCTCAACTAACGCAGAACCCAATGGGTGTATCCAGCACTGGTAAAAGACGAGTTGCAGAAGTTTCCCCGCCGCTCGTTGCGCTGATAGACTGGATCCTCCCTATAAATAGACAGGGGCCATCACAAGGTTAATGTGCAGTAAATCATCTGCAAAATTCAATTTTTCTATTTAATTAAACAATATTTCAGATTTGTGACCTGCCCCCGGGCGCGGGACGATTCCTGGAACCTGCATGAAATATTAATATCCATCATCCAACCCGTAATGGAGGCACCGATTCATTGTACGGCCGAGAGGCGGGGGATGGGCGGAATATTCCGGGGGGTAATTACAGACCATGTTCCGCTCAGTTGCTTCTGATAGATGAGAAATTAAAATATTGTCCAGAATCCGGAGCCGCTTCCATCTCAAGTGTCTGAAGATCATTACGTGGTGTCTTCTACTTAAAGGGGAAGGCCGCTCGTCCTATAGGAGATCACCCATCATCAGATGATACAATAACAATAAATATTTTGCCTTTTACTTTTGCCATCATTCATCAGCTCAAACTGCCAGATTTAAAATATTATTTGAGGTGGAGCTTAGTGGTCACATGATTTTGTGGACCTGTCATAATTAAATTTAAGGGGGGTGGGTCCCTCAGGGTGGGGTTGATTCCCTTGGTGGGGATGGGGTGGGGGCTGGGTCTTTTGGTGGGGGTGGGTCCCTCAGTGGCGAAGGGTCCCAGGATGGGATGGGTCCCTCGGTGGGGTCGGAGGTGGGGGAGGGGCTGCTCCTCTTGGTAGGAGTGGGGATGGGGATGGGGCTTGGTCCCTCGTGGGGATGGGGTTGGGGCTGGGTCCCTTGTGGGGGTGGATCACTCGGTGGGATGGGGTTTCAGTCCCTCGTTGGGGTGGGTCACTCAGTGGGATGGGGTTGGGTCCCTCATGGGGGTGGGTCACTTGGTGTGATGGGGTTGGGGCTGGGTCCCTCGTGGGGGTGGGAATGGGGGCTAGGCTGGGTCTCTCGTGGGGTGGGTGTAGGTCTTTCAGTGGGGATGGGTCCATTGTGGGGGTGGGTCCCTTGGTGGGGGTGAGAATAGGGGAGGAGGTGGGTCCCTCGGTGAGGGTGGGAATAGGGGTGGGGGTGGGAACAGTGGTGGGGGTGTGCCTCTCCCCCTTCCAGATCTGCACTAAAAAAAGCATAAAAAAGGGGAAGACGTGATAAAATACTCCGCAATAATCAGCAGAATATTACTGCATATTTTTGGAACCGAAACCTGCAGAAAAAAAGCGGAACGTGAGTATTATTCCCATTCATGTGTTTCTGGGGGCCCAACTGGATTTATCCAAGAGCCACACGGGGTATAAGTGTCAGATTTCACTGATTTTCGTGCAGATTTTGTAGATCTGCATTCACACATCAATGTGATCTCCACATCCCTGGTAACAAGATGTGTAAATATTCTGCTGTGGAAAACCAACCCCTTTCCTTTCCCCCTTATAGACCAGTTCTTGGCCAAAGGGGCCTTGTGTTAATGGTAAGGGGAACCCGGCGGCTGCCATACACCTATAACATATCTTTTCTTCCTTATGTACCGTAATTTTTTCCTTTTTTTTCTTCTGTCCTTTTTTCCTTCCATCCTTTTTTCTTTCCTTTTCTTCCTTCTTTTTCTCCCTTACTTTTCTTTTTTCCTTCTGTTTCTTCCTACCTTGATTTTCTTCCTTCCTTTACTTCTTTCCTTTTCCTCTTTCCTTTTATTCCTTCCGTCTTTGATTTTCTTCCTTCTTTCTTTTTCTTCCTTTTCCTCCATCCTCTTCTTCCTTCCTCCTATTTCTTTCTTCCTTGATTTCCTTCCTTCTGTTTCTTCTTTTCTTGATTCTTATTTCCTTTTCTTCCTTTCTTTTCCTCTTTTCTATTCCCCCTTTCTACTACTCCATCCTATTCCTCCTTTCTTTTCCTCCTTCCATTCTTTTTCTTCCTTCCTTTTCTTCCTTCCTTGATTGTCTTCCTTCCATTTCCTCCTTTCTTTCTTTTCTTTCTTCTTTTTCTCCCTTCCTTCTCTTCCTTGATCTTCTGCCTTCCTTTTCCTCCTTCTGTTTCTTCCTTCCTTTGCTTCTTTTATTATACTCCTTCCTTTCTTTTCTTCCTTCCTTTACCTCCTTCCCTTCCTTCTCTTCCTTAATCTTCTTCCTTCCTTTTCCTCCTTTCCTCCTTCCTTTTCTTCCTTCCTTTTACACCTTCCTTTATTTTCTTCTTTCTTTTTCTTCCTTCCTTCTTTTCCTTGATCTTCTTCCTTCCTTTTCCTCCTTTCTACTACTCCCTCCTACCCCACCTTTCTTTTCCTTCACTCCATCCTTTTCTTCCTTCCTTTTCCTCCTTTCTTTTCTTCCTTCCTTTTCCTCCTTCCTTTTTTCTCTTCCATCCTTTTTCTTCTTCCTTCCTTTTCTTCCTTCCTTTCTTTTCCTTCCTTCTTTTTCCTTCCTTTCTCCTTCATCCTTTCCTCCTCTTTTCTTCCTTTCTTTTTCCTACCTTTCTTTTTCCCTTTTTTTCCTCCTTCCTTGTTCTTCCTTCCTTTTCCTCCTTCCTTCCTTTTCTTCCTTCCTTTTTTCCGTCCTCCTTTTCTTTCTTCCTTCCTTTTCTTCCTTTTTTTCTCCTTCCGTTTCTTCCTTCTTTTTCTCCTTCCTTCCTTTTCTTCCTTCCTCCTTTTCTTCCTTCCTTTTCCTCCTTCCTTTCTTTTCTCCTTTTTTCTCCTTCTCTTTCTCTTTCTTCCTTTCATTTCCTCTTTCCTTTTCTTCCTGTAGCGTTGTATGGGCACCTTAGCAGTGAGGGCAGAGCGTCCCTCACCTACTTTGCCCTTATGTAGTGTATAATGTTGTACGGTTCCCTCGTCTGCCCGTTGCGGCGCTGCCCGTCCTCGGCTTGGCATGGTTTTGCTGATTGCTGCAGTTCCGCTGGCTGATTTGATCCATTTCCCTGGTGAGTCTCTCTGTGCACAGATGCCAGTAATTGTTAATTAATTCAGTGATCTGCTCCGGATGCCGCGGTCTCTAGAGGAGACGACATCAGAGCGGGCACCTTCATGTGTAATGTGAGCTCAGCTGCCAATCTATAGAAACACGAGGAACGGGGAGTCCTGCTCACAAGAGCTTGCAATCTACAGGGAAATAAAAAGCCTCGTCAGCACTTAATATACTTCGTGCTTTCGTTTCTCAGCACTTTCAGACCTTCGTTTGCTGCCTCTGATTAGAAGCCTTGTGTTTTCACTAATAGATTGTTCACCGGTGCCATAACTTAAAGCTCACTGGGCCCCAATACAAAAGCTCCAACGGGGCCCCAATTATTGCAACTCTCTAATAGCATTAGTCTTTTCTATAGGCCACGCCCAGGACTTTGGGGCCCCCAGGCTCCAGGGCCCGGGTGTGATTGCAGCCCCTGCACCTGTTGTAGTTACACCCCCGATGCTCACAGCTGAGGGTTTGTTACAAGTGTATCCTGGCAGCTGGTTACAATGTTTCAGGCTGGATACAGTTGTGACAGTTCCTGTGTAGTGAGATGTCGGTGCAGTGTGTGTCGGACACAATATTTTCTATTTACAACAATCAGTGATCCGGAAAAGGACAAAGAATTAGAGGTAAAAGCCGCCATTCATCACTGCAGCTTCTTCTTCTGGAGTCATTTCCTCCTTTCTATTTTGCTCTTAATTCTCTCTGGGTTTCTGCGACACTTTCCCTTTTTTTTTTTTAATTTTATTTCTCCATTACAATCCCATCCCTTCACCCGCTATAGACAGAGCTCATAGCCAAGGAGGCCTGAGGTGATGACAAAGGGGAGACGGGCGGCTGCCATAGACCTATAGCTTCTCTCCTCCTTCCTTCCTTCTCCTTCCTTCCTCCTTCCTTCCTTCTTCCTTCCTTTCTTCCTTTTTCCCTTCCTTCCTTCCTTTTCTTCCTTCCTATCTTCTTCCTCCTTGTCTCCTTCCATTCTTCCTTCTCTTCTTCCTTCCTTTTTATTCTTTCCCTTTCCTTCCCTTTCTTCCCTCCTGCCATTTTTATCTTCTCTTCACCTCCTCACTTTGTTCTTCCTTTTCCACATTCCTTCTTCTTCTTTTTTTCCTTCTTCTTCATTACTTTCTTCCTTCATTTGCCTCCTTCCTTTTCTTTCCTCCTTCCCTTTTCTTCCTTCCTTTTCTTTCTTTCTTTCTTTCTTCTTTCTTTCTTTCTTTCTTTCTTTCCTTTTTTTCTTCTTTCTTTCTTTTTCCTTTCTTTCTTCTGTCTTTTCCTCCTTCCTTTTCTCTTCCTCCTTTGCCTTTCCTTCCTTCCTTTCTTCTTTCTTTCTTCTTCTTTCTTTCTTTTCTTCTTCTTTCTTTCTTTTCTTTCTTTCTTTTCTTTTTTTCTTCCTTTTTCTTCTCTTCCCCTTTTCACTCCTTCCTTTTCTTCTTCTTTCCTTCCTTCCTTCCTTCCTTCCTTTTCTTCCTTCTTTTCTTTCTTCCTTTTATTCATTCCTCCCTTTGCCTCATTCCTTTTCTTCCTCCTTCCTTTTCTTTCTTCCTTCCTCTTCTTCCCTCTTTCCTTTTCTTTAATTCTTCCTTTCCTTCCTGTCTACCTTTTTATCTACTTCTTCCTTCACCTCCCTTCTTTCCTTTCTTTCCTTCCTTTTCCTTCCTTTTCTTCCTTCCTTATTTCTTCTTTCCTTCTCTTTTCCTTCTTCTTTTCTTCCTTCTTCTCTACTTCCTTCTTTCCTTCTTCCTCCTTCCTCTTTCTCTTCTTCTCTTCCTTCCTTCTCTTCCTTCTCTTCCTTCCTCTCTTCCTTCCTTCCTTCCTTCCTTTCCTTCCATCTTCCTTCTCTTCCTTCCTTCTCTTCCTTCTCTCTTCCTTCTTCTCCTTCTTTCCTTCTTTCTTCTTCCTTCTTCTCTTCTTCTTCTCTTCTCTTCCTTCCTTCTTCCTTCTTTCTCTTCCTTCTTCTCTTCCTTCCTTCCTTCCTTCTTCCTTCCTTCCTTCCTTCCTTCCTTCTTCCTTCTTCTCTTCTCTTTCCTTTCTTCCTTCCTTCTTCTTCCTTCTCTTCTCTTCCTTTCTCTTCTCTTCCTTTCTTCCTTCATTCTCCCTCCCCTTCTTTCCTCTTCCCTTTTTTCTTCCTTCCTTCCCTTCCTTCCTTCTCTTACCCTTTCTCCTCCTTTCCACCTTCCCTTTCTCACCATTTGAAGCTTTTTAAAGTTTGGTTCTAGAAAGTTGCATAAAATCAGCTACTACAATACAAAATACCTTGCACCAATGACACCAACTGTGGCACCATTGTGAAGAGTTTGGCGCAAAGAACATCAGCAAATACCAAAAAAAGAAAAGCAACTTTGATAAATCGCAAATGGTGAATCAGGCTCAATTGCTGACACCGGGCCCCCGCGACTGATGGAGGGGAGGGGGGTCCATGGGCGATGGGGCCTGGTCATTGGGCCCCTGTGACTGATGGGCCCCACAGTGGCAGTGCGGTCTGTTACTGCAAATATCTCAAGAAAAGATGGAGCGAAAATGAGTTAAACTGCCCATGAGCATTCAATAGCTGTCATTGTGTATGGTTAGGAAAAACAGCGCCACCCTTAACCGTGGGTTGTTTCTGGAACTGCATTTAAGGGACTAGAATTGTATCCCCCGATCCTTCTGAACCAAGCATGCACGTGCCTGGGGGAGGTGGAGAGAAAGCTACTGGTCACTCAGTGGTTTAAATAGAAAACAAAGGTTTGCTTTCTTCCAGCAACAGCACCTCCACTATCTTCAGGTTGTGTGTGGTATTACAACTCAGCTCCCCGAACTTAAAATTTTGCAACTACGTCCGGCGCGCCGTGCATCATGATGGCCAATCACTGAAATCCACCTCTCCATTGATTGTTTTCCCTTAATCTCTGCCTCCTTCTCCTTGATTGACAGATTTGGCCTCATAGATCCAGAAAAGGAAGGAAATAAGCAGGTGAGGTGGTGATTACCCGCCATGATGCACAAGCACCTGAATTTGGTTTGCACAATCATCCGAGTCCCTTTAAAGTTGTAAGAGCTGAGCTGCAATATCACACACAACCTGAGGACAGTGGTGGCGCTGTTGCTGGAAGAAAGCATCCATTTTATTTCTTGTTAAGTGCCTGTATGGCCGATAGCTTGGTCTCTAAATCCTTTGTGTGTGAATACTGCCCAATCCTCCTTTGCATTGATATCCTCTATAAGCAGGGGTGTAACTACAGTAGATGCAGGGGTTGCAACTGCACCAAGGCGCTGAAGCCTAGGGGGGCCCCAAAAGTCCCTTTGGCCTATAGAAAAGCACTAATGCTATTAAAGATTTACAATAATTGGGGGCCCTGTTGGAGCTTTTGCAACGGGCCCCATGAGCTTCAACAGAGATGATCTTTTTCTCCCTGCACCTTGTAGGGTACATCTTGTTGTCAGTGCCAAGGGCCAACACTGTCTGGGGGGCACCAGCTCAATACAAATATACCATGAGCCTCATTTCTCTGTTCTTCTATGTAATAATGCACTGGGTACTTTGTTGAGTGAATGGTGAGATCCTGCTTTTCTCTGTTCATTGTGAATTTAATGTAGTTGAGCCAAATCCTGCTCATTTTGGGGTTAAGTGGCCCACTCCAGCACCAGGGCCCACCGGGAGATTGCCCAGTTCCCCGATGGGCCAGTCAGACCCTGCATGGCGTCATCCCTGCCTGCACCTCCATCCCCCTCCTCCCCCCATTTTTCTATCTTCCGTTCTTTTTGCTTAACACCAAACCTCCCTCTTCCCCTTGAGAAGCAAACAATCGGCGTCAATCACCGGCACTTACTGTCCTCGTCCTCCAGACGCCGCGCGCCCATCACAAAAGGCCTATCAATCATTAGCAATTAACACTCCGGGGATTTCTGACAGCGAACGTGAAAAGACCGAAGTCGCACTTTATTCCACAACGATTAGACGGTTAGGGAAATCTCCGGAACGGGCAGGCGGGAGGGGGGTGCAGCTCCGCAGCACAGACGTCTGCCAAAACACAAGACCAGAGACCCATTTACTATACAGCGAGTCCCCCCTCCCCATCATCATCACCCTCCATCACCCCCTCCCCATCATCATCACCCTCCCCATAATAACTCCCTCCCATCATCATCACCCCCTCCCCATCATCATCACCCCCCATCACCCCCTCCCATGATAACTCCCTCTCCATCATCATCACCCCCTCCCATCATCATCACCCCCCATCACCCCCTCCCATGATAACTCCCTCTCCATCATCATCACCCCCTCCCCATCATCATCCCATCCCCTCCATCACCCCTTCACCCTCATCATCCCCTCTCATCACCCATCTCCCCTCCATCACCCTCTTCATCACCCCTCCTCATCATTTCATCCCCCTCCCATCATCACCCCTTCCCATCATCACCCCTCCATCATTACCCTCCCCATCATCACCCCCTCATCATCACCCCTTCCTCATCATCACCCCCTCCTCATCATCACCCCTCTCCATCATCACCCTCCTTATCCTCATCATCATCACCCCTCCCATCATCATCCACCCCTCTCCCCTCCATCATCACCCCCTTCCCCTCATCATCACCCCTCCTCATCATCACCCTCCCCATCATCACCCCTCCTCATCATCACCCCTCCCTCATCACACCCCTCCTCATCATCACCCTCCTCATCATCACCCCCTCCTCATCATTCCACACCCCTCCTCATCATCACCCCTCCTCATCATCACCCCTCCTCATCATCACCCCTCCCATCATCACCCCCTCCTCATCATCACCCCTCCCTCATCATCACCCCTCCCTCATCATCACCCCTCCTCATCATCACCCCCCTCATCACCCCCTCCTCATCATTACCCTCCCCATCATCACCCCCCTCATCACCCCCTCCTCATCATTACCCCCCATCATCACCCCTCATCACCCCCTCCCATCACCCCCTCCTCATCATTACCCTCCCCATCATCACCCCTCCTCATCACCCCCTCCTCATCATCCCCCCCATCATACCCCATCTCATCACCCCCTCATCACACCCCCTCCTCATCTTACCCTCCCCATCATCACCCCTCCTCATCACCCCCTCCTCATCACCCCCTCCTCATCATTACCCTCCCCATCATCACCCCCTCTCACCCCCTCTCATCATTACCCTCCCCATCATCACCCCCTCATCACCCTCCTCATCATTACCCTCCCATCATCACCCCCTCCCCATTATCATCCACCTCCCCATCGTCACCATACTCCTCAAAGTACAACTGTATCAACAAAGACAGAAACATATGAAATAGATAAAGGAGATAATAGATACATGATATTGGTACATGGGAGGGGTTTATTGATAAATATGAGATCCATAGAAATGAATATTGATAAATTATCGATAATATATATTAGATGGAGGCGAGAGATTGGACGGACAATAGAGAGTTTATACATGAGATAAATGAATAGGTGATGGCCACAATATACAGATGAGTGACAGATACCAGATAAAAAGATTTATAGATAATAGAATAGAAAGATTAAAAGAAAACCTTGACAATGGAAGGAGGGATAGATGGATGGATGGATGAAGGGGAAAAATGGATGGATGAATGAGGGGGAGAATGGATATATGGATGGAGGAAGTATGAATAGAGGAGAGATGAAGGCTGAAGGGAGGGATGGATGGAGGGATGGATGGATATACATGGGATGGTGGAGGGATATATAGGAAGATGTATGGCTGGTGGTGGGAGGGAGAGATGGATGGATGGATAGAAGAAAGATGATTAGATTTATAGATGGATAGAAAGATGGATGATGGAGGGAGAATAAATGGATAGATAGATGTATGATGGAGGGATTGATATATAGATGGAAGGAGGTAGGGATGGATGGATGATGGGAGGGATAGATGTATGGATTTATAATATGGATGGAGGGATGGATTTATGAATAAATGGATGGATGATGGATTGATTTATGGATAGATAGATTAATGGATGGATGCATAGATGGTGGGAGGAACAGATGGAGGGAGGTAAAAATGGCTGGATGGATGGAGGGAGGAGGGATGGTTGGATGGATGTGGATGGATGGTTGGTTGGTGTGATGGATGGAGGGATGGAGGGATAGTTGAATGGATGGATGGTTGGTTGGTTGGTTGGGGATGGATAGTATGGATGGATGGAGGGAGGGATGGGGATGAAGGGATGGATGGAGGGATGGATGGATGGATGGATGGATGGATGGATGGAGCGAGGATAGATGGAGGATGGATGGATGGGAGGGATGGTTGGATGGATGGATGGAGGATGGATGGAGGATGGATGGAGGGATGGATGGATGGATGAAGGATGGATGGATGGATGGAGCAGGGATAGATGGAGGGATGGATGGAGGATGGATGGATGATGGTGGGAGGCCTTTTTCCTCCTTGTTCTGAGCCTTTGTTCTGTGATACCGGCCTGGGCTCGGGTCGGTGTGCTCCGTGTCTGGCTTATTGAATAGCGCATTATGCAGATAATTAGAGAAGGTCTTGGGGACGGAGCGACACAGAACGTATCTGGATAATCTTCATCTGATCCATTGTAGAGATACGTCCTGTTCTCTCCGGGAAAAAGATGATTACAGTCTGTCATTGTGCACAACCGACCGTCCATTGTCTGCGGGAAATTAGATATTTCCAGACAAGATGGGCTGATGTCACATGACACAAGACTGGAAACGTCTATACCTTTTCTTAGAGAGTAACAGAACAGAGGACCGACTTGTCACCGTTATGTCTTCATTTGCCGGTCACATACAAGTATTGCACCAATATTGGTTTATATATGTGGCGCCACCTGCTGGTTATTAAGCGCTGGTGTGTCCAGATTTGGAGTCCGTATTGATCTTTCTGGTGTCCCACTATTAATCACTTTAGTACTGGTCAGGGACATAACTACAACAGGTGCAGGGGTTGCAGTCACCCCCGGGCCCTGAAGCCTAAGGGGCCCAAAAGTCAGTTTGGCCTATAGAAAAAGACCAATACTATTACATATTTGCAATAATTGGGGGCCCCATTGGAGCTTTTATATCGGGGCCCATGAGCTCAAGTTACACACTGGCTGCATGTCGCCTCAACTATGAGTTTGTGCTCTATCTTGGCCACCAAGAACCTGGAAATAATCAACAAAGTAGGCTAATTATTGCTGGCAATCTTAATATTTTTGGTATTTACCCTAATACTTTGAGTGCACATGGGTGAATCTCTATTCTTCTTCTTATGCTTCTGTTTGGAGATAGGATTGTGTCAAATTGTATAGATATTTATATGTTATGGAGCCAACAGCAGTTTGGATCACATTCTGAGCAAAGAACGTGATGGTAATGAACACACAGGACTCTTCACCCTTGTGCACTCAAAGTACTAAATAGAGATTAACCTCTTCATGACCCTAAAATGTTTTTGTTTTTCGTTTTTTGCTCCCCTGCTTCCAAAGTCATTCTTAGTTACACAACCCATGAGAGCACAGGCTGCACTGTCCATCGCTTCTGGGATACGATGAGCTGCAGCACATCTGTATCTACCAAAATTGCAGACGTGAGTGGTTGGCAGCGCTTGCCAACCACCGCCGGAAGTGCTCCGGACAGCTTCCGGGTCAAGTCAGGACCCCGGGATGTCACGTGAGTGCCAGAGATTCCGCGATAGTATCAGTTCCCTGCCGCGGCACCTTTGGATTCCGCTGTCAGTGATTGACAGCGGGTTCCAAAGGGTTAACAGCACCGATCGATCCCGGATCCGATCGGTCCTCTTAGCCTGACATCTCAGCGAGTCGGGTGTTTGATGTGAGCGCTGCAACGGAGCTCACATCAAACCCCGGTAACCGGCCCATGACGTTGTACAACGTCATGGGTTGGGAAGGGGTTAAAACCATTATTATACCGTAACTTCAGGATAAGATCTTGCCAGTTGTAGCAAAAGGAGCTTTAATACATTCCATAGGTGAAAGAAAAGTGAAGATGTAATATAGCGATATTAGGTCATAGATCTGCTGAGTGTCAGACCTGGGGGGAGCGTAATATTAACGCCGAGTCCAGGGGTGACACCGAAGAACACCCCAGTGCAATGTGAACCAGGGCATTGGGCTTAGAATATTAAGATCCATCTGGAAGCGAATGGCGGAGAAATGATCCTGCAGGTTATTAAAATATATCGAGAGGAACAGAAAATGAGCGTCTGGGGTCACCAGGATTACATGAGTCAATGGATGTGAGGACGTGAACAATGTAACAGTGTACTGACCTGAACTATCATCTATCTATCTATCTATCTATCTAGTTATCTATCTATCTATCTAGTTATCTATCTATCTATCTATCTATCTATCTATCTATCTATCTATCTATCTATCTATTCCTCTCTATCTATCTATCTATCTAATTTCTAACTCTCTCCTATAAATCCATGCCTATATGTGTAGACCCCGATGAGGACGACAAAGTGCAGTCAGGTGGAGACCCCAATGAAGATGACGAGCTACAGTCAGGTGTAGACCCCGGTGAGGACAATGAGCTGCAGTCAGGTGAAGTCCCAGATGAGGATGATGAGCTGCAGTCAGGTGAAGTCCCCGATGAGGATGATGAGCTGCAGTCAGGTGAAGACCCCGATGAGGACGATGAGCTGCAGTCAGATGGAGACCCCGATGGGGATAATAAGCTGCAGTCAGGTGAAGACCCCGATGAGGATAATAAGCTGCAGTCAGGTGAAGACCCCGATGAGGATAATAAGCTGCAGTCAGGTGAAGACCCCGATGAGGATAATAAGCTGCAGTCAGGTGAAGACCCCGATGAGGATAATAAGCTGCAGTCAGGTGAAGACCCCGATGAGGATAATAAGCTGCAGTCAGGTGAAGACCCCGATGAGGATAATAAGCTGCAGTCAGGTGAAGACCACGATGAGGACAACGAGCTGCAGTCAGGTGGAGACCCCGATGAGGATGATGAGCTGCAGTCAGGTGAAGACCACGATGAGGACAACGAGCTGCAGTCAGGTGGAGACCACAATGAGGATAATGAGTTGCAGTCAGGTGGAGACCCCGATGAGGATAATGAGTTGCAGTCAGGTGGAGACCCCGATGAGGAAGACAAGCTGCAGTGAGGTGAAGACCCCGATGAGGATAATGAGCTGCAGTCAGGTGGAGACCCCGATGAGGACAATGAGCTGCGGTCAGGTGAAGACCCCGATGAGGATAATAAGCTGCAGTCAGGTGAAGACCCCGATGAGGATAATAAGCTGCAGTCAGGTGAAGACCCCGATGAGGATAATAAGCTGCAGTCAGGTGAAGACCCCGATGAGGATAATAAGCTGCAGTCAGGTGAAGACCCCGATGAGGATAATAAGCTGCAGTCAGGTGAAGACCCCGATGAGGATAATAAGCTGCAGTCAGGTGAAGACCACGATGAGGACAACGAGCTGCAGTCAGGTGGAGACCCCGATGAGGATGATGAGCTGCAGTCAGGTGAAGACCACGATGAGGACAACGAGCTGCAGTCAGGTGGAGACCACAATGAGGATAATGAGTTGCAGTCAGGTGGAGACCCCGATGAGGATAATGAGTTGCAGTCAGGTGGAGACCCGATGAGGAAGACAAGCTGCAGTGAGGTGAAGACCCCGATGAGGATAATAAGCTGCAGTCAGGTGAAGACCCCGATGAGGATAATAAGCTGCAGTCAGGTGAAGACCCCGATGAGGATGATGAGCTGCAGTCAGGTGGAGACCCCGATGAGGACAATGAGCTGCGGTCAGATGAAGACCCCGATGAGGATAATAAGCTGCAGTCAGGTGGAGACCCATATGAGGATGATGAGCTGCAGTCAGGTGGGGACTCCCAATGAGGATAATAAGCTGCAGTCAGGTGAAGACCCCGATGGGGATGATGAGCTGCAGTCAGGTGAAGACCCCGATGAGGATGATGAGCTGCAGGCAGGTGAAGACCCCGATGAGGACAACGAGCTGCAGTCAGGTGGAGACCACGATGAGACAATGAGCTGCAGTCAGGTGGAGACCCGATGAGGATAATGAGTTGCAGTCAGGTGGAGACCCCGATGAGGATAATGAGTGAGATCAGGTGGAGACCCCGATGAGGATAATGAGTTGCAGTCAGTGGAGACCCCGATGAGGATAAAGATGCAGGAGGTGAGACCCCAATGATGGACAGATGAGCTGCAGTCAGGTGGAGACCCCGATGAGGACGATTTGCATTTATATCTTTGTTCAGTGTGTCTGTGGGCCCCCACCGGTCTGGTCGCCAAAAGGGGTACTGCACTCAATGAACGGTGTGGTGTCTCAGTCATAAAGGAAACGGGATGGTGAACTATGCCCCCCACCAAACATACCCACACACCCTAGGACCCAGGGGGCCATGGGTCACCCGGGAGGAGGGCCCAGTCAAAGGTAGGGGGGTGGCAGTAAGAAAGAAAGTGAGCAGTGAGTGAGGAGGAGGCAAGTGGAGTCGGAGTAGGAGAAGGAGAAAACCCCAGGGGCACAGGTGGATGAAAACGACCTGGTGCCCGGATCCAGGGACTAAGATAGTCGGATGGAGGAGTTGGTCGAGGACCAGGGAACCAACCCTGAACATGGCGCAGGCGCTGTATGCCCGAACCACTGAACTGGAAGCCATGCAGTCTAAAAGAGTGGTGGCCGCAGCCCGACGCACCCGCTGAGAAGACAGCCGAACTAGGGTCAGGAGACAGGTACCAGTCATCCAGAGAAAGCCCGTAGCTACTGGATCGGGGCACTGCGTGCGGAGACGCTGACGGGAGAGGCGAAGAGGTAGCGCTGGGAGAGAGAGACCAAAGAACGGAGAAGGCACATGAAGGGGTCCTGGGAAGCTACCCCCATCCTGTGTGGACAGACCAGACTAGACTTGGTAGAGAGAAGCGCCGGCGATCAGTTGCAACCTCAGTGAGTAAACCGGGTGCAGAATTCCAACGCTGTGTGAGACTGATTCATTCTCCCGCCTGTGGAGCCGCCGACCGCAACCGCAGACGAGACACAGAGACTCAGCGCAACCACAGGCCTTAACACCCTAGCAACTAAACACATCTGCCCCGGGGTACTGCTCCACCTACGGGGAGCAATGACATCAGGCTGCCGTACCAACAACCCCGGAGGTCTCACCCGCAGCGTCGGTCCCTCTTGACCGAGAACCGTAGGTGGCGTCACGAACATTTATCTAATCTAATTCCCTGCTTTTATTTGAACTGACTCCCCGTGGTCACGGAAGTCGGGTCTTAATCCCTGACTTCCGGCAGCAAACGGAGCCCGGTTCCGAGTGCCCCACGGCTCCGGGGTGGTGAGTCATATCTATCAGACATCTTTCTATTTTACTGTATCATCATTTATCTATCTATCTATCTATCTATCTATCTATCTATCTATCTATCTATCTATCTATCCTCTATCCATCTATCTATCTATCTATCTATCTATCCTATCTAATCTATCTATCTATCTATCATCTATCTTCTATCTATCTATCTATTTCTCTTCATCCTTGGGTATTCTGGAGGTTATAAAGCGCAGGTTGGATGATAGAACAGGACATTTCACTTCCTCGCAGTCAATAATTTATTGTTCCCCATGAATATTTTAGATTTATTATTCAGCCATTTGTAATAAGATGAGACGAGGCAGAAGAAGTGACGGATCCCGGATAATATTCAGCAGATCTGACCGATCGTTCCTCATCACCGACCTCAGGAGCCATTGAATAATCTGCTGTATGTGATATATTAAGGGAGACCCCACTTCTCACATGTATCCTTGTGGGGGTCTTACCTGTGAGATCTCTGACATTCCTGTGGTCTCTCAACTTCTTTTGTATCTCCCAGAACGTCTCCACAGCCCGGAGAAAAGTATTGGTCACTCACCCCTGTGCCGGGGATTGGCAGGACCCGGTGCAGAGGATTGGGGCTCGCATGTGGATTGGGGACTCTTCCTGCTATTGGAGACCGATGCTGGATTGGAGAGACGTGCTGAGGATTGGGGGGACCCTGTGCTGGGGAGTTGGGTGGACCACAGTGCTAGGGATATGTGGGATCACAGTGCTGAGGATTGGGAGGATCCCGATGCTGGGGATATGGGGGGACTCCAGTGCTCGGGATTGGGGGGACCCTGGTACAGGGGACTAGGGAGGATTCCATGCTAGGATTGGAGGGGGCCCGTGCTGTGGGTTGGGGCAATCCTGGTTCTGGGGATTTGGGGGACTACAGTGCTGGAGATTTAGATGACCTGCTGCTGAGGATTGGGGACACACCAGAGCAGGAGATTGGGGGGCCCCAGTGCTGGAGATATTTGGATGACTTTGTGAAGGATTGGGGGACACCAGGCATGGGAGATTTGGGGGGGCCCAAGTGCTGGAGATTGGAAGACCTTGCTGCTGGGATTTGGAGGCACCTATAGCAAGATTGGGGGGCCTTGTGTGGCATCCATTGGAGGGGAACTGGATTGGTGGGCTGGATTTGGGGAGATCCTGGGGCTGGGGATTTGGGGGTCCCAGTGCAGGAGATTGGGAAGACCCTGGTGCTTGGGATTTGGGTGCCTCTGGTGCTAATGATTGGGGGGGACCCTGGTGCTGAGCATTGAGGGGACCCTGGTCTAGTGCTGGGCATTTGGGGGATCCCTGTGTTGGGGATTGGGTTTACCCCGGTGCTAGAGATTGGGGGGCCAAGTGCTGGGGATTTAGGGGACAATGGTGCTGGGGATTGGCACAATCCTGGTGCTGAGCATTTGGAGGACCCCGGTGCTGATGATTGAAGGGATCCCGGTGGACTGACCCTCTAATGACACGTCTGGAGACATTTCATAGGGTCTTTCTTATTCTCGCGGGCGGTCGCAACGCTCCATATCCTTTTCATCAGACTCCAGATTCATGTTGTATCGGATCATTTGCTGTTTCCTTTAATTAATATAGATTTCCCCGTGATCGTGTTTTTCCCCAGATGTCTGTTTGCTGGAGATTTGCATTGTTTACTTGATTATGAGGGATTGGAGTAGAATACACAGGGAACCATCTGTCTGCAGTGCGATAAAACGGAGATAAGAAAGCAAATAATTTGTGCTGCTTATTACAGTGGAGCCTGCGTCTGATCATTATAAGCCTATTACGGGACGGGGGCTCAGAACACAAGTGGGTTATTAGCGCTTTTTATTGCCTGAAATGACTTTACGAGAAGCGTCTAGAAAAGTGAGTAGAAGAGATTTGTGATTTCATAGAATAGTACAGAAAAGTAAAAAGTTCATCTACACGACATATTTATACTGGCTGGGCAGCAGCTGCCTGGTACTAGTTGATAAATCTGTTTATTGGCACAAGGTACTGTATAATTAAAAAAAAAAACTCCATATATATAAGATGGGGGCCGATCCCACCAATATCTGCGGGTTCAGATAATTTTAGTCTTGTGTTTATGGATCCATTACTTCTGCATGAATTGAAACAACCTTTTGGAGGCCATAATACATACCATGTTTGGAGGCCATAAACACATTGAGCATAATACACATATGTTGGAGGCATACAATATTACATAACCACATGTTTGGAGGCCATAATACACACCATGTTTGGAGGCCATAATACACACCATGTTTGGAGGCCATAATACACACCATGTTTGGAGGCCATAACACACACCATGTTTGGAGGCTATAATACACACTATATTTGGAGGCCATACAAATACCACACCATGTTTGGAGGTATAATATACACCACTTTTTGGAGGCCATAAAACACCACGTTTGGAGGCCATAATACACACTATGTTTGGAGGCTGATAATACACACCATGTTTGGAGGCCATAATACCATGTGGTTTATTTGGAGGCCATAATACGCACATGTTTGGAGGCCATAATACACCCCATGTTTGGAGTCATAATACAACTATGTTTGGAGGCCATAATACCACAACATGTTTGGGATGACCATGTAACTAATACACACCATGTTTGGAGGTGATAATATACACCATGTTGGAGGACATAATACACACCATGTTTGGAGGTCATAATACACATTATGTTTGGAGGCCATAATACACACTATGTTTGGAGGTCCATAATACACACCTATGTTTGGAAGGCCATAATACACACCATGTTTGGAAGGCATAATACAACAACCCTATGTTTGGATGTCATAATATACAACCATGTTTGGAGGCCATAATACTCACCATGTTTGGAGGCCATAATACACACCATGTTTGGAGGTATAATACACAGACCATAGTTTGGAGGCCATAATACACACTATGTTTGGAGGCCATAATACACCACAACCACCATGTTTGAAGGCCTGATAAAACACCATGTTTGGAGGCCAAAAGGCAAATAACATCTTTAGAAATATATTTACTTAGAAAAATAGTGACATGTTCAATATTTCACCCATTGTATGTGTCCAATCTCTGGATAAAACCGCTGTCTCTTCCTCTTTCCCAGCAAGAAGTCAGAGCAAGAGCAGAAAGTCGTGGATTTGATTGACAGGAGGTGAAAAGTTTAAGTGTAAAACACATAATAGGAGGATTTCTCCTTGCTACATCCTAAAACTTTTTCCTTTTTGTAAACGTTTTGCTCCTTTAAGATATTTCCACAGCACTAGATTTACCAATGGTGAAAGCCAATTAGAATAATCCTACAAGAGATTGTTCCAAATTGTCTGGTACTTTGTCCCAAATGTCAGACCTATTCTTCTACATTTTGAGGTCAACCAAGATCTCTTTCCCCTCCCCAATGACTTAGACGTGTTATCCTATGTTTGTCACGTGTTGACTGCTCCGCAGTCCACATGAATTGCTCTGCTGCAGTTTAAACCAGAGTTAATTTCCTTTGGTTCTTTCGGGGTTAATGCTGAAGCTGTAATTGCTGTCTATGTGAGGTGGGTGGTTCTGCAGGGGCAGGTATAGGTTTATAGGTTTTGACCACTGCCTTAGCCTTTAAATAAGCCTCCCCTTCCTTCAGATGATGTTACTGATAGAGTTCCACTCTGCCTTTGACCGTGTGAGCTGAAGACGCCTTTGCACTTGCTAAAGCTTCTTGCTGTTTATCTTTGTCGTGGTGGGAGTTGAGAGGGAGTGTCACAGGGTGGTGTAACGGATAGGGAATCAGGAGGGGTCCCTGTATAGCCCTGTTCTCAAAGGTTACCTCTGAAGGTGAGGAGGATCAGGGCCACCACCCTAGCCCTTCGCTCCAGCTCAGCCTTAGGCTAAGAGCCCCTACCTCTACCCACGGACTAGGAAAACCTAGTAGCTACAATGGAAGTTAACGGCAGGAAAAACACAGCTCAACACAGCACGACTTCACAGCACGGGGTTCAAGTAGAAATGAGCTCTATCTGTGACACCTACAAGAGGGAAGTGGAGCTATTTCAAGGCTGGGGAACTGGAGATCTGAACACAAAGACACACCCCTCCATCTCCACCCAAATGCTATGACTCCTGCACCTGCAATGCTGCAGCACACAGCATAGACTAAGGAAAAAAAAAACTCAATTTAGACACAACAGCAGCACTCATGGAGTCAACACAGGACAGGGAGGAGCACAAGGCTGGTTGAGGAGTAGAGGGCAAGGGTTGTGACCCAGACCTCCTTGCCATCTGAATGTACAGGGCTAACCAGGGACCCCATTCAGGCCAAACTAGCTATCGAGATTTCCATTACCATTATACCATCCTGCTTCCTTTCCCTCATCCCTATACCACATCTGTGACATTGTGTTAATTTGGGTGAATGTTTAACAAACAATGTTTGCCCGGAGTTGGCCTTTAAGTCGGTGACCGGAGGACAAGTCACAAATGAGCAAATCTCAGCACAGTAGAAGTGACGATCCGTCTCGTGGCCTCCTGCCTCGAAAAAGGTCACAACATGACATTTTCCAGGAGTTTGTTCTCGGGCATCAACAGATGTTACACAATATCAGAAATGATCAGTCGATGCTGGAAGCCTCTAAAATAAAAACAATTGCAAGAACCGAAACTTTGATTAAAAATGTGCGACTGTTCTGTGTATACAGCTCCAGTTACAGTCACATGCAAAAGTTTGCGCACCCCTGGTCAAAATTACCGTTAGTGTGAACAGTTAACCAAGTTGAGGATGAAATGATCGGTGAAAGGCATAAAGTTGAAGATGACACATGTCCACTGTGTTTTAGGCAAAAAAATGTTTAATATTTAAGATTTTAACAATTACAAAAAGAAAAATGGACCAATGCAAAAGTTTTGGTACCCTTGTGTGCTGAGATAATTTTGGCCAAGCTTTCAGAACTTTATTACCCTGTTCAGATCGAAAAGTAATTAAGAATGGCAGTAACCAGGAATAGTGGAGTTCAAGATAAGGTCTGGAAGACCAAGCAAAATTACAACTGAATGTTTCAGATAACTTTGAACAAGGTTTCAAACCTTACCCTGGTAGAGTTATGGCTTGTTCACTGTCAGGTGATGCAAATTTCACAGCTTTATAAAAACCTCCTCTAACCTTGTGCCAAAAACCAGCAGCCATGGGTTCTTCTAAGGCCGGCTTCACACTGCGGCACGATCCGGTCCTGGGCTGTCCGGATGCCCCTGACAGCCGCGGACCGGATCACACACAGGACTGGGGCGCCACGGTCCTGACCTGTCAGCGGCTGCAGCTGCATGCGGCTGCACACCGGACCGGAGGGCATATTATCCCCCCAGTCCTGTGTGCTGATCCGGTCCGCGGATGTCAGGGGCATCCCGGACAGCCCCAGACCGGATCACACCGCAGTGTGAAGCGGCCCTACGGCTGCTTTCACATCACATTTTTCTTCAATCTGATGCTGTCTGTTGTAAATCTGACAGCATCGGATCCGATTTTGGCCCCATGTTATCCTATGGGGACAGATCGGATGGGATTTGCCCTTAATGGCATCCGATTCGCCTCCGATCCGATCCTGTCTGATTTTTTGCAGCAGCCAAAATCGTAGACTGCTGCGATTTTGGACTCCACTGCAAAAATGGGATCCAATGCGATCCGATTAAAATATTATGGGAGTCTATGGGGATCGGATCGGATGGAAAATCGGATTTGATATCGGTTTCCGATTTCTGTATTGAGCATGCTCAAACTCCAAGACCTCCCACAGTCCTCCCCCAAACCTCCCCCATTTAAATCGGATCCGATAAAAAATCCAATTTTGAGCATCCGATCCGATCCGCGTCGGACTGCGGGAAAACGTGATGTGAAAGCAGCCTAAGCAGATGATGATCACTCTGAAAATAAAAATGGTGGAGACAAACAAATCAGGAGAAGGCGATAAGAAGATAGCAAAGTGTTTTCAAAATGCCCTTTCCTCAGTTTGAAATGTAATTAAGAAATAGAAGTTAACAGGAACAGTGAAGGTCAAGATAAGGGCTGGAAGACCAAGCAAAATTACAAGCAAATGTCCGGGCACTATCGGGTGATGCAAATTTCACAGCTTTATAAAACCCACTTCTAACCTTGTGTCAAAAAACAGCAGCCATGGGTTGTTCTAAGCAGCTGCTGAGCACTCTGAAAATGAGAATGGTGGAGGCCCACAAAGCAGGAGAAGGCTATAAGAAGATAGCAAAATGTTTTCAAGTTTCCTTTTCGCAGTTTGAAATGTAATTAAGAAATGGCTGTTACCAGGAACAGTGGAGGTCAAGATAAGGTCTGGAAGACCAAGCAAAATGTCAATGAGAGCTGTTCGTACGATTGCTAGAGAGGCAAATCAGATCCCCCGCTTGACTGCAAAAGATCTTAAAGAAGATCTATCAGGCTCTGAAGGATTGGTACATTGTTCTACTGTTCAGAGACTCCCGCACAAATATGTATTTTATGGAAGAGGCATCAGAAGAAAACGTCTCCCACGTCCTCACCATAAAATTCAATGTCAGAAGTATGCAAAAGATCATCTTAACAAGGAAGGATTCTGTTGTCCTCTGGGGACTTCCAGGCCTTTAAGCCCAGATTGTTATAGATCTGGATCTGGAAGATGTTTTGGTAAAAAAGCTAAAATGACAAAACTTGTGTCACCATCCAAATATTTCTGGACTTAACTGTATGTGTGTCCTGGAAAAGTCGGCTAAATGAGGACTAACCCAAAGCACAAGGGGCCCTGCACCACATAACTAAGAGGCTTCATGAGGATTGTCAGGACTGGATGCAACTATAGCAAATCCTCAGCTGTGAGAACCATTAAGTTATAGGCCACGCCAAAGACACCCAGTGTGCGGCGCAACACAGAGGTCACAATGGGTATGAAAGAGAAGGAAGGCCCTGGCGATAGGGAGAGAGGAGACACTCACCTGAATCTGTATCCTGCATTCCCTAACATCCCTATACGGATCCTTCCCCACCGTCATGTGCCTAGGCCCTCGTTCACTTTCAACTTACCCTGGTTAGTGCACAGGCCTAGAAGGACATAGGCTTGACCTTCACAATAATGCAACACGAGAAAGGGATACAGACAGGGGAAAATAAACACAAAAAGGATAAACTCCAAAATTCCTCAATACAAGCAAGACACCAGAGCTTCTACTGAGACTCCAACTTCTTCCTGAGACTGGTTCCTTCCACAGTGGTCAGAATAGAATGAGATTCTATCACCGGCCTCAGCTGATCAGACATGGACTCTTTATAGTGGAAGGGAGTGGTCACCAGATCTACACCTGAGATTAGGCTGCAAAGGACAACCAGCACCATAAGAAATTATATACATTTAAATATAAGTTATGGACCTGATCTAAAAGGTGTTGCAATCTTCAGGTTCCGGACTCATCAAAGCTCTCCTTAAAGTGGAAATACCCGGGACATTATTTACATAACAGGATTCTTAAATGATTTTATCCAAATTTTTCCAAATCTGAGGTTAAATAGCACTTTTTCCGAAGATTGGGGATGAAGCCTAGATGACTGCTTAGATATTGCATATACATAGACATAAACAGTTCCTCACCACTCGGTGTACTGGGAGTACCATGGAGGTATGCAGCAATGGAACAATGCAGCTCTGTGGAGCATACTATGAGCAGCCTGGTCGTGCACACTTAAATGTTCATTGTGAAAAAAAATAGTGGCACTCACCATTTGTTTCTTAAAAAATGCAGTCCTTTATTGGAAATCCATTAAAATGAGAGCAGTTGCAGAGAGACGTTCAGCAAAACATTCAGACAGCAGCTGTTTCGGGGCGAGGTGCACGAAACAGCTGTTGTCTGAATGACTTGCTGAACGTCTTTCTGCAGCTGCTCTCATTTTAAGGGATTTCCAATAAAGGACTGCATTTTTTAAGCAACAAACAGTGATTGCTACTATTTTTCTTTCGCCATGAACATTGCATATACATGGACTCTCTGTGATCAGGGAACCTAGGGCCCACAGGGATAATACCCGCTGCCCCGTTAGACCAGTCTGACCCTGACAGAAGGCAGAGATCTTATAAGAGCGTTGGATGGAATCATAAATGTTAGAAAGTGTTCGCAACGTTCCATTATATAGAGATTGAATTCTTTAGGGCTGCTCAGTCCCCTGAATTTGCCCCGTCACATAGTTTTGAGTCCTGTTTTTTTGCATTTTCGATGTTGGACTGCTCCGTCACGCTCGAAAACCCTTCTGACTGCGCAAATCTCCTAAGGGACCTTCCATCTTGTGAAATCTCTGCTGTTGACACTGACGGCTTTCTGTAATGCTGATACTGTGATTATCCGAGCGTCGTCTGCAGCAACGACTTAATACGAGACTCATATCCCCGTGTTATAGCTGCAGCCCCACAATGCAGAGGCAGAGCGGATGGGGGAAGGGCGGACGCCGCTAATTGGGGCCCGCAGCCTCATGTTCCCATTACAACAGATGCAAACTCAGATCTCATTCTGAAACTCAACTTTTCTGGCCAAAAAAAAGTAAAACGAGTATTCAAAGCAAAAAAGCTTTTAAGTTATTTTTCCTTCTGCTGACACTGCGGGGAACCTCCGCACGGCGTACACAAGCTGTTCCCCCCTCCGCAGAGCGCTGCCGGCGTGTTTGAGGTCTACAGCACTTTCCTGGGTGCAATCCAAGAGGAGACTCAGAATTGCCTTGTCCCTTATATCTAAGAAAATACACAAAATTCACATCATACTTACTTTCTTCTTTATTATAATATTTAAGTAAAAATGTTTATATATTTACATAGGATGAGCAATCACCGTAAAAATATGGCTAAAATAATACTGCCCTATGTACAAGAATATAACTACTCTAATACTGCCCCTATATACAGAATATAACTACTATAATACTGCCCCTATTACAAGAATATAACTACTATAATACTGCCCCTATATACAAGAATATAACTACTATAATACTGCCCCTATGTACAAGAATATAACTACTATAATACTGCCCCTATTACAAGAATATAACTACTATAATACTGCCTTATGTACAAGAATATAACTACTATAATACTGCCCTATATACAAGAATATAACTACTATAATACTGCCCCTATATACAAGAATATAACTACTATAATACTGCTCCTATATACAAGAAATAACTACTATAATACTGCCCTATATACAAGAATATAACTACTATAATACTGCCTCTATATACAAGAATATAACTACTATAATACTGCTCCTATGTACAAGAATATAACTACTATAATACTGCTCCTATATACAAGAATATAACTACTATAATACTGCCCCTATATACAAGAATATAACTACTATAATACTGCTCCTATATACAAGAATATAACTACTATAATACTGCTCCTATATACAAGAATATAACTACATAATATGCTCCTATACAGATATACTATATAAACTGCCCCTATATACAAGAATATAACTACTATAATACTGCCCCTATATACAAGAATATAACTACTATAATACTGCTCCTATGTACAAGAATAATAACTACTATAATACTGCTCCTATATACAAGAATATAACTACTATAATACTGCTCCTATATACAAGAATATAACTACTATAATACTGCTCCTATATACAAGAATATAACTACTATAATACTGCCCCTACATACAAGAATATAACTACTATAATACTGCTCCTATATACAAGAATATAACTATTATAATACTGCTCCTATATACAAGATATATAACTACTATAATTACTGCTCCTATATACAAGAATATACTACTATAATACTGCTCCTATGTACAAGAATATACACTACTATAATACTGCCCCTATATACAAGAATATAACTACTATAATACTGCTCCTATATACAAGAATATAACTACTATAATACTGCCCTATATACAAGAATATAACTACTATAATACTGCCCTATATACAAGAATATAACTACTATAATACTGCCCCTATGTACAAGAATATAACTACTATAATACTGCTCCTATATACAAAATATAACTACTATAATACTGCTCCTATATACAAGAATATAACTACTATAATACTGCTCCTATGTACAAGAATATAACTACTATAATACTGCCCCTATGTACAAGAATATAACTACTATAATACTGCTCCTATGTACAAGAATATAACTACTATAATACTGCCCCTATATACAAGAATATAACTACTATAATACTGCTCCTATATACAAGAATATAACTACTATAATACTGCCCTATGTACAAGAATATAACTACTATAATACTGCTCCTATTACAAGAATATAACCTACTATAATACTGCTCCTATGTACAAGAATATACCTACTATAATACTGCCCCTATATACAAGAATACAACTACTATAATACTGCCCCTATATACAAGAATATAACTACTATAATACTGCTCCTATATACAAGAATATAACACTATAATACTGCTCCTATATACAAGAATATAACTACTATAATACTGCTCCTATATACAAGAATATAACTACTATAATACTGTCCTATATACAAGAATATAACTGCTATAATACTGCTCCTATATACAAGAATATAACTACTATAATACTGCTCCTATATACAAGAATATAACTACTATAATACTGCTCCTATATACAAGAATATAACTACAATAATACTGCTCCTATATACAAGAAATATAACTACTATAATATACTGCCCTATATACAAGAATATACTACTATAATACTGCCCTATTACAAGAATATAACTACTATAATACTGCTCCTATATACAAGAATATAACTACTATAATACTGCTCCTATTATATACAAGAATATAACTACTATAATACTGCTCCCTATATACAAGAATATAACTACTATAATACTGCCCTATATACAAGAATATAACTACTATAATACTGCTCCTATATACAAGAATATAACTACTATAATACTGCTCCTATATACAAGAATATAACTACTATAATACTGCTCCTATATACAAGAATATAACTACTATAATACTGCTCCTATATACAAGAATATAACTACTATAATACTGCCCCTATAGTACAAGAATATAACTACTATAATACTGCTCCTATATACAAGAATATAACTACTATAATACTGCCCTATATACAAGAATATAACTACTATAATACTGCTCCTATAGTACAAGAATATAACTACTATAATACTGCTCCTATATACAAGAATATAACTACTATAATACTGCTCCTATATACAAGAATATAACTACTATAATACTGCTCCTATATACAAGAATATACCTACTATAATACTGCTCCTATATACAAGAATATAACTACTATAATACTGCTCCTATGTACAAGAATATAACTACTATAATACTGCTCCTATATACAAGAATATAACACTATAATACTGCTCCTATATACAAGAATATAACTACTATAATACTGCTCCTATATACAAGAATATAACTACTATAATACTGTCCCTATGTACAAGAATATAACTGCTATAATACTGCTCCTTATTACAAGAATATAATCTACTATAATACTGCTCCTATATACAAGAATATAACTACTATAACACTGCTCCTATATACAAGAATATAACTACAATAATACTGCTCCTATGTACAAGAATATACCTACTATAATACTGCCCTATATACAAGAATATCAACTACTATAATACTGCCCCTATATACAAGAATATAACTACTATAATACTGCTCCTATATACAAGAATATAACCACTATAATACTGCTCCTATATACAAGAATATAACTACTATAATACTGCTCCTATATACAAGAATATAACTACTATAATACTGTCCCCTATGTACAAGAATATAACTGCTATAATACTGCTCCTATATACAAGAATATATCTACTATAATACTGCTCCTATATACAAGAATATAACTACTATAACACTGCTCCTATATACAAGAATATAACTACAATAATACTGCTCCTATATACAAGAATATAACTACTATAATACTGCTCCTATGTACAAGAATATAACTACTATAATACTGCTCCTATATACAAGAATATATCTACTATAATACTGCTCCTATATACAAGAATATAACTGCTATAATACTGCTCCTATATACAAGAATATATCTACTATAATACTGCTCCTATATACAAGAATATAACTACTATAACACTGCTCCTATATACAAGAATATAACTACTATAATACTGCCCCTATATACAAGAATATAACTACTATAATACTGTCCCCTATGTACAAGAATGTAACTACTATAATACTGCTCCTATATACAAGAATATAACTACTATAATACTGCTCCTATATACAAGAATATAACTACAATAATACTGCTCCTATGTACAAGAATATAACTACTATAATACTGCTCCTATGTACAAGAATATAACTACTATAATACTGCCTCTATGTACAGAAGTATAATTACTGCTGCCCTGTACATATATCTTTTTTTCCCTTTTCTGGGTCTCGGTTGTCTTTTTCTTTGGCGGAGGACAGTAATATGAACATTGATTGACAGTCATTAAAGTGCTGCGGTATAATGGCCAATCTGGTAATGGACCCGGTGACCTTTTCACCTTTTAATGTCCGTAGAGCGTATTAAATAATGTATCGCCATAAATCCCTGCGGCAGGGAGCAGAGCCGCCATGTGACAGCACATTCCTGTTCTGCGATTAAGAAACCATAGAAAATCATGTCAAGTAAAATGCGGAAAAAAACAGTATATTTTTCTTTTATATTGTTTTTTGTACCGCTAAACATCAGCTGCCGTATTAAAGAGACACAACCCCAATTCTGCCTTCTATCTATTGGCTGTTGGAATGAAATCTACTGGTTGTGATTGACAGCTATGGCAATGTAGGACCAGCAGTAAATTAGCTTCTGTTCTCAGGCTGCAACTCTGCACAATGGTCATACCCTACGTTATCTGGAGTAGCACCTTTTAGTCTCCACCGGTCAGGGTCTGAACCCCAGGGTGGGCTTCCTGAGAACAAGCACAGGGTGCAAGCTTCTCACCTCTCATGGTCGTCAAAGGGGATCAACAAATGGTCGACCATAGCAGGGCCTTGCATTCCATATTGAAAGAAAATGTTAAGACAAAGAGCATTTAGAAAAATAATGCACTCTTTGCTAATGAAGCCATGGTCCATTCCCAAACTGGGAACTAAAATGTTGAGATGAAAGGCTGGTCTACAAATCTGACCTCAAGATTGAGGCTATATATTGAAGCTCCCCATGAAGAAAGCTTGTTCACAGATTTGGGGCAGGTGAAATACTGCTGTGATCCATATTTTCATTCCTCCTTCCCCATAAGAAACAGAAGAATATTAGACTGCAAAGTTAGGTATTTTATGTCATTTTCTCTTTATTTTATTTTAAAACTGTTTTGCGGGGATCTAGCCGCGGTCCTAAAATCTCTGCAGGGGACACCTCCAGGTGCTGAAGTTTAGCAGCGGTCACTGTGAAACTTCAGCAGCCAGCGTTCGGGAGCCGTATCCGGTTTTATGTCGGATCCGGTGCCATAGACTCTCATGTTAGGGGGCGCTGGATCACGCCGGATCCGGGAGGATCTGATTTGAGCAGATTTTTCTCCCGGACAGAAAATCGCAGCAAGCTGTCCGGGAGAAAAACCCACATTCTCCCGGATCCTGCCGGACAGATGGAAACTGGATGGCAAATGACTGCCATCCGGCTCCATCCGGCACCATAGGGATACTATGGGACCGAAATCGGATCAGGGCTGTCCGGTTCACACCAGACAGCCCTGGATCAGCAAAACCGTGATGTGAAGCCGGCCTAAGAGTATTTCCGTCTGAACCAAATCTAACGACTTTATATACAGTGTTGGCCAAAAGTATTGACACCCCTGCCATTCTGTCAGATAATACTCAGTTTCTTCCTGAAAATGATTGCAATCACAAATTCTTTGGTATTATTATCTTCATTTAATTTGTCTTCAATGAAAAAAACACAAAAAGAATTGTCCTAAAGCCAAATTGGATCTAATTCCACCAAACATAAAAAAGGGGGTGGACAAAAGTATTGGCACTGTTAGAAAAATCATGTGATGCTTCTCTAATTTGTGTAATTAACAGCACCTGTAACTTACCCGTGGCACCTAACAGGTGTTGGCAATAACTAAATCACACTTGCAGCCAGTTGACATGGATTAAAGTTGACTCAACCTCTGTCCTGTGTCCTTGTGTGTACCACATTGAACATGGAGAAAAGAAAAAAGACCAAAGAACTGTCTGAGGACTTGAGAAACCAAATTGTGAGGAAGCATGAGCAATCTCAAGGCTACAAGTCCATCTCCAAAGACCTGAATGTTCCTGTGTCTACCATGCGCAGTGTCATCAAGAAGTGTAAAGCCCATGGCACTGTGGCTAACCTCCCTAGATGTGGACGGAAAAGAAAAATTGACGAGAGATTTCAACGCAAGATTGTGCGGATGGTGGATAAAGAACCTCGACTAACATCCAAACAAGTTCAAGCTGCCCTGCAGTCCGAGGGTAAAACAGTGTCAGCCCGTACTATCTGTCGGTGTCTGAATGAAAAGGGACTGTATGGTAGGAGACCCAGGAAGACCCCACTTCTTACCCCGAGACATAAAAAAGCCAGGCTGGAGTTTGCCAAAACTTACCTGAGAAAGCCTAAAACGTTTTGGAAGAATGTTCTCTCTTTTTGGGCAAAGACATCAACATAGAGTTTACAGGAGAAAAAAGAGGCATTCAAAGAAAAGAACACGGTCCCTACAGTCAGACATGGCGGAGGCTCCCTGATGTTTTGGGGTTGCTTTGCTGCCTCTGGCACTGGACTGCTTGACCGTGTGCATGGCATTATGAAGTCTGAAGACTACCAACACATTGTGCAGCATAATGTAGGGCCCAGTGTGAGAAAGCTGGGTCTCCCTCAGAGGTCATGGGTCTTCCAGCAGGACAATGACCCAAAACACACTTCAAAAAGCTCTAGAAAATGGTTTGAGAGAAAGCACTGAAGACTTCTAAGGTGGCAGCAATGAGTCCAGACCTGAATCCCATAGATCACCTGTGGAGAGATCTAAAAATGGCAGTTTGGAGAAGGCACCCTCCACATATCAGGGACCTGGAGCAGTTTGCCAAAGAAGAATGGTGTAAAATTCCAGCAGAGCATTGTTAGAAACTCATTGATGGTTCCCGGAAGCGGTTGATCGCAGTTATTTTGGCTAAAGGTTGTGCAACCAAGTATTAGGCTGAGGGTGCCAATACTTTTGTCCGGCCCATTTTTGGAGTTTTGTGTGAAATGATCAATGTTTTGCTTTTTGCTTCATTCTCTTTTGTGTTTTTTTCATTGAAGACAAATTAAATGAAGATAATAATAGCAAAGAATTTGTGATTGCAATCATTTTCAGGAAGAAACTGAGGATTATCTGACAGAATTTCAGGGGTGTCAATACTTTTGGCCAGCACTGTATTTTATGTTTTTAATCTTTCTGCTGTTTTTTATTGACTTCCTAGAAAATGATCGTCCTCTCTCTAATCTTTCTCCTACATCTGTTCCTCGTAACCCCACCCTTCAAATACAGTTCAATACAACAAATCGCCGAGTCAATGAGAAGATAGAAATACCGATGGAAGCAACTGCTTCATTAGTCCTTCGGGAAACGACTTGTTTTCATTGAACAGGTTAATTTAATGAATAGTTAATAGTTAATGAGTGAAACGCGGCTTCCAGGAATGACGACCAAGAAAAAAGAAGAGATAGAAGAAGACAGAGGAGACGTTCCTCCGGATAACGAGCTCTTCCTCGAAAGACTCGTAAACCTCCTTCTTTGATACATGATGTTGGGAAAGGACTAATTAAAAATATTTACAAAACAACTGTAAAAAGGTGACTATTCACAAAAGTAATTGGACCGTTAGTATCTTGAACTGTAATATTGAGGAACTCCAGAAGAATGAGGGATTCCGTGGTCCCGGAGCACATTACATGGGGGTATATGGGAAAAACAAGGATCGTTTCCCAGATCCGGTTTTTGGTAGTGAGCATGCTCAGAACAAATGCACGGCTCGTCCCAGCCCAATGGTCCCTTATGGTGGGTTTACACGTCGCGATATCGGGCCGATATCGTAACCAACGACGCGGGAGCGCGCTTTTTGAGCGCGCTTTTTCCGCCATTGCATCGCTGGTTTATACGGCCCGATATCGGGATACAACGTCCCGACGATGTGTACGCCCCCCAACCCAGGAACGACCATTTAACATGGGAGTTAATGGGTGAGGTGCGAGTACACATCGTAGTTGGGCTGTTACACAGGACGATGCTGCTACAACGGCCATGCGATATCAGGCAGTTGAATAGCCCGCTTATTCAACCCCGATATCGTTTTGGCATCGTTCCAGCATCGCATTGTACGTTCAAACCGTACAACGCGCAAACGATATCGGGTCCAACTCCCGAACCACGTGACTTTGGGTCGGAGTTGGACGCCGATATCGCGACGTGTAAACCCGCCATTACAAGGATGACAAAGGGGCTACTCCGGACAGTTGATAAGGTAGCAGATAGGTTACTAAAACAGGGTTTTTTTTTTGGGGGGGAGAGTAATTTTCAAGCTTGAAGACCTCATCACAGCAGATACAGTTAGTGATCTCGGGAATGTTTTTGGACTCCCGCAGACACGGCCGGGCCTCGGGGACCTGCTCAGGTGTTCTCCTAGTTATTGTACTTTGTATACGGCTGGGTGAGTATTGGAGATGCTCCGGGGAGAACAGCTGAGCTCCGTCGTCTGACACCTGGGAAGCGCCTGAATAGGGGTAAAGGCTTTTACATTTACATTTCCTTAGTTGATCAGTTCAGACTTCAGCTTTGCACAATGTTTTTTAATAAAAATGTTTAAAATCCTCCTATAACTAAAGTGTTAAATGTTTCCAGCTCACCTGTCTGCAGCTTTAAAGTCTAAGACATTGATGACTTATCGATACCGATCAGCGAGCACTACCTGTCATCAGGAGACTTGTGACATCTCTCTGATCTGAGCGTCACATGAACTTGTGAGAATCTGGATTTTAAATGTGGTTACTTTTGTTTGATTCATTAAGGGTTAATGAGATTTTCTTCCTGGTAGCTCCTCTTCAGTTAATCTCAGCTGTAGCTGGTTTGTGATCACTCCCCTTCCCTTTAAATAGTCATACCTGATGCCGGTAATAGATTCATTCTGAACTGACCATCTTGGAGGGGGAAGAAGAGTTTCTAGTGGCCTCTGGAGTTCTGCAGTTGGAGCCGTGTTGCCTGTAATCCTGGTGTTTGGCTGCAGCATTGAAGTTTGTTGTGTATCATTTTGTCTTTCTCTCCTGTCTGTCTACCTTCCCCTGTCTGATAATACAGCAGCAGTGGCGTCTAGTGCATTCACTGGCCTTGGCGCTAGACAGGGTATTTGGAAGGATAGTTTGGGACTAGGCATGTGACTGCGGCGGGTGAGGGGGGAGGACCTGATTAGGGATGTTAGGGAACTCAGGGGCCAGATACAGATTAGTGTCTGGAGGTGTCCCATCCCCTACACTCTATTGTCAGGCTTTTCCTCTCCCTTTCCATCCCATTGGAACCTCAGTGTTGTGCCGTGACTTGAGAGACGTATTCTCTGGCGTGACACTACCATGCTCGGTACTTGAAACGAGCACTTGGACGCTTTTATAGGCTCGACTTGGGTTCAAGTATGATGGAAGTCAATGGGAATCTCTGAGCGTTTTTCAAAAAGATCTTCCCATTGACTTCCATTATACTCAGTAGTCAAGTCGAGCTCATCCAAGCATCCAACCTGCTCATTTCGAGTACGGCACACCCGAGCATGGTAGTCATCAATATTACATTTGCTGGGGGTCTGATGCCCAGCTCTTCTCCTAATGAGATGTTACTGGGTCCCACAGTTTCTGGAAGTACAGAGGGAGAGCTCCATACACTGCATAGTGGCCACTCTTGGAACTGCAGCTCAGTCCCATTGAAATGAGAGTGACTTGCAATACTACACCT
Source organism: Allobates femoralis (assembly GCA_033576535.1). NCBI lineage: Eukaryota > Metazoa > Chordata > Amphibia > Anura > Aromobatidae > Allobates > Allobates femoralis. The sequence goes on from JARQOC010000009.1 coordinate 57,598,976, forward strand.
AACCTCTGGACAGATGTGGCGCTATTTCTGGAAGGAAGTCGACTTTTTTCTTTTAATAAACCTTAGACTTCTTTACTAAAATGGAAATCCAATCTCCATGTGTTGACTACTTTAAGAGCTTCTATGTCCCATAACCTTGGGCTTGTGATAATTCAAGAGAAGCAAAACTGCAGTGTAAAGCATGGGGGAAAATAAAACATTCTAGGCCTATGATATCATCATTAGTGAGACAATAGGCCCATGAACAGGGAAGAACTGGCCCATAGTAATGGGCCATAGTAGACGACCCTCTAGATACAGCAGGTCTAATTAAAGGGGACACGTGTAGGTTAACAGTGCCGCTTATCAGTTGGGTTCCCAAATTCAATCCCTTCCTATTGAGGCTGTGAAATGCATAATGGATTATGAGGATGGCGGTTATATAATGTGCGCTGAATTGCGGGTTTAGCACCTTTGTAACGTCTCCTGACTATGAAGCTTTCTTGCAGCGAGCGCCAGCTCAGCAGTCAAGTGATTAGTGCATGTAATCGTGGAGGAATTCGCACTTATCGCTCCTTTCAGGCCGGGTATTATGCTTCCAGAGGCTCCGTAAACGGGTGACGCCGGCACTTTAGGCGCGTTCGAGAAAAAGTTGAGTTTCTAATTCTTGTCCCTGAGTTCACAAATGAAGCAAGAACAGAGGATGAAAAACCTTACAATGAGCAGAGGCGAAGGGCCGGCAACAATGAGAGTATATAGGAGATCATACTCGGAACTTTGCCGATTCTATGTAGCAATTTCTGGTTATACCGGATGACGATGGGACAAGGACCATGTCTAGTATAATGGTCATGTGTGATCTTGTCTCAGTGCATTTTCTGGGGTTCATTTTCTTAATTGGCCAGACGTATTGTCCTTTTGCTCGTTATCTCATGTTTAGTAAGTGTATTTTCTGGGGTTAATTTTCTTAATTGGCCAGACGTATTGACCTTTTGTTTGTTATCTCATGTTGGGTAAGTCATTGTTACTGCCAGATGCTTCAGGGTCTCCCATTGTCCAAAGTTTGTGTATTGCTAATTCAATGTAAATTACCTGACCCCCTCTCCACATTAACTCCTCTCTTGAATGCATACACTTAAAGGAGAATTAAGTATGAGGCTTGAAATCCAACCAATAAGAAAACAGCCTTAGCCCACCACTTCTGGACTAACACAATATACCTGGAGATGTAGACAAAAAGAGACATTTATTCAGTGACCAGGGAAAGTTGAGCATGACCCGGCCTAGGCACTCCGACGCCGGCTAGGGGATCAGAACCTGGGTAATATTATAATATGGACTTCAGCCCAGGAATTTCGATTCCAGCTGCCAGGACAACATCGCGTCATCATACCAGAGACTAAGGATAATACCCAGGTTGGGACAATTCGGTCACCTGGCTACAGACATTGCTGTGCTTGGTTAGCTTCTTAAGCTTGTCACCAGTCCTCTCTTGGTGGGTGGCTGCCAAAAATGGGGTGCTGCTGGATTGGAGTAAATGGCCCTGGAAGCCCCGAACATTCTCATCCCTGGTGAGCCAGCGGAAGGGTGAGACTCTGTGGCCTGTTACATTGTGTGTTTTGCTTGGTTATGTGTTATATGCCTTTGACTGTTTGGGATCCAATAAAGTCTGACCATTGTGTGGTTCCCTCACCCTGTGTTGTCTGAATAGTGTTCTGCCCACAGGTAAGATGTTTGGGCATTCAGTGGGATGAGCCCTGGTCCATGCAGTCTTACTAAAAGCTGCAGGCCAGCAGAAGGGAGCACCCACTGACCCCCGTGTCTCCACAGAGAGCACCCACTGACCCCCGTGTCTCCACAGAGAGCACCCACTGACCCCCGTGTCTCCACAGAGAGCACCCACTGACCCCCGTGTCTCCACAGAGAGCACCCACTGACCCCCGTGTCTCCACAGAGGAGAGCACCCACTGACCCCCGTGTCTCCACAGAGAGCACCCACTGACCCCCGTGTCTCCACAGAGAGCACCCACTGACCCCCGTGTCTCCACAGAGAGCACCCACTGACCCTCGTGTCTCCACAGAGAGCACCCACTGACCCCCGTGTCTCCACAGAGAGCACCCACTGACCCCTGTGTCTCCACAGAAAGCACCCACTGACCCCTGTGTCTCCACAGAGAGCACCCACTAACCCCCATGTCTCCACAGAGAGCACCCACTGACCCCCATGCTCCACAGAGAGCACCCACTGACCCATGTGTCTCCACAGAGAGCACCCACTGACCCCATGCTCCACAGAGAGCACCCACTGACCCCCATGTCTCCACAGAGAGCACCTACCGACCCCCATGTCTCCACAGAGAGCACCCACTGACCTCCGTGTCTCCACAGAGAGCACCCACTAACCCCCGTGTCTCCACAATCATCTCTGCTGATTGTCCTCCTATAAAGAGGTGTTCCTGTCTACTGATTGCATATTACCACTATCGTATGACGGGGGTTCAGTCTTGGGGAACCCTATCAATACTGAAAATAAAGGGGCTCCGGAAAAGGTTTAGTTCAGCATCTACTTCACCTGCTCTATAGCCACAGTCCTTTTCAGTGAATGGTGTGGAGCTGCAGTTCCCAGGCTACATGCCTGGGGTGGCACAGTACAAGGAAAATGAGTATAGGATATTACTGAATATTTGACCATTATAACCCCCAGAACTGTCTTGGATCCGGACTCTGCAGAGTCCCTTCTTAAAGTGCACCTGTCATCAGTTTTGGGGGTTCTGAACCCTGCCCCCCACCTTTAACATGATGTAATTGGGGTCCTGTAACCCCTTTATATCCTGACGTCCCCCTGCATACCTCAGAAATTGAGTTGTATTCTGTCTGTATGTGAATTTCATGGTTTGGTCAGATGGGTGTCTGCAGATTTCGGTCAGCACCTCCATGCAAACCCCGCCCCCTCCTGACTGACTGTATGTAAGTGGATGACTTTGTTACAATTCCCAAGTCTCGCGCTTGCGCAGCGGCGCCTCACTGTGCCCTATTGAACAAACAGTGACTCTACTGTGCAAGCGGAAGACTTTGGGCACTGTGCGGCTGATGCGAGACCAATGTCTCACGGCTGCGCAGTGGAATCACTGGCTGTTCAATAGAGCACAGTGAGGCACCACTGCGCAGGCGCGAGTCTTGGGATTGTAGCAATGTCAACCACTTACATACAGTCAGGAGGGGCGGTTGTTTCTATGAAGCTGGGCGGTGCTGACCGCAATCTGCAGACCCCTATATCACCAAACCACGAAATTAGCATATGGCGCTGGACAGAATAAAACTCCTTTTCTGAGGTGCAGGGGGACGTCTAGGGAAATAAAGGGGTTACAGTAACCCCAATTACATCATGTTAAAGGTGGTGGGCAGTGTTTCTAACCTAAAAACAGGTGCACTTTAAATGAAGCGGAGGTGGGAATGTTCGACTCCCGCTCCAGTCATCGTCTATTGAACTGATGGAGAAAGACAAGTATGACATTCCCAGAGAAAATGAATGGAGCAGAGGCCGAGTATGTACACCCCCGCCTCAGAATCCTGGTGATCTAAGGTTCCAGAGCCCTGTTCTAAGGAATATTAGAGGTCCTAGCAGTCGATTCTCGGTTACATGTAATGATGCTTCCTTTTCATGGCATGTATCTCATGGAAATCCAACCAACAATCCTGGATAACCTCGTCTTCCCCTTTGAGACCGGGTCAAGATGTAACGCTATGGCCACTTCTCTTCTCTTGAGTTCCCAACTGACTAATGAGGATCCTGCCCTTTGATTTACTATGATATGACTCTAGCTAGAACCTTGAAAGTCCTCTGCTCTCTGTAGATATGGCGACCGTGACTTCATTTCCATAAGCACAATTGAACTTCCTTTCACCGTAGACAAGTGTTACTAGCGTCCTGGCGATACAATGTCTTCTCATACAATCCCCCTTTACATGAGCCTTCTACATCCCCAGGGTTTAGTCCTGTACCAATTAATCTGCCTCATTGGCCTGAGTTCCTGTCTAGCGAATGTTCCGGTCTATCAAATATCTTGTTATGTTTCTGTAGCCCTTCAGATGTATTATTTGATGTGTGGCTCATCCGCCCTTTGGAGAATACACTTTAAATGCAGATCTGCAAATCAGTAGACCTTAGGTTTGTCTTCTCTGAATACTCAGCCCTATCTGTCTCCTTACCAGGAAGTTGCTCCCTGTATGTCCCATGTAGCTCCTGAGCTAATCTCAACTATGAACCCTGTATGTGCCTGACTATAAATCCAACAGTGCATTGCATTACACAAGATCACCGTTTCTTCAAGGGGCTGTGGGCAGCACTTCTACTTTGGTACATATCCCCTCCTTTAACAATGGTCGTCCGCGGACATTCAAAACTTGTAATGTACCAAAGACAACCACACCACCGCTACACAATACATATAAATAACAACTCATTATTGTCTAGTTACATCCAGGCAAACCAGGCTTCGGCAAAGGGTTCTGGTTCTGTCACGATGGTCTCTCTTAACTGGGAGACTTTTTGACTAGTTTTGGACTCCTGTCTCATGTTTGTATTGAGATTTCATATTAAACGTGTTTCTTTCCTTTGCAAGTTGAGGAGTTAATGTCAGTCTCTGCTGCTAGCAAGCTAGCTAATTCTTGTCCAGGTGTGGCCACTCTGTGATTAGTCCCATCACCTTTATATGATCACATGGTTCCAGCATGCTTTGCTGTTGATTGGGTGGTTGAACATTCGTAGCCAAACTTCCTGAGGAGAAGGAGGTTTTCTGGAGAGCTGACTACTGCTAGCCCCTCTGCTGCCAAGGATCGAGGCAGCAGGTGTGAAGCTGCCTTGTTGTTCCCCTGTCTGTCTTCCCTTCTCTCTTGATGTATTAGTGCAGCAATTGGGACTAGTGCCCCTGCCGGCCATCCCCTATTGAGGGTTAACATCAGGGCCAGCGAGGGACTAGGTATTCTGTTTGGCGACGAGTTGAAAAAACCCCATATAGGGATTGTAGGGAGATCAGGGCACAGACATAGGAGAGTGCAGGAGGTCACCTCTTCCCCATTCCCTATCAGCTAGGCCCTCCGCTGTATTTTATCCCCCCGGTTTCTCCTCATCCATTGCTTTGTGTTGTGTGCCGGACATCGTTGGTCTGTACGTCACTGTCACACATGGTAGCCAAACACCTCCTGATTCAGGACCTTCATCTTGCCATTGGCTCGGAGACTAGTTGACCACCTCTGCCAGATCACCCGGCTGGACCTCACTGCCAGGCAGTAGACTTTGGGCTCTTCTGGCCCTAAGACACTCCAGGCTGGGGAAAGGAACATGGATTACACAACATCACTTTTCTTCTAGGGGGTGTGGGCACCACTTCCACTTTCCTACAATTTTCAATCCTATCGATTGGGCATAATTTATTTTATTCAAAGCCTCAATTTTATTCCAAAGGTTGGACCTTATGATACTACCTAGTATGACCTACGCTGCTATGAAGCTGTTCATTAAGAAGCAGCTGTTCCGTGACGGCAGCTCCTTCTCTATCACGAACAAGAACAGCTGTCCAATGTCACCCGCACCAATACACACTTATTCCCCAGGTCCCTGTAGTTGTTAACTCTAAAGTACCAATCTTGCCCATGGGCTTGGTCAGGTATTGAAGCTCCTTCCCAGTCAAGAATATACCAGAAATGACCCATCGACAAGAGTCTGGTGACCATGTGTTTATGTCAGTGTATTGCTAATATAAATATGGATATCTTGTAGCCTACATATTGTAACATATTGATCATGGGCTTTGATATAGTGTGTTCATTAGGCCAAGGGTGGATAGTATTGATCATTAATTCACTTTAACACTAAAGCCCCCGTCACACTAAGCGAGATCGCTGCTAAGTCACAAATTTGGTGACGCAACAGCGACCTCGCCAGTGATATCGCTATGTTTGACACTTAGCAGCGACCAGGCCCCCGCTGTGAGATCGCTGGTCATGTCCGAGTCACCTGGACCATTTTTTGATCGCTGGGGTCCCGTGGGCAGCATGCATCGGTGTGTTTGACAGGGACACTGACCAACGACCTCAACACTACAGGTCTGAGAATCAGGGTCCCAACGACCTCTATCATTCCGGATCGTTGTTGTGTCAGTGGTGAGATCTGACTGTTTGACATCTCACCAGCAATCCCGACAGCGACGCACCAGTGATCCCTATAGGTCATATCGCTGTCGGGATCGCTGGTGTGTCTCCAAGTGTGACGTTACCCATAGACTTGTGTGTCCGTGATGTCTGCTATCTACAAGTGAGTGTTTGCTCTTGGCATACAGATAAAGACAATGTTCATTGTGGTATGTTCTCTGATGTTGTAACTTTCAGAGATATATGATTTGTACCTAAGGGTAGGTTTACACATAACAATGTCCCAGCGACCCCACCAATGATGGTGGTCACTGGGATATCGTTATCTGATCGTTGTTGAGCTGTCACACAGACAGTCTCACCAGCGATCAGCGACCCATACAACGACCTTGACATCGTGGAAAAGAATATAGAATATTCTTTTCCACGATGTGGAGGTCCCGCTACACTGGGGTAAGCGGGAGAATGCTGGTAACCACGGTAAACACCAGGTTACTAAGTGCAGTGCTCTGCTTAGCTGTGCTTGGTAACCAGGGTAAACAGCGGGTAACTAAGCAGATCGCTGCGCTTAGTAACCCGGTGTTTACCATGGTTACCACATTCATTGTTGGTCTCCCGCTGTCACACACGGCGATGCTGGCCGCCCAGCGGGAGACCAACAATCGAATACTGGCCCTGGCCATTATACCAACAATCAGCGAGCTGATCGCTGATTGTTACAATATGTCACACGTAGCGACATCGCTACGAGGTCACTGCAACGTCACAAATTGCAGCGACATTGTTAGCGATGTCGCTACATATAAACCGGCCTTAAGTGATCAATGTGATATTTGCTTGGAAAATACAAACTGACAATTTGATAATGCAGTCATTGGAACAAAATCTGTTTCTATCCAAATAACTGGTGTTGACGTACAAGTATTATCCATGAGAAATACGCAGATTTATTGCCTGAATATATTTGTTTATAACTAATTTCTTGAGATTGCAGAATCTGGCCAATTCTGGATTATCGATGAATCACAGTTATAATCATTAACCAGCCTCATGCTTCCATTGTCTAAGAATCATAACAGTTGGTAGAATCATGATACAGACAGAAGCGATCCAGTGCTGATACTTAGGGTACCGTTACACGTCGCAACATTGCATGCAATTTCACTTGCAATTTGCTGGTTGCAGTGAAATCATGGACACATTGTTCTATCTTGTTGCTGTGTACAAATGTAACAATGTGTCCATGATTTCACTGCAACCAGCAAATTGCCAGTGAAATTGCAAGCAATGTTGCGACGTGTAACGGTACCCTTAGGTGATGTTTGGGTCTCCTCGGTCAACCTGTATCCGAATACAGTGTTGAGATTTCCCACTGAGCTCTGTCTTCATCATGGCTTCTCCAATATTCCAGACAGATGATGCATTCATACCTCCATGGTGATGTGATGTAAGTAAATGAAGTAGTGAAGTAGGACGAACATAATCAGAACAAGAAGAGGTGAGGAATGGAAACAAAGTCTATAGAAAGTTGAAAAAAGTCTTCATTATGCCGTGATGACGTTCTACAAGCACAAGGAGCCCCTATAAAGCTCATTGTTCCTTGTGCACCATTTTCCCAAATACATCCTTGCACCGGAGCCATCACCGGACTAATTCCCCGGCGGCTTCACGATGGACTTCTATCAATTACTAAATTGCCTTCTCTTGGACGTCTTCTCAGAAGTGTTTCATCTCCTCGCGAGCTTCATTGTCGATCTGCGCTAACATCACACGGCCGCTTTCTTCTGATCTGATGCTTTACGTGTATTGATCTGTACGCTGTGTCTCCACTGGCAACGGAAATATAATGGAGGATTCCCGAAGGAGCGCGAGAATGAATGGTCTCTTGATCTGTCGCTTTCTGCCTCTCATGTTTGCAGTGTTGAGGATTTGCTTTCACCACATAATTATAGAGGAGGACTCGGGAGACATGAAGGGCCGTGCTCACAACTTATTCCCAGAAGCAAAAACCCACGACGGTAAAAGTCTTTTTTTTTTGCATGGAGATACCACTGGTGTCAGTAAGGGATATGAATACCAAACAGTGGCCATCACATCCCACCAGGTAGAGTCAGGGTTTCCTTCACTTAAGATTTAGCTTACTACTTTAGTCTTCATTGGCACTGCCCTCTTGTCACCCCTTACCCCTCCATATCTGCACCGCACCAAACCAGAGACTGTATCGCCGGCATCTCTGTCCTGTCCTGCAGCCTCCACCCAAGAGAAGTACCGACGCACTTGCCATTGCAGCCGCCAACATGGCCACCAACATGTTCCTGACTCCTGCTCCAGTCTCTGCCTCGGCACCCTGATGATAGGACCTGCAAACTCTGCGCAGGTCTCCTGGCAACACACCTAGGGCGCGCACATGCGTGTGCTCCCTGCTTCTTTTAGGGACAGTGAGCGCAATCCTAAAGTATCCCCAGTCTATCGCTGGGAGGCACTAGGTATTTAAGACACCTTCCCCCTTAGGGATGTGCCTGAGCAACATTGTTCCCAGTGTACCAACAATTATGAGTTGTGCACACTGATGAATGCGATTAATAACCGCATTCATTCACCACCAAACAAAATGCAAAAATCTGCACAAGAGTCACACACATTGTTCCTAGTGTATCCAATTTATGATAGTCACATTGTAAGACACCAGTACCTGAACCCACCTGTGCCAGTACCAGTACCCGAACCCATCTGTACCACTAACTTAGTCTGTGCCAGTATAAGTAACTGAACCTGTCTAAGCGAGTACCAGTACCTGAACCAGTCTGTGCCTGTACCAGTACCTGAACCTATCTAAGCCAGTACCAGTACCTGAACCAGTCTGTGCCTGTACCAGTACCTGAACCTATCTAAGCCAGTACCAGTACCTGAACCAGTCTGTACCAGTACCTGAACCTGTCTAAGCCAGTACCAGTACCTGAACCAGTCTGTGCCTGTACCAGTACCTGAACCTGTCTAAGCCAGTACCTGAACCAGTCTGTACCAGTACCTGAACCTGTCTAAGCCAGTACCAGTACCTGAACCAGTCTGTGCCTGTACCAGTACCTGAACCTATCTGTACCAGTACCTGAACCAGTCTGTGCCTGTACCAGTACCTGAACCTATCTAAGCCAGTACCAGTACCTGAACCAGTCTGTACCAGTACCTGAACCTGTCTAAGCCAGTACCAGTACCTGAACCAGTCTGTGCCTGTACCAGTACCTGAACCTATCTAAGCCAGTACCAGTACCTGAACCAGTCTGTACCAGTACCTGAACCTGTCTAAGCCAGTACCAGTACCTGAACCAGTCTGTACCAGTATCTGAACCTGTCTAAGCCCGTACCAGTACCTGAACCAGTCTGTACCAGTATCTGAACCTGTCTAAGCGAGTACCAGTACCTGAACCAGTCTGTGCCTGTACCAGTATCTGAACCTATCTAAGCCAGTACCAGTACCTGAACCAGTCTGTACCAGTACCTGAACCTGTCTAAGCCAGTACCAGTACCTGAACCAGTCTGTACCAGTATCTGAACCTGTCTAAGCCAGTACCAGTACCTGAACCAGTCTGTACCAGTATCTGAACCTGTCTAAGCGAGTACCAGTACCTGAACCAGTCTGTGCCTGTACCAGTATCTGATGAATTTGCTAGAAAGGAAAGAAGCGCAAATATGGTATTATCTTTTTTATGCGATGAAGCTAACCAAAAATTATACGCTCACCTGGGAAGGTTGTGTAGCACACAACCAGCTTGAAGGCAGGTAACAATAGCTGCTGCAGGGTCCATACTCATACGATCAACGTGGCTTCCACATGTCAGATCATTCAGTTCTCCCTCCTTCAGCCTTTATGTAGTTCCATTTCCTTCCACTAGGTGTCACTGATAGGGTTTCACTCTGCTTTGACCGTGTGTCACGCTTGGGAGGTGAGGGAATCAGGTAACTTGATGGTGTGATGAGCAAAGGGGGTTAGGAGAGCCTAATCTGACCCTGATGCTGGGGTCCCTGACTCTCCCTGATCTCGGAGGTACCTCTTATGGTGAGGAGTTCCAAGCCGCCACCCTGTACCCTAAACTCCTGATTAGCCCTAGGCTGAGGGCCCCTAACTGCTCCCACAGGTCAGGGATCACAGCTTCTCCCACGGCAATAGAATCTCAGGAGAGGCTTCAGCAGAGCAGCAAAACGTCTTTTCAGCTCAATGACCAAGAGCCAACTAACTAACCCTATAAACGGTGTCTGACAGAGGAGAGGGAAAGCTATTTAAAGCCAGGGGGAGGAGATTCCAGGTGAGTCACACTTCAACCACTTGACCAGCAGCTGAACATAATAGTGAATGCAGCTCTGGAGCACAACACAGGAGTCAGGACCTTCACACCAATCCCTCATGCAGCCCTTAAAGGAAAACAACACATACAGCAGCATCCAGCAATGTCAGCGCAAACTAAGCGCGTGACACCATGTGAGCTGTTTGGACGTCTGAGTTTGTTGCTGAAGCCCTCCTGCAGTGTGTGCACTTGAAGATAGCAGCAGCAAGTAACCCCAGAAATGGCTATCCTGGTCCGTGGGATAGGTGAGAGGACATTAGCACAGGGCTGGTTGAGGAGTAGAGGTCAAGGGTGGTGGCTCAGACCTCCTCACCATCAGAGGAACTTCTGGGTTCAGGGTCAGAGTAGGGACCCCAGTCCAGCGCCAAACTAGCTACCTAGTTACCTTAACCATTATTTACATCCTGCTTCCATCCCCTCATCCGCAATACCACACTTGTGACAAATGCAGCCTAGCCATACCTCTGCAACTGACCCCTGCAGGGCAGGAGACCACCACAACTTTTTATCCCTAACAAAGTTTTTTTCAGCTTCCAATTTTGGACAAAGAGGGTCCTATGAAACGTCACCCATTCCCAGCAACTATACATTTGCCGTCTTTCCTACTGTGTAGGTGTCGGTCTTCACTAATGAACCTTGCAATACAGGATGACAAATTACCGTATACAGTCCTGTCCGTTTCGAACAGGTAGTAAAGAATTTTTGAAAACTGCATAAGTTAAGTAAAATTGTCAGTAAACCAAGATGCACCCCACAGTGCAAAGTGTTTGGGGGGAAGAAGGGTCTACAGTTATAGCTCAGATATATAGGAAAATATTAATTTGCTTGAATTTGGAAACGGATTATTTTGAATTACGCCAATAATTCTTTTGTCTAAAATATTTTTGCCCTTTAGCTACTCCCAACAATTTTTGACAGTTTCCCTCCATGCAGAGCTGGAACAATGACTTTATTCTCCGATACTTTGTTCCTTTCTTGTACGCGCTGCACATGGCAGCCTGGCGAGCAGCGGGCATCGGTTTTGTACCTTTTTTTTTATACAAATCCGTCTAATTGTTTCCTATCTACAGCAGTAAATGCACATAAAACCTGAGCTCCTGAATCACAATCCGTGAACCTGCTCTATTCTTGCTTTTCTCTGATAACACCTCGCGGGCAGAGACGTGAATGCGGGATAAAGCCGTAGCTCGCTTCTGTGCGGAATCGTAAAATAGACTCATGGTGCCACTGAACGGCTTCATTTAAAAATGAATGTCTGACTTTACATAATGCTGGCGTTTTCATTCCTGGCCGAGGAAAGAGAGACGCTAAAGATCCGTAAGAACTGGAGGCATTTTATGTACACCATCAATGGAAGACTTAAGTCTGAACTATGGATATACTGTACTGTGCTCTGCACTATACCAAGCCTATAGACTTTATATGCAGCATACAGTATATCCTACCATGTATCTCATGCGCCAACCTCCCTAGAATTATGCCCTCTATACACAATGGTGCCCACTGTCACGATCCCTCTGCGCAGCACTTCTAGGACGCTATTGTATATTGCTGTTTCTGATACTTGAGTGTGGCTGATTTGTCCGTATGTTGATGCTCCGAGTTATTCTCCATGCTGGTTCTGGGAAGAGTTTGGTTACTCATGTGTTTCTACTTCCTAGTGATTGTTCTGTTACTGAATTAAGCAGCTTTCCTCATATTGCTGCCAATCATACATTTTGCCTGAAATGCTGTGTGGCCTGCTCTTCTTTGTGTACTCCGATCTTTGTTATTGGCCCATACTGTTGCTTGATTACTCTTTTACCTGTTTCTTGTACCTTTTACCTTTCTCTGTATTTTGACCCTGTAGCTCTGTTTAATCCTGTATCCTCTAAATGATATCCTAAAAAACCTCAGGTATTTTGACGAGTACCTTAATGTCCGCGCTGCTGCAGAGAGGAAAATACACCAGACACCGGACGTCTGAGTACTGGTAGTAGAGTTATTTCAACGCGTTTCAAGCCACGTACCGAGCTCCTTCCTCAGGAACATTGAAGGAGCTCGGTACGTGCTCCGAACGCGTTGGAAATAAACTCTACTACAGTACTCAGACGTCCCGGTGTCGTTGGTGTATTTCCTCTCTGCAGCAGCGCGACATTAGGTACTTCGTCCAAATACTGATCACAGCACGCACCTTGTGGAAGTACAGTCCTGCAGCAGCTGCATTGTCGGCGATTACGCTGGTTTGTGCTACCAACCGAACCAGTGAGCAAATCTGATTTTCTTACATTTACCTGCTATAAAGGATAAGACCCTTGTGCGCATTCTCAACCTCTAGATATCTAAAAACCTGACCTGGAAATGTATGCTCTCTGTCTACTCCAATATACTGTGAACTCTCCTGGAACTGACCTGATTACCTGCACCCGTTGCCTCTATTCTTGTAAGTAGTGACTGTGTCACAACCTAGTTACACATTCTGTGTCACATCCTTGCTGTTGTAGTAATTAGAGTCGCACACTAGAGTCACAATGATGCCCTCTACACAGTGATTCTCCTAAATTACCCGCACAGTGCCCCGACACACCCCATCGTACCCCCACACATGATGCCCTCACATTTTGAAGCCCTACAGTGACGTGCCCCACAAGTGCCCCCAAAGTCTTTTCCTTCAGACATTATGATGTCTCACGATGCCTTTCCTTCCCCCCAATATGACTACCCTCCACTCTACCCCAAAGACAAAAAAGGAAAACATTTAGTCTGTTATCAAGACAAGAGGACCCTACATTTGTTTTCAGCTGAGTGATGTAGTGTCATCAATGCATCTGCTGCACCAAGCCTCAGAAGGAACAAGTAAATGGTGGAGCAGGGAGCTGACACTCATAGTTCCACCATCATATTTATCTGCATTTGCATTCTAGAGATGCTGATACAGTTAAAAGTGGGACATGCTCCTGAAACTGCCCTACAAAACCGGGAATGTTCAACTGCATCGGGACTGTCAGGAGGCGTAAAAGCCCATTTAGACCAATGTATAATCATTTTACGAGCATCAATATGTAGGATCACACCTCCAACCAGCCAATGAAGGTAAGAAACGCCCTTTTATCGGCTGTTATGTAGGCAAAATGAAAACCTTTATTGTCGGCAGTACCAGTGGCAAAAAACTTGAATCTCATGGGCCCCACTGGAATAAAAGGGTAAAAGGGCCCCAGTCTTTAAAAGCATTAGTCTTTTTCCATAGGCCACAAGGACTTTTAGGGCCCCCTAGGCTCCAGGGCCCGGGTGAGATTGCAACCCCTGCGCCTATTATTGTTACGCCCCTGGGCAGCACCTTGCCCAGTGTAAATTACATTTGGTGCTCGATAGCAAACTGAAACTGTCCAGTCTAAAGAAACCCTTACATTTTGGAGGTTCCTATGAAAATTGGAAGGCACGTGATTAAAAAAAAAAAAGTGCTCTTGGAACAGGGGTCTCAAACACGCGGCCCACGGGCCAACTGCGGCCCCCAAGACAATACTTTGCGGCCCCCACCTCAATATCAAGCTTTGCATTCAGCGCGGCCCCCACCCCAATGTCAAAGTTTGTATTCCGTGCAGTCCTACTCACTATTAGTAAGGGACTCGCAGGACTTGGTACTCGGCGAGTTTCCCTCGCACAGTAACGAGTCCAATGCAAGTCAATGGCAATCCTAGTTTTGTCAGAGTTTACTTTTTCTCACTCGCTAGACTCGCTATATCACATCGCTATGTAGCTTGAATCTCTCCAAATCGTTAAACAATCGCACCGCTTCACGGATACCCGCTGTCAGCAGCGAGTCTGAGCGAGTCTACGAATCAGAGTCCTGTACTGTATTCGGGACTCACGAATACAGAATCTGTTATGTTCCGACAAAGCTTCCGAGACAGCCTAGCTAGCGTTTTAGGTCAGAAAACTTGTGAAGATCTACAATGCTAGGATCTGACACATGCCATGCGCACCGCAGTGGATGCCGGGAGGAATCAGTGGATGGGCTGATGATCACATGCCCCTCCATTGCTGCACCACCACCTTGCACCTTGCCCTGAGTTGGAGAAACAGAGGTATACCTCAAGGCACTATAGGCCTAAGTATTGACCCTGTGTATAAGGCAGAAAGGATAATATTACCAAAATATGTCTTTATCAAAGCCTGCAGTGAAGAGAAAGGTTGGTGATGAGCACAGACAATTTCAGGAAAAGTGGGAAGTTCAATATTTCTTTGTTCAGCACAGGGGCATCCCGACATGTCTTATTTGCACAGAGAAAGTTGCAGTACACAAAGAATACAATTTGAAACGTCATTACACAACTCGACATGAGGAGTATGCAATATATGAGGGAGATGAGAGAGCCAACCAGGTTGCTAAACTTAAAACATGTCTACTGAGGCAACAACAGATCTTTAAGAAAGCAACCAAAGAGTGTGATGCAGCAGTGGAAGCCAGCTACGTGGTTAGTGAGATGATTGCTAAAGCAGGAAAGCCATTCAAAGAAGGTGAATTTGTAAAAAAGTGCATGTTACAGGCTGCAAGTATTATCTGTCCAGAGAAGAAAGGTCAGTTTAGCAACATCAGCCTTTCTGCCAACACCATAGCAGAGCGCATTTCTGACCTGTCAAGTGACATTTATGATCAACTATGCGAGAAAGCAAAATGTTTCAATGTATGATGAGACCACAGACATCACTGACACTGCCCAGCTTGCAATCTATATCCGAGGTGTTGATGACAATTTTGAAGTCATAGAGGAGTTGCTCAGAGTGATTCCAATGCATGGCCAGACCACCGCTCAGGAGATATTTCACCAGCTGTGTGATGCTATTGAGAATGCCGGTTTGCCTTGGAGGAAGTTAGCTGGAATAACAACTGATGGAGCGCCATCAATGATAGGGAGGAAAAATGGACTTGTGGCACTTGTTCAAAAAAAGATGGAAGACGAAGGTTTGGAGGAGGTCATTGCTCTGCACTGCATAATCCATCAGCAGGCCCTTTGCAGCAAATGCCTGAAGTTTGACAATGTGATGTCTTTTGTTGTGAAATGCATCAACCAGATCAGATCGAGGGGCTTAAAACACAGAATGTTTCGTGCTTTTTTAGAGGAAATGGAGTCAGAATATGGGGATGTTCTACTTCACCGAGGTACGTTGGCTCAGCAGGGGAAACACATTGAAGAGATTTTTTGAGTTAAGAGTGGAAGTAAAAGCTTTCATGGAGAAAGATGGGGCTGCTGTTCCTGTGCTAAGTGATCCGAAATGGCTCATGGACTTGGCTTTTTTAGTTGATATCACACATGAGCTTAATGTACTGAACAAGAAGTTACAAGGCCAGGGGCAACTTGTCAGTGCTGCCTATGACAACGTGAGAGCATTCTCTACAAAACTTATGTTATGGAAAGCCCAGCTTTCTCAGACAAACCTGTGCCATTTCCCAGCATGCAAGACACTCATGGATGCAGGCACACCATTCAGTGGTGAGGAGTATGTGGATGTCATTGTGAAGCTACAGGAGGAATTTGATCACAGATTTGCAGACTTCAAGACGCACAGAGCCACATTTCAAATTTTTGGACCCCTTTTCCTTTGATGTGCAAGATGCCCCTCCTGTGCTTCAAATGGAGCTCATTGACCTGCAGTGCAACTCTGAACTCAAAGCCAAGTTCAGGGAGGTGAATGGAAAAGCAGATAAGCTCGGGCAATTTTTGAGAGAATTGCCTCCCAGCTTCCCTGAGCTTTCCCGAATGTTCAGGCGGACCATGTGTCTTTTTGGGAGCACATACTTGTGCGAAAAGCTCTTCTCTACCTTGTTCTTCAATAAGTCAAAATACAGGTCCAGACTTACTGATGAGCATCTATCTTCAAGCCCTACTGAGGGTCTCAACTGCTGCCTCCCTTAAGCCAAATGTGGCTCGGCTATGCGAGAGTAAGCGCTGCCAGATCTCTAGCAGCAAGAAGTAGGCAGATAAAGCCATGTTCAAAACAGTTTATGTTCAATGTTCCATTCATGTTGTTCAGAAAGTTGAATGTTAAAGAACTGTTGAATCTGAATAATAATAATTATAATATTTTGTACGAGCTTTTCTTGTGGAAAACTTGATGCGGCCCTCCCTCACCCAGACTCTCCCTCGAGTGGCCCCCGGGTAAATTGAGTTTGAGACCCCTGTCTTAGAAAAACTCCAAAAATCATTTCTTTAACCTTGTTTTCCCCATAACTCACCCAGGAACCCCACCAAAATGTATAGAAAATATGATAAAGCACCGCCCCTCTTGGTGTCACATCTTGGGGGTGTCCCAACAACATCAGGACTGTTGTCATGTTTGATATACGATTTACATATCTGTACAGACGTGTATATATATATATATATATACACACCCTCAGGGGCATAACTATAAGGCTGCCTTCACACTGGCGTTCCCCTCCGCAGCGTTCTGCGGAGGGGAATCGCCATGTGTGCGCAGCCAGCGCAAGCCCCCATGTTTAGAATGGGGACGCACGGTGCTGCACTTCACAGCGCAGGACCGTGCGCACCCATTCACTCCCATATGTGATCTGTGCGCAGGCGGATGCCTGCGCACAAATCACACACTCCCACCCGCACCAGGGACGCAACATGTCGCGTCCCTGGTGCGGACGAGACTGTGTGATCTGTGCGCAGGCATCCGCCTGCGCACAGATCACATGTGGGAGTGGATGGGTGCGCACGGTCATGCGCTGTCAAGCGCAGCACCGTGCGCTCCCATTATAAAGATAGGAGCTCGCGGCCGCTGCGGTCACATTGCGGATCCCCTCCGCAGAATGCTGCGGAGGGGCCTGCAAATGTGAACCCAGCCTTACAGGTGCAAGGACTGCAATCGCACCCGGGCCCTGGAGCCTAGGGGAGCCCCAAAAGTCTCTTTGGCTTATAGTAAAAAACTAATGCTATTAAAGGTTTGCAATAATTGAGGGGGCCCCTGGAGCTTTCGCATCGGGGCCCATGAACTTCAAGTTACGCCACTTTCTCTTCTGTAGATGTGATGGAGACCGTTCTCCATGTTGGTGCTGACACTAAGATCCGCTGTGGCTGAAATACTATTAAAACATGTAGTGTTGTCCCGAACATTATAAATAAAGTTGTTTGTATGATGAGTACTCTGCATAGAACCAGGTTCATGGTTTCATTTTTACCATAGCAACCAGTGTGTTGGTTGCTATGGGCTGTGATAACTACTTGAGGCCTAGCGTGCACTTTTCAACTAACTTTATTTAAAATGCCCAAAATCAAAAAGGACACAGTGACGTACCAGAAAATTAAATTTGAGTGTTTTTATGGGACGAGGGGAACATGTGAGGCCTGGTGTCCATATGTTGGGAGGCAGAACAGATTACATCCACGTCCCTGCGGTTTTCTCTTATTAAAGACAGGAATTACGGATCCATTGATAATAACGGCTCCTGACAGGCCGCTGGACTTATAATGAGGTCCCCAGAGTTCTGTCGTAGTGTCCATCGATTTTTGCAGAAAGGCTATCTATGTATTTGCTTTGGGATATCTTTTGCCTTAATGAACATGGACATATGTCCCCCTTATATCATCCTAAAAATGAAGGAGGAAAATCCCGCATGATAGGTCTGTCTCTTAAAGAGGAAATGACAAAGGTTTCCAAAAGCTCCAGCACCCCCCTTCCTCCCCCCGATAATCCCCCCAATGGTCAAGGGAACCATTGTGATAGTTTGGATCTGGCAGACTCCGGCATATTGTCACCTTTTCTGAACCTAATCCCTTCATTATTTTGAGACAGTTGCTTTTTAGGCCACGTCTGTAAAACGTGATGGGCAAAATGTAAAAATGCCGGAATATTTCTGAAAGTACATTTTGTCTATAAACCAGACAGGCGCCATATTTATGCAGGTCATTGGAGTGGACCCCCTGGGCCGTGGGGGGTAACTAAGTGACTACTTCATCTTTACTAGAGCCTCTGATACTCGTTGTGAGGTTAGACTTGTGCTGGAAGGTAGTCGCCATATGCTACTACAGGGGATCTCGGTATCCCGACAGCTGACCCCAGGGGTTGGCGGTGCAGGAAAAGGCACGGCGGCAGGCAGGTGAAGTCTTTGATGCAATCAGGTACAGACTGGATGGCTGGTGCAACAGCTATGGCTGGTGCAGCAGGTGCAGTAGGAATGGCAACACTATTGGTTCTGGCTGGTGCAGGGGTTACTGCAATCTGGCTGGTTGTAGGCTGTTGCACAGGGTGCAGCAGATTCAGACTGGTGCAGACGGTAAGGCAGCATGACTGGTTATGGCTTTTACCATGGGTGCAGCAGCATGGCTGGCTGAGGCTGTTGCAGAGGATGTGGCAGCATGGCTGAGTCAGGTTATTGCAGTGGGTGCAACCGCATAGCTGGTTCAGGCTGTTGCAGTGGGTACGGCAGTACGGCTAATTCAGGCTGTTGCAGTGGGTACAGCAGCAAAGCTGGTTCTGGCTGTTGCAGAGGGAACAAAGACCTGGCAACTAGCAGTGTGTCTCTAGGCAATAAACCATGTTGCTTAGGCACCAGACACCTCCCATAGAGGGAAGGTGCCTTAAATACTCTGTGTTTCTCAGCCATAGGCTGAGAAGCACTTCCGGAGTTAGCCCATTGGCCCTTTAAGAGAAGGTGACATATTGTGCGCACACATGCCCTGGAGACCGGAAGCAGGAAACGGAGCCCAGGCAGACACCGCAGTACAACTGGAGGGGTGATATTTTTTTTATTATAAAAATATATTATTTATATATTCTTCTAAATATATATTTGTATATAATATAGTATGCACATATAATATTATTATATTAAATTATTATATATGAAATATTAAATATATAGTATTATATATTTATATACATATAACACAGCAAATCTGCTAGATAGAATATTTTATTTATATAAAACAGTCAATACATTTGATTATATAAACACATATAATTAATTTTTTGATATAGATATAGAGATAATCATATTATAATTATTATGGTAATTACAGTCTATTCAAATATGAAATAAGCAGTCAGCATGCAGCTACACCAGGTTGTAAAGATCCTTTATTCGTCCAGTTCCTGGACCCGTGGAATCAGCACAGCCCTGCAAAACGGCTGCGGTCGTCTTTGCTCCCCATTCCCTCTCCCCGCAGAATATGTCATGATCCTCAAGTGACGAATAAAGGATCTTTGCAACCTGGTGAGTGCCTCCCTGCTTTTTCTATTTGAATAACTGTGGTTACTGCTTATTTGAGGGCGTGCAACACAGTGGACTGAGGAATTTTTCCTGATGGTACTGTAGTCACTGAAGAACTCTAGCATCTCCAGTAGGTGCCCGGTAGTCTCTTTCAATTATATAATATATTTTTGCCTTGTGGCTCATCCACTTCCGTCCCGATGTCTGCCTATGTCACTTCCGGCCACCATATTAGCACACCCAAGTGATGTGTACGGAAATATGGCGGCCACTGCTACCCCCGCCGCTCCCAGCAGTCCTCCCAGTGAGCCCCCGCCTGATCAGCCTCGCCCGGTCCCCACAGTCCCCCCTACTTACCCAGTCTCCACAACTTACGCGGTGCCGCACTCCCCGCTTGCCATCCCCCAGCCGCCGACGATAACTTGGGGCTAACAGGACCTAAGGTGACGTCAAATCATGGGTGGAGCCAGGACACATGATCCTGACGTCACCACAGGATCTTCAGCACTGTAGAGATGAACGGATGGAAGAGCAGAGTGGAGGCAGGTAATGTTGCTGCAGTTCACACCACACTCAACCTGCACTCACTCAACCTGCACTCACACTCTTACCTGCACTCACACCCACCCACCCTGCACTCATACTCACCCTGCACTCATACTCACCCTGCACTCACACTCACCCTGCACTCACCCACCCTGCACTCATTCTCACCCTGCACTCACACTCACCCTGCACTCACACACTCTCCCTGCACTCACACACTCACCCACCTGCACTCATACTCACCCTGTACTCACACTCACACACTCTGCCCTCACACTCACCCTGCACTCACACTCACCCTGCCCTCACTCACCCTGCCCTGACCCTGCACTCACACACCCTGCACTCACACTCACCCTGCACTCACTCACCCTGCACACACTCCCCTGCACTCACACTCACCCTGCACTCTCACTCACCCTGCACTCACATCCTGCACTCACTCACCTTGCCTCACTCTGCCCTGCCTCACTCTACCCCTGCACTTACTCTTCCCTGCACTCACACACCCTTCACTCACTCACCTTGCACTCACTGTGCCCCCGCACTCACCCTGCTCGCTCAACCTGCACTCACTCCACTCAACTCGCAGTCCGCTGAATGAGGCCAGTTCCTCATGCCACCATCCGCTGCTGCCACATGAGAGGGAGCACAGGGCAGGGGGCAGAGAGCAAGAACAGGGGGTAGAAACAAGGCAGCACAGGTGGAGCAAGACAGAGAGCGAGGGGGAAAAACCAGCGACTGGAGAGACAGCAAGGGGAGTGACAGCTGCGCCCCCAGCGCAATAGAGCCCACCCCCATTGTGACTTCACCGCCCACCCGATGCGATAGCATCCAGCTCCTATCTAATATATAAATGCATTTATACTTTTTAATTATTTTACTTACCTTTTGCAAAACTGCAGCTGATATGAACTCCTGTTTTTTTACTTTGATTTATTTTACATTTTTTTATCACTGTGATCATTTGAACAATATTCTGTAATATGGTAATATTGTAGTATATTGGAGAATTACCTATTTCCCATGAAACCCAGGCACAGACTCCATGGGTGTGCAAACATGGCAGGCACGGGATCCTTCGTTACCCATCCCAGTTATTACAATTCCATCAACATCGTGATTGTGGGGGACTAATGGCCGGCAGAAGGAGACACCTTCCCCCATTCCCAGCCTCTAAAATACCACTCTTATGATTGACTGATAATGGAATGACTTGTTTTCAAAAAATAAAATTTCTGCATCAGGAGTCTCAGGCCCTGTGCCACGTTGCTTTTTCCTTGCAGATTTGGTGCAGATTTGGTGCACAAAACCTGCAACAAAAAAAGACACAACGTGGCACAGCACTTCTGAGCTATGAAGACTTTACCGGCCTCGGCATAGACATGCAGATTCTGAAAATCTGCGCCAAAAAGCATCAAACAGGACACCATGGGTACAGGGACTTAGGACAGGTAAATACAGAGTTGCGGCAGAGATGCGGGCGAGGACAGAGTGCAGCAGATGGAGATGATAAGTGTAATCGCCGCTTAAGAGAGTTCCAATAGGAACTAATCAGGATTTAGAGATGAGATCTGACCGCGGCGCCTCCAGTACGGGAGTTGTGTATTCTTGACCCCGTCATAACGATCCTATTACTAAGAAGCCCCCGGACTCATTATTGTGTCTTCATTTCGCTCAGTGTCGCCGGTGTCACATGATAATGAGACGTCTTAGCTTGTGATAATGCTCATTAGTGAAGACTGTGGGAATGCTCAGCTTCTCACCTCAATGACCCAAATCAACAGATGCCGCTAGGTGACCCCTTCACACACAACCCAAACACACAATTATTACTGATAATAGCTGCAGAGTGTCAGAACCTGCGTCCTACACGTCTATGTTCAGTTCATCAGGACGTTCTGATATTGGTCATTTATAAAATATACTGTATGTTGAGTAGTACGATATACGAGACTCACCGCAGGTACAGAACTGTATTTACAAAGCAATAACATTCCTACTATATGTCTAACCTCATATACAAGGGCATAACTAATCACACCCGGGCCCTGGAGCCTAGGGGGCCCCAAAAGATCCTTTGGC
Source organism: Allobates femoralis (assembly GCA_033576535.1). NCBI lineage: Eukaryota > Metazoa > Chordata > Amphibia > Anura > Aromobatidae > Allobates > Allobates femoralis. Next base: position 57,621,272 of record JARQOC010000009.1, read on the forward strand.
TTATAGGAAAAGACTAATGCTGTTAAGACTTGCAATAATTAGGGGGACTTGATGTAGCTTTTGCTTCGGGGCCAATGAGCTTCAAGTTACGTCACTGCTCATATACAAAATATAGTATAATAATATTGCTCTTTTGTACAAGAATATAACTACTATAATACTGCCGTGCTCGCTTGGTTATGTATGCCATTCTATCTGTCTTTATTGTGATTAATCTAGGCCGCTGTACACACATACAGCAGCCACACCCTGCCCATAGGCTCTGCCTGATTGTTGCACATGTGTCTGGGACTGTTCCACTCTCATCCATGGTTGCTGGTCTGGCAGTGTGGGGGTCAGATCTGATAATGTCCGGATGTGATGTCCGGACCTGGTCAACCTTTATCTGCGCTTGCCCTTCTGGGCAGTAGTGGCAGTAGTTCTGCTCCTATGTACAAGAATATAACTATAATACTGCCCCTATATACAAGAATATAACTACTATAATACTGCCCCTATGTACAAGACTATAACTACTATAATACTGCTCCTATGTACAAGAATATAACTACTATAATACTGCTCCTATGTACAAGAATATAACTACTATAATACTGCACCTATATACAAGAATATAACTACTATAATACTGCCCCTATATACAAGAATATAACTACTATAATACTGCTCCTATATACAAGAATATAACTACTATAATACTGCCCCTATATACAAGAATATAACTACTATAATACTGCCCCTATATACAAGAATATAACTACTATAATACTGCCCCTATATACAAGAATATAACTACTATAATACTGCCCCTATATACAAGAATATAACTACTATAATAATACTGCCCCTATATACAAGAATATAACTACTATAATACTGCTCCTATATACAAGAATATAACTACTATAATACTGCCCCTGTATACAAGAATATAACTACTAAAATACTGCTCCTATATACAAGAATATAACTACTATAATACTGCTCCTATGTACAAGAATATAACTACTATAATACTGCTCCTATGTACAAGAATATAACTACTATAATACTGCCCCTATATACAAGAATATAACTACTATAATACTGCTCCTATGTACAAGAATATAACTACTATAATACTGCCCTATATACAAGAATATAACTACTATAATACTGCTCCTATATACAAGAATATAACTACTATAATACTGCTCCTATATACAAGAATATAACTACTATAATACTGCCCCTATGTACAAGAATATAACTACTATAATACTGCTCCCTATGTACAAGAATATAACTGCTATAATACTGCCCCTATATACAAGAATATAACTACTATAATACTGCTCCTATGTACAAAATATAACTACTATAATACTGCCCCTATATACAAGAATATAACTACTATAATACTGCCCCTATATACAAGAATATAACTACTATAATACTGCCTATTACAAATATAACTACTTATACTGCCCCTATATACAAGAATATAAACTACTATAATACTGCCCCTATGTACAAGAATATAACTACTATAATACTGCCCTATGTACAAGAATATAACTACTATAATACTGCCCCTATGTACAAGAATATAACTACTATAATACTGCTCCGATGTACAAGAATATAACTACTATAATACTGCTCCTATGTACAAGAATATAACTACTATAATACTGCTCCTATATACAAGAATATAACTACTATAATACTGCTCCTATGTACAAGAATAAACTACTATAATACTGCTCCTATGTACAAGAATATAACTACTATAATACTGCCCTATATACAAGAATATAACTACTATAATACTGCCCTATGTACAAGAATAGAACTACTATAATACTGCCCCTATATACAAGAATATAACTACTATAATACTGCCCCTATGTACAAGAATTATAACTACTATAATACTGCTCCTATATACAAGAATATAACTACTATAATACTGCCCCTATATACAAGAATATAACTACTATAATACTGCTCCTATATACAAGAATATAACTACTATAATACTGCTCCTATATACAAGATATAACTACTATAATACTGCCCTATATACAAGATATAATATATAATACGCTCTAGTACTAGAATATAATACTATATATGCTCCTATATACAAGAATAAACTACTAAATACTGCCCTATATACAAGAATATAACTACTATAATACTGCCCCTATGTACTAGAATATAACTACTATAATACTGCTCCTATATACAAGAATATAACTACTATAATATTGCCTCTATGTAGAAGATTTTCCTCCAGTTTTCAGTCTTTCTGACCCTTTCTGTTGGGGTTACTTCTCATACCATTTAAAATTTTAATTTCTTGACTAAATACATCAAATTATGTATCTGGGTTATGTTAATGATGTCTTCAAACAATGGGGGATCACTGTTCCCCATGGGGGGCTGACAAATGTATCCTTTACCTTGACAGCTTTTTTGTTTCAGGCGATAACGTGTGATAATTATCTTCTTGCTTCTGACAGATTGAACATCGTGTGACAAGATAAATATTGTTTCTTCCCTTTTAACAGAGTCTATAGCACCATGATCTTAAGAAAACATATTTATATATCTAAGAAGGAAGCAGACATATGAAGCTTCATAGACTTTCAAAGCATTTACTCTTTGAAAGCAAAAGTTTTATTAAACTTTTTTGCCTAAGTAAACTTTTACTTTGTTAATAATGTCAAAGTATTTCAAGTAAAGATATATCATCTCATATTTTATACATATACTGTATATAAATCTACTTACATTATTCCCTTATGTTGTCTGTCAGCCACTTCCGTCTGGATGTCTCTGAATCACACAATCCACTGCGCCAACCGGAAGTGCGTCGGACGCCATATTGGAGCACCCAAGTGATGGGTGTCACAATATGGCAATCGTCGCACTCCTGACACCCTCGCTGCACCCACCTCCGCTGCCTGATCACCCTTGCAAGTTCCCGCAGCTCCACTCCACAAACCTGTTGCTGCAGCCCGATGCATGGTCCCGCCGCCTTCTCCCAACAGTGCACCCGGCCCCCCTCACACGCCGCCCAGATCCCCCACAATAAACCCCCAGAAAACCATCACCACAGACTCATCAAAGAAGCTCCAGGACCTGCGGTGATGTCCCAGTCATGGGCAGAGTTAGGGTACCTTTACACGCGGCTACATTTCTAGGGTGGCTACAGGTAACTTACTGGTTGCAGTGAAATCATGGAGAGATTATTCCATTTGTACACAGCAACAAGATAGAACCTTGTCTCCATGATTTCACTGCAACCAGTAAGTTACCTGTAGCCACCCTAGAAATGTAGCCGCGTGTAAAGGTACCCTTACAGATGTCATGACTGTGACATCACCTAAGGTCCTTTAGCAGACACATAGTGGGGAGCAGAGAGCAAGTACAGACAGGGACTCCCCGATCCCCCCCAGTAACTGCTCTCCCTCACTCTGCTCCACTCTCCCCCAATCTCCCTCGCTCTGCTCTCCTGCCACTCCACTCCGCTCTCCCTCTTACTGCCCCTCTCTCCCTCTTTCTGCTGCGCTGTCCTTCCACTCTGCTGCGCTGTCCTTTGCTCTCCCACGCCACTCTCCCTCGCTCTGCTCTGCTCTCCCCCTGCTCCGCTCTCCCTCTCTCTCCACACTCTGCCCCTCTCTCCCCCACTCTGCTGTGCTATCGCCACCTCTGCTCCGCTGTGCCCCCACTCCGCTCCGCTCTTGCCCCCTCTGCCCTGCTGTCACCCCCGTTTCCTGCTCTACTTCTGCTCTCCCCCGCTTTTGCCCTGCTCTGCTCTCCCTCACTCTGCTTCACTCTCCCCCTCCTACTGCTCTGCTCGGCTCTCCTCCGCTCTGTGCCTCTCACCCCCACTCTGCTCCGTCTCCTCTGCTCGTCTGCTCTCTGCCGCTCACCCCCACTCTTACCCGCTCACCCACACTCACACCCACTCACCCTCGCTCTGCCCGCTCACCTGCAGCATGAGAGCAAGCACAGGGGAAAAGGGCAGAAATCGACCACTGCGGGGGGAGAGGGGGGAGAAATCTACCATAGGGGTCACAGCAACGACAGAGGAGAGCTGAGAGAGACAACACAGGGGGAGACCAGGGAGCTACCACAGGGGAGCAGAAAGACATCAAAGGTGGGGGCAGACAGTGACCACAGGGGGTAGCCAGAGAGCGACCACAGAGCACGCACTGGGGAGAACAGAGAGTGTGCACGGGGGGCAGAGAGAGCGCATCAAGGGTCAGACAGTGCACACAGGGTAGAGACGGCCGCTGCCCCCAGCGCCACAGAGCCCGCTCCCATCGTCATGTCACCCCCCCCCGCCCACCCAATATGAGAGCATCGGAACTCCTACCTAGTCTCTATATATAATTGCAAAGAGGTTCCTCCACTTTTGTCTGGATGTCCCTATGTCACTTTTGCCAGCGCCATATTTCTACACCCAAGTGATGGGTATGGAAGTATGGCGGCCGCAGCCCGCTGCATGCTCTTCCCGCCCGCTCCCAGCAGTCCGCCCAGTGAACCCCCGACCGATCACCCCAGCCCGTCCCCGCAGTCCCCCACTAACCGGACGCTGAAGCCCCACCAAGGTATCCCTCTGCTATCACTGATAAGCTGGGACTTACAATACCTATGGTGACGTCACTATCATGGGCAGAGTCATATCACATGCCTGTGACGTCATCATAGGTCCTGTGCACAGACAGATAACAACCAGGTACCCTGCCACACACACACCACACACTCTGCCACACACACTCCCACACACCCATTCTGCCACACACACTCTCCCCCACACACACCCACTCTGCCACACACTCCCACTCTGCCACACGCACACTCTCACTCTGCCACATGCACACTCCCACTCTGCCACACACACTCCCACTCTGCCACACACACTCCCTCTGCCACACACACTCCCACTCTGCACACACACTCCCTCTCTACCACACATACACTCCCACTCTGCCACACACACTCCCACTCTGCACACACACTCCCCACTCTGTTACACGCACACTCCACACACCCATTCTGCCACACACACTCTCCCCCACACACACCCACTCTGCCACACATGCACACTCCCACATACACAAACCCACTCTGCCACACACACACTCCCACTCTGCCACACACACACTCCCACTCTATCACACACACACACTCCCACTCTGCCACACACACACTCCCACTCTGCCACACACACTCTGCCACACGCGCAATCTCCCACTCTGCCACACACACACTCCCACTCTGCCACACACACACTCCCTCTGCCACACACACACTCCCACTCTGCCACACACACACTCCCACTCTGCCACACATACACTCCCACTCTGCCACACGCACACTCTCACTCTACCACACACACACTCCCACTCTGCCACACACACTCCCACTCTGCCACACAGACACTCCCTCTGCCACACACACTCCCACTCTGCACACACACTCCCACTCTGCCACACACACACTCCCTCTCTCCCACACACACACTCCCACTCTGTCACACGCACACTCCCACTCTGTCACACGCACACTCCCACTCTGTCACACGCACACTCCCACTCTGCCACATGCACACTCCCACTCTGCCACACGCACACTCCCACTCTGCCACACGCACACTCCCATTCTGCTACACGCACACTCTCACTCTGCTACACACACTCTCACTCTGCCCACACACTCCCACTCTGCACACACTCACTCCCACTCTGCCACACACACACTCCCACTCTGCACACACACTCCCACTCTGCACACACTCACTCCCACTCTGCCACACACACTCCCACTCTGCCACTCACACTCCCACTCTGCACACACACTCTGCCACACACACACACTCCCACTCTGCCACACGCACACTCCCACTCTGCCACACACATACACACACACTCCTACTCTGCCACACACACACTCCTACTCTGTCACACACACTCCCACAAACACACTCCCACTCTTCCTTGCTTTGCCCAGCTCTGCCCCACTCTCCACCTGCTTTCTCCTGATCTTCTCCACTCTGCTCTGCCCTATGTGGCCCCACTCTGCTCTGCCCCACTCGGCTTCTGTTCTGCCCCTGCTCTAGCTCGCAGAATGGGAATGTAATGTCTGTACTCAGTGAATGCACCAGCAGAATAGTGAGTGCAGCTCTGGAGTATAATACAGGAGGTAACTCAGGATCAGTAATGTAATGTATGTACACAGTGACTCCACCAGCAGAATAGTGAGTGCAGCTCTGGAGTATAATACAGGAGGTAACTCAGGATCAGTAATGTAATGTATGTACACAGTGACTGCACCAGCAGAATAGTGAGTGCAGCTCTGGAGGATAATACAGGAGGTAACTCAGGATCAGTAATGTAATGTATGTACACAGTGACTGCACCAGCAGAATAGTGAGTGCAGCTCTGGAGTATAATACAGGAGGTAACTCAGGATCAGTAATGTAATGTATGTACACAGTGACTGCACCAGCAGAATAGTGAGTGCAGCTCTGGAGTATAATACAGGAGGTAACTCAGGATCAGTAATGTAATGTATGTACACAGTGACTACACCAGCAGAATAGTAAGTGCAGCTCTGGAGTATAATACAGGAGGTAACTCAGGGTCAGTAATGTAATGTATGTACACAGTGACTGCACCAGCAGAATAGTGAGTGCCGCTCTGGGGTATAATACAGGAGGTAACTCAGGATCAGTAATGTAATGTATGTACACAGTGACTGCACCAGCAGAATAGTGAGTGCAGCTCTGGAGTATAATACAGGAGGTAACTCAGGATCAGTAATGTAATGTATGTACGCAGTGACTCCACCAGCAGAATAGTGACTGCAGCTCTGGAGTATAATACAGGAGGTAACTCAGGACCAGTAATGTAATGTATGTACACAGTGACTGCACCAGCAGAATAGTGAGTTCAGCTCTGGAGTATAATACAGGAGGTAACTCAGGATCAGTAATGTAATGTATGTACACAGTGACTGCACCAGCAGAATAGTGAGTGCAGCTCTGGAGTATAATACAGGAGGTAACTCAGGATCAGTAATGTAATGTATGTACACAGTGACTGCACCAGCAGAATAGTGAGTGCAGCTCTGGAGTATAATACAGGAGGTAACTCAGGATCAGTAATGTAATGTATGTACACAGTGACTGCACCAGCAGAATAGTGAGTGCAGCTCTGGAGTATAATACAGGAGGTAACTCAGGATCAGTAATGTAATGTATGTACACAGTGACTGCACCAGCAGAATAGTGAGTGCAGCTCTGGAGTATAATACAGGAGGTAACTCCGGATCAGTAATGTAATGTATGTACACAGTGACTGCACCAGCAGAATAGTGAGTGCAGCTCTGGAGTATAATACAGGAGGTAACTCAGGATCAGTAATGTAATGTATGTACACAGTGACTACACCAGCAGAATAGTGAGTGCAGCTCTGGAGTATAATACAGGAGGTAACTCAGGATCAGTAATGTAATGTATGTACACAGTGACAGCACCAGCAGAATAGTGAGTGCAGCTCTGGAGTATAATACAGGAGGTAACTCCGGATCAGTAATGTAATGTATGTACACAGTGACTGCACCAGCAGAATAGTGAGTGCAGCTCTGGAGTATAATACAGGAGGTAACTCAGAATCAGTATAGGTTAAATTGTGTAATAACTTAACAATAATTTAATATATGATACATGATTACAAATATGAAATATTATAGCAGAGCCACGCAAAAGCTTTTCACCATATAGATATCTCGGATGTTGTGTTTCTCTGTGGATGAGATCCCTTTCATTCTCAGCGGATTCTTCACAGGTTCAGCCTCAATCTTTAAAAAATAATAAATTCATGGAGGAATTTCCTTCCTCTCGTAGATCCTTCATCTTCCATTCATCAAAGCTTCGCAGAATTCCCCAGTGAACTCTCAGCTGTCATTTTTATAAGCATTTTAATTATTTGCCTAAAGGAAAAAAAAAGATGAAAAACCTCATGTAAAATATTTAATTTACCAATTAGTCTGTGTCTTCTTAGATGATGAGAGGGGGAGCCTGATACCTGCACATTGAGAGAGGAGAAGGTGAACTGTCTGCCCTCATAGAGGAGAAGAAATGGGAAGAAAGAGACAATGACTTGTTTACAGATAGAAATAAATACTGTAGAAAGAGAAAGATAGAATAGATATAGAGAGGAACCGTGACTGAATTGCACCCGAAACCCAGCCGGGCTGCTTTCTTTCATAAATAGAGGATAGTCCAGATATTAGAGCATCTCAATGAATTAGATTATCATTAAATAGTGACTTTATTTCAGTAATTCAATACAGAAGGTGACACACATCTATTATATAGAGTCATTACACACAGAGGGATCTATTTCATGTGTTTATTTATGTTAATGTTGATGATTAATGAAAACCCAAAGGTCATTATCTCACAAAATTAAAGCAGGGAGGATGAAGGGTTAAAAACCACGCTGCCGTATTTCACCAGACGTCAAAGGAGGAATATAATATTGATTCAGGACTCCCTGAAGCATGGCAATATGATATTGATTTTTGATGATATTCTAATTCATTTAGATGCACTAGTAGATAGATAGATAGATGGATGGATAGAGGGATAGATAGATTGATAGATAGATAGATAGATAGATAGATAGATAGAGAGATAGATAGAGGGATGGATAGAGGGATGGATAGAGGGATGGATAGAGGGATGGATAGATAGATAGATAGATAGATAGATAGATAGATAGATAGATAGATAGATAGATAGATAAAGGGATGGATAGAGGGATGGATAGAGGGATGGATAGAGGGATGGATAGAGGGATAGATAGATAGAGAGATAGATAGAGGGATGGATAGAGGGATGGATAGAGGGATGGATAGATAGATAGATAGATAGATAGATAGATAGATAGATAGAGGGATGGATAGAGGGATGGATAGAGGGATGGATAGATGGATAGATAGGTAGATAGATAGGTAGATAGATAGGTAGATAGATAGATAGATAGATAGATAGATAGATAGATAGATAGATAGATAGATAGATAGATGGATAGAGGGATAGATAGATAGATAGATAGATAGATAGATAGATAGATAGATAGATAGATAGATAGATAGATGGATAGAGGGATGGATAGAGGGATGGATAGATAGATAGATAGATAGATAGATAGATAGAGGGATGGATAGAGGGATGGATAGAGGGATGGATAGAGGGATAGATAGAGGGATAGATAGATAGATAGATAGATAGATAGATAGATAGATAGATAGATAGATAGATAGATGGATAGAGGGATGGATAGAGGGATGGATAGGTAGATAGATAGGTAGATAGGTAGATAGATAGGTAGATAGATAGATAGATAGATAGATAGATTAGATAGATAACAAATAGGTATATACTGTACATATGAAAATGGATTGATAGACGCTATAGATAAATGATAAATATAAAACTGTAAATAAATACATGAGATGGATGAATAGATAATGTAGAAAGATAAACTATAGACAGATAAATATGAGACGGACAGGGTGTAACTACAACAGGTGCAGGGGTTGCAATCGCAACGGGGCCCTGCAGCCTAGGGGGGCCCCAAAAGTCCCTTTGGCCCATAGAAAAAGACTAATACTATTAAAGATTTGCAATAATTGGGGGCCCCGTTGGAGCTTTCGCATCGGGGCCCCCGAGCCTGAAGTTATTACGCCACTGGAGACGGATGCAAAGATAAATAGATACTAGAGATAGATATTGAGACGGATGCTGTATATTTATAAATATGAGCTAGATATGAGATAAATGTCTTGTTTCTGCACCGATATGACCGGTGCGGAGTCCTGATCCACCAGGAGACATTAGTGATGTCCACCCTGCAGCGTCTTAGAAGGGATCAGTGAGCGGAAGGCAAGGTGTCTTGTGTCTATTGACACTGCTCCCCTCGCTCCATCCTAATGCACCAAAGTGAGACGTGGTGCAGCTGACGCCTGAGATGCCTCAGGCTATGTGCACACTACGTCGGCTTTGTGCCGGTGGGCGGCTGGGCGGACCCGACAGGAAGCTCCAGAGCCGTCCACCGGCTTCCTGTCGGGTCCGTGCTGCGGGAGACGGGCGGGTGTGCGGCGGGTGCACAGCGGGTTAGCGCCGGCGGTTCTTCAGCGGCTGGAAGCAGCACATGATTCTGCTTGCAGCCGCTGCAGAACCGGCCGGATTATAGAACATGCTCATTCTTTGCTAACCCGCTGGGAACCCAGCGGGTTAGCAACAGATGAGCATGTGGAAACCGCCGGTGTGTGCACACCGGGGGTCGGTTTCCATAGGTTTATATGTTAACCCAAAAGCCGCTTTTGGATTAACATAAATTTACATAAACCTCATGGAAACCGACCGGCGGTTTCCGCGGCTAAACCTGCACAAACCCGGCCAGTGTGCACATAGCCTCATAGTCCACAAAGAACGAAGTCGCCAATCTCCAAAATCCCAGCCCTCCTGAGAAGCTGCAGGGTGACCATTACCTGGGCCCATATCAATGCAGATCATGACAACCCACCAGTCTTGTGAGAGGAGGACATGGCGCATGGACTCGGAGCGCACATGTGTTTCTCCCAGTGACTCCGCTCTGGCACCCTTAGGGTGATGTCTCCTTCACAGCTGCGCCTGGGTAGAGAAGCCGCAACGTGATAACCCCTCCAGCAACAGAGAAAGTCACTTAGATTTAGCACAAGAACCATCGCCTCCTTCAGAAGCTGAGAACCGAGCACAAGAGTTCAAAAGAACAGCGAGGGAAGCGATGATACAGTGTTACAGGGTGCAAACCTCAAGTCTAAAGAAGACCCTGAGAGAGAGGACGGGATTTAAGATGTTCTATTCAGGGGTCCTGGAAACTTGTGTGCCAGGGGAGGGGTGGACATACCGCTGGTGCAGGCAGGGGCCCCAACACATCAGAGCAGGTGGAATTGTACATTATGATGAACTATTGGACTGCAAAGGGCCCATATGTTGCTCATGCACAGGGGTCTCTTTTGTTTGGGTATAGAGGGGTATTGTTCCGTATAATTTGCTGACCTGGTGGCAGCTCTCCTAAGAGCAGGGGGTGCTATTATGTTGTAATGGCCTCCGGTTGGGTCTAGTGGAATGGCGGCATTCCCATTCTGGCTATCTTGGCATAGACGTTGTTACATCTTGGCGTTACTTGGGTATTGAATGTAAGACATAAGGTGATACAAGGTGATTGGCGATACACAAAGGGGTGTAACTAGTGTGAGGCATGCTGGCACTATAGCACGTGGCTGGGATGACTCACATGGGCCGGCGGCAATCTGGGTCATTGCTGGACCTAGCAGGACACATGGGGTTAAGTATTGGCTCTGTAGTAGTACACATGGGGTTAACTGCAGCTAGGTTTGTGTGAAGGCTGATTGATCACAGCATTCCCAGGTGTGGGTGTGGCAGGCAGGATATTAGGCTGCCCAGGGCTGAGAGAGAGATCAGATCAGGATGAACCTTTGAGATGTGAGGTTGCGGGTCAGAGGCGTCCTGTCCCTTTGGGACGTGGAGGGGAGTCCGCCCTCTCCATACGGGAGGCACCTGTCCCTCTGACAAGTGTGTGAGCCTGTGGTCAGACAGCGGGTTGAGATGGCACCTGGAGTTGGGGGACCTTGGCTGAAGCGGGAGGGTGCTCGCTCGGACGTGGGGTGCAGCCGTGGACCTGGAGACCTGCCTGGTATGGAGGTGGCTGGCAACCTGCAAACACGTGGGGAGGAGACCTTGAGGACGCCTGGTTTACCCAGTAGCTCAGGTTTGCTACACCCTGGTCTGAGCCCATATAGGCTGTAGCCCATGGATATTGTATGATGGACTGTGCGTGCATGTGTATGGGCCTGAGTAGGCTGCAGTCCATGGATGTGGTGTGATGGACTAGAGGTACACGTGTATGGGCCCGGTACTAGGCAGAAGTCCATGTAGCCTCATAATGGACAGGGTGCATGAGGTAGACTGGATATGTCTCAAAGGCCAGGTGGCAGTAACCACAATTGGGACGGACGTCAGGTCGTAATGGTCCTGTTGATCCATGTATGTGTATGGGACTGGATGTACTAGATCTGTTCTGGATCCAGCTGGATCCGTAAAGGTCTCGTATGTACTGGGCAGACATATTCCTATTACTATGGTGGGCCCTGGGTATGAAGATCCCTGTAGAGGTATTGGGTTCTGTGTATATGATCCCTGTAGATGTATAGGGTCCTGTGTATATGATCCCTGTAGAGGTATTGGGTCCTGTGTATATGATCCCTGTAGAGGTATTGGGTTCTGTGTATGTGATCCCTGTAGAGGTATAGGGTTCTGTGTATGTGATCCCTGTAGAGGTATTGGGTTCTGTGTATATGATCCCTGTAGAGGTATTGGGTTCTGTGTATATGATCCCTGTAGAGGTATTGGGTTCTGTGTATATGATCCCTGTAGAGGTATTGGGTTCTGTGTATGTGATCCCTGTAGAGGTATTGGGTTCTGTGTATATGATCCCTGTAGAGGTATTGGGTTCTGTGTATATGATCCCTGTTGAAGTATTGGGTTCTGTGTATATGATCCCTGTAGAGGTATTGGGTTCTGTGTATATGATCCCTGTAGAGCTATTGGGTTCTGTGTATATGATTCCTGTAGAGGTATTGGGTTCTGTGTATATGATCCCTGTAGATGTATTGGGTTCTGTGTATTTGGTCCCTGTAGAGGTTTCGGGTTCTGTATATGTGATCCCTGTAGAGGTATTGGGTTCTGTGTATATGATCCCTGTAGATGTATTGGGTTCTGTGTATGTGATCCCTGTAGAGGTATTGGGTCCTGTGTATATGATCCCTGTAGAGGTATTGGGTTCTGTGTATATGATCCCTGTAGAGGTATTGGGTTCTGTGTATATGATTCCTGTAGAGGTATTGGGTTCTGTGTATATGATCCCTGTAGAGGTATTGGGTTCTGTGTATATGATTCCTGTAGAGGTATTGGGTTCTGTGTATATGATCCCTGTAGAGGTATTGGGTTCTGTGTATATGATCCCTGTAGATGTATTGGGTTCTGTGTATATGATCCCTGTAGAGGTATTGGGTTCTGTGTATATGATCCCTGTAGAGGTATTGGGTTCTGTGTATGTGATCCCTGTAGAGGTATTGGGTTCTGTGTATATGATTCCTGTAGAGGTATTGGGTTCTGTGTATATGATCCCTGTAGAGGTATTGGGTTCTGTGTATATGATTCCTGTAGAGGTATTGGGTTCTGTGTATATGATCCCTGTAGATATGTAAATAATGCAGGCAGCTGAGAAGAATATGGAACTATACGACTTGGTTAAAATTGCAGTAGGTGCCCCAGTAAAGGTACAGGACGCCATTCTGGGGGCCGCAGGGTCCATTCTGAGTTGTTTTTAGCCTATTGACTTCTGGAGGCAGATGAGCCGGTATGGCAGATGTAATGATTGTAGTCATTACAGTGTTCTGATCTTTCTACTAAAACTTAGGCTCAGTTCAGCACCAAATGATAGAAAATGTGACTAATTACAGTGGAGGGGAGTGGTCACAAAATCCGCACCTGAGATAGGACTAACAAAGAACTACCAATAAGGAAAGAGTCTTTAACTCTTACCCAATACCTCAACTCACCCTGGGTAGTGCAAAGGTCGGTGAACACACTGGTCTCACCCGTGCAGTAGTCAGACACAAGGACAGGACAGACAGAGGGTCATAGACGAAAAGGATAAACAACTCCATGAGAGTAGCGAAACACTAGGGCTACAAGTGACACAACTTCAGCAACTTTGGAGACTGGCGCATAGAAATGGATTCTATAACAGGCATCGGATGATGGAACAACGTGACTATTTAAAGTGGAGGGGAGTGGTCACTTTGCTACACCTGAGATTGGACTAACAAAAAATTACCAGCAATGAAAAAGTCCTTAACGTCTGCAGCAGCAAAAGAAAGAATATACATTTAAAAACCAGGACCTTCAGGTCCCAGGGAGACACCCAGGACAGAGACTGATCCAAAGTTGCAGAGTTTATTATTAAGTCTATATAAAACTGGAAAATTCTTTAATAAAACAAAGCATTTATGAGGATATTGGTATTCTCCCCATTCCTGAAGATCTAATTATGGGGGAGGGAGGGAGGGGGCGCAGTAACTTATGCAGATAGCCCTTTCTTTAATAGACTGTAGAGTATCGGGCTCGTCCTAATTGTGCCTGAGAATGGGATCATTTCATTCCGCTGCCTTTGTGCCCGTCTGATCTATGGATTCATTAGGAAACTCCGGAGAACATAATGTTCCTATCTACACAATTATCTCCCCCCTTCCGGCTCCGCGCCTTTCTTCCGGGGGGTCCCCTGCTTTAATATTCTTGTCCTAATATCACCCTAATATGAATTTCATAATCCGTCCAGGCAGCGGGGCACGGATAACGCGATGTGATGGCCGTGTGCCCCTGGGGTCGTCCCTGTGTCAGGGTGGGGTGACGATGGCGGTGCCCACCGGGGGCGCTGGCATTAATGAACTGTGATCGCCCACAGCCATCAGCGGCGCCTTCGCTGGCTCCTGCTTAATAAGCATTTTCTGCAGATTCCATGAATAATGAGGAGCTCCAGGAAACAAGCGCAAAGACGGAGAGCAGAAAGGCAGACGCCGGACCCCCAGCCCCATAATGAGGGGCCTCAATATTCCCTCACATCCTGATCATTTACTTTTTCTCTCTAAAGTTTTAGTTGCTTGAAGTTAATAATCATTCTGTCCTTACTGTAATGGAAATAGGTCTCTCTGGTAAGTAGAGCTGCAGTGTAAAGTATAGGGGATGATGTGTAAAGCATGGGGGCTGCAGTGTAAAGCATGGGGAATGCAGTGTAAAGCATAGGGGATGATGTGTAAAGCATGGGGGCTGCAGTGTAAAGCATAGAGGGATGATGTGTAAAGCATGGGGGATGCAGTGTAAAGCATGGGGATGCAGTGTAAAGCCTAGGGAATGATGTGTAAAGCATGGGGGATGCAGTGTAGAGCATGGGGGATGCAGTGTAAAGCATAGAGGGATGATGTGTAAAGCATGGGGGATGCAGTGTAAAGCATAGGGGATGATGTGTAAAGCTTGGGGGATGCAGTGTAAAGCATGGGGGATGCAGTGTAAAGCATGGGGGATGCAGTGTAAAGCATGGGGATGCAGTGTAAAGCATGGGGGATGCAGTGTAAAGCCTAGGGAATGATGTGTAAAGCATGGGGGATGCAGTGTAGAGCATGGGGGATGCAGTGTAAAGCATAGAGGGATGATGTGTAAAGCATGGGGGATGCAGTGTAAAGCATAGGGGATGATGTGTAAAGCTTGGGGGATGCAGTGTAAAGCATGGGGGATGCAGTGTAAAGCATGGGGGATGCAGTGTAAAGCATGGGGGATGCAGTGTAAAGCATGGGGGATGCAGTGTAAAGCATGGGGGATGCAGTGTAAAGCATAGGGGATGATGTGTAAAGCATGGGGGATGCAGTGTAAAGCATAGAGGGATGATGTGTAAAGCATGGGGGATGCAGTGTAAAGCATGGGGGATGCAGTGTAAAGCATGGGGATGCAGTGTAAAGCATGGGGGATGCAGTGTAAAGCATAGGGGATGCAGTGTAGAGCATAGAGGGATGCAGTCTAGAGCATAGAGAGATGCAGTGTAGAGCATAGAGGGATGCAGTGCAGAGCATAGAGGGATGCAGTATAGAGCATAGAGAGATGCAGTGCAGAGCATAGAGGGATGCAGTGTAGAGCATAGAGCAGGGGTCTCAAACTCCAGGCCTCGAGGGCCGGACACAGTCCAGGTTTTCAGGCTTTCCTTTCAATTTGACAGTTGATCATTTGATTACCAACTGTCAAATACTATGGAAATCCAGAAAACCTGCACTGTGTGCGGCCCTCGAGGCCTGGAGTTTGAGACCCCTGGCATAGAGGGATGCAGTATAGAGCATAGAGAGATGCAGTGTATAGCATGGGGGATGCAGTGTAGAGCATGGGGGATGCAGTGTAGAGCATGGAGGATGCAGTGTAAAGCATCAGGGATGCAGTGTAAAGCATGGGGGATGCAGTGTAAAGCATGGGGGATGCAGTGTAAAGCATGGGGGATGCAGTGTAGAGCATAGAGGGATGCAGTGCAGAGCATAGAGGGATGCAGTATAGAGCATAGAGAGATGCAGTGCAGAGCATAGAGGGATGCAGTGTAGAGCATAGAGGGATGCAGTATAGAGCATAGAGAGATGCAGTGTATAGCATGGGGGATGCAGTGTAGAGCATGGGGGATGCAGTGTAGAGCATGGAGGATGCAGTGTAAAGCATCAGGGATGCAGTATAGAGCATGAGGGATGCAGTGTAAAGCATGGAGGATGCAGTGTAAAGCATGGGGGATGCAGTGTAATGGTACCTTTACACGCCGCTACTGGATGGTGGCAACAACCGGGTGCTTCACGTGCACGAGCATGCACAAACGGTTGCAAACGGTAATCGCACCACCTTTACACGCCGCAACAAGGTGCGCTACGGTAGGTTCCATCTATCTCTGGATACACCGCCGGGTGTCTCAAGTTACCTTCTGCAGAGCACTTTACCTCATTTACACACCGCTACAACAAGCTAATATGGGCGGACCTGGTGCAGCAGGGACAGCACATAGGCGTGCCACAATTGTGGATTACGAGACGTCCGTACGCTGATAGGACAAAGCAATAGCATCATGATTGGCCAGGCATTGCAGGAGGCTGCTAATACATGACGCTCGAGCAATTGTGTAGTGTGACTGGTCAGCTCCTTAAATATGCCTCCCTATGCAGCGACTACCAATCGTCATGCAGGAGCTTCTTCCAATGATCGCTGAAGGGGCGCGGTAACCCGGAGCCTGTGTCACGCCCCAGGTACATACCAGGTACATAGCATGGTGTAGAAACAACCCTTCTGTTCCTTCTTTACACGCCGATACAGGTCGCTACCATCGGCTGGGTAACCACCTGTTTTAGGGCACTGCTCTGAAACGGATGCCGCCATTGGCGGGTGGCTACAACCGTCTTCACACGCCGCTACCTCGGGTTGAATTGGCGGTGCAAGATACATTTCTCTCATGTATCCGGTTGTTGCCACCATCCAGTAGCGGCGTGTAAAGGTACCATAAAGCATGGAGGATGCAGTGTAAAGCATGGGGATGAAGTGTAAAGCATGGAGGATGCAGTGTAGAGCATAGAGGGATGATGTGTAGAGCATAGGGTGATGCAGTGTAAAGCATGAGGGATGCAGTGTAAAGCATGGGGATGAAGTGTAAAGCATGGGGGATGCAGTGTAGAGCATGGGGGATGCAGTGTAGAGCATAGAGGGATGATGTGTAGAGCATAGGGTGATGCAGTGTAAAGCATGAGGGATGCAGTGTAAAGCATGGGGATGCAGTGTAGAGCATGGGGGATGCAGTGTAAAGCATGGGGGATGCAGTGTAGAGCATAGAGGGATGCAGTGTAGAGCATAGGGAGATGCAGTGTAAAGCATGAGGGATGCAGTGTAGAGCATAGAGGGATGCAGTGTAGAGCATAGGGAGATGCAGTGTAAAGCATGAGGGATGCAGTGTAGAGCATGGGGCATGCAGTGTAAAACATGGGCGATGCAGTGTAAAGCTGTTTTCAGACTTCCATTCACCCCTGCTGTATACAGGCTTGAGCTGCCACCTGTAGTTTTCCTGCATGTCCTCACACGATGGGAGTAGTAGTTTTAGGAAAAGCCAAGGACTGATGTGCGGCAAACTGTCGCTGTGCAATATTTGTAAATACAGAAGATTATTTACTGAAGAGATTAAACATTGCAGATATGGAAATTCTGCCACAGATTAATAAATCACTTTCCCGGAGATTACAGGAGCTGCAGGCGGTTTATAAACTCCGGGATAAGACGCAAATTATTGTTACAACTTTCTGAATTAGTTTAGTTTCCTACATAGAAAATTTGCTGCTATCGACAACCCAACATCGGCCATCACCCAACACCGGTCATTACCCAACACCAGTCATCACCCAACACCGGCCAATACCCAACACCAGCCATCATCCAACACCGGCCTTCACCCAACACCGGTCATTACCCAACACCAGTCATCACCCAACACCGGCCATTACCCAACACCAGCCATCATCCAACACCGGCCATCACCCAACACCGGCCATCACCCAACACCGGCCATCACCCAACACCAGCCATCATCCAACACCAGCCATCACCCAACACCGGCCATTACCCAACACCGGCCATCACCCAACACCGGCCATTACCCAACATCGACCATTACCCAACACCGGCCATTACACAACACCGGCCATTACCCAACACCAGTCATTACCCAACACCGGTCATTACCCAACACCAGCCATCACCCAACACCAGCCATCACCCAACACCGGCCATCACCCAACACCGGCCATTACCCAACACCAGCCATCATCCAACACCAGCCATCACCCAACACCGGCCATTACCCAACACCGGCCATCACCCAACACCGGCCATTACCCAACATCGACCATTACCCAACACCGGCCATTACCCAACACCGGCCATTACCCAACACCGGTCATTACCCAACACCGGTCATTACCCAACACGGTCATTACCCAACACCAGCCATCACCCAACACCGACCATCACCCAACACCGGCCATCACCCAACACCGGCCGTCACCCAACACCGGCCTTCACCCAACACCGGCCATCACCCAACATCGGCCATTACCCAACATCGACCATTACCCAACACCGGCCATTACCCAACACCAGTCATTACCCAACACCGGCCATTACCCAACACCAGTCTTTACCCAACACCAGCCATTACTCAACACTGATCATTACCCAACACTGATCATTACCCAACACCGGCCATCACCCAACACCGGCCATCACCCAACACCAGTCATCACCCAACACCGGTCATTACCCAACACCGATCATTACCCAACACCGACCATGACCCAACACCGACCATGACCCAACACTGGCCATGACCCAACACCGGCCATGACCCAACACCGGCCATGACCCAACACCGGCCATTACTCAACACCAGTTATTACCCAACACCAGTCTTTACCCAACACCAGTCTTTACCCAACACCAGCCATTACTCAACACTGATCATTACCCAACACTGACCATGACCCAACACTGACCATGACCCAACACTGACCATGACCCAACACTGACCATGACCCAACACTGGCCATGACCCAACACCGGCCATCACCCAACACCGATCATTACCCAACACCGATCATTACCCAACACCAGCCATTACCCAACACCGGCCATTACCCAACACCGGCCATTACCCAACACCGATCATTACCCAACACCGATCATTACCCAACACTGACCATGACCCAACACTGACCATGACCCAACACTGACTATTACCCAACACTGACTATTACCCAACACTGACTATTACCCAACACTGACCATGACCCAACACCAACCATTACCCAACACCGGCCATTACCCAATACCGGCCATTACCCAACACTGACCATTGCCCAACATCGGTCATTACCCAACACCGGTCATTACCCAACACCGGCCATTGCCCAACACGGTCATTGCCCAACACTGACCATTACCCAACACCGGCCATTACTCAACAACGGCCATTGCCCAACGCAGGCCATTGCCCAGCACGGGCCATTAACGAACACAGACCATTATCAAACACTGGCCATTGCCCAACACCAGCCATTGCCCAACACGGCCATTGCCCAACACCGGCCATTACCCAACACCGGCCATTACCCAACACCGGCCATTACCCAACACCGGCCATTACCCAACACAGCTTAGTTCTCGCCCAAATAGGAGAACTTTTAAAACATAGAAGTGAACGGGCCCAAGGACAAAACTCAAAACGGGGTCCCCAATGGTGGTGCTTATGTGTTGTCCTCTATAATGAAGACTGTGGCTTTTGCTTAATTCTTGGGTCTGGCACAAACTTAGTAGGAAAAGGTTTAGGATCAGCTTAGGATGGGCCCCTTCTCCCAAGGGCCCATAACACCATAGTTGCTAAAGTTTCCATATTAGCCAGGATAATCTGATATTTTTGGAAAGAATCTGGGCACATTCGGGAATGTCTCAGGCCAGAAACAGTGGGTTGCCCAAAAAACTTTACATCCAAATAGCCGAATGGAAAATGCTAATTATACAAAGGGGCGGGGCCAGTTACCTACTTGCTGTTGGGATGGGGCAACAATAGTTTTTATGGAATTGACAATCACTAACTGCAATAATGTATTAATAATATTGTACTAATGACTACAATGTGTAGATGAGGGACCAATGTGAACTGAGGGAGACGGTGGAGAATAATGATTTGTAGTCAGAGTTCCAACTTAAGCCAAATTGGGTTATAGTGAAAGGGATCATATTTATCTGGAGTTCCCCTTTAAGCCATACTGGGATAAGTGGAGGAGGATAACATTTAGCTGGAGTTCCCGTTTAAGTCATATTAAGTGAAAAATAAGAGGTCCCACTTATCTGGAATTCCCCTTTAATCAGTACTGGGATACAAGTAAAGGGAGAACATTTAAATGGAGTTCCCCTTCAAGCCATGCAAGGTTAAGAAGAGAATAACATTTTTCATGAGATCCCCTTTAAGCCATAATAGGTTACAGGGAAATCTGGAGTTCCCCTTTAAGCCATGCTGGATCATGTTGAAAGGAATAAAATGTATTTGGCGTTCCCCTTTAAGTCATATTGAGTTAATGGTAATGGGATAACATTTTGTTGGAGTTCCCCTTTAAGCCATACTAGGATAAACAGAGGGGGATAATATTTTGCTGGAGTTCCCTTTGGGTCATACAGCGTTAAGGAGAGGGGTGTTATATTTACCTGGAGTTCCCCTTTAAGGCAAACTGGGTAAGAGGAGGCAGATAACATTTATTTGGAGTTCCCCTTTAAGCATCACCAATAACATTTAACAAGACCCGGATCCCTCCATTCTATTCGCTGTGTCAGTCTTCACTGCAGCTCACACATTCTATTCATGAATCAGCAGGCTCAGGATGAACATTGTGAACGTCAATGAGACATCTGCCATCTCTGGGGCACCGGCGCTGATCTCTTCACAAGTTTCCAATCTCAACCACAATTATGTATCCAAAGTCTGTGACAAGCCACTTGTGCGGCCGCCAAGACTCCTCCAAGAAGATGAGGATCTGGCGGTGGAATGAACGTCTCCATCCTGGGGTGACCTCAAATTAATGAGAGATTGTAAATACATCAATTAAATCAGCAGCTGAGATACAGGAAAAGCGTAAAAAGGCGAAACATGGTGCGAAGCGTCACATATACTGCACACATATGTGTCTATAGAAGAGTGGAGGGATGGATGGATGGATAGAGGAATAGAAGGATAGATGAACAGGTAGAGGGATAGAAGGAAAGATGGAGAGGTAGAGGGATAGAAAGAAAGATGGATAGATAGAGGTATAGATGAATAGGTAGAGGGATAGAAGGAAAGATGGAGAGGTAGAGGGATAGAAAGAAAGATAGATGGATAGATAGAGGTATAGATGAATAGGTAGAGGGATAGAAGGAAAGATGAATAAGTAGAGGGACAGAAAAATAGAGGGATAGATGGAAAAGTAGTAGATGTTAAGTAGAGGGATAGAATGATAGATAGTGACAGAAGGATAGAGGGAGAGATAGGTGGATGGATAGACAAATAGAGGGATGGATGGAAAGATAGATGGATAGATATAGGGATTAAAGGATAGATAAAGGGATAGATGGATAAGTAGATGGATAGATAGAGGGATGTAAGGGTAGATAATGACAGAAGGATATGGGGAGAAATAATTGGATAGAGAAATAGAGGGATGGAGAGATAGATAGGGGGAGAGATAGAGGGATAAAAGGATACAAAGAGGGATGGATAGAGGGATACATATATAGATACATTAAACTCTTGGGTTTCCAAATCCATATCCCTTGAACACCCAAAAAATAAGCAATCGATAGGAGGAGAAGGATAGGGGGAGAAATAGAGGGATGGATAGATAGAGGGGTAAACGGTAAATAAAGGGATGGATGGGTAGATTGATAAGTAGAGAGATAGAAGGATAGATAGAGGGATGTAAGGATAGATAGTGACAGAAGGATAGGGGGAGAGATCCATGGATAGATAGAGAAATAGAGGGATGGAGAGATAGATAGGGGAATAGATAGAGGGATAAAAGGATACAAAGAGGGATAGATATATAGCTAGATTAAACTCTTGGGCTTCCAAATCTTTACCCTTGAACCCCCTAAAAGTAAGTGTTCGTTATTCAGCGACCCTGAATGTTTCTATTCTCGCAGAATCTTCTGTAGGATCCTATGGGAACAGACTGACGTAGAAAGATGAATACAGTAAGAAAATGCAACCCCGCGAGCGTCATATCTGCAAACCGTGAATGTATGAAGGTTCAGCTTCATTACTGTGGACAGATAAACTGATCATACTCAGGCACTCAGTGCAGACATTGGCTGAGCCTGACCAGCGTCTTGTAAGAATGCTAATGTGAACAGGCGCGAGCCGCCGAGACTATTATATGCACAGCACAGAATATAGCGGAGCACCGCTGTAAAGAGTCTAGATAGCGCCCTGAGGCTGCCGTATGTTCACACGGTACGGTTCTGCTGCACATGTATATTCTGTCCTGACCTCTGGGTATCCCCAGAGAACCCTCTTGAATTGCTCCTGCGCGGTATGTAGATCCAGTCTGATCGGCCTCATTACAGCGGCTCTCGTCCGTCCCCTACGCAGCCGCTGATGATGGCGGTTTTGGTTCATACACAAAAAAACTGGTGACAGGTTCCCTTTGAAGAATTCAATGTAAACAAACGGATGTTACACTGCGGGTCCGTTTGGCATCCGATATTTTCTGTGCACCCATAGACCTGAACGGGCGATTCTCATCCGACATAGGCTGGGGTTCCACATAAGCCCTCAGTCAGTTTTTGGCTTCAGTTTTGTCATTTTTTTTTTCTAAGTCCAAAAACTGACAGAAAAACGCATTGGGTGTAATAAACACCCTGTGCGTTTTTCTCTGGAGCTCAAAACATTGCCCTGTCCGTTTTTGAGCCAAAAACGCAGTAAACAGCGTTTTTGGCATCAGTTAAAAAACGCATGCGTTTTCATGCGTTTTTTTTAACATGGGGCCCTATGGGAAACGCATGCGCGAACGCATGCAAACGCATGCACTTGCGTTTGCGCATGCGTTCGCGCATGCGTTTTTTTAATGAAAAGTCCAAAAACGTTCAGGAGTGCAGGAGACACAAAAAGCACCCTATAAAAAACGGATTGGTGATGAAAAGGACTTCCAAAAACGGATTTCTATGTGTGACCCCAGCCATACAGGAGAATCTAGCGCATGACGCCATATTTTTCACACGCAGGTTCAGTCAGTACAGATAATCAATCACCTGCGCAGGCGCCTTGTATAACATTGATCCATGTAATGTCCATCTTTTTACAAACAGCACTAAGGACGCAAATCTATCCTCTTATGAACCCGGCCTTCAGCTGTGGTTATAAGCCGGACCCTACCTGCCCTTTACATTTGTGGGTCTCCACCCAGGTGTGTCAGCTACAGTAGAGCAGGTTCCCTTAATCAAAGCTCTACACCTTGTCGAGGCTGGTGAGCACACACAAATTGGCCAATATTGGCATTAAGTATCTACCTTACATAAGCAGGTGTGCACACACCATAGGGGTCCAAGAGATAACGGGATTCCGCCTTCTCTTTCGCCACCTCCTCTGCCCGCTCCTCTTCCTCCACCGCCTTTACTTCCTCCACCTTGTCCACTTCTACCTCTATCCTCCTCTACCTCCACCTCCTCCTCCACCTTTTCCACCTCTACCTCCACTGCTTCCTTCACCTATTCACACTTCATCTCCTATTCCTCTTTCTCTTCCTCCTTTTCCTCTTCCTTCTTTTCTTCTTCCCCTTTTCTTCTTTCTTTTCCTCCTTTTCCTCTTCCTTCTTTTCCTCTTCCTTTTTCCTCTTCCTCCTCTCCCACCTCCTTTTTCTCTTCCCCCTCCACTTCCTCCTCCCTTTCCTCTTTTTCCTCCTTTTCCTCTTCCTCCTTTTCCTCTTACTCCTCTCCCACCTCCTTTTCTTCTTCCACCACCTCTTCTTCCTCCTCCTTTTATTCCTTTTCCTATTTGTCCTCTACCTTTTCCTCCTCCTTTTCCTCTTCTTCTCCTTCCCTTTCCTCCTGCATTTCCTCTTCCTCCTCCTCCTTCTCCTTTTCCTCTTTTTCCTTTTTTTTCTCTTCCTCCTCTTCCATTGTCTCCTCCTTTTCATCTTCCTCTTTCTCCTCCTCCTTTTCCTTTCTCCTCCTCTTACTTTTCCTCCTCTTTTTCCTCTTCCTGCCCTTTCTCCTCCTTTTCCTCTTTTTCCTCCTCCTCTTCTTCCTCCTCCTTTTCCTCCTCCACCTCTTTTGTGTATTTGACTCCATAGTGCCCATAGACTCTTCTTGCACAGGGGCCTCTGTCACCTGTGTCCGCTCCTATCTATACCTCTAATCCTTATATATCAATGACGTATAGTTCAGTATTGGGTGTTGTCTGGATGTTTTGTGTCTATTGATGGATCAGATCCTCATTTTCTCTGGGGGATTTCCCAGCTTTTTATTATCTCGTTCTCTCTTTCCTTTGTTCCCCATCACTCCGTCATCCACAAAGTTTTAAAAGTTATTTTTGCCCCCTTATAGGTACCTCTGTATTATGTCCCGCCAGTGTATAGGTACCTCTGTATTATGTCCCGCCATTGTATAGTCACCTCTGTATTATGTCCCGCCAGTGTATAGGTACCTCTGTATTATGTCCCGCCATTGTATAGTCACCTCTGTATTCTGTGTTATGTCCCGCCATTGTATAGGTACCTCTGTACTATGTCCCGTCATTGTATAGTCACCTCTGTATTATGTCCCGCCATTGTATAGTCACCTCTGTATTATGTTCCGCCATTGTATAGGTACCTCTGTATTATGTCCCGCCATTGTATAGTCACCTCTGTATTCTGTATTATGTCCCGCCATTGTATAGGTACCTCTGTACTATGTCCCGTCATTGTATAGTCACCTCTGTATTCTGTATTATGTCCCGCCATTGTATAGGTACCTCTGTACTATGTCCCGTCATTGTATAGTCACCTCTGTATTATGTCCCGCCATTGTATAGTTACCTCTGTATTATGTCCCGCCATTGTATGGTTACCTCTGTATTATGTCCCGCCATTGTATAGTCACCTCTGTATTATGTCCCGCCATTGTATAGTTACCTCTGTATTATGTTCCGCCATTGTATAGTTACCTCTGTATTATGTTCCGCCATTGTATAGTTACCTCTGTATTATGTCCCCCATTATATAGGTACCTCTGTATTATGTTCCGCCATTGTATAGATACCTCTGTATTATGTCCCGCCATTGTATTGTTACCTCTGTATTATGTCCCTCCATTGTATAGGTACCTCTGTATTATGTTCCGCCATTGTATGGTTACCTCTGTATTATGTCCCGCCATTGTATGGTTACCTCTGTATTATGTCCTGCCATTGTATAGTTACCTCTGTATTATGTTCCGCCATTGTATAGTTACCTCTGTATTATGTCCCGCCATTGTATAGTCACCTCTGTATTATGTCCCGCCATTGTATAGATACCTCTGTATTATGTCCTGCCATTGTATAGTTACCTCTGTATTATGTTCCGCCATTGTATAGTCACCTCTGTATTATGTTCCGCCATTGTATAGTTACCTCTGTATTATGTTCCGCCATTGTATAGTCACCTCTGTATTATGTTCCGCCATTGTATGGTTACCTCTGTATTATGTCCCGCCATTGTATAGTTACCTCTGTATTATGTTCCGCCATTGTATGGTTACCTCTGTATTATGTCCCTCCATTGTATAGTCACCTCTGTATTATGTCCCGCCATTGTATAGTTACCTCTGTATTATGTCCCGCCATTGTATAGTCACCTCTGTATTATGTCCCGCCATTGTATAGTCACCTCTGTATTATGTCCCGCCATTGTATAGTCACCTCTGTATTATGTCCCGCCATTGTATGGTTACCTCTGTATTATGTCCCACCATTGTATAGTCACCTCTGTATTATGTCCCTCCATTGTATAGATACCTCTGTATTATGTCCCACCATTGTATAGTCACCTCTGTATTATGTCCCACCATTGTATAGTCACCTCTGTATTATGTCCTGCCATTGTATAGTTACCTCTGTATTATGTCCCGCCATTGTATGGTTACCTCTGTATTATGTCCCACCATTGTATAGTTACCTCTGTATTATGTTCCGCCATTGTATAAATACCTCTGTATTATGTCCCACCATTGTATAGATACCTCTGTATTATGTCCCGCCATTGTATAGATACCTCTGTATTATGTCCCACCATTGTATAGATACCTCTGTATTATGTCCCGCCATTGTATAGGTGCCTCTGTATTATGTCCCTCCATTGTATAGGTACCTCTGTATTATGTTCCGCCATTGTATAGTTACCTCTGCATTATGTTCCGCCATTGTATGGTTACCTCTGTATTATGTCCCGCCATTGTATGGTTACCTCTGTATTATGTTCCGCCATTGTATGGTTACCCCTGTATTATGTCCCTCCATTGTATAGTCACCTCTGTATTATGTCCCTCCATTGTATAGTCACCTCTGTATTATGTCCCGCTATTGTATAGGTACCTCTGTATTATGTCCTGTCATTGTATGGTTACCTCTGTATTCTGTTCCGCCATTGTATAGTCACCTCTGTATTATGTCCCGCCATTGTATAGTCACCTCTGTATTATGTCCCGCCATTGTATAGGTACCTCTGTATTATGTCCTGCCATTGTATAGTTACCTCTGTATTATGTTCCGCCATTGTATAGTTACCTCTGTATTATGTCCCGCCATTGTATAGTCACCTCTGTATTATGTCCCGCCATTGTATAGGTACCTCTGTATTGCGCGTCCCTATATCAGGGCTGATTGATGTTACAGATGATGGCAGTGTTCTCCGTCTCCTCCGGCGGACGCCTTCTCATGAGATATTTCTGGCCGATGTTCCGGATCTCCCCGCCGTCTCCTCAGATCCAGAATCCTCCCCTGTCTGTGATACAGGAATTAATGACGGATCATCCGGAGGAGGAAATCCCACATCGCTAATAACTGTGAATGTCCCCGATACCGAGCTCTGGGGGGAGGGGGCGGGGGGCGCTTATTTATTAAGAATGGGGTTACTGTCATTTTTTTCCACCATGCCCTATTAATAAGTGAATCCATAGGATGCTCTAATATCCAAGCCAGGGAAATAACAGAGGGAGACGCACGGATTATACAGAGCATACACCGCTATGCAGAATGGCCGACTATGATATATATATACCCTGGATGAGAGCCTGATAATATCGCAATGGGAGTGTGGTGACATCACGATGGGGATGTGATGCTGGGGGCATTCGCCTCTCCCCCTATGTGCGCTCTCCCCCCTGCCCGTTCTCTCTCTCCCCTCTGTGCTTTCTCCTTTGACCTGTCTCCCCCCCTGCATGCTCTCTCTCCCATCATTGCGCTCTCTCCCCCCTTGTGTGCTTTCTCTCTCTCCCCAGTGCTCTCATTCCCCCCTGTGTGCGGGGTCTTCCCACCTGTGCTGTCTCATGTGCTCTCTCCTTTGAGCTGTCTCCCTTCCGTGCGTTGACCCCCCTTTGCTGTCTCTCCCCCATGTGCACTTTCTCTTCTCCCCTTGTGCCGTCTTTTTGCCCTGGCGGCTGTCTCTCCCCAATGTGTGCACTCCCTGCCTTCCTGTGCACTTGCTCCCATGTGCTTTGTCTCTCCCCCTTGTGTGCTCTGCCAGCTGTGGGCTGTCTCTACCTCATGTGCTCTCTCTCCCCTTGTGCTGTCTCCTCCTGTGCGCTCTCTTCCCCCTGTGCACTGTCTACCCCCTGTGCGCTCTCTCCCCCATGTGCACTCTCCCACGGTGTAATGTCTCTCTTCCTCCTGTAGGCTGTCTGTCCCCCATGTGCTCTCTCTCCCCCTGTGCGCTCTTTCTCCCCCATGCGCTCTCTCTCCCCCTGTACGCTCTCTCTCCCCCCTGTGCGCTCTCTCTCCCCTGTGTACTCTCTTTCCCCGCTGTGCGCTCTCTCTCCCCCCACAGTGTGCTGTCTCTCCCCCTGTGTGCTTGCCCCCCTAAGCTTTGTTTTTCCCCCCCTTATGCGCTTTCCCAGCTATGTGCTGTCTCTCTCTGCCCGATGGTGTACAAAGATGACGGCGTCGTGAGTAAGTGAGCAAGCGCAGCGGGTATGTGCCTGCGCACTTACTCAGACGGCAGCGATGTGTGGCGGCGGTTTCGGGTGGTTGCGGCACTGCTGGCGGTTCTGCGCAATGTGCCGGTACAGACAGTGGGAGCCATATTTGCACACCCATCACTTGTGCATGATAGGACAACGTCAGGACTCCGGAAGTTGATAACGGACAGGACAGCGCAATTATATGAGTAGATAAATAAATAAAAATATATCATAAATACAAATATAATTAACAGGTAAAGTCCTATTCACGTATGGCAAGCAGAGAATGAAATGCAAAGTGTATAAGAAACATTCAGGACTTCATTGTAGGGATGTAATAATTAACTGGTGCTAAAACAAACATTGCAAGAAAACAACAGCTCGGACCTTTACAATAGAGGCATGACTGAATTCTGTGGGTTAACCCCTACAGCATACTGTCAGGTTATATAGCAAAAACCTGCTGATCGATTCCCTTTAGCAGTGGCAGCTCCCTCTAGTGGTGACTGAAGGAAGCCAACATTCTACTACTTACCTCTCCGTCTTTACAGGGGATTCGGAGCTTTGAATGCAGTCGTGATATATTAGGAAATGAACCTGAAGATGATGATAAAAGGTGGACATTCCCTTTAAATAGAATAAGAAGTCTTTCCCGACATCTTGGAGACGTTCTCATCTTCTCTACTATGTAGTTAGTGCTCCAAATCTTTACTTTATTCTTTGGGGAACCATTTCTGTCCTGACACGTAGAGCGACCCCCCCCCCCATCCTCCATCACAAATCTCATTTACACGTTGTCGGCGGTGCCGGAGGGACTACGGCCTCCCCTCTGAGCGCCCCCCAGAGGAGACACGAGTCCCCAATCCCTGCTCCAATTAATCTTCAGCCACAGCTGGACTCTTGATACCAATTAGAAAAGCGGCAACCTTTAAGACGCTCCGCGCTAATAAAACCCGCGACGATTCACTTGTCATAAGAGATGACGCTGAGCGCCGCCGGACTCCCGTGGACCTCTCTCTACACTCTCAGCTCAAATCCCGGGCATTAACATTGTAATTCATAATTAGTTTTCCAATTTATGTCAAATCATTAGCACGAAAAAAAAATCAAGAAGCAATTAAGAAGCGGCTGCTTAATAGAAGCGGGGGGACGATGAATATTCAGGACGGCTCCTCCATCCAGACGGACGCTGTTCAGATTAAGGCTCCTAAAGATGCGCCACTGCAAGGAGAATCACCCCCACATTCCTGATTCAGAGGTTACGAGCAAATGGAGGGTTTCTAGGAGTTTGTGGAGCAGAAACTGTGCAAAAAGTCACAAATTCCTCCTCCAAATTGCAAAACCCCTTAAAAGCTTTGAGTTTTTGCTCAGTTGCAAGTACAGGAGCCTAAGTGGTGTAACTTAGGGAGGATCGTCGGCACTAGATGCAACTGAAACAAACCCTCAGCTGTTGGGTCACGTGTAAACAGAGTCTTTTTGTTTAGAGATTTTGGAGCAGAAACTGAGCAAAAACTCAAAAGTTTGTAATAAGTTTTGAAATTTGGAGGAGGAATTGGAGAGTTTCCGGTCCAAAAAGTCACCAATATGACTCCAAGTGCAAGCAACAGCTGAGGGTTTGTTTTAGTTGCATTCAGTGTCGATGATCATCCCTGAATTAAACCACTAAGGCCGGCTTCACACCACGGTTTTGCTGAGCCGGGGCTGTCCGGTGTGAACCAGACAGCCCCGGATCAGATTTTGGCCCCATAGTATTCTTATGGGGCCGGATGACAGCTATTTGCTATCCGGTTCCCATCTGTCCGGGAGGACAACAAAATCGCAGCTTGCAAAAATCTGCACAAATTGGATCCTCCTACATCCGGCGCGATCCGACCCCCCCTAACATGGGGACTCTATGGCACCGATCCGACATAAAATCGGTCCAACTCCCGGACACAGGGTGCTGAGGCTCAGCACTGGCCGGTGCTGAACTTCAGCACCTTGGAGAGCTCCCCGCTGACATTTCAGGACCGTGGCTAGCTCCCCGCTAGCCACGATTTTGAAATTTCAGCAGGGACAGCTCCTGAACCCTGTGATCTGCCGATTCCGGCAGAAAACAGGACCAGAGGGCATATTTGCCCTCTGGTTCTGTTTGTCCGGAGCTGTCAGGTTCTGTCCGGTGCATCCTGCGAAACACCGAACAGAACCTGATACATCAAAACCGTGGTGTGAAGCCGGCCTTAGGCTGTCAGTTTCTGTCCAGTGTTTTGCAGGATGCACCAGACAGAACCTGACAGCTCCGGACAAACAGAACCGGAGGGCAAATATGCCCTCTGGTCCTGTTTTCTGCCGGAACAGGCAGTGTGCGGTGATGCCGCTGTCCAAAGTTCTGAAATTTTGAAATCGCGTCTAGCGGGGAGCTAGCCGCGGTTCTGAAATTGCAGGCGGGAGCTCTCCAGGTGCTGAAGTTCAGCGCCCGGCGTCTGGCAGCCGGATCCGATTTTCTGCCCTAGCCTCCTGTGTTATGGGGGTGCCGGATCACACCGGATCCAAGAGGATTCGATTTGTCAGATTTTCACCTCGGACACAAAAACACTGCAAGCTGCGGTTTTGTGTCTGGGACAAAAGCTTAATGCAGCAACAGCTGAGGGTTTGGTTTAGTTGCATCTACTGTTGACAATCCTCCCTGAATTTTGTGCAGATAAAGTTTTAGCTCAAAATGAAACAAATAATAAGTCTGTGCAGGTTGTGAAGCCCCAGATGTGTACAAAGTGCCATGTGATTTCCCATGTGTAATACCTCATCTGCCCACAAGTAGTGCTGTAGATAAAGGCTCACACTCAAGTTTCTCTTCTAAGTTAAGGGTAGTCAGATGGGACTGTTCAGGGGTGTAACTACAACAGGTGCAGGGACCACAATCGCACCCGGGCCCTGGAGCCTAGGGGGCCCCAAAAGTCCCTTTGGCCTATAGAAAAGGACTAATGCAATTAAAGATTGCAATAATTGGGGGCCCCATTGATCTTTCGCATCGGGGCCCGTGAGTTTCAACTTACACCACTGGGACTGTCCCTTTAAAATATCTCTAGAACACAGTAATTGTGGTCCAGAGGGGCAACATTTGGGCTGTTGGGGCCATCTCCCAGACGTAGACTGATATCGGCTCAGGATCATTTTATTGCAAGCAAAGCGATTTCTCCAACATGTCAGAAAACAAATTAGTCAGAGAACGTCTCCTGGAGGTTTTAGGGTGAAGTTGGGAGGAATCGGAGGAATCAGAGGAACATTAGGAGCAGATATATTGTATCCACCGTCTCCAATGCAAATCAGCTCCACCATAACAATCCGGGATGACGGCTCCGATATTCATCACCAGGAGAGGAACAAACGCCGGAGATGAGAGAACGAGATCTCCATATAGATGGGAGAGCGGTAATAACACATGTCCATTATATCTCTATTCCAGGAATGACGGCGTCCCCGAGGAGTCACTGCTCAAACAAATAAAGTCATGTCTGATTCCTCCCAGGAGCCGTTCATTAACATCCTCTAACATATTGTATCATAATGGACAGGGGTCCTCAGTAATGGGATCTCATACACAGCGGAGGGAAAACGCCGGAAGATTGGAGGAGAGGGAAATTATTACAGTAATGTACTCTGATAATACCGTAGTTCGGTGGAGAATATGCAAGAATTTTAATAAATAAAACTGCTCCCTATGTACAAGAATATAACTACTATAAAACTGCCCCTATATACAAGAATATAACTACTATAATACTGCCCCTATGTACAAGAATATAACTACTATAATACTGCTCCTATATACAAGAATATAACTACTATAATACTGCTCCTGTATACAAGAATATAACTATTATAATACTGCTCCTATATACAAGAATATAACTACTATAATACTGCTCCTATATACAAGAATATAACTACTATAATACTGCTCCTATGTACAAGAATATAACTACTATAAAACTGCCCCTATATACAAGAATATAACTACTATAATACTGCCCCTATGTACAAGAATATAACTACTATAATACTGCCCCTATATACAAGAATATAACTACTATAATACTGCTCCTATATACAAGAATATAACTACTATAATACTGCTCCTATGTACAAGAATATAACTACTATAATACTGCCCTATGTACAAGAATATAACTACTATAATACTGCTCCTATGTACAAGAATATAACTACTATAATACTGCTCCTATGTACAAGAATATAACTACTATAATACTGCTCCTATATACAAGAATATAACTACTATAATACTGCCCTATATATAAGAATATAACTACTATAATACTGCTCCTATGTACAAGAATATAACTACTATAATACTGCCCCTATTACAAGAATATAACTACTATAATACTGCTCCTATATACAAGAATATAACTACTATAATACTGCCCTATATACAAGAATATAACTACTATAATACTGCTCCTATGTACAAGAATATAACTACTATAATACTGCTCCTATATACAAGAATATAACTACTATAATACTGCCCTATATACAAGAATATAACTACTATAATACTGCTCCTATGTACAAGAATATAACTACTATAATACTGCTCCTATATACAAGAATATAACTACTATAATACTGCCCTATATACAATTAACACATATACTCATTACAAATATAATATAACTGCTCCTATTACAAGAATATAACTACTATAATACTGCCCTATATACAAGAATATAACTACTATAATACTGCCCTATATACAAGAATATAACTACTATATATATACTGCTCCTATGTACAGAATATAACTACTATAATACTGCTCCTATATACAAGAATATAACTACTATAATACTGCTCCTATATACAAGAATATAACTACTATAATACTGCCCTATATACAAGAATATAACTACTATAATACTGCCCTATATACAAGAACTATAATACTTATAATACTGCTCCTATATACAAGAATAATATCTACTATAATACTGTCTCTTATGTACAAGAATATAACTACTATAATACTGCCCTATATACAAGAATATAACTACTATAATACTGCCCCTATATACAAGAATATACTACTATAATACTGCTCCTATGTACAAGAATATAATACTATAATACTGCCCTATGTACAGAATATAACTACTATATATACTGCCCCTATATACAAGAATATAACTACTATAATACTGCCCTATATACAAGAATATAACTACTATAATACTGCCCTATTACAAGAATATAACTACTATAATACTGCCCTATATACAAGAATATAACTACTATAATACTGCTCCTAATACAGAATTAACTACTTAATATGCTCCTATATACAAGAATATAATACTACTATTATATAATACTGCTCCTATGTACAAGAATATAACTACTATAATACTGCCCCTATATACAAGAATATAACTACTATAATACTGCCCTATGTACAAGAATATAACTACTATAATACTGCCCATTATACAAGAATATAACTACTATAATACTGCCCCTATTACAAGAATATAACTACTATAATACTGCTCCTATATACAAGAATATAACTACTATAATACTGCTCCCTATGTACAAGAATATAACTACTATAATACTGCTCCTATTATACAAGAATATAACTACTATAATACTGCTCCTATGTACAAGAATATAACTACTATAATACTGCTCCTAGTAAATATATAATAGCTATTACATATAACTTACTCCTATGTACAAGAATATAACTACTATAATACTGCTCCTATATACAAGTAATATAACTACTATAATACTGCTCCTATATACAAGAATATAAACTACTATAATTACTGCATCCCTATATACAAGAATATATAACTACTATAATATGCTCCATATTACAAGAATATAACTACTATAATACTGCTCCTATATACAAGAATATAACTACTATAATACTGCCCCTATATACAAGAAATATAACTACTATAATACTGCCCTATATACAAGAATATAACTACTATAATACTGCCCTATTACAAGAATATAACTACTATAATACTGCCCTATGTACAAGAATATAACTACTATAATACTGCTCCTATTACAAGAATATAACTACTATAATACTGCTCCTATATACAAGAATATAACTACTATAATACTGCCCCTATGTACAAGAATATAACTACTATAATACTGCCCTATATCAAGAATATAACTACTATAATACTGCTCTATGTACAAGAATATAACTACTATAATACTGCCCTATGTACAAGAATATAACTACTATAATACTGCCCCTATGTACAAGAATATAACTACTATAATACTGCTCCTATTACAAGAATATAACTACTATAATACTGCTCCTATATACAAGAATATAACTACTATAATACTGCTCCTATATACAAGAATATAACTACTATAATACTGCTCCTATGTACAAGAATATAACTACTATAATACTGCTCCTATATACAAGAATATAACTACTATAATACTGCTCCTATGTACAAGAATATAACTACTATAATACTGCTCCTATGTACAAGAATATAACTACTATAATACTGCTCCTATGTACAAGAATATAACTACTATAATACTGCTCCCTATATACAAGAATATAACTACTATAATACTGCCCCCTATATACAAGAATATAACTACTATAATACTGCCCCTATATACAAGAATATAACTACTATAATACTGCTCCTATATACAAGAATATAACTACTATAATACTGCTCCTATATACAAGAATATAACTACTATAATACTGCCCTATATACAAGAATATAACTACTATAATACTGCCCTATATACAAGAATATAACTACTATAATACTGCCCTATATACAAGAATCCATAAAGATAAATACTATAATACTGCCCTATATACAAGAATATAACTACTATAATACTGCCCTATATACAAGAATATAACTACTATAATACTGCTCCTTACAAGAATACTAATAATACTGCTCATTACAAGATATATAACTACTATAATACTGCCCTATTAACAAGAATATAACTACTATAATACTGCTCCTATATACAAGAATATAACTACTATAATACTGCCCCTATATACAAGAATATAACTACTATAATACTGCCCTATATACAAGAATATAACTACTATAATACTGCCCTATATACAAGAATATAACTACTATAATACTGCCCTATATACAAGAATATAACTACTATAATACTGCTCCTATGTACAAGAATATAACTACTATAATACTGCCCTATGATACAAGAATAATATAATACTATAATACTAGCTCCCTATTACAAAATATAACTACTATAATACTGCTCCTATGTACAAGAATATAACTACTATAATACTGCCCTATATACAAGAATATAACTACTATAATACTGCTCCTATATACAAGAATATAACTACTATAATACTGCCCTATATACAAGAATATAACTACTATAATACTGCCCTATATATCAAGAATATAATACTACTATAATATACTGCTCCTATATACAAGAATATAACTACTATACTATATACGTTCCTATATAATAGCACAGAATATAACTACTATAATACTGCTCTATACAAATATAACTACTATAATATGCCCTATCAAGAATATAACTACTATAATACTGCTCCTATATACAAGAATATAACTACTATAATACTGCCCCTATATACAAGAATATATAATCCTTATAATAATCTGCTCTATATGTACAAGAATATAACTACTATAATACTGCTCCTATATACAAGAATATAACTACTATAATACTGCCCCTATATACAAGAATATAACTACTATAATACTGCCCTATATACAAGAATATAACTACTATAATACTGCTCCTATATACAAGAATATAACTACTATAATACTGCCCTATGTACAAGAATATAACTACTATAATACTGCTCCATATGCTCCTATTACAAGAATATAACTACTATAATACTGCCCTATTACAGAATATAACTACTATAATACTGCCCCAGAAGATATACTACTATAGCCTTACAATTATCTAAATACTGCATTAAAAATTATACTAATGCCTATTCAGAATATAACTATTAATAGCATAAATACTACTAACTGCTATACAATAATATATATGCCTATATAGTATATACATAAACTCCCATATACATAACTATAATGCTATTCAGATTAATTAATCTATACAAGATATCTATAACTGCCCTTTACAAGAAAAAACTAAATATCTATACAAGAATACTACATATATGCCTATATACAAGATATACTATAATATGCCCTATTACAAGAATAAACTACTAAATATGCCTATTACAAGAATATAACTACTATAATACTGCCCTATTACAAGAATATAACTACTATAATACTGCCCTATATACAAGAATATAACTACTATAATACTGCCCTATGTACAAGAATATAACTACTATAATACTGTCCCTATATACAGAATAAACTACTATAATACTGCTCCTATTACAAGAATATAACTACTATAATACTGCCCTATTACAAGAATATAACTACTATAATACTGCCCTATTACAAGAATATAACTACTATAATACTGCTCCTATGTACAAGAATATAATACTATATACTCTCCTATATACAAGAATATAACTACTATAATACTGCTCCTATATACAAGAATATAACTACTATAATACCTGTCCCTATGTACAAGAATATAACTACTATAATACTGCTCCTATGTACAAGAATATAACTACTATAATACTGCCCCTATATACAAGAATATAACCACTATAATACTGCCCCTATGTACAAGAATATAACTACTATAATACTGCTGCTATATACAAGAATATAACTACTATAATACTGCCCTATGTACAAGAATATAACTACTATAATACTGCCCCTATATACAAGAATATAACTACTATAATACTGATCCTATATACAAGAATACAACTACTATAATACTGCCCCTATATACAAGAATATAACTGCTTTGCTGATCTCTGTATCTGTGCAGTGTTTGCTGATCTCTGTGCGGTGTTTGCTGATCTCTGTACCTGTGCTGTGTTTGCTGATCTCTGTACCTGTGCATGTTTGCTGAGCTCTGTACCTGTGGTGTTTGCAGATCTCTGTACCTGTGCTGTGTTTGCTGATCTCTGTACCTGTGCTGTGTTTGCTGATCTCTGTACCTGTGCGGTGTTTGCTGATCTCTGTACCTGTGCAGTGTTTGCTGATCTCTGTACCTGTGCGGTGTTTGCTGATCTCTGTGCGTTGTTTGCTGATCTCTGTGCGTTGTTTGCTGATCTCTGTGCCTGTGCTGTGTTTGCTGATCTCTGTACCTGTGTGGTGTTTGCTGATCTCTGTACCTGTGCAGTGTTTGCTGATCTCTGTACCTGTGTGGTGTTTGCTGATCTCTGTACCTGTGCTGTGTTTGCTGATCTCTGTGCGATGTTTGCTGATCTCTGTACCTGTGCGGTGTTTGCTGATCTCTATGCGGTGTTTGCTGATCTCTGTACCTGTGCGGTGTTTGCTGATCTCTGTGCGGTGTTTTGCTGATCTCTGTGCGATGTTTGCTGATCTCTGTACCTGTGCGGTGTTTGCTGATCTCTGTGCGGTGTTTGCTGATCTCTGTACCTGTGCGGTGTTTGCTGATATCTGTACCTGTTCCGTGTTTGCTGATCTCTGTGCGGTGTTTGCTGATCTCTGTGCGGTGTTTGCTGATCTCTGTATCTGTGCAGTGTTTGCTGATCTCTGTGCGGTGTTTGCTGATCTCTGTGCGGTGTTTGCTGATCTCTGTACCTGTGTGGTGTTTGCTGATCTCTGTACCTGTGCGGTGTTTGCTGATCTCTGTACCTGTGTGGTGTTTGCTGATCTCTGTGTGTGTGTTTGCTGATCTCTGTGCGGTGTTTGCTGATCTCTGCACCTGTGCGGTGTTTGCTGATCTCTGTGTGGTGTTTGTCTGATCTCTGTGCGGTGTTTGCTGATCTTCTGTATCTGTGCGGTGTTTGCGATCTCTGTACCTGTTCCATGTTTGCTGATCTCTGTACCTGTGTGGTGTTTGCAGATCTCTGTAGATGTGTTCTATTTTCTGATCTCTGTACCTGTGCTGTGTTTGCTGATCTCTGTGCGATGTTTGCTGATCTCTGTACCTGTGCGGTGTTTGCTGATCTCTGTACCTGTGCAGTGTTTGCTGATCTCTGTACCTGTCTGGTGTTTGCTGATCTCTGTGCGATGTTTGCTGATCTCTGTACCTGTGCGGTGTTTGCTGATCTCTGTCCTGTGCAGTGTTTGCTGATCTCTGTACCTGTGCTGTGTTTGCTGATCTCTGTGCGATGTTTGCTGATCTCTGTACCTGTGCGGTGTTTGCTGATCATCTGTACCTGTTCCGTGTTTGCTGATCTCTGTGCGGTGTTTGCTGATCTCTGTGCGTGTTTGCTGATCTCTGTATCTGTGCAGTGTTTGCTGATCTCTGTGCGGTGTTTCTGATCTCTGTGCGGTGTTTGCTGATCTCTGTGCGGTGTTTGCTGATCTCTGTACCTGTGGTGTTTGCTGATCTCTGTACCTGGTGTGTTTGCTGATCTCTGTGCGGTGTTTGCTGATCTCTGTGCGGTGTTTGCTGATCTCTGTGCGGTGTTTGCTGATCTCTGTGCGGTGTTTGCTGATCTCTGTATCTGTGCGTGTTTGCAGATCTCTGTACCTGTTCCATGTTTGCTGATCTCTGTACCTGTGTGGTGTTTGCAGATCTCTGTAGATGTGTTCTATTGTGCTGATCTCTGTGCGGTGTTTGCTGATCTCTGTGTGGTGTTTGCTGATCTCTGTGCGGTGTTTGCTGATCTCTGTGCGTTGTTTGCTGATCTCTGTGCGTTGTGATCTCTTGTGTTTGCTGATCTCTGTGCGATGTTTGCTGATCTCTGTACCTGCGGTGTTTGCTGATCTCTGTACCTGTGCAGTGTTTGCTGATCTCTGTACCTGTGCTGTGTTTGCTGATCTCTGTGCGTGTTTGCTGATCTCTGTACCTGTGCGGTGTTTGCTGATTCTGTACCTGTTCGTGTTTGCTGATCTCTGTGCGTGTGTTTGCTGATCTCTGTGCGGTGTTTGCTGATCTCTGTACTGTGCAGTGTTTGCTGATCTCTGTGCGGTGTTTGCTGATCTCTGTGCGGGTTTTGCTGATCTCTGTACCTGTGTGGTGTTTGCTGATCTCTGTACCTGTGCGGTGTTTGCTGATCTCTGTACCTGTGTGGTGTTTGCTGATCTCTGTGCGGTGTTTGCTGATCTCTGTGCGGTGTTTGCTGATCTCTGTGCGGTGTTTGCTGATCTCTGTACTGTGCGGTGTTTGCAGATCTCTGTACCTGTTCATGTTTGCTGATCTCTGTACTGTGGGTGTTTGCTGATCTCTGTAGATGTGTTCTATTTGCTGATCTCTGTGTGGTGTTTGCTGATCTCTGTACCTGTGTGGTGTTTGCTGATCTCTGTACTGTGCGGTGTTTGCTGATCTCTGTACCTGTGCGATGTTTGCTGATCTCTGTACCTGTGCGGTGTTTGCTGATCTCTGTGCGGTGTTTGCTGATTCTCTGTGCGGTGTTTGTTGATCTCTGTGCGATGTTTGCTGATCTCTGTGCGGTGTTTGCTGATCTCTGTGCGGTGTTTGCTGATCTCTGTGTGGTGTTTGCTGATCTCTGTGTGGTGTTTGCTGATCTCTGTGCGTTGTTTGCTAATCTCTGTGTGGTGTTTGCAGATCTCTGTACCTGTGTCGTGTTTGCTGATCTCTGTACCTGTGCGGTGTTTGCTGATCTCTGTAGCTGTGCGGTGTTTGCTGATCTCTGTACCTGTGTGTGTTTGCTGATCTCTGTACCTGTGCGGTGTTTGCTGATCTCTGTACCTGTGCGATGTTTGCTGATCTCTGTACCTGTGCTGTGTTTGCTGATCTCTGTACCTGTGCGGTGTTTGCTGATCTCTGTAGCTGTGCGGTGTTTGCTGATCTCTGTACCTGTGCGATGTTTGCAGATCTCTGTACCTGTGCGGTGTTTGCTGATCTCTGTACCTGTGTGGTGTTTGCTGATCTCTGTGCGATGTTTTGCTGATCTCTGTACCTGTGTCGTGTTTGCTGATCTCTGTTCCGTGTTTGCAGATCTCTGTACTGTTCCGTGTTTGCAGATCTCTGTACCTGTTCCGTGTTTGCAGATCTCTGTACCTGTGCGGTGTTTGCAGATCTCTGTACCTGTGGGGTGTTTGCTGATCTCTGTAGCTGTGCGGTGTTTGCTGATCTCTGTACCTGTGCGGTGTTTGCTGATCTCTGCACCTGTGCGGTGTTTGCTGATCTCTGTGCGGTGTTTGCTGATCTCTGTGCGATGTTTGCTGATCTCTGTACCTGTTCCGTGTTTGCAGATCTCTGTACCTGTGTCGTGTTTGCTCTGGTTCCTTTCTCTGCTCTGAATATCACCGGATTCTGTTCCTTTGTTCTTTGTATCCCATGCACTTTTGCTTTGTTTGCTATTTTTATTCCTGATAGCGGGGTCAGTCTACAGGAGGATTTTGCGCGGAGCCCGGAGGAAGAGAAGGATCTGACAGTCTGACAGGCAGATGGAAATGCTGCTTCTTTCTATCTGAGGATTAGTGTCTATTACAGAGGCGCAGCGGAGAACCCCCTCTCCCCCTGTGGGGAGATCACAATCCCCTTAAAGCTGCAGCAATACTGTACACTGCATTGTACGTGGGGTCAAGTGTAATACAAAATTCTAGGATTTTTTTCCCCATTTTTTTTCAGTAAGTAATTCTGCTGTCACAAGGTAGTAAGGAATAACAGGAGGACTGTGTCTTCTAGACTGACCCTCAGGCTGGGAGGTCCCAGCTGTCCCTTATCCTAGAGTTACCTCTGATGGTGAGGATGTCTGGACCACCACCCTTGCCCTGCTCCTGGGAATCCCTGATCTAATACCCCCTCTCCCCGTCCCCAGGTATGGCCAGGGCAGGAGTGGTAATTTTCAGCTAAAATTCTTTACCTTTACTGAAGTCTTAAAAGTTTAAAAACTAAAGTTGCAGAAACAAAAGATCATTTTCCCAGCGCAGGAGTCGACCATTTTTAAGGCTTTGGATGACAGACACAGACATGAGGTCGTGGATGGAGGATTATCACCCCGCTCCTTTTGGATCAGTCTCTTGTAAGGTTTTTCCTCTTTCTATGGAGAGATTGTGCAGGAGACGACGACTCTGAAATTGATTTCGGCTTGTCTTGTAAACACACAGATCAGTTTTATCCCCGTCTCCCGGTGTCACTTTTATTGTCCTGTATTGGAAATATCACGAGCGACGGCTCAGGGAGAAGGTTCTGCTTTTCTGGATGGGGGAAGGGAGGCACCATCAGGAGCTGGGGGATCATTCAATCCTATAAGGCTAACACAGGTTCACACAGTGCGTTTTTTATCTGTGTTTGTATGGAAAACAAATCACTTTCTATGATCCCCAGCAAAGTCAATGAGTTTTCAGAAAGGCTGTTCAGACGCTGCGTTTTTTACCGGTCCGTGTTTGGGGCAGAAAAAGAATGAGGGTCATTTATTGATCCTTTTTTTTTTCCCCTTGAAACCATTGTTAATGAAAAAAATGCCGGATTTTTGCAAAAAATGAATCCAGAAAATTCATCAAGAACACAGTACAAAAAAACGTATCAGAAACACACAGTGTGAACTAAGCCTTAGAAGACACATGTCACGTGCTCAGATTGCACTGACTTCGCTGGTGCTGCTGTGTGCGTTTGTGTTGCATTCCTTCAGGAGCTGCATGAGGTACGGATGTGAAGGTCTTGTGCTCAGCTGCTGGTGATGTAGGTATAGATGTGAAGGTCTTGTGCTCAGCTGCTGGTGATGTGGGTATAGATGTGAAGGTCTTTTGCTCAGCTGCTGGTGATGTAGGTATAGATGTGAAGGCCATGTGCTCAGCTGCTGGTGATGTAGGTATAGATGTGAAGGTCTTGTGCTCAGCTGCTGGTGATGTAGGTATAGATGTGAAGTTCTTGTGCTCAGCTGCTGGTGATGGAGGTATAGATGTGAAGTTCTTGTGCTCAGCTGCTGGTGATGGAGGTACAGATGTGAAGGTCTGGTGCTCAAGCTGCTGGTGATGTAGGTATAAATGTGAAGGTCTTGTGCTCAGCTGCTAGTGATGTAGGTATAGATGTGAAGTTCTTGTGCTCAGCTGCTGGTGATGGAGGTATAGATGTGAAGTCTTGTGCTCAGCTGCTGGTGATGTAGGTACAGATGTGAAGGTCTTGTGCTCAGCTGCTGGTGATGTAGGTATAGATGTGAAGGTCTTGTGCTCAGCTGCTGTGATGTAGGTATAGATGTGAAGGTCTTGTGCTCAGCTGCTGGTGATGTAGGTATAGATGTGAAGGTCTTGTGCTCAGCTGCTGGTGATGTAGGTATAGATGTGAAGGTCTTGTGCTCAGCTGCTGGTGATGTAGGTATAGATGTGAAGGTCTTGTGCTCAGCTGCTGGTGATGTAGGTATAGATGTGAAGGTCTTGTGCTCAATGCTGGGGTTGTATGATGTGAGGTCTTTTATGTGGTGATGGCTAAGCATGGAGTTCCTCCCCCTGGCCTTTAAGTGCCTTCCATTTCCTCTGTCAGACATTGTTGATAGAGTTATTACTCTTATTCACTGAACTTTTGAAGACGCCTTGTTGCTGGGCTGAAGTCTCTCCTGGAGTTCTATTGCTTTGGGAGTAGCTGTAATTCCTGACCCATGGGTGGAGGTAGGGGCCCTCAGCCTAGGACTAATCAGGAGTTTAGGAAAAAAAGGGTGGCGGCTCAGACCTCCTCACCATCAGAGGTACCTCCAAGAAAAGAGCGAGCCAGGCTTCCGGTTCCGGCGCCTCCATGTGCGGACGGGTGTGAGGAAGCTCCGACATCCATCCCGCAGACCACGCTAACCACCAAGCCCCAGGGAGCCCTGAACACCAGAGATGTCGGGGGGAAAAGCCGGAGCAGCTTCCACCATGGATAAATATGTGACAAGGGGAAAAGAAGCCGAGATCCACAGTGCTGATAGAGGAGGAGGAGGATTAGGCGCGAAATCGCTGATGGCGCCGGCACCTGCAGACACAGGATCACAACAAACACAGACCGCGCAGGAGAAGGAGAAGGCAAAAGGTAATGAGGAGCGTGGCAATCAGGGGAGAGGAGAGAAAGCTGGAGGGGAGACAAGATGTGATCCCCAGAGTGGGGAGACGGATGGACAGCAAATAAACTATGTGGGAGACCAGTCACACACTGGGGACAATACCTCAGCAATAATGGCGGCAGCTGCAGCTGCAGCAGCAGTGCAC
This sequence comes from Allobates femoralis, assembly GCA_033576535.1. Lineage (NCBI taxonomy): Eukaryota > Metazoa > Chordata > Amphibia > Anura > Aromobatidae > Allobates > Allobates femoralis. Next base: position 57,664,991 of record JARQOC010000009.1, read on the forward strand.
ACATTTGACTATAAACTATTGGCTAAAGAGCTTGCTGTCCATCTGGCTGAGGACTTCAAGCAAACAATACATGAACTGGTAGCTGCAAATTTACAGGACTTGCAAACTAGGACAGAGCAGCATAACCAACAGCTGCAGGAGGCAGAATCAAGAATCTCAGTTGCAGAGGACAGAATAATAGAGCTAGAACAGCTTGTCCAAACTCTCCAGAAACAGTCTTCAAGTGCATTTACTAAGTTAGATGACCTGGAAAACAGATCCCGTAGGAGCAATCTTAAAATTGTGGGTCTACCTGAGTCCATCTCCTTAAACCAATTGGAAGAGGTGTTTGAAGTAGAACTACCAAAAGAACTTGGTTTAAAACATAAATGTAAAACAGAACGAACACACAGAATTGGGCCTCCCCGTGATTTGACCGGTGGTGCTGGACAAAAAGGGTCAACAAGGAACAAATCAGCAGATGCGCCACGTCATGCCATAGCTAAATACCTGAACCACAGGGACAAAGAAGAGATACTACGTGCATATAAAGCTAGAAGGCAGCCCCTCATGATTTTGGGCTACAGATCTCTAGTATTTGCCGATTACTCTGTGGAGGTGTCTAGACGAAGGAAGGCTTTCAGTGAAGTATGTACTTCTTTGTTTAAAAAGAACATTCGGTTCCAGTTAAACTATCCCGCCATCTTGAGGTTTAGGGATCAAGACGGAGCTATGAGATCCTTCACCGACCCGGATGAAGCAATGACTGTCCTGACTAGGGGTCTAAAATCCTCAGATACGACGCGCTCAAGATCTAATAGCCCAAAGGTAACAGGCATGACCCCTGGACCTGAGCGTGAACAGGAAAGAGGTCTCGAATCCACGAGAGCCTATAGACTTCGTTCGGAATCGACAATAGAGGGGCCATCAACGAAGTCCATGACACCGAGACAGCAGCGACAACCTACGTCTAGATGGACCAAGAAGAAGTCGAACCACACCAACGACTGACCTAAGAATGACTGTCTACAATTTTGCGGAAACTATTAAAGACAGCGGGAAGAGCTGAAGAAGAAAGCTACTGAAAGGAGAGAGATGGAATCTTGGGAGTCGCGTTGAGTTTATGCCGCTCTACGCCACATGGGAACATTTGAAGAGGAAGAGTCGAATGTGTATGTTGTTGTGTATTTTTCTTTTTCTTCTCTTTCCCTTCTTCTCCCCCTTTTCATATCCTCCCTTACAGGGTCAAGTTTTGACAGATGGGGAGGACATGGTCAAGATTACAAACATCTTTCGTACTTGGTTGGGGAGGGGAAAGAGACACCTGATTTGATACCTTCTTTGGTCAATTTTATTTCACTACCTAATTACAAGGTATCGCCAAAGGATTTACATCTGTTACAACTGTTTTGATATTGTTTGCCACCATATTTGGTGTTCTTGTTGGTTGGTCGCAGTGTTTTCCTATATAAGGGGCTTGGGATTCTTATATCTTTGTATGTATATATGCATCCTAATTATATTTTATTAGTGGTTGATGGGATGGCCAGGAGCGTATATGCACTACCAACAAGGAGGAAAAAAGTGAAGTCGCATAACTTCTGTTTTGAGGAGAGAGAGTAAAGTTTGGGGGGGGATCTTTTGGGATGGGGAAGAGGGAGGGAATGAAAAATACCTTACTACCTTTGCTGGACTTGAAGACCATTAAAAGTACGTTCAATACAGGTCTAGACACCAGATTTCGGGAAGACATAATCCAATATTTAGAACCACTTATCGACTGTGAAACACTAATAGAGTGCAGTGGGGATGGTTAGATGGGTCTCATGGAACGTAAAGGGTTTGCGCTCCCCAATGAAGCGCATGATGGTACTTCGCCATCTTAAAAGATTACAGGCGGATGTGGCCTTGCTCCAAGAAACCCATCTGACATCCGAGGACTATTTTAGACTCAAAAAGCTGTGGGTGGGAGAAGTTTATGGTTCTAGTGCAGTACACAGAAAAGCCGGAGTACTGATCTTATTAAACAAGTCTTTAGCTTATACAATTCTGTCCTCAGAGACAGATACTGAGGGGAGACTGATACAAATGACCTTGCAGATACAAAACACCACATATAGCATCTACAATCTCTACGCACCAAATGCAGGACAAAAACCTTTCTTTTTAAAACTGCAAAATCAACTCCTATCAGATCAGGAGAGCAATAGATTAGTTGGAGGGGATTTCAATATGGTAGTCAATGAGGGAGAAGATAGGAGACAGAAAAACACTCGAACATCATTCCCTGCAGGGCCGGGTTTTCTGGAAAGGTTCCTTGCTCACTGTAACTTGACTGACTCATGGCGCACGCTTCACCCACTCGAACGGGAATATACCCACTTCTCCCATGTCCATGAATCCTGGTCGAGATTGGACATGTTCTTGGCCTCCCCTATGTTGTTTAATAAAGTATTGGAGGCTAAGGTAGGGGACAGGATTATCTCGGACCATAGTCCGATGATATTAGAAACAAGAGATATATACCAGAAGGGTAGTAATTACTTATGGAGATTCCCTGACAATCTGGTCAGAGAGGAGAACTTTGTCAGACTTCTCAGAGAATGGTGGGTGGACTACTGCAGAAACAATTCATTACACCTAGACACCCCGGGTTTATTTTGGGAAACAGCAAAGACAGTCCTTCGTGGACATATTATGGCATATACCATTCGTATGAAAAAGCGGGTAAAAGAGCAATACATAAAGGCTAGCACCACTGTCAGAGATGCATACCTGACGTATACGCGGACAATGACAGACTCAGATAAAGAAGAATGGCTGAAAGCTAAAAAGGCGTTTGATTCGTGGGCCAGTAAGAGAGAGGATCTATATAAAAGCCATATGGAAATCGAACTGAACAAATTTGGTGACAAGGCCGGGCGCCTGTTGGCACGTCTAGCAAAAGGTAGGCGTCCTACTGTTCCTATTCGATCTATCAGGGATAGTCGTGGGGAGGTTTGCTCCGACCCGGGGAAAATAGTACAAATTTTGGGGAAATTTTATGCTTCATTATATAGCGAGGGGGACTCAGAGAGACAGGGAGGCGAATCATGGTTGAATTCTATAAATATGACTTCTCTAACAGAAGAAGATAGACAACACCTAAATAGACCTATCTCTGAAGAGGAAATAATATCCACAATTACACGCCTAAGTCCGGGAAAGGCTCCTGGCCCAGATGGCTTCAATGGAGCCTTTTTCAAGGCACTAAAAGACCAGATTTCGCCCATATTGAAAGAATTATATAACGAAATTTTGCATGGCACCCCCATTCCTGAAAGAATGAATATGGCATATATAAAATTGCTTCCAAAACCTAATAAATCTCCAATGGACCCGGCCAGCTACAGGCCTATCTCACTTATAAACCAGGACCTTAAACTACTTTCAAAAATCCTAGCAGATAGATTGGCCACAATTTTGCCCAAATTGATTTCGCCGCTTCAGGCAGGTTTTGTTAAGGGACGCTCCACAACAACAAACATCAGGAAAGCGATGCTTCTTTTAGATGTGGTAAGATTCCGGAGCGGTGGGGCTGGGGGGGGTCCAGCCATGGTCACCTTGGATGCCGAAAAAGCATTTGATAATGTGAGGTGGTCATGGCTGGACCAGGTCCTGGACCGTATTGGTCTGATAGGTCCATTTCGACAATACTTAAAATCACTATATCATAATCCTAAAGCTTGTATTAGCATACCAGGTTTCTTATCAGACACGTTTGGACTTGAAAAGGGTACGAGGCAGGGCTGTCCACTGTCTCCCCTTCTATTTAATCTAGCGATTGAACCTTTGGCAATACATCTGGCATCACATAGTTCGTTCGAAGGAATCAAGGTGGGCAAATCGGAGGTCAAAATATCCTTATTTGCAGACGATATTATTCTTTTCATCCAGAACCCAAAAAAAGATCTCCAAATCATTTTAGATGATATAGAGAGAATAGGAAAATTTTCAGGCTTCCACTTAAATAAAGACAAATGTGAAATACTTTTTCTTAAAAATGATAGTGACTTCGCGAAGGGAGAAACATTATTTGGAATCCCTAGAGCTAGAGATAGCCTGAAATACTTAGGTATCCAATTAGCTAGGTCTCCGGGCCTGATCTATAAACTCAACTATACTCCAATTATAGATAAAATTGAAAAAGAATTAAAAGGGTGGAAGAATCTGCCTCTGTCATTGCTAGGTCGCTGTCATCTTATAAAGATGATTAGCTTTGCGAGATTGCTCTACCCACTACAGTCGATACCTATGCTCTTGAAGCATAATGACATTAAGAGGCTGAATAATGCCTTCACAAAGTTCTTGTGGGGGGGTAAGAGGGCAAGAATAGCTATATCCACTCTAATGAAATCAAGAGAGGAAGGGGGACTTAGAGTACCTGACATTAGGGGGTACAATTTAGCGTGCGTCATGAGAAATGTCTTGGATTGGCTAAACGACACTTCCAGATTCTCGGATGTGAGCCTGGAAGGAGAGTGGGCGAAACCCTGGTCACTGCCCGCTCTATTACATTCCTCACTTTCAGAGCTACCTTCTAATGTCAAACATACAGTAATATGTAGAGACACGGTGATGACATGGAAGGCGGTCAGGAAAAAGTTAAATCTCTCATGGAAAATATCTAAAAGACTATCCCCGTGGACCAGTCCTGCCTTTCCACAGGGGAGAGATAATGCACTCTTTCGAGAATGGAAGGCAAGAGGCGTTATAAATCTGGGTGATCTAATGCACACACAGGAGAGAAGATGGTTGACGGGTAGGGAGACTCTGACGAAATACAATCTATCTGCAACACACATGCTTCAGTACCTCCAGATACATCACCACCTCATGTCCCGACTGTCCGATATCTCGGGTGAATTGGTCAATGGGGCTTGGGATGATTTGTTGGGAATGAGAGGGGAGGATCTGTCAATATCCTCCATATATGCTAAATTACAACAGGTTCTCAGACCTACAGGCAATCAAAAATTATTCTCCAAATGGAAGAAGCACATGGATGATCCTGATTTAACACAAAAAATTTTAGAGGGATGGAATACGGTCAGAAAAGTTATTGTCAACGAAAAATGGAGGGACACACAATTCAGGCTTATGCATAGCACAATACAGGGCTTTAACATTCCACCCTCACCAACCAATCAAGGGAGATGGATTCACTGTCCCAAATGTAAGGATCATATGACTGATTTAGAGCATGGAATATGGTCCTGCCCGGAATCAAAAAAATTTTGGGAAAGAATTAGGAGATTGGCGGGAGACCTCTACCCTAAAGAGCGTGAAATGGATCCAATGTTGTGGCTGTTCCACTATTCAGGAGGAACTGAAGGGAGGGGATCGCCACACATACTGTTGCATACGATTGCTATGGTGGCAAAGAAACTGCTTCTCCAACACTGGCTTGAAAACTTCACGCCTGGGTTGGAAATGATACAAGATACCCTCAAAAAAGTCTTGACTCTAGAGTCTAAAGAAACGCTTAAAAATCCAACAAAACTGACAAAGAAATTTTTTTATAAATGGAGAACGTATGTGGAGGGACACTTCTCAGTTCCCGAAATAGAAACCCTTATGATGTCATATAAAAATACAGAGTGGTATGTGTTAGAAGATTTAGGGGGCACATTAGGAAAATTGAAATGTGGTGACTAAACTAATTAAGAAGAAAGTTAAGATGACTAGTATAGGTATATGATCTGAAGGTAAGGGTAGTTGGGTAGGGGATAGAAGGGGGGGATGGGTATTTTCTTCATATTTGTGTTCAATATGATAAATCTCTAATTGAGTCATTATGAATCTAAGTTTGTTTAGAATTTATGGACACTAATGTTTGAATATTATTTTCTTAAGATATCAATAGGCTTCTATCGGAAAGTGAAACTTTGTATTACTTTAATTGAATGCTGTATACACATCTTGGAAGTCTATGTATATTTCAAATATTTTTATAAGCTTTAATAAAAATGATGGTTCAAAAAAAAAAAAAGAAAAGAGCGAGCCATGGACCCCAGCATCAGGGTCAGATTAGGCTCTCCTGACCCCCTTCACACATCACGCCATCTAGTTACCTGATTCCCTCTCCTCCTAAGCGTGACAACACATTCTTGGCCAAACCCAATGCGGACCACAACAAGACGACCCGTGAAATGGCTGCAAGTCGTGACCAAATGGAGCTGAGCTTGAGCCCAGATTGGGGGGGATTGTGTCCCAAAATTCAATAGAAATGGTGGCGCTGACAGATACTTGCTGTATGCATCTATTTCTACCAGTCCCATCGACATCGGTGGGGAAAAAACTCATATACACTAATCTATTGTCAGCTATCCTGTTTAAAAGGCTAAGTCAGCCCCCTGCTATGTCGCAGCCGATGTATGGGCACTGTATGCAGTATGGGGTTGGTTTAGCTATTGAAATGAGTAATAAACCAGCCCCCTTCTATGTCGCAGCCGATGTATGGGCACTGAATGGAACTGGTTTAACTATTGAAATGAGTAGTCAGCCAGACCCCTTCTATGTCGCAGCCGATGTATGGGCACTGAATAGTCTTGGTTTAGCTAATGAAATGAGTAATCAGCCAGACCCCTTCTCTGTCGCAGCTGATGTATGAGCACTGAATAGTCTTGGCTTAGCTATTGAAATGAGTAGTCAGCCAGCCTCCTTCTATGTCACAGCTGATGTATGAGCACTGAATGGTGTTGGGTTAGCTATTGAAATGAGTAATCAGCCAGCCCCCTTCTCTGTTGAAGCTGATGTATGGGCACTGAATGGTGTTGATTTAGCTATTAAAATGAGTAATCAGCCAGCCCCCTTCTCTGTTGCAGCTGATGTATGGGCACTGAATAGTGTTGATTTAGCTATTGAAATGAGTAATCAGCCAGCCCCCTTCTCTGTCACAGCTGATGTATGAGCACTGAATGGTGTTGGGTTAGCTATTGAAATGAGTAATCAGCCAGCCCCCTTCTCTGTCGCAGCTGATGTATGGGCACTGAATAGTGTTGATTTAGCTATTGAAATGAGTAATCAGCCAGCCCCCTTCTCTGTTGCAGCTGATGTATGAGCACTGAATGGTGTTGGGTTAGCTATTGAAATGAGTAATCAGCCAGCCCCCTTCTCTGTTGCAGCTGATGTATGGGCACTGAATGGTGTTGGGTTAGCTATTGAAATGAGTAATCAGCCAGCCCCCTTCTCTGTCGCAGCTGATGTATGGGCACTGAATAGTCTTGGTTTAGCTATTGAATTGAGTAGTCAGTCAGCCCCCACCTTACACCGGAGGAGGTTTGAGAATCTCCAGCTGCAGGGACAAGGAAAAGTGAAGATGACTCGTTACAATGTTACACTGTTATTTTTCTAGCCACAAGGTTACACTTGTCTTCCCAGGTGAGACATGGACGACTGCAGATTTGCCTCTCGCCTTAACACAAGACGTTTCTAGGACGAGTTTCCGGAGCGTTTTCTCCTTAGATAATGGGCTTCAGTCTGGCTGATGAGTGGCACCGCAGGATCCTGTCTGTCCTAACGTAACACGTGTATAATTAGCCATTCCGGGGCCGCCGGGCGCCTCTGCCTGTGGCCTCCTCTATAATTATATCTTTTATAAAACTTTTCAGCTTCTGATATAATTTAGGCTTTTGAGTTAAGGAAAGAGTTTATTAGCGTCCATCATATAAATTCCCACAGAATGGGGGTGTCATATCTCTACCTGAGCTGCTCCTGCGACATCGGCTTCTGTCACCGTATTCACCCTGTAGGTGGCGCTGGTGATAGAGGAGATATCAAAGTCAGAAACTGAGGCTCTGCCTATCCACTAAGGGTAGAGTAGCTGGAACCTGCAGTACTTTCCAGTCTGACAGAGTGGAGGTGTGTGTGCTGTCCTGATGTAGTCATCATCCCCTGGCTTCAGCCTATTACAAGGCACCACACCCTACTTAAGCTTCCAGATTTCTGCTTCTAGTCTGACAGAGTGGATGTGTGTGCTGTCCAGCTGAAGTCATCAATTTTTGGCTTCATTCTATTAGAAGGCACCACACCCTCCTTGAGCTTCCAGCTGTCTGCTGGAAACTGCCAGATATAGCTTTTGCTTGCATGGTTTAGTCTGTTTAGTGCTCTGCTCTGAATAGTATTTTTTCTGTTTGACCACGGCTTGTTTATTACGCTTCCCTTGTCTATTTTGTATCTTGATGCCCTCTTGGTTTTGACCCGGCTCTCTGATTACGTCTAGGGATCATGATTTTGTCCTTTAGTGGACATAGTTCAGGGCTAAAGTGGCTGGACCTGCAGGACATCACAGTCTGACAGAGTGGGTATGTGCTGTCCTGCTGAAGCCATCAGCTTTTGGCTTCATTCTATTAGAAGGCACCACACCCTACTTGAGGTTTCAGCTGTCTGCTGGAAACTGCCAGATATAGCTTTTGCTTGCCTGGTTTGGTCTGTTTAGTGCTCCTGCTCTGAATAGTATTTTTTCTGTTTGACCACGGCTTGTTATTACGCTTCCCTTGTCTATTTTGTATCTTGATGCTCTCTTGGTTTTGACCCGGCTTTCTGATTACGTCTAGGGATCTTGATTTTGTCCTTTAGTGGACAAGGTTCAGGGTAAAGTGGCTGGGACCTGCAGGACATCACAGTCTGACAGAGTGGGTGTGTGCTGTCCTGCTGAAGCCATCAGCTTCTAGCTTCAGCCTATTAGAAGGATCCACACACTACTTAAGCTTCCATCTTTCTGCTAGAAACTGCCAGATATAGCTTTTGCTTGCCTGGTTTGGTCTGTTTAGTGCTGCTGCTCTGAATAGTATTTTTTCTGTTTGACCACGGCTTATTATTACGCTTCCCTTGTCTATTTTGTATCTGATGCCTCTTGGTTTTGACCCGGCTCTCTGATTACGTCTAGGGATCTTGATTTTGTCCTTTAGTGGACATAGTTCAGGGCTAAAGTGGCTGGGACCTGCAGGACATCACAGTCTGACAGAGTGGGTATGTGCTGTCCTGCTGAAGCCATCAGCTCCTGGCTTCAGCCTATTAGAAGGCACCACACACTACTTAAGCTTTCCAGCTTTCTGCTGGAAACTGCCAGATATAGCTTTTGCTTTCCTGTTTTGGTCTGTTTAGTTCTCCTACTCTCATAATGATTTCCTTGTGTTTGACCATGGCTTGTTATTACGCTTCCCTTGCCTGACTATTTTGTACCTTGATGCCCTCTTGCAGTGGCGGACCTTGAGCCTGGAGGGCCCTGGTGCAGCTGCTGCTGGTGAGGAGCGGGATGGGGGTGCTGTAGGTGATGTGGCTCCTACCTACCTACTCCATCAAGCCGCGCATTGCAGTCCTGGGTGCCGGGGTCGGCAGAATAGAGGAGGGGCGGGATCAGCCATCAGAGGGATGCAGGCTTGAGGGTCCCTTAGCCGGTCGGGGCCCTGGTGCAGCTGAACCAGCTGCACCACGGTAGGTCCGCCCCTGCCCTCTTGGTAGACAGACAGACGCCACAGCATGAAGTTGAGTATGACCCCAACGCGTCTGTGCCCAGCACTCCTGCACTATATGATAAATGACGGAAGAATCTCCAGCCATGAATGCAAGATACAATGAAGGCAGCCATCAGTACCACAGCTCATTGCGTGCCAGCTGCTTGCGCAGGGGAACCTCTGGGAGCATTTATGAGACGTCATGCTCCGTAACATCCATATGTTCATCTTTTCTGTAAATGGGGCATTAGCAGAACTCCATTTTTTTCACATTTTCACATTCTGTTTACTCCAGTCCATTCCAAAGCTGAATATTTCACCCTAAAAATTGTGCGCCGTGTCTTCTACAAACACCAGGGGGCGATAGTGAAATGATAGATTATCCAGCTTGAAAGAAACTGCAGAATTATGAATGCAGCTGTGGAGGTGATTGGAGTAGAAAACAAAAAATCTAGATAAACTTATTTTTTTTATATATATATTTATATTATATTACTACAATTCTACATAAAATGAAGACAGAGCAGCCGGGCTGTGACAAGAGAGCTCTGTAGAGACACTCGGACTTCATAGTCACTCTTCGGTTTTGGATATTGGATGTCAGATTATAGTAATGAATTGGTCATTACTGGCAGAGGAGCGCTGACAGGCGTTCACCCTGGAGATGGGTCGGGGCGCCCTCTGGGGCTGGCTGCAGAGTTACAGTAATAGGTTATTATGGGCAGAGATGTGACCGGTGCTGTAATATAAGACAATGGGCTCTAATACGAGTATTGATTATATAGGTGTGCGGATATTGATATCAGAGTCTCCAGGAATCAGCAGCTTTGTTAGGGATGTGATTAGGGCCGGGTTCACACTGGGGGATGATGGGGTAATTGTTAATCACAGCATTGTCATGGGCGAAAGATACTTAATAATTACTGGTCTCTTAATATTTAGGGGGTAATCTGTTCTGGTAAAAAAGTGCCACATAATAGTACCCTACAGTGCATAATACTGCCATACAGTGCCAGTATAGTGCTGTGCAGGGAAAACATGAGAATAACATAAAGTACCTAATCCTGCTACTGAATGATCTGCAGAACCAAACATCGCAGCATCTCCTACATCTGTGCGTCATCTCCTACATCTGTGCAGCATCTCCTACATCTGTGCAGCATCTCCTACATCTGTGCAGTGTACACTGTGCAGCGCCTCCTACAACCGTGCAGCATCTCCTACATCTGTGCAGTGTACACTGTGCAGCACCTCCTACAACCGTGCAGCATCTCCTACATCTGTGCAGTGTACACTGTGCAGCGCCTCCTACAACTGTGCAGCATCTCCTACATATGTGCAGCGTCTCCTACAACCGTGCAGTGCCTCCTACATCTGTGCAGTGTACACCGTGCAGCATCTCCTACATCTGTGCAGTGTACACCGTGCAGTGCCTCCTACAACCGTACAGCATCTCCTACATCTGTGCATCATCTCCTACATCTGTGCAGCATCTCCTACATCTGTGCAGCATCTCCTACATCTGTGCAGTGTACACTGTGCAGTGCCTCCTACAACCGTACAGCATCTCCTACATCTGTGCAGTGTACACCGTGCAGCGCCTCCTACAACCGTGAAGCGTCTCCTACATCTGTGCAGCATCTCCTACATCTGTGCAGTGTACACTGTGCAGCGCCTCCTACAACCGTGCAGCATCTCCTACATCTGTGCAGTGTACACTGTGCAGCGCCTCCTACAACCGTGCAGCATCTCCTACATCTGTGCAGCGTCTCCTACAACCGTGCAGTGCCTCCTACATCTGTGCAGTGTACACCGTGCAGCGTCTCCTACAACCATACAGCATCTCCTACAACCGTGCAGTGTCTCCTACAACCGTGCAACATCTCTTACATCTGTGCAGTGTACACCGTGCAGTGCCTCCTACAACCATGCAGCATCTCCTACATCTGTGCCGCATCTACTACAACCGTGCAGCGCCTCCTACAATTGTGCAGCCCTCCTACAACTGTGCAGCGTCTCCGACATCTGTGCCGCGTCTACTACAACAGTGCAGCATCTCCTACATCTGTGCAGTGTACATCGTGCAGTGCCTCCTACAACCATGCAGCATCTTCTACAACCGTGCAGTGTCTCCTACAACCGTGCAACATCTCTTACATCTGTGCAGTGTACACCGTGCAGTGCCTCCTACAACCGTGCAGCATCTCCTACATCTGTGCCGCATCTACTACAACCGTGCAGCGCCTCCTACAATTGTGTAGCCCTCCTACAACTGTGCAGCGCCTCCGACATCTGTGCCGCGCCTACTACAACAGTGCAGCGTCTCCTACAACCATGCAGCATCTCTTAAACACCATGCAGCATCTCCTACATCTATGCCGCGTCTCCTACAACTGTGCAGCGTCTCCTACAACTGTGCAGCGTCTCCTACAACTGTGCAGCGTCTCCTACAACTGTGCAGCATCTCCTACAACTGTACAGCGTCTCCCAACAACTGTGCAGCGTTTCCTACAACTGTGCAGCATCTCCTACAACCGTGCAGCGCCTCCTACAACCGTGCAGCGCCTCCTACAACCGTGCAGCGTCTCCTAAACACCGTGCAGCATCTCCTACAACTGTGCAGCGTCTCCTAAACACCGTGCTGCATCTCCTACAACTGTGCAGCGTCTCCTACAACCATGCAGCGTCTCCTACATCTGTGCAGTGTACACCGTGCAGCGCCTCCTACAACTGTGCAGCGTCTCCTACAACCATGCAGCGTCTCCTACATCTGTGCAGTGTACACCGTGCAGCACCTCCTACAACTGTGCAGCGTCTCCTACAACTGTGCAGCGTCTCCAACAACTGTGCAGCGTCTCCTACAACCGTGTAGCGTCTCCTACATCTGTGCCGCGTCTCCTACAACTGTTCAGGGGCCTCCTACGACTGTGCAGCACCTCCTACATCTGCGCAGTGTACACCGTGCAGCATCTACATCTCTGCAGCGTCTCCTACAACCGTGCAGCGTCTCCTACAACTGTGCAGCGTCTCCTACAACTGTGCGGCGTCTCCTACAACTGTGCAGCGTCTCCTACAACTGTGCGGCGTCTCCTACAACTGTGCGGCGTCTCCTACAACCGTGCAGCATTCCTCCTACAACCGTGCAGCGTCTCCTACAACCGTGCAGCGTCTCCTACAACCGTGCAGCGTCTCCTACAACCGTGCAGCGTCTCCTACAACCGTGCAGCAGCTCCTTCATCTGTGCAGTGTACACCGTGCAGTGCCTCCTACAACGTGCAGCATCTCCTACAACTCTGCAGCAAAAATAGGACCAATTTGTTTTTTGTTTTTTTTTTAAGTTTTTTGTAGGCTCATGTGACCCCAAGCCTTGATGTAGCTTGTATTACCCTAGCCCTAAAGCTCTAGTTCTGTTTGTAAAACAAAAAGCTGTGAAAAAACTAAATTTATTGTAAGGTTAATGCTTTCGTATTTTTCCACATGAGAAACGTTTTCAACTTCGGGACAGAAATTAGAAGTGAGAGGAGAGTCATGAAAGCACCGAGGCTGAGCAAGACAATCCCGCCATCTGGGCTGCTGCCTCTGCAGAGCGCAGTGGTTTGTATGGGTTTGTCATTGGCTGCTGCACTCTGCATAGGCAGCAAATGAGATAGGATGGATGCCAAGATTTTCTGACCAGATAGAATCTGGTGTCTGGGGCATCTGCCCTTTTTGCCCCCATCCCTCCTATGGTTGCTAAATTAATTTGGTTTTGGATACAGTAAATCAGAAAGTAGGGATTAAGGGATGGAGAGTTCCTCACCTCTGTTGGTGGACCTTGACATTCCCATGGTTAATCCGGTAGATTCAAGGGCGGACCTTGAACCCAGGGGGCCCTGGTGCAGTTATGGAGCGGGTGGGGGGGGGAAAGGGTGCTGGCGGTTGTCGGTGAGCAGCGGGGTGGGGGGTGCTGGCGGCCGTCAGTGAGGAGCGGGGGGGTTATGGTGCTGGCGGCCGTTCGTTTATTAGTGGTGCGGCTCTCCTACCTGCTGAGCCGCGCTGTGTGCATTCCTGGGAGCCAGAGAGGTGGGGCGGGATCAGGCAAGGAAAGCTTCCCTTGCATGACCCTCCTCTCCTCTGACATCGGACTACGGGGGTTGGCTGGGGGCCCCCCTGCAGGCTTGTGGGGCCCCCTAGCCGGTCGGGGCCCTGGTGCAGCTGAACCAGCTGCACCATGGTAGATCCGCCCCTGGGTAGATTGGTACCTGTGGAGTTCTTTCCATCAGCAATGAAGCTAAGATAAAGACACAAAGTGGCCATACTAAGGTGGTGGATGCCAAACAGGCAGTGGTCAAGACAGTATGTTTCAACAGAAAAATACCTTTTTCTATAGGAATGATTAAAATTAGTCTCTCAAGTATTTGCAAATCTTTATTAATCTTAAAATTAAAATATTACATCAGAGCATTCCCTCATAAGGGATCCATATATTTCAGCAACTACAGTCAATATTACATAGTACATGTGTATTACACTTGACAATTCACCATATATCCACAGTATAATATATCTTTCTACACTGCTGACAGGATTCACTGGCTATAGATATAGATAATGGGCAGAAATAATCACCAAACACTCATACAGTGTGTTAGTTAGCCACTATCCTCACTCTCACTGAGGCTAAGGCACTCACTCCGATATCACTAATTAGTTATAATAATAATAATAATAATAATAAAGCTTTATTTATATAGCGCCAACATATTCCGCAGCGCTTTACAATGTAGGGTTAGCGTACAGAAAATATACAGTAAGTAATTACAATAGAGAACAAATAAAGTACAATCATTGGATACAAAAACAATAGGCATAGAATCAATGTGGAAAAAAAAATACAATAAATAAAGCAAGAAATGAAGGTGACCCTGCTCAAAAGAGCTTACAATCTACAACGGGATAGGGGTTGTGCAAGGTGCCGGGGCTTATTGCACTGGTGGTCCAGGCATCTTGAGGAAATGGGGTATAGGGCTAAGCTTACATGAATGGTCATCAGTCTGTGTAGACCTTTATGGTTTGGTGGAGTTTGGTAGAAGAATAATGTCCAGAGGATAGCCCATTCACTGTCTACAGTACAATGGACATGTTAGGGAGTATGATAGGCCGCCTTAAAAAGATGCGTCTTTAGGGATCGTCTGAAGCCATGCAAGTTGTGGATAGTCCTGATTTCTTTGGGTAAAGCATTCCAGAGGTTTGGTGCAGCTCTGGAAAAGTCTTGGAGCCGGTACTGGGAGGATCGGATTAGTGCAGATGTTAGTTGAAGGTCATTTGAGGAACGTAGAGAGCGGGTGGGGTGATAGACAGAGATGAGGGAGGAGAGGTAGGGGGGAGCTGCACTGTGAAGAGCTTTGTGGGTGAGAACAAGCAATTTGAATTTGATCCTGTAGTATACGGGCAGCCAGTGCAATGACTGGCACAGAGCAGAGGCATCTGAGTAACGATTGGCCAGATGGGTGATCCTGGCTGCTGCATTAAGGATGAACTGGAGAGGAGAAACTCTGGTGAGGGGGAGGCCGCTTAATAGAGAGTTGCAATAGTCAAGGCGGGAATGGATTAGGGCCACGGTGAGGGTTTTTGTTGTTTCCAGGGTGAGAAAGGGGCGGACTCTAGAGATATTCTTCAGGTGTAAGCGACAGGAGCGGACGAGAGATTGCGTGTGGGAGGAGAAGGAGAGATCGGTGTCAAATATAACATATGAGCGTCCTTGGTGCCACTGCCCTATTTCCCGATCCGTACTATATAATCCCGAATCCTTAGAAAAGTCACCATGTACCTGATATCACTGTGCTGAGAATATGGTCCCTTCTCCCCTACGTCCGTTTCGCAACCTCGCTTCTTCCGGGGGGCGTAAGAAGCGAGGTTGCGAAACGGACGTAGGGAGAAGGGACCATATTCTCAGCACAGTGATATCAGGTACATGGTGACTTTTCTAAGGATTCGGGATTATATAGTACGGATCGGGAAATAGGGCAGTGGCACCAAGGACGCTCATAACTAATTAGTGATATCGGAGTGAGTGCCTTAGCCTCAGTGAGAGTGAGGATAGTGGCTAACTAACACACTGTATGAGTGTTTGGTGATTATTTCTGCCCATTATCTATATCTATAGCCAGTGAATCCTGTCAGCAGTGTAGAAAGATATATTATACTGTGGATATATGGTGAATTGTCAAGTGTAATACACATGTACTATGTAATATTGACTGTAGTTGCTGAAATATATGGATCCCTTATGAGGGAATGCTCTGATGTAATATTTTAATTTTAAGATTAATAAAGATTTGCAAATACTTGAGAGACTAATTTTAATCATTCCTATAGAAAAAGGTATTTTTCTGTTGAAACATATGATTTTAGTGGAGTGACTATCTTCATAGGGACTCTGGTTTTAGTGGTCAAGACAGGTAGCCCCTTGGAATCCAAAAATTCCTATTTTTGGCTACTTAGAAGACCTGGATTGTTGGAAGGACCAGATTCTGTATTAAAGGAATTCAACACACGTTAAACATCTATACAGAGCAGTATAACACCTGTATCCTCACTGTAAGACCCCATTATCTCTGATCTTGGTTGTAATTCCACATTTGAGATTAGATGTGGAGGTTGTGGCCCCATCACTACCCTGAGCCGGGAGCTTCCACCCCGATGCCCCCTTTTATGAGGGTCTTCAGGCGATGATCAGTCCTCGCTGCTCTCTTGTAGAAGTGAGGTTGACCCTTCTCCATGATCGCCCCCCCCTCCACCGTATAATGTATCAATACAACAAGGGTTAATATGAGCATTGAGGAATCTTCCATTGATTTCCTGAGAATTGTTGTTTTCACGGTTTCTTCCCCGCTGATCTCCATTCCAGTAGATCCCTTTCGGAATCCCCTCTACTATAACCAAGTGCTGGAGGAATCGGAGGGGTGACCCAGCATTGGAAGGGCCCCCTGACCTCTCCGTGCGCCCCAGAGACTCAGCAGCATTGTAGTAACACTTAGTTATTCCACATTGCGCGGCCATAAAACGTGGCATAAATCATAAAACTCCAATTACATTTATTATCCAATTTCCATGCGGCCCTGGAGTGTTCATTAACCATTCAACCTTGAGTTTCCTTAAATGTTGCAGCAGAAAAGCAGTTGTCCATATTCTATAGCATGGCTATACTCCTTAACCCTTGAAAGACTATCCCATTGATTATGTAGGACATTGTCCATTAGTCAGTGTACCGATCTCTATCTGCAGCCTCCACACGGTCTGTAGGGACATTTATTCCATTGGTTATACAGGTCAGATACTTGATTTAAAATATGAACAATCAATACGCTCCTCTCCTGTACCACCTCAATCAAGGTCCTTCCACAGACTACTCTCCTGTGCCACCTCGATCATGGTCCTTCCATAGACTACTCTCCTGTGCCACCTGAATCACAGCTCTTCCATAGACTCCTCTCCTGTGCCACCTCAATCATGGTCCTTCCATAGACTCCTCTCCTGTGCCACCTCAATCATGGTCCTTCCATAGACTACTCTCCTGTGCCACCTCAATCATGGTCCTTCCATAGACTCCTCTCCTGTGCCACCTCAATCATGGTCCTTCCATAGACTCCTCTCCTGTGCCACCTCAATCACAGCTCTTCCATAGACTACTCTCCTGTGCCACCTCGATCATGGTCCTTCCATAGATTCCTCTCCTGTGCCACCTCAATCATGGTCCTTCCATAGATTCCTCTCCTGTGCCACCTCAATCATGGTCCTTCCATAGACTACTCTCCTGTGCCACCTCAATCATGGTCCTTCCATAGACTCCTCTCCTGTGCCACCTCAATCATGGTCCTTCCATAGACTCCTCTCCTGTGCCACCTCAATCACAGCTCTTCCATAGACTACTCTCCTGTGCCACCTCGATCATGGTCCTTCCATAGATTCCTCTCCTGTGCCACCTCAATCATGGTCCTTCCATAGATTCCTCTCCTGTGCCACCTCGATCATGGTCCTTCCATAGAATCCTCTCCTGTGCCACCTCAGTCATGGTCCTTCCATAGACTCCTCTCCTGTGCCACCTCAATCACGGCTCTTCCATAGACTCCTCTCCTGTGCCACCTCAATCATGGTCCTTCCATAGACTACTCTCCTGTGCCACCTCAATCATGGTCCTTCCATAGACTACTCTCCTGTGCCACCTCAATCATGGTCCTTCCATAGACTATTCTCCTGTGCCACCTCAATCATGGTCCTTCCATAGACTATTCTCCTGTGCCACCTCAATCATGGTCCTTCCATAGACTCCTCTCCTGTGCCACCGCAATCATGGTCCTTCCATAGACTATTCTCCTGTGCCACCTCAATCAAGGTCCTTCCATAGACTCCTCTCCTGTGCCACCTCAATCATGGTCCTTCCATAGACTCCTCTCCTGTGCCACCTCAATCACAGCTCTTCCATAGACTCCTCTCCTGTGCCACCTCAATCATGGCCCTTCCATAGACTCCTCTCCTGTGCCACCTCAATCATGGTCCTTCCATAGACTCCTCTCCTGTGCCACCTCAATCATGGTCCTTCCATAGACTCCTCTCCTGTGCCACCTCAATCATAGTCCTTCCATAGACTCCTCTCCTGTGCCACCTCAATCACGGCTCTTCCATAGACTCCTCTCCTGTGCCACCTCAATCTAGGTCCTTCCATAGACTACTCTCCTGTGCCACCTCGACCATGTTCCTTCCATAGACTACTCTCCTGTGCCACTTCAATTATGGCCCTTCCATAGACTTCTCTCCTGTGCCACCTCAATCATGGCCCTTCCATAGACTACTCTCCTGTGCCACCTTGAACATGGCCCTTCTATAGACTTCTCTCCTGTGCCACCTCGATCATGGTCCTTTCATAAACTACTCTCCTGTGCCACCTCGATCATGGTCCTTCCATAGACTACTCTCCTGTACCACCTTGATCATGGCCCTTCCATAGGCTCCTCTCCTGTGCCACTTTGATCAAGGTCCTTCCATAGCTACTTCCTGCCACTTGATCATGGCCCTTCCATAGATCTCTCCTGTGCCACCTTGAACATGGCCCTTCTATAGACTTCTCTCCTGTGCCATCTCGATCATGGTCCTTCCATAGACTCCTCTCCTGTGCCACCTCAATCATGGCCCTTCCACAGACTACTATCCTGTGTCACCTTGATCATGGCCCTTCCATAGACTCCTCTCCTGTGCCACCTTAATCATGGTCCTTCCTTGGATTTCTGCCCTGTGTCATGTCACTTATGTACCATCCTAACACTTTTCCTGTAACATCTCTATTATATTATTTTCATAGAGTCATCTCAAGTACTACATTTTCTGTGGCCCTTTGATGGACCCAACTCAACACTTCTGTCACCTCCATTGAGGTTCATCAATTGACTTATTTTCTGTACCACCTCTGTTATGGTCCTTCCATAGATTTATCTCCTGTGCCAACCTCTGTTTTTGGGTCCTACCATAGACGTATTGTTATCCATTTACCAACGCAAACACTGGTAAAGGGAACAATAAAGCCTAAAACACTGCAGTCGCACCAACATCCTACTGGTTCCTGTGTAGACTAGAAGACTCCTAGACGCACAACTAAAAACACCAACTCGGACCTGGCTCCCTGAAAGGCCATTGAGTGGTTTCTCATTTCTCCTGAGGAACCAGAGGTGAGGCCGCTATTTTTCAAACCTAACAAGACAGAAAAAGTTTTGAAGAGATAGACGAGAGTCCAAGGTGTGGGAACTTAAAGCATGTGCACAAGGGGAAAAAGAGAATAATAAATGAAAGCAAGAAAAATCTCCCACCAAACTAACTGAGGAGAAAGGAAAAGAGTTGAAAATGTAAAATAGAAAACAGCAGCTACACAACTGGAAACTGCTTAGCAAGCAAAATCTCTTAGGTGCATGGAGGCTTTCCTTAGCAAACATCCACCAGGAACTATAGCCAGCAAAGGAGGCAGGTGTAACGGAGTACAAATAGCCCCACCCCAGATGTGATAGGGAAAAGAGACAAAATGGAAAAGTAAGAAACATCTGACTAGTTGCACCAAAGCAATGGAAGAAAAGCAAAGATAAGAGAACCATCAGCAGTTGGAGACAGATCGACCAGGCTGTGGCTCATCAAGGAAGGAAATCAACCATGCAGCAAGATGTCACCCTATCAAGTTTCAAAACTGAGGCAGGACACTTATTTCCTGTGCCACTCTATCATAGTCCTTCTAGATTAATTTCCCATGCCCCATCATGGTCCTTCCATAGACTCCTTTCCTGGCCACTTCTATCTTGGTTCTTCCATAGACTCCACATGTGCCACCTCAATCATGCTCCTCCCATAGACTCATTTCCTTTGCCACCTCTATCATGGTCCTTCCATAGCCTTATCTCATGCCACCTCTATCATGATCCTTCTATAGACTCCTCTCCTGTGCCACCTCATCATGATCCTTCATAGACTCTCTCCTGTGCCACCTCTATCATGGCCTTCCAAGTCTTCTCTCCTGTATCACCTCTATCATGGTTCTTCAATAGACTCTTTTCCTGTATCATCCTCTATCATGGTCCTTCCATAGACTTCTCTCCTGTGTCACCTCTATCATGGTCCTTCCATAGACTTCTCTCCTGTGTCACCTCTATCATGGTCCTTCCATAGACTCCTTTCCTGTGCCACCTCTATCATGGTCCTTCCATAGACTCCTCTCCTGTGCCACCTCTTTCATGGTCCTTCAATAGACTCTTTTCCTGTATCTTCTCTATCATGGTTCTTCCATAGACTTCTCTCCTGTGTCACCTCTATCATGGTCCTTCCATGGACTTATCTCCTATATCACCTCTATCATGGTCCTTCCATAGACATATCTCCTGTGTCACCTCAATCATGCTCCTGCCATAGACTCCTTTCCTGTTCCACCTCTATCATAGTCCTTCCATAGACTTCTCTCCTGTGACACCTCGATCATGATCCTTTCATAGACTCATCTTCTGTGACACCTCGATCATGTCCTTCCATAGACTCCTCTCCTGTGCCACCTCGATCATGGTCCTTCCATAGACTCCTCTTCTGTGACACCTCGATCATGATCCTTCCATAGACTCCTCACATGTGCCACCTCTATCATGGTCCTTCCATAGACTCTTCTTTTGTGACACCTCTATCATGGTCCTTCCATAGACTTATCTCCTATGCCAGCTCTATTATAGTCCTTCCAGAGACTTATCTCATACCACCTCTATCTTCTCCTGTGTCACTTCTATAATGATCTTTCTATAGACTCTTCACCTGTCACCTCTCTTATGATCCTTCCATAGACTCATCTCCTGTGTCACCTCTATCATGGTCCTGTCATAGACTCCTCACATGTGACACCTCTATCATGGTCCTTTCATAGACTCCTCTGCTGGTCCACCTCTATCATGCTCCTTCCATAGACCGTCTGCTGGTCCACCTCTATCATGGTCCTTCTATAGACTTCCCTACTGTGCCACCTCTATCATGGTCCTTCTATAGACTCTTCTCCTGTGCCACCTCTATCATGCTCCTTCCATAGACCCCTTTGCTGGTCCACCTCTATCATGGTCCTTCCATAGACCCCTCTGCTGGTCCACCTCTATCATGGTCCTTCCATAGACCCCCTCTTCTGGTCCACCTCTATCATGGTCCTTCCATAGACCCCTCTGCTGGTCCACCTCTATCATGGTCCTTCCATAGACCCCTCTGCTGGTCCACCTCTATCATAGTCCTTCTATAGACTCTTCTGTGCCACCTCTACATGGTCCTTCTATAGACTCTTCTGTGCCACCTCTACATGCTCCTTCTATAGACTCTTCTGTGTCACCTCTATCATAGTCCTTCTATAGACTCTTCTGTGCCACCTCTATCATGCTCCTTCCATAGACCCCTCTGCTGGTCCACCTCTATCATGGTCCCTCCGTAGACTTCCTTATTGTGTCACCTCTACATGGTCCTTCTATAGACTCTTCTCTGTCACCTCTATCATAGTCCTTCTATAGACTCTTCTGTGCCACCTCTATCATAGTCCTTCTATAGACTCTTCTGTGCCACCTCTGTCATAGTCCTTCTATAGACTCTTCTGTGCCACCTCTATCATAGTCCTTCTATAGACTCTTCTGTGTCACCTCTATCATGGTCCTTCTATAGACTCTTCTCTGTCACCTCTATCATGGTCCTTCTATAGACTCTTCTCCTGTGCCACCTCTATCATGGTCCTTCCATAGACCCCTCTTCTGTGCCACCTCTATCATAGTCCTTCTATAGACTCTTCTGTGTCACCTCTACATGGTCCTTCTATAGACTCTTCTGTGCCACCTCTACATGGTCCTTCTATAGACTCTTCTGTGCCACCTCTATCATGCTCCTTCTATAGACTCTTCTGTGTCACCTCTACATGGTCCTTCTATAGACTCTTCTGTGCCACCTCTACATGCTCCTTCTATAGACTCTTCTGTGCCACCTCTATCATGCTCCTTCTATAGACTCTTCTGTGCCACCTCTATCATGCTCCTTCTATAGACTCTTCTGTGTCACCTCTACATGGTCCTTCTATAGACTCTTCTGTGCCACCTCTACATGGTCCTTCTATAGACTCTTCTGTGCCACCTCTACATGGTCCTTCTATAGACTCTTCTGTGCCACCTCTACATGGTCCTTCTATAGACTCTTCTGTGCCACCTCTACATGGTCCTTCTATAGACTCTTCTGGTCCACCTCTATCATGGTCCTTCTATAGACTCTTCTGTGCCACCTCTACATGGTCCTTCTATAGACTTTTCTGTGCCACCTCTATCATGGTCCTTCTATAGACTCTTCTGTGCCACCTCTATCATAGTCCTTCTATAGACTCTTCTGTGCCACCTCTATCATGCTCCTTCTATAGACTCTTCTGTGCCACCTCTATCATGTTCCTTCTATAGACTCTTCTGTGTCACCTCTATCATGTTCCTTCTATAGACTCTTCTGTGTCACCTCTATCATGCTCCTTCTATAGACTCTTCTGGTCCACCTCTATCATGCTCCTTCCATTGACTCTTCTGTGCCACCTCTACATGGTCCTTCTATAGACTCTTCTGTGTCACCTCTATCATAGTCCTTCTATAGACTCTTCTGTGTCACCTCTACATGGTCCTTCTATAGACTCTTCTGTGCCACCTCTATCATGCTCCTTCCATAGACCCACATTTAATGCTGACCTCTTATTCTACCATCCTCCGCTCTTTTTGTGCCATCACCCCAAATTCATAATGCATCACAATACAATGAGTGCTTTGTCTTCATTTCCCTCTCACTCCTCATCTCACTTATTACTGCTACATTTTGGCATTGTCCTTGGTTACAATGTAGCAATTAGGAAGTGAATGGACCGCTGATTGTATAATTCACAGTGATATCACATTGTATCATCTGTGTCTTTACATGGACTGCAGGTCACCATTTCCCTCTTCATTAAATCAGTAAGACGCCATAATGCACAAAGGACACATGCAAAGAGTTAAGTGAGGGTTCAGCTCTGCTACATGCAGTCACATCCCAGCTCCCCTGGCTCACACAGCACCTAGTCAGTGACTAGCACATTACACTGCCTGTGCCTCCTTCTCTGGTCTACAATTCAGAGCATCTCCTGCAGCTCCATCTCCAATTGCCATACCTACCTCCCACATCTGTCCCATTTTCCTGTGATCTCCTGCTCCTCTGCTCAGTCTCTGCTGGATCTCTCATCTCTGCCCTCCTCTTGCATCTCTTTAAACCCCCTTTGTATGATGTCTGCTCATTTCATCCTTGTCTGGCCAGCTCCCAGCATTGATCAGCATCTCCTCCTCCTCCCAGTCACTTTGGCTTCCCCAGAGTTGGATTTACAGGGAGCTGTCCTCCTCCTCAGCACCATGCAGCTCCTCCAGAAGAAGTAGCCCTCAAGATGCATGGTGCCAGCCTGGCATGCCACCTCTAGACATAGCCCCTCAGGTAAGATGCATGGTGCCAGCCTGGCATGCCACCTCTAGACATAGCCCCTCAGGTAAGATGCATGGTGCCAGCCTGGCATGCCACCTCTAGACATAGCCCCTCAGGTAAGATGCATGGTGCCAGCCTGGCATGCCACCTCTAGAAATAGCCCCTCAGGTAAGATGCATGGTGCCAGCCTGGCATGCCACCTCTAGTAATAGCCCCTCAGGTAAGATGCATGGTGCCAGCCTGGCATGCCACCTCTAGACATAGCCCCTCAGGTAAGATGTATGGTGCCAGCCTGGCATGCCACCTCTAGTAATAGCCCTCAGGTAAGATGCATGGTGCCAGCCTGGCATGCCACCTCCAGAAATAGCCCCTCAGGTAAGATGCATGTGCCAGCCTGGCATGCCACCTCTAGAAATAGCCCCTCAGGTAAGATGCATGGTGCCAGCCTGGCATGCCACCTCTAGAAATAGCCCCTCAGGTAAGATGCATGGTGCCAGCCTGGCATGCCACCTCTAGAAATAGCCCCTCAGGTAAGATGCATGGTGCCAGCCTGGCATGCCACCTCTAGAAATAGCCCCTCAGGTAAGATGCATGGTGCCAGCCTGGCATGCCACTTCTAGAGATAGCCCCTCAGGTAAGATGCATAGTGCCAGCCTGGCATGCCACCTCTAGAAATAGCCCCTCAGGTAAGATGCATGGTGCCAGCCTGGCATGCCACCTCTAGAAATAGCCCCTCAGGTAAGATGCATGGTGCCAGCCTGGCATGCCACCTCTAGACATAGCCCCTCAGGTAAGATGCATGGTGCCAGCCTGGCATGCCACCTCTAGTAATAGCCCCTCAGGTAAGATGCATGGTGCCAGCCTGGCATGCCACCTCTAGACATAGCCCCTCAGGTAAGATGCATGGTGCCAGCCTGGCATGCCACCTCTAGTAATAGCCCCTCAGGTAAGATGCATGGTGCCAGCCTGGCATGCCACCTCTAGACATAGCCCCTCAGGTAAGATGCATGGTACCAGCCTGGCATGCCACCTCCAGAAATAGCCCCTCAGGTAAGATGCATGGTGCCAGCCTGGCATGCCACCTCTTAGCTGCCAACTTCCATCCCCTCTATAGGGTCTAGAGTGCAGAACCCCATTGTTAACCCTCTCACTGCTACAGAACTTCCACCACCTCTATTCAGCAATGGTCAGGTGGAGTAACTTGTGTTATGTGGACTGGAGGGGGTTAATGCTGGTGATGGATCTTAGGTGTTGTATTGTTGCAAAGCAAGGCTGTCAACCCTTTCACTGCTGTAGAATCCTGCCTCTTCCACCTGCCCTTTAACATTCATTGACCATTGGTCTGGTGGAGGAACTTGAGTCCTGAGGACACCATCTGTGATTGGACTTTAAGTTGTGTAAGGCTGTTAACCCTTTCACTGCTGCAGAAATTAACAACTTCCATCCCCTCCACACAGCATCCTTCACCATTTGGCTATCAGAGTAACTTGTATTCTCTGCGCTCCATGTGTGATGGAAGGGGTTTACTGCTGTTGATGGATCTTAGGTATTGTATTGCTGCAAAGCAAGGCTGTTAACCCATTCACTGCTGCAGAATCCTGCATCTTCCACCAGCCCTTTAATATTCATGGTCATTGACCATTGGTCTGGTAAGAGTGACTTGTATTCTGTGGATTCCATGTGTGACTGGGAGGTTAGGCTGCTGTTGATGGATCTTAGGTATTGTAGTGTTGCAAAGCAAGGCTGTTAACCATTTCACTGCTGTAGAATCCTGAGTCTTCCACCAGCCCTTTAACATTCACTGACCGTTGGTCTGGTAGACTGACATGTCCTGAGGACACCATCTGTGATTAGGCTGCTGTTGATGGACTTTAGGTTGGGTGAGGATGTAATGCAATATTGTTAACCCTTTAACCGCGCCGAAAATCATCAATTTCCATCTTCTCTACAAAAAATAAATAAAAAGCATCTATTAATGTAACTTGTATCCTGTGGACTCCATGTGTGACTGGAGGGGTTACTGCTGTTGATGGATCTTAGGTAGTACAGTGTTGCAAAGCAAGGCTGTTAACCATTTCACTGCTGCAGATACTGCATCTTCCACCAGCCCTTTAACATTCATTGACTAATTTGGTCTGGTAGAGGAACTTGTATCCTGTGGACACCATCTGTGACAAATCTGTTGTTGATAAACTGTAAGTTGTGCAAGACTGTTAACCCTTTCACTGCTGCAGAAACCCACAACTTCCATTTCCCCTACAAAGTAACCTTCACATCTATTCCCCATTTGGCCATTACAGTAACTTGTATTCTGTGGACTCCTGTGTGTGACTCGGGAGGTTAGCCAGTTGTTAACCATTTCACTGCTGCAGAATCCTCCGTCTTCCACCAGTCCTTTAACATTCATTGACCACTAGTCTGGTGGAGGAACGTATATTCTGAGGACACCATCTGTGATTAGGCTGCTGTTGACAGACTTTAAGTTGGACACTGTTGCAATGCAATAATGTTAACCCTTTAACTGCTGCAAAAAAACAGCAACTTTCACCTCCTCTAAAAAAAAAAATGTAAGCATCCTTCAATGTTTATTCACATTAGAGTATCTTGTATTCTGTGGACTCTATTTGTGGCTGGATGGATCTTAGGTGTTGTATTGTTGCAAAGTAAGGTTATTAACCTTTTCACTGCTGCAGAATCCTGCATCTTCCACCAGCCCTTTAACATTCAATGACCACTGGTCTGGTAGAGGAACTTGCACTCTGATGACACCCTCTGTGATTAGGCTGCTGTTGATGGACATTAACTTGGGTAAGGTTGCAATGCAATCTTGTTAACCCTTTAACTGCTGCAGAAACCATTAACTTCCATCTCCTCCTTTATAAGAAGCATCCTTTAATGTTTATTGACTATTAGAGTAATTTGTATTCTGAGGACACCCTCTGTGATTAGGCTGCTGTTGATGGACTTTAAAAGTTGTGCGAGGCTGTTAACCCTTTCACTGCTGCAGAAACCAACAACTTCCATCTCCTCCTCAAAGCATCCTTCAACCTCCATTCACCATCAGAGTAACTTGTATCCTGTGGGCTCTATGTGTGACTGGAGGGGTTTACTGCTGTTGATGGATCTTAGGTACTGTAGGGTAGCAAAGCAAGGCTGTTAATCTTTTCACTGCTGCAGAAACTAACAACTTCCATCTCCTCTACAAAGAAAGCAACCATCAACTTCTATTCACCATTTGGCTACTAGAGTAACTAAGTATTGTGTGGACTCCATGTGTTACTGGAGGGGGTTACTGCTGCTGATGGATCTTGCATTGTTGCAAAGCAAGGTTGTTAACCATTTCACTGCTGTAGAATCCTGCGTCTTCCACCAGCCCTTTAACATTCATTGACTATTTGGTCTGGTGGAGGAACTTGTATCCTAAGGACACCATCTGTGATTAAACTGCTCTTGATTGGACTTTAAGTTGGGCATTTTTGCAATGCAATGTTGTTAACCCTTTAACTGTGTCAGAAACCAACAACTTTAAAATACATGTACAAATGTTCAATGTCCATTCACCAACTTGTATCCTGTGGACTCCATGTGTGACTGGAGGCTGTTACTGTTGCTGAAGGATCTTAGGTATTGTAGTGTTGCAATATAAGGCTGTTAACCATTTCACTGCTGCAGAATCCTGTGTCTTCCACAAGCCCTTTAGCATTCAATGACCATTTGGTCTGGTGGAGGAACTTGTATCCTGAGGACAGCATCTATGATTAGGCTGCCGTTGACAGACTTTAAAGGGTTTTGCCACCAACAAAGTTAATTTAAAAGTTTACTTTAATCAATAGATCTTGGAATAATAATCATTTCCACAATTGGAAGTGTTTAAAAAAAATGTTCCTGAGCTGAGATAATCTTATAAATGTGCTCCTATCATGTACAGTTTCATTTTTGTTTCTGACCGTGCACGGAACATTGGTTTGATCCTGGGCAGGGAAGGGTGAAATAAAGTGTGCAAATAACACATCCAATTGTGAAAAATATTATTATTATTCCAAGATCTATTGGTTAAAATGAACTTTATTCATGGGAAAACCCCTTTAAGTATTGCAGTGGAAGATTGTTAACCCTTTCACTGCTGCAAAAACCAGCATCAAATGCAACCTCCAACATATATTGACCATTTGTGTATTACAGTGAATGGCATTCCAGGGAACCGTCTGTGATTGCGGAGGGTAGACTGCTGCTGATGGATCTTAAGTAACAGAGACAATTCTGCACATTTTTGCAATATTTTTAACTCTTTCACTTCTGGAATTTCCAACCTTCAATATTCATTGAGCATTTGGCCGTTCCACAGTCAGTGACTGGAGCAGTTTTGCTGCTGTTGATGGATCTTATGTATTAGTAAGAATTCTGTAAAATATTGATTACTCTGTGAAGTGTTGGGATTCTTTGCGGTTCATCGGCATTGTGTCATTTATGATGTATGGGTCTCCTTAGGACCTTAGTGTGTGAGCAGAGTCTATGGTGCACAGCCCTCTCCTTAGGACCTCAGTGTGTGAGCAGAGTCTATAGTGTGCAGCCCTCTCCTTAGGACCTCAGTGTGTGAGCAGGGTCTATAGTGCGCAGCCCTCTCCTTAGAACCTCAGTGTGTGAGCAGAGTCTATGGTGCACAGCCCTCTCCTTAGGACCTCAGTGTGTGAGCAGAGTCTATGGTGCACAGCCCTCTCCTTAGGACCTCAGTGTGTGAGCAGAGTCTATGGTGCGCAGCCCTCTCCTTAGGACCTCACTATATCAGCAGAGTCTATGGTGCGCAGACCTCTCCTTAGGACCTCACTATATGAGCAGAGTCTATGGTGCACAGCCCTCTCCTTAGGACCTCAGTGTGTGAGCAAAGTCTATGGTGCGCTGCCCTCTCCTTAGGACCTCAGTGTGTGAGTAGAGTCTATAGTGCGCAGCCCTCTCCTTAGAACCTCAGTGTGTGAGCAGAGTCTATAGTGCACAGCCCTCTACGTAGGACCTCAGTGTGTAAGCAGAGTCTATGGTGCACAGTCCTCTCCTTAGGACCTCAGTGTGTGAGCAGAGTCTACAGTGCGCAGCCCTCTCCTTAGAACCTCAGTGTGTGAGCAGAGTCTATGGTGCACAGCCCTCTCCTTAGGACCTCAGTGTGTGAGCAGAGTCTATAGTGCACAGCCCTCTCCTTAGGACCTCAGTGTGTGAGCAAAGTCTATGGTGCAGAGCCCTCTCCTTAGGACCTCACTATATGAGCAGAGTCTATGGTGTGCAGCCCTCTTCTTAGGACCTCAGTGTGTGAGCAGAGTCTATGGTGCACAGCCCTCTCCTTAGGACCTCAGTGTGTGTGCAGAATCTATGGTGCGCAGCCCTCTCCTTAGGACCTCAGTGTGTGAGCAGAGTCTATGGTGCACAGCCCTCTCCTTAGGACCTCAGTGTGTGTGCAGAATCTATGGTGCACAGCCCTCTCCTTAGAACCTCAGTGTGTGAGCAGAGTCTATGGTGCACAGCCCTCTCCTTAGGACCTCAGTGTGTGTGCAGAATCTATGGTGCGCAGCCCTCTCCTTAGGTCCTCAGTGTGTGAGCAGAGTCTATGGTGCACAGCCCTCTCCTTAGGACCTCAGTGTGTGAGCAGAGTCTATGGTGCGCAGCCCTCTCCTTAGGACCTCAGTGTGTGAGCAGAGTCTATAGTGCACAGCCCTCTCCTTAGGACCTCAGTGTGTGAGCAGAGTCTATAGTGCACAGCCCTCTACTTAGGACCTCAGTGTGTGAGCAGAGTCTATGGTGCACAGCCCTCTCCTTAGGATCTTATGTGTGAGCAGAGTCTATGTGCGCAGCCCTCTCCTTAGGACCTCAGTGTGTGGAGCAGAGTCCTATGGGTCAGGCGCAGCCCTCTCCTTAGGACCTCAGTGTGTGAGCAGAGTCTATGGTGCGCAGCCCTCTCCCTCATGATGTAGTAATTAGAGCTGCGGTGCTATAACCCTCATTTCCCAGTTCTACATCCAGAGCAGGAAACATAATTAGTCTTTATAAGCCAATTTCCCTGCTGATTTCACTGGAGCTTTTTGAGACTTGAATCTATAATGTTGTGTATAGACGTCGGCAGCAGGAACAATCACAACCCCCAGGCTGCTGCGGTGAGCTGGAGGGATTGCTGGGGGTTGTAGTTGTCTTGGCTGATGTCCCTGCACTAGAAGGAATCACTGCTAAACATTTCAAAGGATGATTTTCAGGATTGAAGACCATTTTTGATGGGAATTTTTAATATAGAGAACATACAGGTCCAATATAAGATTATGGGGGTCCATGATCAAAGATCATATATCTGCCATATGTGTCTGCACATCTTCAAGGGAATCTGCGAGCAGGTTTTTCTACCTCATTTGAGAACAGCATGATGTTGGCAAAGAGATCCTGAATCCAACGATGTATCACTTAGATTCCTGGGTGCAGCTGTTCTGACACAATCTGAGATTTTACATTAAGCTTAGAGCACTGCCCCCGCCCACACCAGGCTCTGTATATACAATGTCTATAGACAAGAGAGCTGCCCCTGCCCACACCAGGCTCTGTATGTAAAATGTCTATAGACAGAGAGCTGCCCCCGCCCACACCAGGCTCTGTATGTACAATGTCTATAGACAGAGAGCTGCCCCGCCATCACCAGGCTCTGTATGTGCAATGTCTATAGACAGAGAGCTGCCCCATGCCCACACCAGGCTCTGTATGTAAAATGTCTATAGACAGAGAGCTGCCCCTGCCCACACCAGGCTCTGTATGTGCAATGTCTATAGACAGAGATCTGCCTCTGCCCACACCAGGCTCTGCATATACAATGTCTATAGACAGAGAGCTGCCCTGCCCACACCAGGCTCTGTATGTACAATGTCTATAGACAGAGAGCTGCCCCTGCCCACACCAGGCTCTGTATGTGCAAATGTCTATAGAAGAGATCTGCCTCTGCCCACACCAGGCTCTGTATGTAAAATGTCTATAGACAGAAGCTGCCCCTGCCCACACCAGGCTCTGTATGTGCAATGTCTATAGACAGAGATCTGCCTCTGCCCACACCAGGCTCTGCATATACAATGTCTATAGACAGAGAGCTGCCCCTGCCCACACCAGGCTCTGTATGTACAATGTCTATAGACAGAGAGCTGCCCCTGCCCACACCAGGCTCTGTATGTGCAATGTCTATAGACAGAGATCTGCCTCTGCCCACACCAGGCTCTGTATGTAAAATGTCTATAGACAGAGATCTGCCTCTGCCCACACCAGGCTCTGTATGTAAAATTCACCAAACAATAATGAGTAGTCCAACACTGATGAATGCGATTAATAACCGCATTCATCCACCACCAGAAAATCTGCAAAAAATCAGTGCAAAAAATCCGCACAGAAATCACACAAAAAGCTCTCTGTTTATAATAAATATTTTTTCCAGTTTGTAGCAAGTGCTATCAAAAAAGTATCAAAAACAGGGCTATTGGTCTGTACGTTTTTTGCAAAAAATATACGTAAGCTGTCTCACCTCGTCACGGTTGCCCTAGCGAGACAGTCCCTAGCCGATGTGTGCATTTAAAACCTGAGTGTGTGAACATACCTCCATCCAGGCTCAGCCAGGACTCCACTCTGTGGCTTTTATCCTGTGAAACAGCTTGTGTGTGAACTACTCATAGGGGAAGGGTGGGTCACTTCCCTTCCTGCGCGGATTTTTGCATGATTTTTTGCAGATTTTTGAGCTAGGGACTGTCCTCGCTAGGGCAACCGTGACGAGGTGAGACAGCTTACGTTATATTTTTGCAAAAAACGTACAGACCAATAGCCCTGTTTTGATACTTTTTGATAGCACTTGCTACAAACTGGAAAAAATATTTATTATAAACAGAGAGTTTTTGTGTGATTTCTGTGCAGATTTTTTGCACTGATTTTTTGCAGATTTTCTGTATGTAAAATGTCTATAGACAGAGAGCTGCCCCATCCACACCAGGCTCTGTATGTGCAATGTCTATAGACAGAGAGCTGCCCCTGCCCACACCAGGCTCTGTATGTACAATGTCTATAGACAAGAGAGCTGCCCCTGCCACACCAGCTCTGTATGTGCAATGTCTATAGACAGAGAGCTGCCCCTGCCCACACCAGGCTCTGTATGTGCAATGTCTATAGACAAGAGAGCTGCCCCTGCCCACACCAGGCTCTGTATGTGCAATGTCTATAGACAGAGAGCTGCCCTGCCCACACCAGGCTCTGTATATACAATATCTATAGACAGAGAGCTGCCCCTATCCACACCAGGCTCTGTATGTGCAATTTCTATAGACAAGAGAGCTGCCCCGCCCACAACAGGCTCTGTATGTGCAATGTCTATAGACAGAGTGCTGCCCCTGTCCACACCAGGCTCTGTATATACCATGTCGATAGACAGAGAGCTGCCCCCGCCCACACCAGGCTCCCTATTTACAATGTCTATAGACAGAGAGCTGACCCCGCCCACACCAGGCTCTGTATGTACAATGTCTATAGACAGAGAGCTGCCCCGCCCACACCAGGCTCTGTATGTACATTGTCTATAGACAGTGAGCTTCCCCGCCCACACCAGGCTCTGTATGTACAATGTCTATAGACAGTGAGCTTCCCGCCCACACCAGGCTCTGTATGTCCAATGTCTATAGACAGTGAGATGCTTATCACCGGAGGGGCGGAGTCAGACAACATGGCACAAGCCAGCTAGTCCAGCAATGATAATGACCTAGTGATAAAATGCTAATTTTAAGTAAACAGCAGAGGTAGTGACCTGTGACACATGGTTGAATTCGGTGTTTTAATCTCTACAGCATACTACCATCAGATTACATAGCAAAAAAAACACTGACAGATTCCCTCTAAAGGGAAGAAGTCTGCAGTCTTAAAGGGAATATGTCAGTATAAACTAAAAACACAAACAGGGGTGTAATGACTGCAGTTGTAGAGGTCACTATAAGGCCTGGGGATGGAGGGTGGAGGAGGCCCGCTAACCCACTGGGTCTACTTCAGCTGCATGTGCTCTGAGCACGCACATTCAGCTGAGATGCATTGCAGCACAGAGAGTTTGCAATCCATGCAGCTGAGGCTGGCAGCTGACATCGGTGGTACCGTGACTGGGGGTGCCTGGCAGGGACATGATGCGCCACCATAGCAGTCACACTAGTGCACTGGCTACACAGGAGAATCCAGCGCAATGTGAGAGTCAGGGAAGGTGAGTGGAATGGGGGGTATTTTTGTTTATTTTTTAGAGGCAGAATGGGGAACATATACAAGGATGGGGGGACATATGTACCAGGATAGGGGACAGATATACCAGGATGGGGACATATATACCAGGATAGGGGACATATATACCAGGATGGGGACATATATACAGGATAGGGGACATATATACCAGGATGGGACATATATACCAGGATAGGGGACATATATACCAGGATAGGGGACATATATACCAGGATGGGGACATATATACCAGGATAGGGGACATATATACCAGGATGGGGACATATATACCATGAAGGAGATCATATATACCAGAGTAGGGGACATATATACCAGGATGGGAAACATATTTACTAGGATGGGGATATATATACCAGGAAGGGGGACATATATATCAGGATGGGGGACATATATACAAGGATGGGGGACATATATACAGGGATGGGGACATATATACAAGGATGGGGGACATATATACAAGGATGGGGATATATATATACCAGGATAGCAGACATATATGCAAGAATAATTGCAGGATGGGGACATATATACCAGGATAGGATCATATATAAAAGGATGTGACATATCTACCAGGATAGCAGACATACATACAAGGATATATTCCAGGATGGGGACATATATACGAGGATGGGGACACATATACCAGGATGGGACATATATACCAGGATGGCAGACATATATGCAATAATATATTGCAGGATGGGGACATATATACCAGGATAGGATCATATATACCAGGATAGGGACATATTTAACTGAATGAGGGACATATATACCATGATGGGGGACATATATACCGGGATGGGAATATATACAGGAAGGGGATCATAGGATAGGGAACATATATACCAGGATGAGACATTTTTACTAGGATGGGGACATATATAACAGGATAGGGGACATATACACCAGGATAGGGGACATATATACTAGGATGGGGGACATATATACCAAAATAGGGACAAGTATACCAGGATGGGAGACATACATACCAGAACTGGGACATATTTACTAGGATGGAGACTTATATATCAGGATGGGGGTCATATATACCAGGATTGGGGATAGATATATTAGAATAGGGACAAGGATAC
This sequence comes from Allobates femoralis, assembly GCA_033576535.1. Lineage (NCBI taxonomy): Eukaryota > Metazoa > Chordata > Amphibia > Anura > Aromobatidae > Allobates > Allobates femoralis. The sequence continues at coordinate 57,698,826 of JARQOC010000009.1, forward strand.
CAGGATGGGGAACATATTTTTCAACAAGGAGCCCAGGGTGGGGAACATTACTACATAATGAAGAGAGGGGGCAACATGTATGTCTTCATAGGATTTAGAATGCTATAAAAGCCCATACATCAGCCAACATGCATTGGGGGAGGAGTAGACCAGGTCCAAATTTAGCATCGGGGCCCATTGGGCTCTAGTTTCAATGCACACAGCATTATAAGAGATATCATCCCTTTAGTAATTCCACCTTGAGTGATCTAATCGCTGCCTCTGTTTTGCAGAAACTGAATTTTTAGAAAATATGCTAATTAGGCTGCTGGTCACACCCTGGGTGGGGCCAAGATTGCTCACCGCCCACACTGGTACTGACAGCTCCTGCTTTCTTGGTGGAGCGCTATCTGTGGACAAAGCTCAAGCCAACCAGAGCTGTCAATCACCACTGAAGGAGGTGGGGCATCCATAACCTATGGGGTAAGTTTGCACTGGGCCTTTGGCCACACTCGGGGTACACTGAGCAGATTACTTAGAATTGGTAATTAAACTTCAGTGATTACATTAGTAAAGGTGAGATTTTTATCAAATATTCTTAGTTTATTCTGACACACTCCCTTTAAAATGTTCATCCCCTTAAGACGTTGACACTTTGTATCGGGATGTCATATTATTATGATTACATTGTACTTTATGTTGGTCCCTCATATACTCTGAATCATATTGTAACAAGGGCGATCTTCATCCAAGAGCAGCTGCTGGGAAAACAAATCCCCCAGTGGATGATCAATGGTTGTGGTTTGTTCACAGCGGTCTATGGTTTGATTATGGAGCGCGGACTGGAAGCTGCGCAGATCGGAAGAATTACAGACCTGGAGATTACAACCCTCCAAAATGGGGGAAAGTAAAGATTTTATACCGAATTGATCAGCTGCAGAAATATGGACCAGGATGGCAGCAACTCATTAAATAACTGCCCCGACAATAATTACATATAAAATTAATAAAAATAAATATATATGTATATAAAGAATAAAAGTAAATAATAAACTTATATATGTATATAAGTAATAAATATAAATAAATCATATATTTATATAATAAAAAAACATTTAATATATATATAAATAAATAATAATTATATAAATAAATAATAAAAATAAATATACTTAAATAAATATAAATAATACAAATTAAGAAAAAATAAATATATGTATATAAATAATACAGAAAATAAAAAAATAATAACAATAATAGATAACAAATATATATTTGATGAAAATAATATATATATATATATATATATATATATATATATATATATATATATATATATATATATAAATAGAAATAAATCATAAAGAAAGAAAAAAAAAATATATATAAAATAAATAATAATTATTTGTATATAAATTATAAAAATAAATATACATAATATATATAAATATAAAGAAGGAAATAAAAAAATATTACCTAATATATAAAGCTGAGTGTATGTACTGTGGTTTTGATAAGATGCAAATAAGTTAGAGCCTTCAAACTGCAAACGAGAGTAGGATTTATTAACAGAAGCATAAATCTTACACACCAAAAAGTTATGTTGCTCAGTTGAATTTTAATAAATTTTAAACATAAAAGTGTGGGTCAATTATTATTCAACCCCTCAAACCACCAGCATTCTGTTTGGTCCCCCTAAAGTATTAAGAAGTAGTTCAGCACAAAGAACAATGAGCTTCACATGTGTGGATTAATTATCTCTTTTGCCAGCCTTTTCTGACTATTTAAGACCCTCCCCAAACTTGTGAACAGCACTCATACATGGTCAACATGGGAAAGACAAAGGAGCATTCCAAGGCCATCAGAGACAAGATCGTGGAGGGTCACAAGGCTGGCAAGGGGTACAAAACCCTTTCCAAGGAGTTGGGCCTACCTGTCTCCACTGTTGGGAGCATCATCCGGAAGTGGAAGGCTTATGGAACTACTGTTAGCCTTCCACGGCCTGGAAAGCCTTTGAAAGTTTCCTCCCGTACCGAGGCCAGGCTTGTCCGAAGAGTCAAGGCTAACCCAAGGACAACAAGGAAGGAGCTCTGGGAAGATCTCATGGCAGTGGGGACATTGGTTTCAGTCAATACCATAAGTAACGTACTCCACCGCAATGGTCTCCGTTCCAGACGAGCCCGTAAGGTACCTTTACTTTCAAAGCGGCATGTCAAGGCTCGTCTACAGTTTGCTCATGATCACTTGGAGGACTCTGAGACAGACTGGTTCAAGGTTCTATGGTCTGAAGAGACCAAGATCGGTGATCTTTGGTGCCAACCACACACGTGACGTTTGGAGACTGGATGGCACTGCATACGACCCCAAGAATACCATCCCTAAAGTCAAGCATGGTGGTGGCAGCATCATGCTGTGGGGCTATTTCTCAGCCAAGGGGCCTGGCCATCTGGTCCGCATCCATGGGAAGATGGATAGCACGGCCTACCTGGAGATTTTGGCCAAGAACCTCCGCTCCTCCATCAAGGATCTTAAGATGAGTCGTAATTTCATCTTCCAACAAGACAACGACCCAAAGCACACAGCCAAGAAAACCAAGGCCTGGTTCAAGAGGGAAAAAATCAAGGTGATGGAGTGGCCTAGTCAGTCTCCTGACCTTAACCCAATTGAAAACTTGTGGAAGGAGCTCAAGATTAAAGTCCACATGAGACACCCAAAGAACCTAGATAACTTGGAGAAGATCTGCATGGAGGAGTGGGCCAAGATAACTCCAGAGACCTGTGCCGGCCTGATCAGGTCTTATAAAAAGACCATTATTAGCTGTAATTGCAAACAAGGGTTATTCCACAAATTATTAAACCTAGGGGTTGAATAATAATTGACCCACACTTTTATGTTTAAAATTTATTAAAATTCAACTGAGCAACATAACTTTTTGGTTTGTAAGATTTATGCTTCTGTTAATAAATCCTACTCTCGTTTGCAGTTTGAAGGCTCTAACTTATTTGCATCTTATCAAACCACCTAAATCTGCAGGGGTTGAATACTACTTGTAGGCACTGTATGTGGCATTAGCCCCACCCACTCCACTTAACCACACCCACTCCACATAGCCATGCCCACTTTGCAGCCTGAATCTCCACATATCCTCACCTCCTCCACTTTTCCCCGCCCTGGGACTTTGTGGGGGGGTGGAGCTATAAAGAGATGCGGCTCTATGGAAGGGGTGGGGCTATGTGTAGGGACGGCACTATGAAGGGGCAACGATACTGGGAGGGGCTACATAGAGAGGTGGGGCTATATGTAGGGGCGGAGCTATGATGGGCAGTGATCCTTGGAGGGGCGTGTCTATGATACATACACACACACATGCATTACCCTATATGGGCGATTATCCCATATATACGAGAATTACAACCATATATGGGCATTACGATCGTATGTGGGCATTACGCCCAGACAATACCGGGCTTCTACAGCGTGTGTGTATATATATATATATATCTACTAGCTGTAGTACCCGGCTACGCCCGGGTTAATAAATAACTGCTGTTAGCTATAACAAAATAGAATTTGAATATGTCATATTAATGACCTGTAGGAAAATAGAAGCTGAGCTGTGATTGATTGCTATAGGCAGCCTAATAAATCTCCAGCCAACAGTAAACCGTCCCCCCGGCCGGGCAGTATATGTTACCTCACACATACACATAATAGACAGCTCATGTGACTGACATCTGCCTTAATTCCCTATATGGCTCATGTGTTGCACATTGGCTGTTTTAAATCAGATGTTTATGTTTGGAAATTAAAGATAGCACACGTATGAGGCGAGTTGTGTGTGGTGATTTGTGCACATCTGTGTCTGTCTGTGTGGTGTGTGTGTCCCTGGGGTGTGTGTATGTGTGTGTCCCTGTGGGGTGAGTGCATGTGTCCCTATAGGGTGTGTATGTGTGTGTGTCCCTGTAGTGGGGGGGGCTGTGTGGTGTGTGTCTCTGTTGTGTGTGTCTCTTTGTGGTGTGTGTGTGTGTCCCTGTGGGGTGAGTGCATGGGTCCCTATAGGGTGTGTATGTGTGTGTGTCCCTGTGGGGGGGGGTCTGTGTGGTGTGTGTATCTGTGTTGTGTGTGTCTCTTTGTGGTGTGTGTGTCCCTGTGGGGTGAGTGCATGTGTCCCTATAGGGGGTGAATGTGTGTGTGTCCCTGTGGGGGGGGTGTCTGTGTGGGGTGTGTGTGTCTCTGTGTTGTGTGTGTCTCTTTGTGGTGTGTGTGTGTGTCCCTGTGCGGTGAGCGCATGTGTCCCCATAGGGTGTGTATGTGTGTGTGTCCTTGTGGGGGGGTCTGTGTGGTGTGTGTGTGTCTCTTTGTGGTGTGTGTGTGTGTGTGTGTCCCTGTGGGGTGAGTGCATGTTTCCCTATAGGGTGGCTATGTGTGTGTGTCCTTGTGGGGGGGTCTGTGTGGTGTGTGTGTCTGTGTTGTGTGTGTCTCTTTGTGGTGTGTGTGTGTCCCTGTGGGGTGAGTGCATGTGTCGCTATAGGGTGTGTGTGTGTCCCCTTGGGTGTGTCTCTGTGTCTCTTTGTGGTGTGTGTGTATTTGTTCGGGTGCGTGGTGAGTATCCAATGTTGGGGCTGCACCTTAGCGACTATACACTTGCTGTTACTCTTTGTGTGCGTGTGGTGTGTATACATGTCCTCGTGCGTGGTGAATATATCATGTTGGGGCCCCACCTTAGTGACTATATGCTGGTATATGCTGTTAGTCTTTGGCGCTATCATTAAGCCCCTCTCATTCACAACTGTCAACTGGTAACTGTCACTTTTTCCCCATTATGTAGATAGGGGCAAAATTGTTTGGTGAATTAGAATGCACGGGGTTAAAATTTCACCTCACAACATAGCCTATGACGCTCTCGGGGTCCAGATGTGTGACTGTGCAAAATTTTGTGGCTGTAGTTGCGATGGTGTAGATGCCAATCCCGGATATACACACATACACATACACACATTCAGCTTTATATATTAGATATATATATATCCATATATATATATAATATATATTTTCATATGTATTTTTGATATATATATATCAAGTACAGCAAACAGGTTACACCGGGCACTCCACGTATTACACAAAACAGGGTTGTCACTTTTGTGACTAATGCAGCTTACTCTGGCGGTGCCGGCATGTAAGTGAATCCAAATAGAAATCATAGAGAATAGAGCCGCACTCACCATTAGTCGATCTTGAACGCTTTTATTTTTGTTTCAGTCCATACATGTGAACATCAGCAGGGGAGGGGGTGCAGGGACGGAGGACGACGGCCTGCCGTTTCGCGGTCGTGTACCGCTTCGACGGGTCCTCTATATTATATATATATTATATAGAGGACCCGTCGAAGCGGTACACGACCGCGAAACGGCAGGCCGTCGTCCTCCGTCCCTGCACCCCCTCCCCTGCTGATGTTCACATGTATGGACTGAAACAAAAATAAAAGCGTTCAAGATCGACTAATGGTGAGTGCGGCTCTATTCTCTATGATTTTGATATATATATATCTATATATGTATATATAGATAAAATAAATATTAATTATATTTTTATATATAGATATCAAAAATACATATGTAAATATAAATAATGTCAATAAATAGATAATATATCTAAATAAAAATACATAATTAAAGTGTATTTATACATACAATACAAATAAAAATATTATCTATACGGTACATATATAAAAATAAATATACATAAAAAAATAACCATATAAATAATAAAAATAAATACAATATGAGATAAATAGAAATTTTATATATAATATATAAATAAAAATAATAATTATATATAATATATAAAATGATATATATAAAAATTTATTTATAATTAATATCCTTCACTGATTTTTATTATTTTAATAATTATATTTGTATATATTTATAATTATTATTATCCTTTCTTGATTTTTTTACTAAAATACATATTTGTTTTAATTATATTAATAAATTATTTGTAAATATTTATCATTTGTATTATCCTTCACTGATTTTTGTATTATTATTTTAATGAATAAGACACAAACGCTTCGATCTTAACAGTATTTATTCACTATAGACATTGTCTGATTATTTTGGTTCCAGCGCGGCGTCGCATCGTCTTCTTATTCTGTGGAGTTAGTGGCTTGATGCAGGCTAATGTTTTCCGCTATCTGGTAGTAGATGGAGACTCTTATCCCCTGACTGTACAGGATAAAGAAGAGCAATATCCAGAACAGGAGCCACAGGCCCACCGTGACCACGTTGATGATGAAGGAGATGCGGGAGTATTTCGTCGCCAGCTTCATTTCCCCATTCTCCACGCACAGTCTCGTCTGGAGGAAAGAGAAATACACACGTGCATTAGAAAACGCGTTGTGTGCGGCCTATGCACCATTTTTCTTTTTGCACAGTCGTCAGTTGGTCTCTTACCTTGTAGGAGAAATAAAGCGCGATAAGACCCAGAGGGAAGAAGCAGAAGATGGAGGTGAAGATAGAGAGATCGACGTAATCCGGTGGGGGAGCGGTGTCCGGGGTCAGGTTGTACTTCAGGCAGGTCACATTCTCCTGGCCGGACGACTTCTCTAAAGGCGAGTTTGTGGAAGGAGGGGAAGAGCCATTTCCGTCCATCTTTCTGCCGTTGCTCCTCAGTCTGATCTGTCGGTTGAGTCGCTCGGCCGGGTGGCAGCATTCAAACTGCCAACGGTTGGGACAGTCCACAATGGGCAGCCGGGGGAGAGGGGGATTACAGACATGATATGTTGGGTCGGTCAACACTGAGCAGTCGGGGGGGGGGGGCACAGTTATGAGATGTTGGGTCAGTCCACACTGGGCAGCTGGGGGATCACAGTCATGATATGTTGGGTCAGTCCACACTGGGAAGCTGGGGGGGTCACATTCATGAGATGTTGGGTCGGCCTACTCTGGGCAGCCGGGGGGTCACAGTCATGAGATGTTGGGTCGGCCTACTCTGGGCATTGTCCCGTCCGCCATCAACTTGCGCCGTCAGGTGCCCAGAGTGGAGGGAAGACAGCCGCCGCCCCCAGCGCAACAGAGCCCTCCCCCAACTGTGATGTCACCACCCTCCTAATGCATAGCCCAAATCTAGTGATATATAATTCATATTAATATTATTAACAATAGCATTATTAAATATAATTTATTATTATAAATGAAAATATAATATAAGATATATATTTTGTCACAGAGTCAAAAAAGAGGGGCAAAACTAAGATGCCCCTAGTGTAATATTATTATTATTATTATTTATAATTATTTTAATAATTAATACATATAATTTACTAATGTTCCTCTATACATAATGCTAATCAGAAAAATAATAATTATTATTAATAATATGTAATATAAAATGTACATTATTATTATTCCTTAACACATAACATTTATTAATAATGAAATATATTTCTTATTATTGTAGTGCATTAATGTCTAATATTTTTTATTATTATTTTGTAATATTTTTCTATTTATTTTGGGGGATGGGGTTGTTCTTAGACACACAAAATGCAAAAATAGAAAGTATAAAAATTGCTATAAAATATGATGGAGATACACAATATCTGCTGGCTGTCCGTGAATGAAGTCATCCATCCAAGACACCAGGCCTCACATGTCCCCCTAGTCCCATAAAAACACTCAATTTTAATAGTCTTGTGTGACCCTACACTTTTCTGGTACGTCACTGTGTCCCTTTTGATTTTGGGCATTTTAAATAAAGTTAGTTGAAAAGTGCACGCTAGGCCTCAAGCAGATATCACGGCCCATAGCAACCAACACACTGGTTGCTATGGTGAAAATGAAACCAGGAATCTGGTTCTGTGGAGAGTACTGATCATACAAACAACTTTATTTATAATGTTCAGAACAACACTACATGTTTTAATAGTATTTCAGCCCAAACGATCTCAGGGTCCGCACCAACATGGAGAACGGTCTCTGTTTATGTCCCTCATGTCCACAGATGAGGCAGTGGCATAACTTGAAGCTCATGGGCCCCCAATTATTTTAAATTTTTAATAGCATTAGTCTTTTTCTATAGGACAAAGGGACATTTGGGGCTCCCTAGGCTCCAGGACCCGGGTGCGATTGTAACCCCTGCACCTGTTGTAGTTACGCCCCTGGGTGCACCACTAGGGCTGTCATAAAGACAAACCTCCCAGGTGCTCTGCACTTGTTGCCCCCGCTAGGGGACCGGGAACTCGGGGTCGGACAGCGCTGTCTCTGGGGTTGCCACGGTGGTGTGACACGGCTCTGTGTTCCCAGGTGCTGCAAACTTGAAAAAGGGAGTAAGGAAAAAGTTAATAAAGTTTATGAGGTGTAATTCATGACGCCACCCGTGGGTCGTGGCCAATGTGGAATTGGCCGGGGATGGTGGTGATGGCAGCAGCCGGGATGATGAGCCCTCCATGGGCAGGGCTGGGTCCCCGGACGGTTATAAGGATGCTCCGTGCCCGGGATGCTGCACGTACCTTCTCTCAGCAGCTCCTCCAGCCGGCACGCAGGAATCAGGATACTGCTCAGTAGGCACCCGATGCTTCCTATACAGTAGCTCACACAGTCAGTATGCGGCTCCGCAGGCGAGCCCGGCCTCAACACTCTTAGAATAACAGTCATGCACAGAGCTTGAGTTGACTGGGTACTTTATTTCACTTGTTAACTCAACACACAGTTCTTTGCACACAAACTGTGGACCAGGTCCACGCAACAGTCACCGCTCGGGCTCTTACTGCAGCTGGGACGGTTCCTCTGTGTGACTCCCCTCAGTGTACCTCTCGGGCCCTTCTGTTCTCTCCTCTCTCTCGGCTACAGGTTCGGGCCGGCCATCATGGGCTCTATAGGGAGTCATCCCACATGCTAGGTCACTAGCCCTAGTCTGATGGCTTTGTCCTACTCTGTACCGGTTGTTAGGTCTCGGGACTTGGAGTTCCCACACCCTGCCGGGTGTCTTGTGGTTAGGGGCATAAAGCGTTCCCGCCTACATCTACAGCGTTGGTACTCTGGTTTCTATGGAGCAGCCACCAGTGACCCAGGTTAGTCGGGCTAACCTGGCTCCTTCTACCGTCCACGCTTCTCAGCTTTTTGGGTTTCCGGCCGACCATTGGTGCAGGCCACCCGGGCCCCATTGTTCTCTCTGTTTGTCGCAGTCTGAACTTAGCTGTATGGTGTCTCGGCATGGGGAGGCTTCCCTTCTCCTCCACCCTCCAGGGATTCACTCAATCGACCCCTCTCCTCTGGAAAACTCTTGATTGTCTTGCCCAACTTAGTGTTCCAGTGTTTTCTACTGTTCCTCCACCCACTTGTCTGGGTTCTCTCTACTTCCCACCCACTTGTGCTACTCCCGCCACCCGTTGCCTGACATAGAGCAAATTGGCTAAGGGTCGAGTGTGCATGTGTGGGTGTTTATGAGCTGACCGTCTTATCTGTCCCGCTGCAGGTCACCCTGTGGCCTCCTGGTCGCAGGGGCGCCACACACTTTGTACAGAAATGGTCACAGCCAGAGAGTTGCTCTCCAGCCCATATGGTGGAGAGGGCGGTGATGGACTAGTTGGTGCAGTGCCGAGTTGCCCAAGGAGATGCCCAGAATGCAGGCGAACTGGTGGAGAGGTACCTGGTGTTTACATATTCCCTGGTGGGTCAAGGGGGGACTGACACCCAAAGGAAAGGCAAATCCTCACCTGTGGGATCCGCAAAGTCTCAGATTGGGTCACAGCTGGGTTCAAAGGGTACATCTCAGCACACTATCTTCCCCAGGACATATATCAGCCAATTGTCCCATAACCTCGGGGCCGATGGACTGCATGCAGCATGGGCTAGCACTGCTCCTTCCTCAGGAGGTTGTGTTACACATTAAGCTAGGCGTGAGAGTTGGTTGTGTCAAGGGACCATAGTGGGGGAGGGGCACAATAGGTGTAGGGGTTGCAATCGCACCCAGGCCCTGAGCCTAGGGGGCCACAAAAGTACTTTTGGCCTATAGAAAAATACTAATGCTATTAAAGATTTGCAATAAATAAGGGCCCAATTGGAGCTTTCGTATTGGGGCCCATGAGCGTCAAGTTACGCCACTCGTGAGGGGCCAGGTGAAAAAGCACTGCCTCATAGCACAAGAAGCCCAATCCAGGGGGGCAGTCAGTTGATTCAGGTAAAACAAGTCAACCCTGGGGAATGGGTGCGGGTATTGGCGCCCAAAGTGGGAGAAACATTCCTTGGCAAGTAGCAGGAAAAAGTTGGTGAAGGAGAATATCAAGTTTACCAACCAGTGGGAAAGAAGCCACAGCAGGTATGTCATATCTTGGCAAGAGGGTAGGGGGGTCATGGTTGAGTGGTTAAAGGGAACCAACCAGCAAGATTTAGGGCTATAAAGTGAAACCAATGCCTTACAGCTTCTGGGATGCTGAATACAATCATACCTGTACTTGAATGATTCCTTGTTTTATTGCAGAAAAAATTGTCATAAAACTCCTGGCAAACAGGGCATTAGATGATTGATGTGTGCAACACTGTGTCACTATTTGGGGTGTAGTTTTTTTTTCCCTCCCCTGTGGACATGCTTTTTGGCTTTAAGCCAAACCCTCCCCCTCTCCGTTTTATCTCTTTCAGTTTCTGGCTCCAGCACAGATACACCATTCAAAGGGTGCCTGACAAAACTGAAAGTAGAGATGAGAGGGAGAGGGGAGGGTTTGGCTTACAGCCGAAAGGCATGTCCACAGAGGAGGAAAAAAATAACAACTCCAAATAGTGACAGAGTGCTTCACACATCAATCATCTGCTGCCCTGTTTTCCAGGAGTTTTATGACACTTTTCTCTTCAATCAAACATGGAATTATTCAAGTAAGGGTATGATTGCATTCATCATCCCAGGGATTGTAAGACACCTGTTTCATTTTGTAGCCCTAAATCCTGCTGGTTGGTTCCCTTTAATGGTGCCCAGCCCTCGGGTTTAGGCAGAGGGGGAGAGTGTGTAGAAGGCCAAAGAGGACTGGGTTAATTCCAAGTTCTGCAGGGTTTGATTAGTGCATCTGTATTGTTTTACTAATAAAAACCAGGTAATGGGTTCACTGTGTGTTCAGTGTATATAATAAACTCATTAGGAGTAAAAGCATAAAAAAGTCAGAAATAATAGTGGCGGCTCATTCCAGACAATGGAAAAGTCCATAATAGACAAAATGGAAACGTTTTATTTAGTTGTTGTTACACGAAGCAGAAGCCGGGACGGCGGAGGAACGCAACGTCTCCTGCGAGGCTTTGATGTCTAAATTATGAAATGATGTTTATTTGCTCGTGTAAACATTTACCGAGGAGGAAGTAATATGGCTCATTCATAAACCATAGTGTCTGGGGACATTTAAAGGGAACACGTCTCAGAAGACACCCCTTTAAATTAGAGCTAAAACGGCTGCCGTAGAGGGCGCTATTGTACCCAGTTGTGTCCATCAGCGGGTGCAGGTGGTATAACCCTACAACAATGGGATCGGTCTGTAATAAGTCGTTAAGGAATTGCTATTTAAGCAATTTCCCAGTATATTAATGATGGAAAACCTCCTATTTAAAGGGACATTAGGGCTTAGTGGGATTTAAAGGTACGGTGCTTGGTATGTCTGGATTATGCACTGGATAGAGCAGTGGAGGAGGGTTTCTGTCACTCCTGCCCAAACCAGGACACTTGTCACTGGGCGGGAAGGGGGGGAACATAAGACATCGAAATAAGATTTTTTTTTTCTTTATTTTTTCCTTTTTTATCTTTTTATTTCTTTTCTACTTGTTTTGTTATTTTTCTTTTTTCTTCTCTCTTTTCAGTTTTTTTGTCACTTCTCTTTTTATTACTCTCTTCTTATCTTCTCTTTTTCTTCTTTTTTTCTTTTATTTCTTTCCTAGTTTCTTCTTTTTCCTGTTTTTTTTTTAATATTTCTCTTTTAATCTTTTTTTATCCTTCTCTTTTTTCTCTTTTTTGGTCTCTTTTTTTCTGTTTTTTTTCATTACTTCGCCTTTTACATTCTTTTTTTCTTTTTGTTCGCTTTTTTCTGTTTTTTATTACTCATACTTATTACTCTTTTTTTCTTCTTTTGTTCTTTTCTTTTTCATCTTTTTTTTTCTCTTTTAATTCATTATTCTTTTTTATTACTTCTCTTTTTTCCTTCTTTTTTTCTCTCTAAATGAAAAAAGAGGAAAAAAAAGGAACAAAAAGAGAAGAAAAAAAGGTAATAAAAAATAGAAAAAGAAGAAAAAAGATGCAAAAAATGAAAATGTTCCTATAGTTAATCCCCCCCTCCCCCTAGTAACACAATGCTGCATTCTCCCGCCGCCTCCTCCCTCCCCGCCGGTCTATGTTCCGTGCAGCCATTCATTAATATTGGGAATCATTATTCTTCTATTCTCATTGGGAGCCTTTATAGGAATTATGAATCACTTTATAGCCCGGGGCGTAAATCCGAGTCACATATCCAGATATTAGTCAGCACAGGCCGCCGCTCAGCGAGACCGTTCTTATACATTCAGCAATAATTGAGCTATTGGTTGGCAAGCGGAGAAAAAAAATCATTAATTTATGGGCAGCCGCAGCTTTATAATAGGAATAACGGGAACAAAAATGTATAAAGATGGAATTTTAGGTGAATTGGAACCTACACATTGTGCCCAGAAAGCCTTAAAGGGAGGGTGTCAATTCCTTGCTCAATATTGCACCCCTAGTGATCTAATTGCTGCCTCCATTCTGCAGATATAATACTTTATTCAAGGTGCCTGGGTGTAGACGAGAGGGTCAGTGCTGTCTCCATTCTACAGATATACGGTAATACTTTATTCAAGGTGCTTGGTGCACCCTAGATGTAGACAAGAGGGTTAGTACAGTCTCCATTCTGCTAATATAATACTTTATTCAGGGTGCTTGGTGCACCCTAGGTGTAGCCGAGAGGGTCAGTGCTGTCTCCATTCTGCAGATATAATACTTTTTTCTGGTCATCATAATGGGAGACCCAGACAATGGGGTTTAGGGCTCTGCCCTCCGGAGGTCACACTAGGTACTACAAGTTTGTAGACACCGCCTCCTCCGCTTATAAACCCCCACCGTAGGAGACATCCTCAGTTTTTTAACTTAGTGTGCTCGGAGGATCACGCTTTGCTTGCACTTCACTGCATTCTCACAACTTACGTGATGGCGTCTGAAGACAAGGTAAAATGGTCCCCGTCGGGGACCCTCGACAGTCTCCCCGCTCACCCTTTGTGGAACACGCAGGTGGAGGTATCGGAGGGCAAAATGCCTGGACACTCTGTGTTCTCCCGGTACGCTGTCGCACTCCCTTTTCCATCCCTTCCTGGGGGCTCTGGAGAATGGGAGTTGGGAGCCTTGCACAGCTCCGCTCCGTCCGAGGCCTCCCTAAATGGTGCTTACAGACCGGACTGGAGCCAGCCCAGTCCGAGGCCTCCCATTATGGTGCTTACACTCCGGACTGGTGCTGCACCCCCGTCCGAGGCCTCCCTAAATGGTGCTTACAGACCGGACAGGCACTGAGGCCCGTGCGTCTCCTGTGTGCCTGGGGGTAGTGTCGGTCACTTTATGTGTCCTGACACTCAGACCGCGCGTACCCTCGGGTCCGCGGTTCTGTCGGTGTACCCTGTGCTGGGGTCACCCTGGCTGACCGCCCTGTGTGTCACAGGGGCTGCGGCTGTGGACTGCAGGTGTTTGTATATACTGACAGTCTGTGTGTGTATGTTGTATCCACACTTTCCCGCGCTGCGGGCTCTAGTCGCCTCCATTAATGAGGCTGCCTGGAGGATGGGAAGCAGCCCTTGCGGTGACGTCACCGATGGGCGTGTGTGTGTGCTTCCCGCGGGTTCTCGGCGCCGCCCACGACTGTGCTCTCGGCGGCCATCTTCTCCCTCACTTCCCGGCTGGGATCTATCGGACAGCACATGTCTGCACTTCAGGGGAGACCGGAACTCGCGGAGGTCACACACACACACCGCTTCCTCCTACCGCTTTACTGCGGTCGGTAAGCCACCGGGATCCCCGGTTTGTTTTGTGAACTGCAAATTGGCTTATATTCCCCCCACTGTGGCGATGTCCTCAGTTGGGAAGCATGCTGCTAAGGCGGCGGTGGTCACCATTACCTGTGCTACATGCAACGGGACACTGGTGGAGGGGTCCTGCAATAACTGTGGACGCCCAGAGACCCGGACTGCCACTACTGAGTCTGCAAATCCGGGATTATACCCTGAGGTTCAGGTGATCCCAGGGCCATGGGAAACGCAGAATAGGATCAATGAATCCCTGCTGTCCCAGATGTCCTCCATGTCGCAATCCCTGGAGGCACTTCATAGGAGACTGGAAAACCCAGCTACTCCTCCCAGTTACCCCCGGGTGTCTCTTACTTCTACTGTGAGACCCCCTAAGCGAGCACGTGAGCCTTCTCCCGAGCTCCAGGCTCCTTCTGAGGAGGAGCGTTCCTCTGATGGTGAGGAAGATGATGGGGGTTCTACTCTCGGGTCTATGTCTGAACCTCCAGATGGGGTGGAGGATCTGGTGTCCTCCATCAATGAGACATTACGTCTTGTCACTCCTCCTGAGGAGGTGACTGTACACCCCAAGGAGGTCTATCAATGGCTGCGGCCGGAGGCTAGACCAAGTGGATCCTTCATGGACCACACTAATTTTGGAAGGGTGATTAGAGCACCCAGGTTACATCCTGGGCGGCGTTATGTCCGTAAACCCAAGGACAATCGCTTTCCCTTTCCCCAGGAGGTGCTTCAGGAATGGTCGCAGTCTCCAAAGGTGGACGCTTCCCATGACCAGGATTGCTGCACGCTCCTTGTTTTCTGCCTCTGATAGCTCCTCATTAAAGGATGCTACTGATAGACAGGTCGAGCAACTCGCCAAGTCTTCCTATGAGGCTGTGGGGTCTTCCTTTGCCCCTAATTTTGCCGCGGTCTGGACCCTACAAGCGATTACCACCTGCTTGGATGGTATCACTGAACTAGCTAGGTCCAGTCCAGAGGTCCTGGCGCTTACCGACAGAGCAAGAGCTTATGCGGATTACGCCAGGACGGCAACTTTGGAAACTGCCACTCGCTCTGCTGTGGCCTCTGCCAATGCAATTGCGATCCGCAGGCTGTTGTGGCTGCGTCTTTGGGACTCAGATACCACATCCAAGAAGATTTTGCAGAATCTTCCATTCGCTGGTGACAGGCTTTTTGGCACCGAGCTGGACAAATTGATAAAGGATTCTGCTGAATCTAAGATCCCGCAGAATAAGCCTAAGCCACGGTACACCGTGAAAAGGAACCCTAAGCAGTGGTCCTTTCGCTCCAGCTCACAGTCATCAACGACGTCCGCTCGCTCGGACCGAGGGGGCAAGCCTGCTACTCAGTGGCGTTCCAAGAGTCGTCAGAAGAAGCCGCGGGGGCAGCGGCTGCCACCCCCAAGCCCGCCTCGACATGACTCGCTCTCTCGTCCTGCCTCCCCACAGGTGGGGGGACGCCTGTCTCGATTTCAGGACAGGTGGCTCCTTCACGTTCAAGACCAGTGGGTTCGAGACGTAGTCTCACGAGGTTACAGGATAGAGCTGACGTCAAAACCAATACCCCGATTCCATCGGTCGGTTCCATCTCCAGAAAAGGCTCAGGCTTTTCACCTGGTGTTGGAGGGACTCCGCAGAGACGGAGTGGTGGTCCCAGTGCCCACGGAAGAGAGGTTCAGGGGTTTTTTACTCCAACCTCTTTATTGTCCCAAAGAAGGACGGCTCTTTTCGCCCGGTTTTGGACCTCAAGTTGTTCAAACCGTCACGTGTTGGTTCGGAAGTTCCGCATGGAATCCCTGCGCTCCGTGATTGCGGCTGTGTCGCAGGGAGACTTCCTAGCGTCCATCGATATCAGGGACGCTTACCTTCACGTGCCAATTGCACCGGCCCATCAGCGCTGGTTGAGATTCGCAGTGGGGGAAGAGCACTTCCAATTTGTGGCACTGCCATTTGGGCTAGCCTCGGCACCGCGGGTGTTCACAAAGGTGATGGCCTCCATGATGGCTCTCCTGCATGTGCAGGGACACGCCGTCATACCCTATTTGGACGACCTGCTGGTCAGGGCGCCATCGGAAGACCTTTGTCGGGTGAGCCTGGAGGTGACCATGAAGTCTCTGGAACAGTTTGGGTGGCTTCTCAACATTCAAAAGTCGACCCTGGTTCCGACCCAGTCATTGACGTATCTGGGCATGGACTTCCACACGGACTCAGCCCTGGTGTCCCTACCTCAAGCCAAACAGCTAGCGATCCACTCAGGAGTGCAGAATGTCCTCCTGTCACCACAATCATCCCTACGGGTATTGATGAGACTGGTGGGACGCATGGTAGCAGCAATAGAGGCGGTGCCGTTCGCACAGTTTCGCCTCCGTCCTCTCCAGCTGGAGATTCTTCGCAGATGGGACAAGAGGACGATCTCGCTGAATCGGCTGGTGACGCTGTCACAACCGACCAGGGACTCCCTACAGTGGTGGCTCCAGCCACGTCACCTGTCACGAGGCCGGTCCTTCCTAAAACCGTCATGGTTAGTGGTGACCACAGACGCCAGTCTGAGGGGCTGGGGTGCGGTGTTCTTGCACCACAGGGCTCAAGGCCTCTGGACTCAGTCGGAGTCGGCATTGCAGATCAACGTGCTGGAGATCAAGGCGGTCTATCTGGCGCTCCTGGCGTTTCAGAAATTCCTGTCAGGACAACCCATTCGGGTGCAGTCCGACAATGCGACGGCCGTCGCCTACATAAATCATCAGGGAGGGACCAGAAGTGCTCAGGCCCTCGCCGAAGTCCACCGCATTCTAGCTTGGGTGGAGGAAAAACGGCTGCCTGATCTCCGCAGTTCACATCCCAGGGGTCGAGAACTGGGAGGCCGACTACCTGAGCCGACAGGGGATGGACGCCGGAGAGTGGTCTCTACATCCAGACGTCTTCCGGGACATCTGCGGCAGATGGGGCACTCCGGACGTGGATCTGATGGCCTCACGGCTGAATCATCAGGTGCCCCAATACATGGCAAGATCGTGGGATCCTCAGTCTCTGGGGGCGGATGCCCTGATCCTGAGTTGGTCCAGCTTCCAGCTGCCATATGTGTTCCCGCCTCTGGCTCTGATTCCCAGGGTCCTATGGAAAATCAGGACGGAATGCAGAGTAGCCATTCTAGTGGCTCCAGATTGGCCCAGGAGGTCCTGGTACCCGGACCTGTGGCAACTGTCAGGCGGACACCGGTGGGCTCTTCCAGAACGCGCAGATCTACTCGCGCAAGGCCCATTCTTCCGCCTCAATTCCAGGGCCCTCAGATTGACTGCATGGCTCTTGAGGCCTGGCTGCTGACATCCAGAGGTTTCTCTCCTACAGTGGTTGCCACTATGAATAGGGCTAGGAAACCTGTTTCCAGGAAGATATACCACAGAACGTGGAAAATCTTTTTTACCTGGTGTGCCTCTGGTGGACGCTCACCGTGGCCATTGTCCATCCCGACATTGTTGGCCTTCCTACAGTCGGGGTTGGAGTTGGGATTATCCCTTGGCTCTCTGAAAGGTCAAGTATCAGCACTTTCAGTGCTGTTTGACAGGCGCTTGGCGCTCCTCCCGAAGGTCCGTCAATTTCTGCAGGGGGTATCTCGGGTGGTTCCGCCTTACAGGCGACCTCTGGACCCTTGGGACCTCAACATGGTCCTGGCGGCTCTGCAGAAACCGCCGTTTGAGCCACTGAGAGACATCTCTCTCTCTCGTCTGTCCCAGAAAGTGGTCTTTCTAGTGGCAATTACGTCTCTGAGAAGGGTCTCAGAATTGGCTGCACTTTCGTGCAAGTCACCCTTTCTGGTGGTTCACCAAGACAAGGTGGTGTTGCGCCCACGGCCAGAATTCTTGCCGAAGGTGGTTTCAACGTTTCACCTAAACCAGGAGATTGTTCTCCCATCATTTTGCCCAGCTCCCGTTCATCAGGTTGAGCGCGACCTCCATACTCTGGATCTCGTGAGGGCTGTACGCATTTATGTGTCCAGGACCGCCTCTTTTAGGAGTTCGGATTCCTTATTTGTCCTCACGATGGGTCGCTGTAAGGGGTCCGCGGCTTCGAAGTCGACCTTGGCCAGATGGATCAAGGCTCCCATTCAGGAGGCTTACCGGTCTTCTGGTTTGCCTCTCCCGGTGGGTTTGAAGGCACACTCTACTAGAGCTGTAGGTGCCTCCTGGGCCTTGCGACATAGAGCGTCTGCTCTACAGGTGTGTCAGGCGGCCACTTGGTCCAGCCTGCACACTTTCTCTAAGCACTATATGGTGCATGCCCATGCCTCTGCGGATGCGAGTTTGGGCAGGCGGGTTCTCCAGGCGGCGGTTGCCCTCCTTTAAAGGGAACCATGTGTTATCCGTCTTGTTGAGGAACTCTTCCCGCCCTGGGTATTGCTTTAGGACATCCCCATTGTCTGGGTCTCCCATTATGATGACCAGAAAAAAGAGAATTTTGTTTACGTACCGTAAATTCTTTTTTCTTTAATCATCAATGGGAGACCCAGCACCCACCCAGTTGTTCCGTTGCATGTTTTGCATTTGATCTGTTCTCTGTTGAGACAGTGTTTTCCGGGTTGTTACACCGTCTGTGCACGGCATTCTTCCCGATGTTTCGGGTGTGGTTTATTTTCTCCTCGCAGCTTATGGACTAAACTGAGGATGTCTCCTACGGTGGGGGTTTATAAGCGGAGGAGGCGGTGTCTACAAACTTGTAGTACCTAGTGTGACCTCCGGAGGGCAGAGCCCTAAACCCCATTGTCTGGGTCTCCCATTGATGATTAAAGAAAAAAGAATTTACGGTACGTAAACAAAATTCTCTTTATTCAAGGTGCTTGGTGCACCCTGGGTGTAGCCGAGAGGGACAGTGCTGTCTCCATTCTGCAGATACAAAACTTTATTCAGGGTGCTTGGTGCACCCTAGATGTAGCCGAGAGGGTCAGTGCTGTCTTCATTCTGCAGATATAATACTTTATTCTAGGTGTTTGGTGCACCCTGGGTGTAGCTGAGAGGGTTAGTGCTATCTCCATTCTGCAGAAACTAAATTTTAATCAAATACATAATACTTGGTGCACCCTGGGTGTAGCCGTGAGGGTCAGTGAGTGGACTGTTTCGCCCACTAGATTTGTGTGGAGTGCTAAGGGCCGGGGTACTCAGCAGCTCGGACAGTAGTTAGGATCACGCTGGCAATGCTCAGTGCTGTGGCCCTGGCTCACATTTAAAGAGAGAGGAAAAATGGAGAAATAAAAATAATAAACAGATAAATTGTTTGTGATGCCAATTAGGATATTTCAACCTATAGATGACTGGCACTGCAGGAGACCCCTGGGAGATAGTTTGGAATGGCAGTGAAGTTGTTAAACCCTTCCCAACCAGGCTGGTTCCCAGGGGATGGTGATGATGAGGGTGGTAGTAGTGGTGCAGGGTAGCAGAGAAATCAACAGGAAACAGTCTTTTGCTTTACCTTTTACTGAAGTTCTTGCACAGTGTCCATTGTAAGGGGTACTTCACAAACAGCAATATCGCTAGCGATATCTCTGCAACGTCACAGGTTTTGTGACGTTGCAGTGACCTCACCAACGGAATTTGCTGTGTGTGACCGCACCAGGGATCGGCCTTCCGCTGGGAGATCGCTGATCGGTAACGAATGGCCTGGATCATTTTCGATCTCCCACTGGCCAGGCTGCATTGCTGTGTGTGACAGGCAGACATACCAGCGATCTCCAGTCTGCGCCCGAGACCCTGAATGATCTCAACAACCGTCGAGTGTCGGCACATCGCTGGGTGATCGCTTGTAAGTCAGCCTGTCTGGCATCTCACCAGCGATCACATAGTGATGTTCCAGCAATACTGGCCAGGTTGGATCGTTGGTGGGATCGCTGTAACATCGTTATGTGTAACAGGGCCCTTATACATCCTCCACCAGGCAGGTAGCATGGCCAGTCTGATGAGAAATGTAGTCTGCTCTGCTGGGTGAGTAAAATGGCCTACCTGCTGATTTTTCCCTGTAGGTTTCTAGGTGCTCTTGTGCTGTTTCCCATGGGTGACCCTAGCCAGGCTAGTAGTGCCGATCCTGCACCTTTCCGTGCTCCCTTCGGGACAGTTCCCTGATCGTATGTACTATGACTGTCCTAGGTGGTCCTACGTGAGTGGCTAGTGAGCATAAAACTCACTAGCCTCTAGTTTCTGTTAGTAGGCCCTGTAAGCCTGAGTAGCACCGAGACTGGTGTACTGCCCTGCAGCTGTTCCTTCCCGGCTCGCTCCTGACTGAACCTCTCCTGTGCCTATCTCAGCCTTACTACCGAGCTAACCGCTCCTTCCAACCAGAGACTGGGACACATGCCCAAATAAGGCATTTTCAGTGCTCAGCTTCCTAGCTGAAGTTCAGGCTGTGTTGGATGCTTCAGACTTCCAGCAGAGGGAGCTCCAATTCTTCCCAGACAAGGCATTACAGTAGATCTAGTAGGAATACCAGTTGTGGGAGCCGGAACGCAGGGCATCATATCCGCCTCCTGGATTTACATGTCCCCGCCTCCCTCACCTGAAGCGAGCACTGTCTACTAAGAAATCTCAGCCTACCAATCACCAATGAGGAGGCGGCGACATGCAAAAGAAGTGGGTGGAGCAGAGCACTGAGCCTCTTGGCTACACCCAGGGTGCACCAAACACCCTAGTATGCATCTGACGTCTCTGCAGAATGAAGGCAGCAATTAAATCTCTAAAAGTGCAATTTTTATAGGAGTGATGTCCACACCATGTGGTATGTTTAATTTATATCATCACTTAAGTAGTTACCATATTCAAGGATGTCTGATCTGCCGTACAGCTGAAGATACAAGTGAAAACTCTACTTGGTGGGAGGAAGGAGGTCATCCTGCGGTGAGCTGTGACTGCGGTGATGCAGCCTGCCGGCACATGTACACATTGAAAGTGTCGAGCCCCAGGCCCTGGGGTACTCGGGTATCAGGCTCTGAGGGGTGTTTTCACAGGGATGTCACGGGTGGCAGTGCCTGAGCCGGTGGCCTGAGTGACACTTCATTAAGGGGTTATGTACAGGGATAAAAGTTTGTTGTTGCGTGACGCCACCTGTAGTACCTGGTGATGGTTCACCAGCGCCGCCACAGACCTCCGGAGGGGGATTGTATCACGGCAAAGATGGCAAAGCTCCCTACAGGTGGAGCTGGACCTCCGGGGCAGCGTTCCTGTAAGCAAACAGGTTGAATTCTGCAGCACAAAGACACGGAGGCAAAATCACTCTCCTGAGTACTTTAGTGTAAACAGTCAGCAGCAAAATACAGAGTCTACAGTTCAGCAGGATGTTAATCAAACAGGTAGCTCTACGGGTGGCTGCAAGTGGATGCCAGGTGGTATGGTGGAACCCGTGGTACACTTTAGTTGACAAACCCGTGTCCTTTTGTAGCGCCCAGGCTTTGGGATACTCGGGTGTCAGGCGGCAAGGGTTAATGCTCCGGTTGTCACGGTGTAGTGGTGGCCGCGCCTGACCCCGTATCCTGGGGTATCTTTTAAAAACGGGGGTTTTATATACAGGGGATTATATACAGTTTGTTGTCGTGACGCCACCTTAGTTTCTGGTGATTTGCACCACCGCCGCCACAGCCCACCGGAGGTAGATGGTATCGCGGCTAGGATGGTGTAGTCCTCCACAGTAGGACTGGGACCTCCGGAGCAGCGTAGTGAGGAGGGGCAGCTTGGAGTGGAGCTGGGATTGTATAGGGAGTGTTGAAACAGTCTATGAAGGGTACTGGGAGCGGAGAAGAAGGATACACGCACACCGCAAAGTCTCTTTTACCTTTTACTGATGTTGAGCAGCTAAAATGGTCCAGGGCACTGACGGTGGACAGGTTGCACAGTGGGTTCCCACAGAGAGTGGGTATAGGGCCTCCTCTGCTTTGTATGATGGATGAAGCACAGCCTGCTTGCAGCCTGACTTGCCTCCTCTCTCTTCCTGACTCTAGTGTCTTCCTCTCCCCTGTGCGGTCTCCAGGTTACCTTCTCTGATCACTGCGGGTTGCCTGCTGTGTCGGCTCCCTCTCTTGACCCACATAGGAAACCGGGTAGCCGAAGCCTCCACGGTGTAACGGGGTTTTCTGTGGTCCTATAGTACCCACGTGTGGCGGATCCCCAATATCTGGTGGTTCCTTGGAGAACTCCCCAAGTTCCATCCCTTTCTGTTTCTATGTCTCACCTTCAGCTGGCAACTATGCCAACTTACACAAGCTAAGGTAATAGTTTTCCACAGTAACCTTGACTGGTGCAGTGAATCATGGAGATATAGTGTCCATTTGTACACAGCAACAAGAAGAACCATGTCTCCATGATTACTGCACCAGTAAGTTACCTGTGGAAAACCTGTTACCGGTAGCTGCGTGTAAAGCCCCATTAGGCTTACGTGACGTAGAAGGGCCACTCCGGGTCACAGGTTTGGGCCTAATCGCAGCACCGACCACCAGGACGTCTTCGCAGCTCTCCTAGCGTCTGCACACTCACTAACTCTGCCCCCAGCAGCAGTATTTATAGGGGATCTTGCCTAAGGGCAGCAAGTTGAGCTCCCCCTACTGTGCTGGGGTGGAAGGTGTTGTAGTAGGTACCTGCTGTGGAAACCTAGCTGTGCATTAGAGAAATCTGTGGCTACCTGTGTGAGCAGGGCGCCACACTTTCTTCCCCGCCTAGGATAAGCCTATACCCAATGGCTCTTTGAAGGTATATTGGGGTCTCTCCTCCCTCGTGGTGAAGAAGCAGGCAGACCGCTCCATCTGGCAGCGTGCAGCAGCCGGTGAACAGACCGCAGCAGCCGATTGACGACTTCAGAGATGGACTCTGGCCGTCCGGTCGTTCCCGTGGTGGACTGGGGAATTCCCTGGAGTATGGTCACTCCACGCTGGGGTTCCCCCTTTCTCTCTAGGGCCCAGACTCCCGCGTCAAGCACATCTCTCGGGGATCCTCTCTCATCTTCCCTCCGGATCAGCGTACAGCCGTCCGGGTTAACCTTCCGCCTCCCTCCACACACCTCCTCGACTCACTGACTGACTAACTACTCTTTGTTCCCCAAGAGGTGAATATATCTCCCTCCAGGTTAACCTCCCACTCCTATTCTAATGTGGGAGTGCAGGAATGGGTCCCACCCACCAGCCTAGGATCCACTATGCAGCTTGGAAATTACACCACTTTTACGGGTGCAATACCCCACTGTGACGCCTGGCCATGTGGGGGCGCCACAAAAGCTACAGTGCGGCCCACAGCCTCTAAAGTAGCAGACATCTGCACGGCCTTACACAGCCTCTTGGGAACCAACCTGGGGAGGCACATGCATCTCTGCCCCCCGGCCCAGTCCCCCCCTACCTTTGAGCTGATTCTCAGTGGCGAACTTAAAGCTTATGAGCCCCCAATTTTGAAATCTTTAATAGAATTAGTCTTTTTCTATAGGCCATACAGAGTTTGGGCCCCCTAGGCTCCAGGGCCCGGGTGCGATTGCAACCCCTGCACCTGTTGTAGTTACGCCTCTGTCAATCTTTGACCAATTTGAGAAGACACAATGGCTTCTTTCCTAATATTGAAAATAAGGTTATATATATGTTAAGAGGAAGCGTAAAAGGGGGGTGAATCAATATACGTCCGCCTGCTCCGAAGGCTAAAGTGCAGCCCCAATGTGTAAGAGCGAACTGGCAAGTGGCTGTAAATAGCCCAAGTGTGATTTATTTCGACCTTGTGAATTTTCTCTCCGGTTGATGAACGAGGCGCGGACAAGTCACGTGTCCCCCCCTTTACCCCCCCATCTGCCGCATTTCTTCGCATTTATTTCCCACTTTGAGGGTCAATACATCTCCCCTAGAGGCAATTTATTTATTCATCCGCTGCAACGGTCTCTGACATTTCTAAAAGACTTCTCATAAATCTGCTGCCCATCACTCTGTGTCACATTACCGTCCCCCGAGACATCCGCTCATCATATCAAGAGACCGATCGTCCGAGAAATATATATATGATGGCGGCACAATCATATGTACATAATGTATAACCAGAGAGCCAACCGCGGGCAACAAAGGGGTACAACACATACACAATGCATTATAGTAGTTATATTCTTGTATATAGGAGCAGTATTATAGTAGTTATATTCTTGTATATAGGAGCAGTATTATAGTAGTTATATACTTGTATATAGGGCAGTATTATAGTAGTTATATTCTTGTATATAGGGGCAGTATTATAGTAGTTATATTCTTGTATATAGGAGCAGTATTATAGTAGTTATATTCTTGTACATAGGAGCAGTATTATAGTAGTTATATTCTTGTATATAGGAACAGTATTATAGTAGTTAAATTCTTGTATATAGAGGCAGTATTATAGTAGTTATATTCTTATACATAGGAGCAGTATTATAGTAGTTATATTCTTGTACATAGGAGCAGTATTATAGTAGTTATATTCTTGTACATAGGAGCAGTATTATAGTAGTTATATTCTTGTACATAGGAGCAGTATTATAGTAGTTATATTCTTGTACATAGGAGCAAAATTATAGTAGTTATATTCTTGTATATAGGGGCAGTATTATAGTAGTTATATTCTTGTATATAGGGGCAGTATTATAGTAGTTATATTCTTGTATATAGGAGCAGTATTATAGTATACAGGAGCAGTATTATAGTAGTTATATTCTTGTATATAGGAGCAGTATTATAGTAGTTATATTCATGTACATAGGGACAGTATTATAGTCGTTATATTCTTGTATATAGGAGCAGTATTATAGTAGTTATATTCTTGTATATAGGAGCAGTATTATAGTAGTTATATTCTTGTACATAGGAGCAGTATTATAGTAGTTATATTCTTGTATATAGGGGCAGTATTATAGTAGTTATATTCTTGTATATAGGGGCAGTATTATAGTAGTTATATTCTTGTATATAGGAGCAGTATTATAGTAGTTATATTCATGTACATAGGGACAGTATTATAGTCGTTATATTCTTGTATATAGGAGCAGTATTATAGTGATTATATTCTTGTATATAGGAGCAGTATTATAGTAGTTATATTCTTGTACATAGGAGCAGTATTATAGTAGTTATATTCTTGTATATAGGAGCAGTATTATAGTAGTTATATTCTTGTATATAGGGGCAGTATTATAGTAGTTATATTCTTGTATATAGGAGCAGTATTATAGTAGTTATATTCTTGTATATAGGAGCAGTATTATAGTAGTTATATTCTTGTATATAGAAGCAGTATTATAGTAGTTATATTCTTGTATATAGGAGCAGTATTATAGTAGTTATATTCTTGTATATAGGAGCAGTATTATAGTAGTTATATTCTTGTATATAGGAGCAGTATTATAGTAGTTAGATTCTTGTATATAGGGCAGTATTATAGTAGTTATATTCTTGTATATAGGAGCAGTATTATAGTAGTTATATTCTTGTATATAGGAGCAGTATTATAGTAGTTATATTCTTGTACATAGGAGCAGTATTATAGTAGTTATATTCTTGTATATAGGAGCAGTATTATAGTAGTTATATTCTTGTATATAGGAGCAGTATTATAGAAGTTATATTCTTGTACATAGGAGCAGTTTTATAGTAGTTATAGCCTTGTACATAGAGGCAGTATTATAGTAGATATATTCTTGTATATAGGAGCAGTATTATAGTAGTTATATTCTTGTATATAGGAGCAGTATTATAGTAGTTATAGCCTTGTACATAGAGGCAGTATTATAGTAGTTATATTCTTGTACATAGGAGCAGTATTATAGTAGTTATATTCTTGTATATAGAAGCAGTATTATAGTAGTTATAGCCTTGTACATAGAGGCAGTATTATAGTAGTTATATTCTTGTATATAGGAGCAGTATTATAGTAGTTATATTCTTGTATATAGGAGCAGTATTATAGTAGTTATATTCCTGTACATAGGGGCAGTATTATAGTAGTTATATTCTTGT
Organism: Allobates femoralis; assembly: GCA_033576535.1. NCBI lineage: Eukaryota > Metazoa > Chordata > Amphibia > Anura > Aromobatidae > Allobates > Allobates femoralis. Next base: position 57,724,838 of record JARQOC010000009.1, read on the forward strand.
ATATAGGAGCAGTATTATAGTAGTTATATTCTTGTATATAGGAGCAGTATTATAGTAGTTATAGTCTTGTATATAGGGGCAGTATTATAGTAGTTATATTCTTGTATATAGGAGCAGTATTATAGTAGTTATATTCTTGTATATAGGAGCAGTATTATAGTAGTTATATTCTTGTACATAGGAGCAGTATTATAGTAGTTATGTTCTTGTACATAGGAGCAGTATTATAGTAGTTATAGCCTTGTACATAGAGGCAGTATTATAGTAGTTATATTTTGTGTAGGACGGGCAGGTGCACATTATAGCGCTCTATATAGGGGGAAGCTTTGTCTGTATTCATTACCTGAGTTCTATTGTGAAATGTTTCCATCTAATTCTCCCTCCTCCACAGATCATTTTTCAGCAGTTGTTCGGTAAAAAATACATTATTTTTACTGAAGGCAAACTGTCGTCTACATGACAAGCCTGATCTATCCAGATTCACAGGATAAGAGCCGTGAATTCAGCAGATGACAAAGCTTCCTCTTACTCCGGTGAAATGCGTCGGCCCTGACAGTCGCCGCTCGCTTCCGCCCTCGACGCTGATTGGAATAAGGCACTCGGGAGCTCGTTGTAATTAATCACAGAGTGTAACAATCGCAGATTAATTGCTTTTCATTTGTGTTTGTTATTTTATTTTCAATGTGTCCCTTGAAGCGGAATGTGAACCAATAAAATGACTGATCAATTACAATCATTCCAAGCAGACAAATATCAGACAGCGGGACGCAGCCAAGGACGCACCAGGCAGAACCGAGGTTGATGGGCTGCGCAGATTACATAGAGGAGGGAGACGACAATTCAACATCGCAAAGAATTGTGGAAAACATTGCAGATGCATTTACTCAGCACAAAGCTTCATATTCTACTCCACTCACATCCAAAGTTACGTACAAAATGACCCATACTTGTATAGATTTAGGAAGTCTGCAAATGCGACCCCCTACCGTCATAGTTCCTCCGCTGATTCTGGGATGTGCTGATTATTCACTGTGTACCCTGTTCCCAGTGATTACCCAGTTACTTAGCTGAGCAGTTTCTCCGATATCCCTACCAGTTTTAGCATTCTGTTCAGTGGTGCTTGTTGGCCTGTATTCCTGTGCTATGTGCGATTGATCTATAGCTGCCTGATTTCTGAACTCCACTCAGTGAGTTCAAGATGCAATTAGTGAGTGCTGTAACTATGGAATCAGAGAAGCTGAGCTGTCCTGTGTTAAGTGACAGCTCAGTCATCCAATCTGATTCTGGGAGGTGCTGGTTATTCAGGTGTTCCCTATTCCCAGTCATTACCCAGCTACTTGGATGAGCAGTTGATCCCAGATCTCTACCAGTTGTAGCATTCTGTTAATTGGTGCTTGATGGCCTGTATCCCTGTGCTCTGTTTGATTAATCTATGGCTGCCTGAGCTCGAACTCCATTCAGCGTGTTCAGGATGTAATTAGTGACTGCTGTAACTATGGAATTAGGGCAAGCTAAATGTGAGTTTGATGAGTGACAGCTCAGTTCTCTGATCTAGGACTTGGGTGTGCTGAGCTGTCGGTGTGTTGAGTGACAGTTCAGTTATCCAATCTGTTACTGGGAGGTGCTGGTTATTCAGGTCTTTCCAGTGATTGCCCAGTTACTTATCTGAACAGTTTCTCCCAGAACTCTGCCAGTTATAGCATTCTCTTCAGTGGTACTTGTTGGCCATATCCCTGCGTTCTGTTTGATTTATCTATCTGCATGATGTCTGAACTCTGCTTAGTCGCATATAGGATGTAATTGGTGACTGCTTTATCTATGGAATCAGGGGGCACTGAGCTGTCAGTTTGGTGAATGACAGCTAAGTCATTCAATCTGGTACAGGGGCGTGCTAAGCTAATTATTGTGTGTGTTGAATGCCAGCTCCATCATTCAATCTGATTCTGGGAGGTGCTGGTTTATTTTGGTGCTCTCTGTGATTGCTCAGCTACTTAGCTGAGCAGTTTCTCCAAGACCTCTACCAGTTATAGCATTCTGTTAAGTGGTGCTCATTGGCCTCTATTCCTGTGCTCTATTTAATTGATCTATTGCTACCTTACCTCAGACCTCATTCTGTCCATTCATTTGTTTAGTCTCTTTGCTGTGTATTCTGACTCCAGACCGTGACCTGACTGTGCCTCGTTTATCTCCTTAATTCTGGAAGGTGCTGAGTTATTTAGGTGTTCCTACTTAGCTGACCCATTTCTCTCAGAACTCTGCCTGTTGTAGCATTGTGTTCAGTGGTGATTATTGACTATTACTACCTGACCTCAGATCTCATTCTGTCCATCCATTTGTTTAGCCCTTTTTTTATCTGCTACCTTCCACGTATTCTGACATCGGACCGTGATTATGCCTCTGTTTAACCCCTTAATTCTGGGAGATGCTGGGCCCTTATTCGGGGTTCCCTGTTCCCAGTGACTGTCCAGCTACTTAGCTGAGTAGCACTGACTCTAGCTGAATCCAGCGATCCAAGCAGCTCTATAGCAAAGCATCTGCAGGCACTGCGCTCCTTGCCTAGAAGACCGGCCACCGCTGTATAGACTGCAGAAGTGGTCGGTAACCTGGGCAATGAGCTGTAGAGGATAAAATTAAAAATCTCTTCATTCTTGAGAATCTAGATGAAATTTAATAAGTGAAATGCAAAGTTGATTATTTTTTTATGACTGACGTTAATTACCTTTGATTTCTAAAATGATGCAATTGTGGAAACTGTAGCCACCACTAGGGGGAGCCTGCGAGATCTACCCCCACATGGGGGGCACTGACAGAGACCACCCTATAAATGACATTATCTCCCACTGTCCTGACATTAATTGTCACTTAATGATTCGTAGCAGGGACAGGAAATAAATACAAGGAGCAGAACAAACATCTCTTGTGGTGTGATTAATGCCGCCACCTCCTCGCTCGCGGTTTGAGAGCAGTATACATGTCGCCCCCATCTGCGCCTCTCGTTGATGACCAGAAAAACAAGTCGAAAGCATCAAACAGAGATCAGCGTCACTGCGCTCCCCCTGAATATGTCCCCCTCACATTCCCCGGAGCGTCGTCTGTACCCTGGGTGAAGCCTCGGGGCTCACGACTGTTTGCAGATTTCCTCAATGAATGGAATCATGAGACCAGAGGACATAAGATGTTAGTTTAGTATTGAGTGGGTACTGACCCCCCTAAATTTAGGGTCTTACGTCATCTCTGGGACATAACTTTCAATAGCGTGCACAACTGTGACGTCCGTCCGAGGCTACAGGCTCATACGGCTATCGGACAGACTAGGCGCAAGCTGCCCCGTTAGTCAGAACCCAAGGATACCCTGACACGATATAACCCCTATACAGGGATCTGGATTCACAGGAGATTGCTGCCTATGGGTCAGCCCAAAGACAGGAAAGTCACCAAGCAGGGTCAAAGGCGGGAGGTCACCAAAGGATAAAATCAGGATCCGATAGAGAAGTCAGGGGTCGGGTCAATACCAAGATGCAGCAAGGTACAAAATCGTGAGCAGAAGAAGCGTCCAAAAAGCAGGAAAACACCAATACAAGACAGGACACTAGTCAGGGAAACCAAAAGCTATATCTGGCAGCTTCCAGCAGAAAGCTGAAGGTATTAGTAGGGTGTGGTGCCTTCCAATAGGATGAAGCTTAAGAGTTAATGACTACAGCTGGACAGCACACACACACCTCCACTCTATCAGACTTTGAAGTACTACAGGTACCAAACACTCTTACTTAGTGGATGGCCGGATCCAGAACGCTCCAAAGATTCTGGCTCTGACCTGTCTAGCATCACCTACAGGGTGAATACAGTACTGTCTCGTGACAGAAGCAGATGTGGTTGGGGCAGACTTTGGTGGGGATGTGGCTACTACCATGCGCAAGTGCCTAAGTACTCAAAATGAGCAGTCGGACGCTCTGAAGGATGAAACTTGAGTACGAGTGTTGTCACGTGTAGCCTGCGCTGCAGTGTTTTATGTATACTTCCTGTTGGGAAACTCGGAGTTAATGTCAGGAGCTGCTGCTGTCTGTGGTTTATTACAGCTTTTCAGGTTTGGGTGTGTGTCAGGTTAGACAGTTTATCCATGCCCCAGGCCTCTAAATAGTTCCCTCTTCCACCAGCAGATGTTGCTGATAGAGTTTAGTCTCTGCAAGGACCATGAGCTGTGAAGACGTTAGTGCAATGTGTGCTGAAGCATTCCTGCTGTTTCTACCTGAAGTTTCCTTATTCTGTGGGAGTTGCTGTGCTTTCTGGTCTGTGGGTGGAGGTGAAGGGGGTTTTAGCCTAGGGCTATCAGGAGGTGAAAGCAGAGGTGGCAGTCCAGACATCCTCACCTACAGAGGTACCTCTGGGAACAGGGTGAGCCAGGGACCCTTGTCTAAGGGTCAGAATAGTTTGCCCTTTGCCCTTCCTTACCATCCTGCTACTTTACTCCCTTGTCCATTATACCACCTTTGTGACAAGTATATGTAAGTCAATATTTCCATAAATCTTCCATTATACTCAGTATGTGAGTTGCGCCCAACTTGCTCGTTGCAATCACTTAGCATCCACTCATGGTAGTGCCTGCTCATCACTAGATATAACCTATATCCTCCGCACGCCAATACATATATATGTTCAGCTCGAAACAAAGGAAAAAAGACAGAAGACAGACTTTTACCCCCTGTGAAAAATGTAATAGTCTTAATGCAGGATCAGGACTAACAGCAGCCCCATGTAATACTCCTACTGTAGGGCCAGGATAACCAGCAGCCCCTTGTAATACTCCTAATGTAGGGTCAGGACTACCAGCAGCCCCATGTAATAATCTTACTGTAGGGTCAGGACTAGCAGTAGCCCCATGTAATAATCTTACTGTAGGATCAGAACTACCAGCAGCCGCATGTAATAGTCCTACTGTAGGGTCAGGACTCCAGCAGCCCTATGTAATACTCCTACTGTACAGTCAGGACTACCAGCAGCCCCATTTCAATACTCCTACTGTACAGTATGGACTACCAGCAGCCCTATTTAATACTCCTACTGTACAGTCAGGACTAACAGCAGCCCTATGTAATACTCCTTACAGGGTCAGGGCTATCAGCAGCACCATGTAATACTCTTACTGTAGGGTCAGGACTACTAGCAGCCCCATGTAATACTCCTACTGTAGGGTCAGGACTACCAGTAGCCCCATGTAATACTCTTACTGTAGGATCAGGACTACTAGCAGCCCCATTTAATAATCTTACTGTAAGGTCAGGACTACCAGCAGCCCCATGTAATTCTCCTTCTGTAGGGTCAGGACTACCAGCAGCCCCATGTATCACTCTTACTGTAGAGTCATCACTACCAGCAGCCTGATGTAATGCTCCTCCTGCAGGATCAGGACTGCCAGCAGCCCCATGCAATACTCCTACTGTCAGGGTCATGATTACAGCAGCCCCATGTAATACTCCTTCTGTAGGGTCAAGACTACCAGCAGCCCCATGTAATGTTCCTACTATAGGGTGAGGAGGACCAACTTTTGATGCAGGTGATTTGGGCAGCTGAGTGGAGATAATTGACATTGGAGACCTCGAGGAATGAGGAGCTCGGAGCTGACAGTAATCCGCTCATCGATTTTTCACACCTTGATGAAAACGCTGTTGCTTCTTTCCCTAATTTCCATTTTGATGTGACACTAAACCTGCAGCGTCTTCAGGCGACATGCTCCTTCCTTCATCTTCTCAATCAAGAACACTCGACTCCCTACAAGGTGAGAATCCAGACGAGATCTGCTGGAAATGCGTCGTGTCTCATCATGTCCTCAACCAAAATCCAAAACACGACCCTGCTCTGAAAACAAGGGTCTACATTCCCCCTCCCCCTAGGAGCCAGACCCCCTCTCCAGTTCTGAGGGTCATCTTAGGTTATTGGGTGAAATCTCCCAAACTGAGTTCTGAATCTCCAGGTCAGAGGACCCGTCACTTCTCATACATATGTCATTTTCTATCTGGTGTAAATGTCGCTGTTCTCCTGATTTCGGTGTTGTCTTTCTTTTCTTCAGCTCTCTCCAGTTCTTAAAGGGTCTCTGTCATGAACAAAATTAATTTTAAAGTTGATATTAATCAATAGATGCTGGAATAATAATAATTTCCATAATTGGATGTGATTAAAAAAAATGTTCCTGTCCTGAGATATTCTAAAATATAGATGTGTCCCTGCTGACTGTGCAGGGACTTGGTCTGATTATACCACATCTCCTGGGCAGGGGGAAGAAACGAAAGAGGTTATATAGACATTACAGCTTGAGATTATATATGATTCTTTTTGTGAGATAAAACACTTTCCTGACTGTTTTTCAAAAAATGTTTTACCCCAAAGAAATAATTATTTGCCATCACCTTCTGTAATATCTGTATACTCTGACACGGCCTCCTCTGCTGCCCTGTGCTATGGCGGACTTCATTTCTCCCACACACTTTGCACTGGCAACAAACATGGTGGAGGAGTGGGTCTTCCTCCTCCCTCCCTTACCTTCTCATCCTTCGAAGTGCACCCTGTCCATACCTACTCTCCTTCCAACCTCCAAGTAGCCGTCATTTATCGACCCCAGGCCCAACCTCTGCCTTCATTGACCAATTCTCCACCTGGCTTCTTCACTTTCTCTCTGCTGACATTCCCACCATCATCATGGATGACTTCAACATCCCCATTGACACCCACCAGTCTGCCGCTACCATACTCCTGTCACTTGCCTCATCCTTTGTCCTCCCTCAATAGTCCTCCACAGCCACCCACATAGACGGACACACACTAGATCTCATCTTCACCTGCCTCTGCCCCCTAGCTAACCCCACAACCTCCCCTCTCCCCCTCTCTGACCACCATCTACTTACCATCTCATCCTTGTCCTCTTCACCTGCCCCCCATGTCCACCAACTCACACACCCTCACAGAAGCCTCACATGTTAACACTCACACACTCTCTGACACTATTCTACCACTATCCTCCATGTCCTCCATGTCCTCACTCCATGACACAGATAATGCCACAGCTTTCTACAACTCTACCCTCACATCAGCTATTGATGCAGTTGTCCCTCTCGTTCACGTCAGAACACGATGAAAGAACAGACAACCCCGGCACACAGACAGCACTAAAAATCTGCGCCGGGCATCTAGGGTTGCTGAGCGGCGCTGGAAGAAAACACATTCACAAGAAGATACACAGCATTCAAACAAGCACTTCTCAAATTCAAGTCAGCACTCACCACCACTAAACAGAATTACTTCCTTACCCTCATATCCTCTTTGTCCCACAACCCCAGGCAGTTATTCAACACATTTAACTCCCTCCTCCGCCCCCCACTGCCCCCTCCTACTTCTCGTATCTCTGCAGAAGACTTTCCAACACACTTCACCAGCAAGATCGATAAGATTATATACGTCTTTGCTACCCAACCACCACATCCCAAAGTATATCAGACCACTCCTCTCCCCACTAACCTCCTCCCATCCATCACTGAAGGAGAACTTGCACACTTCCTCTCCAGATCGCACCTCACCACTTGTGCACTTTACCCCATCCCACTTCCTCCCCAACCTCACCACCACCCTCATCCCAGCCCTAACCCACCTGTTCAAGCTATCACTAACCTCTGGTATCTTTCCTTCCACTGTCAAACATGCAACATGTCTTGAAGAAGCCATCCCTCGACCCGACCTCTACATCCAGCTACCGGCCCATATCCCTGTTCCCGTTTGCTTCCAAACACCTTGAAAAGCATGTCCCCACTGTACTTTCCTCCCTCCTCTCATCCAACTCTCTCTTTGACAACCTTCAATCTGGCTTCTGCCCCCATCACACCACCGAAACTGCCTTAACCAAAATTACTAACGACCTAATTACCGCCAAAGCTAACAGACACTTCTCCATCCTCCTTCTAGACCTGTCCTCTGCATTGGACACAGTCAACCACTGTCTCCTATTACAGATCCTTTCTTCCATTAGTATCACTGACCTTGCCCTCTCCTAGATATCTTCCTACCTTTCCAATCACACATTTAGCATCTCCCACTCTCACACGACCTCCTCATCCCAATCCCTCTCTGTTGGGGTCCCTCAAGGCTCTGTCCTGGGGCCCCTTCTTTTTTCCATCTATACCCTTGGCCTAGGACAACTCATACAGTCCCATGGCTTCCAGCACCACCTGTACACTGACGACACTCAGATCTACCTCTCTGGCTCTGAAGTTACCTCTCTACTGTCCAGAATCCCAGAGTGTCTATCAGCCCTATCCTCCTTCCGCTCCTCTCTCTTCCTTAAACTCAATGTAGACAAAACAGAACTCATCATCTTTCCCCATCTCATGCACCTCCCTCACCTGATCTATCTATCACAATAAATGATATCACACTTTGCCCTGTACCTGAAGTCCGCTACCTCGCAGTAACCCTTGACTCTGTCTTGTCCTTCAGACCACACATCCAAGCTCTCGCCACCTCCTGCCGCCTCCAACTCAAAAATATTTCCAGAATCCGTCCCTTCCTCAACCCTCAATCTACTAAACTACTAGTGCATGCCCTCATCATCTCCCGTCTCGACTACTGCAACCTTCTCCTCTGTGGCCTCCCTGCTAACACTCTTGCACCTCTCCAATCCGTCCATAACTCTGCTGCCTGACTAATCCACCTCTCTCCTCGCTATTCCTCCACTTCTACCCTCTGCAAATCCCTCCACTGGCTCCCAATTCCCCAGCATATCCAATTCAAACTATTAACATTGACTTACAAAGCCGTCCACAATCTGTCCCCCCCATATATCCCTGAACTAATCTCCTGATATCATCCAACTCGTAATCTTCGATCTTCCCAAGACCTCCTCCTCCTCTCCTCCACACTTGTACGTTCCTCATCTAACCGCCTGTAAGACTTCGCCCGAGCGTCCCCCATCCTCTAGAATTCTGCACCCCAAAATGTCCGACTGTCCTCTACACTCGGAACCTTCAAACAGTACCTAAAAACCCATCTCTTCAGAACTGTCTACAGCCTGCAATGTCCATGTTGCCATCTCACCACCACTGGACCCGGCGCTCCACCACCACTGGACATGGCGCTCCACCACCACTGGACATGGCACTCCACCACCACTGGACATGGCGCTCCACCACCACTGGACATGGCGCTCCACCACCACTGGACCCGGCGCTCCACCACCACTGGACATGGCGCTCCACCACCACTGGACATGGCGCTCCACCACCACTGGACCCGGCGCTCCACCACCACTGGACATGGCGCTCCACCACCACTGGACATGGCGCTCCACCACCACTGGACATGGCGCTCCACCACCACTGGACGACCCGGCGCTCCACCACCACTGGACGACCCGGCGCTCCACCACCACTGGACGACCCGGCGCTCCACCACCACTGGACATGGAGCTCCACCACCACTGGACATGGCGCTCCACCACCACTGGACGACCCGGCGCTCCACCACCACTGGACATGGAGCTCCACGACCACTGGACATAGCGCTCCACCAACACTGGACCCAGCGCTCCACCACCACCCGAGCAGACCCAACCTACTGTCTCCCTCCCCATTGCCCTGTAGAATGTAAGTCTGCAAGGGCAGGGTCCTCTCTCCCCTCTTTATCAGTCTGTCACTGTTTGTTCACTGTATTTTTAACTTGTCTGTATGCAACCCCTTCTCATGTACAGACTATGGAATCAATGGTGCTCTATAAATAAATAATAATATTAATAATACTCTTTTGCGTCCTCCCCTCCCAGGAGATGTGGTATGATCAGACCATGTTCCTGTATGGTCAGCAGGGACACACATACATAAGATTATATCGGAACAAAAACATTTTTTTAAATCACATCCGATTGTAGAAATTATTATTATTCCAAATTCTATTGATTAATATCAACTTTTTTTTTAATGGGACAATTCCTTTAAGGGATATATTACATGAATATATTAAGGGTGGCCGGACAGGTTCAGAGAAGACAGAGAAGAGGTGGGTATAAGAGTTTTTTGGAAAGGGCAGTCTATTCATGTAAGATAATGACTTCCAGTACGTTCCAGACGAAGGCGATGTCATCATCGGGAGCGGGGTCCCTTTAAATGCATAATTAATTTAGCCGAACATAACAATTTGATTTTATTATCTCCTTGTAATTACACCAGGTTTTCATTATGGCTGCTACTTGTAATTTGCAATCTCATTACCAATTAGAGTGTAAATTACTCAGCGATTTCGAGGGAAAGCGAGGGATGAGCGGTGTTGCAAAACGGAGCAAATTTGCGGTAAAAAAAACCACACAAGTATTTTCACGAGGCTTTATCCCAGCTCGGTAACACCGCGGCGGCTCTACGGCGCCCCCTGACCACCGATGGGAATGTAGACGTCTACAGAGACCCGTGTGATAGTCTGAAATATATTGTCATAATAGATAGTCATGACCCCCCATCATCTAAGGTGCTGACATAACCTGGAGATTAGTCAAGTCATACTTGGCCACTTTTTCGGGGTCCTTACCCTACCCCTCTCCACTACTTGGATACATGAATGAGATGCCCTAATGAGCTACTAGCTCTTATTAGGGAGATCAGATGCATAGAAGGCATAATGGCAATGATCTATGGCTAAAAATATATGCAAATTAGCTCTCTCCCAGAAGGAACAAAACAATCTCATCGGTGCCACCTATTGACTATATAAGTCAACTTCTGAGCATTTAACAAACCAGAGGTGTTATCCCGGCCACATGTCTATCTACGGGCAGCTGTCTCATATTGAGGTTCCTTCTAGGAGAGAGCTAATTTACATACTTCCAATCAAGCATTTGCAATAACAATCCATAAGCAATTGTGCTCCTTAAAGGGGTTGTCCAGGTTTGTGATGAAAATCCGCAGTCACATCCATCTACAGGCAGCTGTATCATAGTGCAGGGCTTGTTAAACAGCTGAGATTCCTTCTAGGAGAGAGCTAATTTACATACTTCCAATCAAGCATTTCCAATAATAATCCATAAACAATTGTGCTCCTTAAAGGGGTTGTCCAGGTTTGTGATGAAAATCTGCAGTCACATCCATCTACAGGCAGCTGTATCATACTGCAGGGCTTGTTAAACAGTTGGTGTTCCCTATTAAGAGAGAGCTAATTTGGAGCTGGAAGTATGTATATCACACTCTTGTTGCCAACGTTGGAGAATCCTGACAGCGTGCGATGCACGCACTGAGAGGATGCAGAAAGTGACTGCAGACTATCAGCACAAACCTGGACAACGTCTTTAAGGAGAGCAGTTGTGTATGGAGTCTTATTAGCAATGCGATTGGATGCATGTAAATTAGCTCTCTCCTAGAAGGAATCTCATCCTCTTAACTAAACTAATATGAAACAGCTGCCTATAGGTGGGTGTGACTACAGATTACAAACCTGGACAACCCCTTTAAGGAGAGTAGTTGTATACGGAGTCTTTCTAGCAATGCTTGTTTCCTCTCCTAGAAGGAATCACAACTGTTTAACAAGCCTCGTAAAATGAAACAGCTGCCTGTAGATGGGTGTGACTGCATATTTTTATCACAAACTTGGACAATCCCTTTAAGAACAGCAGTTGTGTATGGCATCTTATTAGAAGTGCTTGATTGGAAATCTGTAAATTCACTCTCTCCTAGAAGGCACCTCAGCCCTTTAGCAATCTTTGCAATATGAGACAGCTGCCTATAAATGGATGTGACTGTAGATTTTCATCCCAAACCTAGACAACCCCTTTAAGGCGAGCAGTTGTATATGAAGTCTTATTGGTGATGCTTGGTTTGAAGTATGTACATTAGCCCTCTCCTAAAAGGAACCTCAACCATTTAGCAAGCCTAGTAATATGATACAGCTGCCTGTAGATGGATATGACTGCAGATAAAAAACCTGGGCAACCCCTTTAAGGAGAGTAGTTGTGTATGGAGTCTTATTAGCAAGGCTTGTTTCTACATGTGTAAATTAGCTTTCTCCTAACACTCTTTAACAAATCTTTCAATATGATACAGCTGCCTGTAGATGGATGTGATTGAAGATTTCAAACCTGGACAACCCCTTTAAGGAGAGCTGTTCTGTCGGGATTCTTATTAGCAATTCTTGATGGGAAATATGTAAATTAACTTTCTCCTAGAAGGAACCTTAACCCTTTAATGTGATGGAGACTGCAGATTTCAAACCTAGATAACCCCTTTAAAGGGGAGCAGTTCTGTATGAAGTCTTATTGGTTCTGATTGATTGGAAGTATGTAAATTAACTCTCTCCTAGAAGGAACCTTACCCTTTTAACAAGCCTTGCATTATGATACAGCTGCCTATAGATGGATGTGACTGCACATTTTCATCCTAAACCTGGACAACCCCTGTAAATGTCAGATTTAGCAAACATTTAAGGTCTTGTTCACCAACATCGGGTGTTTCCTTCGGTGAGACCTCGTCGCGCCTTGTCAGCGTTCTGTAAGCTTCTGGTGTATCCGGACGTGTCTCATTAAATACCCGTCCCCCGGGAGGTTCAGAGGAGGCTCCGCAGCCGGGCTGGGGATTTCTAAAAGTCTCTTATTGATTCCTGTGTCATTTAATTTATCGGCACGTAACATTCTCATTCTCATTTCTTTGTTATCTGCACCGCCACAGGGCCTGACCTCAGTAGGAACCGCCAGATAATGATATCCCCAGAAAGTGGCAATTTCACTTAAGTCGAGCCTATGGTAGGAATACACAATGCTGCGGAGCGCGGCGGACAGGTGCATTGTGGGTAAGCCGGCCAGGAAGATAATGTCAAATGTAAATCTATACAGCGGCTCACGAAGCGTTAAAGGAGCACTGACACAAGGGCTCATCGCGTCCCTGAATTATGCATGACCCCACTTACATATAAGAGCCCCTTTAATTTGGGGTAAAATATCTCTGACCTTCATTTTTTAATATTTTCAAGTCCCTCCTCTGAATTGAGGCTCCTCCCCCTTGGCTATGTATGGTAGTCACCTGTAGTTGTACTACTCCATGTGTCAACTTGGAGCTGAGCCTATCTATATCTCTCATCTACCTATCTGTCCATCTATGTATCTATCCTATCCATACATCTTTACTGCTATCTATTCTTCTGTCTATGCTTCTATCCTACTATCTATCCTTCTATCTATGCTTTTACCTATCCTCTCTATCCTTCTGTCTATGCTTCTATCCTACTATCTATCCTTCTATCTATGCTTTTATCTATCCTCCCTGTCCCATCTATCCTCTCTATCCTTCTATCTATGCTTCTATCTATCCTTCTGTGACACGAGTCACTACAGTAATAACTAGTCTCAGAGGTGATGAAACAGACTGCAATAACAGAAAGCAAATATAATAATAATACTACTTACTGGATAAGTAAAGAGAGGTCAAACGATCCGAGGTCAGGTCCAGGAGATGGCGCAGTACAACAAGGGGTAGTCAGTGAAAAAGTTTAATTCTAGCCGGAGTCAGGAAAACCAGAGGGACAAAGCAGAATACAGAGGAGCAGGCAAAAGAGAAGTCAGGTCACAGGCGAATGGTCAAAGTCCAGGTAAGGTAAGAAAGTCAGGCAGGGTCAGGCACAGAGATCAGACCTACACAGGCAGCAGCAAGTGTACGATTGACACTGGATGGAGGAGCTAGCATGCTTAAGTAGAGGCCGAATTAAGGGAAGTGAAAGCAGGTGATTGGAGCACAGACTTAACAGCTTCCACAAAAATAGTAACAGACAAGGCCAGAGTGGAGATCGTGACACTTCTATCTATGGTTCTATCTATTCATCTAGGCTTTTTTCTATTCATATATGCTTCTATCTATCCCCTCTATGATTCTATCTATCTATCTATCTATCTATCTATCTATCTATCTATCTATCTATCTATCTATCTATCTATCTATCTATTCTACATATCCTATTTATTCATCTATGCTTCTATCTATGCCTCTGTCTATCTATCCATTGATCCTTCTATCAATCTATCCTTCTGTCTGTCCTTTTTAGCCTTCTATTTATCCATCTATGCTTCCTATGATAGAAGCATAGCTGTATAGAAAGAAGGCTAGAAAGGACAGCTAGATAGCTAGATACAAAAAAGGTGATCTAGGGTCGAGATGGAGTCCGCCCACTAAGAAGTGGGGGGGTGGACAAGGAGGACAGGGATATCAGCGTAGGACTCATCGGACCTGAAGTCACTTTGTCGCGGTCGATGAGCAAACAGACATTGGCCAATGTGTGTACTAAGAACTTCAGAAATAAAAAAATAAGATTTTTGAGTTTTTTGAAAAAACTTAAGTTTTTAAACTTTTTTCTCATATACATATAGCTTGTTAGCAATTGTACGTCATTGGTAGTAGCTGAGTGCTGCAGAGAACTTTTTCTAGTTAGATAGCTAGATAGGTAGGATAGATAAAAGCATAGATAGAATAGATAGACAAACAGACAGACAAATAGATAGATGCATAGGGAGGAAAGATAGAAGCATAGATGGATAGATAAAAGGATAGATAGAAGCAAAGATGGATAGAAGCTTAGAAAGGATAGATAGAACAGTTCAATCTATTGTCTGTATCTTTCTATCCATCTATGCTTCTATCCTCTCTGGCCTTCTGTCTATCCATCTATGCTTCTATCTATCCTCTCTATCCTTCTATCTATCCATCTATGCTTCTATCTATCATATCTATGCTTCCATCTTCTCTATCCATCTATGCTTCTATCTATCCTCTCTATCCTTCTATCCTTTCTATTCTTCTATCTATCCTATCTGACGTTCTATCTATCCATCTCTGCAGTGGTGTAACATGAAGCTCATGGGCCCTGATGCGAAAGCTCCAATGGGGCCCCAAATTATTGCAAATCTTTAATTGCAATAGTCCTTTTCTATAGGCCAAAGGGAGTTTTGTGGCCCCCCTAGGCTCCAGGACCTCGGTGTCACGGTGTAGTGAGAATGCTGATGAGGGAATGGCAGTTATGGGCAGGGTGACCAGGGAAGACTAGTCTGATCTTAGTCTAGGAACCCTGAATGGCCCTGATACCGAAGGTATCTCTGATGGTGAGAAGGTTCGGGCCTCCAGCCTCTTCCTAAAACTCCTCCACCAGCCCTGCGCTATTCCCCCTCACCTCCCTCCACAGAACAGGGATACAGCAACTCCAAAGGAAAGGACATCAGCCACACAAACACACAGGTCAGCACAGCACGGCTTCCAGCCATAGAGTGAGACTCTATCAGCAGCACCACCTGGTGGAAGGAGAGGCTACTTAAAGGCCAGGGGGAGGGAGTTCAGGTGAGTCACACATTAACCCCTCAACCAGCAGTTGAACTCATAGTGAATGCAGTTCTGGAGCACAACACAGGAGCAAAGACCTTCACAACTATCAACCATGCAGCTCTTAAAGACAAACAACATACTCAACAGCATCCAGCAATGTCAGCACCTTCTAAGCGCGTGACACTGGGTGTGATCACAGTCCCTGCTCCTGTTGTAGTGACGCCCCTGGCTGGAGGTATACAGAGAGATCACTGGAATATTCCTATACTGTATATTGATTTACCTTCAAAGCTTCTGCTTAACTGATTAAAGGATCCGGCGCCAACATGAAGGATCCTGGTGAGCGCCGGTGAATTATTCACACTACTGATTTATAAAGATTTGACCTGTGTGTATACAGTATATATAGAGTTATATATTTGCTATTGCTTATATGACGGTAACATATTCCGCATTGTTGCCTCATAGATTCAAAGCCGTGCGGAGCCCTGAGGCGTCACTTGTATATTTGTCCTCTTTACGATCCTTATCACACAGATGATGGCGGCCTTACAATCTCCACCCTCCATTCTCCGCTCTCCTCCAGTCGATCTCCATCTCCACCCTGTGCCCGTCGCCCTCTGCTCTCTGTCCTCCACCTGATATACTCCGCCCTCCAGTCTCTGCCTCCACCCTCAGCTTTCTGCCCTCCACCCAGCGATCTCCGCCCTCCACCCTCTTCTCTCTGCCCTCTGTTCTCTGTCCTCCACCCTCTGCACTCCACCTGTTGTTTTCCGCCCTTCACCTCCACGCTCTGCTCTCTGCCCTCCACCCTCCACTCTCTGCCTCCTCCCGCCGATCTCCGCTCTCCACCCTGTGCCCGTCGCCCTCTGCTCTCTGTCCTCCACCTGATATTCTCCCCCTCCACTCTCTGCCCTCCACCCAGCGATCTCCGCCCTCCACCCTGTGCCCGTCGCCTCTGCTCTCTGTCCTCCACCTGATATTTTCCACCCTCTTCTCTCTGCCCTCTGTTCTCCACCCTCTGTCTCCACCCTCTGCCCTCCACCCTCTGTCACCACCCTCTGTCTCCACCTCTGCCCTCCACCTCTGCACTCCACCCTCTGCACTCCACCTGTTGTTTTCCACCCTTCATCCTCCACCCTCTTCTCTCTGCCCTCTGTTCTCTGTCCTCCACCCTCTGCACTCCACCTGTTGTTTTCGCCCTTCACCCTCCACGCTCTGCTCTCTGCCCTCCACCCTCCACTCTCTGCCCTCCTCCCGCCGATCTCCGCTCTCCACCCTGTGCCCGTCGCCCTCTGCTCTCTGTCCTCCACCTGATATTCTCGCCCTCCACTCTCTGCCCTCCACCCAGCGATCTCCGCCCTCCACCCTGTGCCCGTCGCCCTCTGCTCTCTGTCCTCCACCTGATATTCTCCACCCTCTTCTCTCTGCCCTCTGTTCTCCACCCTCTGCCCTCCACCCTCTGTCTCCACCCTCTGCCCTCCACCCTCTGCACTCCACCCTCTGCACTCCACCCTCTGCACTCCACCTGTTGTTTTCCACCCTTCATCCTCCACCCTCTTCTCTCTGCCCTCTGTTCTCTGTCCTCCACCCTCTGCACTTCACCTGTTGTTTTCCGCCCTTCACCCTCCACGCTCTGCTCTCTACCCTCCACCCTCCGCTCTCTGCCTCCACCCGCCGATCTCCGCTCTCCACCGTGTGCCTGTCGCCCTCTGCTCTCTGTCCTCCACCTGATATTCTCCGCCCTCCACTCTCTGCCTCCACCCAGCGATCTCCGCCCTCCACCCTCTTCTCTCTGCCCTCTGTTCTCTGTTCTCCACCCTCTGTCTCCACCCTCTGCCCTCCACCCTCTGTCTCCACCCTTTGCCCTCCACCCTCTGTCACCACCCTCTGTCTCCACCCTCTGCCCTCCACCCTCTGTCTCCACCCTCTGTCTCCACCCTCTGTCTCCACCCTCTGCCCTCCACCCTCTGTCTCCACCCTTTGCCCTCCACCCTCTGTCACCACCCTCTGTCTCCACCCTCTGCCCTCCACCCTCTGTCTCCACCCTCTGTCTCCACCCTCTGTCTCCACCCTCTGCACTCCACCCTCTGCACTCCACCTGTTGTTTTCCGCCCTTCACCCTCCACGCTCTGCTCTCTGGCCTCCGATCTCTGCTCTCCACCTGCTGATCTCCGCCTTCCGCCCTCTCGGACACCAGTGGATATTGCTCAGTTATTTATGTCATCCATGAGGACGAGGTCTTGGTTTAGTGTTTTGGGGTCTCATGTGGCAGTGGGAGGGTTTAAGGTGCGCCCATTACGGCTGAGAGCTGCCTGCAGAGCACACTTAGAAGCCCTGGAGCATCTGGTGCGCCGTCTTTTCATGATCAGGAGCATCCATCATCTCACAGGGGTTTATTAACACCGAGGAGGCGCCGCCGGCCTCACAATCACCGGAGGACGAGACGAGGCAGAATGTATATTTATATCATCACTCCGGAGCCTAAAACTGGGGGCCGAATACTGATCAACGAGGCAGAACAGACTGCAACACTGACTCTATCTATCTATCTATCTATCTATCTATCTATCTATCACGTACCGGTTCTTGTGTTTTTCATGTACAGATCTCGTACCCATTATAGTCTATGCAGCTCTTCACATATTTGTAGTTTTATTCTTGCAGTCCCAGTGATCCGGTTTGATTTCCATCAGCCACAGATCAAAATTATCCATACAAGTTTATGAACCCATGAAAATCAGGTACAACAGACAGAGTCGTCAGTGTACAGTCTATGAATAAAGAGAATCTGTCAGCAGGTTTATACCACCTAATCTGAGAGCAGCATGATGTAGGGGCAGAGATCCTGATTTCAGCAATGTGTCACTTATTGGGATGTGTGTTACTGTTTCAATACAATCAGTGATTTATCAGCAGTAGATTATCACTACAGGCCTGGGTTGTGGTGCCTCCTAGTCCTTCTGCTGTGTGCAACTCTGCCCCCACCGCTGATTGGAGGATGTTGTGGAGACACAGGGGTCAATGGGTGCTCTCATACTCTGGCCCAGCCGTCTTTAGGAAGACAGCATGGACCAGGGCTCATCTCAACTGAACGCCGAAACTCCTTAGCCGTCGGTGGACACAACTCAGTCAACACAAGGTGAGGGAACCACAGAATGGTAAGTCTTTATTGGATCCCCAACAGTCGAAAGGCATATAACACATAACCAAGCACAACACACAATGTAACAGGCTACAGAATCTCACCCTTCCGCTGGCTCACCAGGGATTAGAATGTTTGTGCCTTTGGTAATTCCAGGTCCACTTACTCCAATCCAGCAACACGCCGATTTTGGCAGACATCCTAGGTTGAACTCCTATACGGTAGCATATTACCAGTTTTGATCCTCTAGTCGGAACCGAAGCCCCTAGGCTGAGGTTATGATCTTCTAACCGAGGCAGAAGTCCCTGGGCTGAAGTCATGTAGCATATATCAACTAGTGACTGAAGCAAGCCCTTTTTATACCTCAAGCTTCCACCTCAGGATTGGTGGGATAAAGCTGTACTCTTATTGGTCAGCAGTTCAGTCCGACTAAATAATATCGACAGAGGGGGCTGAGGCACCAATCCACAAACTAAAACAATGGGAGCTCCGAGCAGACTGGAAAGAAACAATTACTTAACAAGCATGAGTTAACAAAAACAGAACAAACACTCTGGCCTTATTAAGAATATTGAACTCATAAATTATAATATACTATGTTGTCACAAATGTCTCTCAATAACCCCGCCTCCATCACTGATTGGAAGATTTCTGTCAATATGCAGAGTGCACAGGAAGCAGCCAATCAGTGGTGGGGGCGGGGTTATTGGGAGACATCTTCCAATCAATGGTGGGGGCAGGGTTAGACACAGCTTAGCATTCTGAGCTCTGCTAACCATGCAGTAAACTGTGATTGTATCAAAATGACAACAAGTGACACATCACTGGAATGGGATCTCTTCCCCTACATCATGCTGCTCTCAGATTACATAGCAAAACCTGCTGACAGAAACCTTTTAACATTGCAGAGTACAGGAGAATCTTTGCAGTGTGTTTATTGACACGAGGTTCTGAGCAAACACTAATGAATCCAGAGACGAAAAAATCACTGACTGCCAGAATAAGACGTACAGATAACTGGAGAGTTACTGATCATTGTCTGGGTGTGGGACGGACGGTTGGTGCCCGCTGACAGTCTGACAGGTACCAGTTGGCGGTCATTTACCTCTGCGATGGGCAGCCGGAGCCGCACCTGCCGCCATCCTGACAATGTTCCCAATGGAGCGTGTGATACACGGACTCCGATTATCTCCGGCACCGATCGCTCCACATCACCGGCTGCAGAGATCTCTGATCACCACCTCACGGGCACCGCTGCCGAGATCACAAGGTCAATCACTCCCCTCATACACAGATCAATATTACTACAGAGGAAGGTTATCCTCCTCTCATGTGTAAATTCTGCAATCAGGAGGCGAGGACGGGCGAGATCAGACCGGCACAATCTAATGTGTAGTAATTACTATAGTGGAAGATAGATAGATAGATAGATAGATAATACGATAGATGATAGATAGATAGACGAAGATAGAAGATAGATAGATAGTAGATAGATAGATAGATAGATGATAGATAGATAGATAGATAGATAGATAGATAGATAGATAGATAGATAGATAGATAGATAGATAATAGATAGATAGATAGATAGATAGATAGATAGATAGATAGATAGATAGAATGATAGATCAGAAGATTGATAGATAATAGATAGATAGATAGATAGATAGATAGATAGAAGATAGATAGATAGATAGATAGATAGATAGAATGATAGATACGAATAGATAGATAGATAGATAGAATAGATAGATAGATAGATAGATAGATAGATAGATAGATAGATAGAATGATAGATAACAGAAGATAGATAGATAGATAGAGATAATAATAGATAGATAGATAGATAGATAGATAGGATAGAGATGATAACAGAAGATAGATAGATAGAGAGAATGATAGATAACAGAAAGATAGATAGAGATAGATAGATAGATAGATAGATGTAGATAGATAGATAGATAGATAGATATGAAACGTAATCAATAATGGACAATATTCTCGGATGACGGACAATCCGGTGGTGTGAGC
The DNA here is from genome assembly GCA_033576535.1 of Allobates femoralis. Classification (NCBI taxonomy): domain Eukaryota; kingdom Metazoa; phylum Chordata; class Amphibia; order Anura; family Aromobatidae; genus Allobates; species Allobates femoralis. Next base: position 57,745,328 of record JARQOC010000009.1, read on the forward strand.
GCGGACTCGGAATGTTCCGGGATTGTTCCGTTCAGCAGAATACAATGTAATATCCCGGTTTTGAGTTTGTGAGAGATTGTGAAGAGTTAATGTTTGTCCGGGGGCCTGTGTGTGATGAATGTATCTCTGATTCCAGATTGTACCAGTCCCGGCCCAGTAAGTCATAGCTGAACTGGGAGTCGTGATGGCGGAGGCTCCGCACCGCTCCATGATCCATTACAGGACGCTCCCGGAAGATTCCAGCTCTTCTGGGTACAGATCTCCTGTTTGTTCTGGCTCCGGGTCCTGCGATTCCATCAATACTGGAGGAATGGCGGCGGGGCCCCGGGCCCTGTACAGTCTCATGTGGACGCGCAGGTCCTCAGTCCCGCCCTATCTTCTCCTTATGGTGCAGACATGTGAGGGACATTCTCCTTCTGTTCATTATTTGTAGTTAGGTGAATGTTAGTTATAGTTATTATTTTTCTTAGTATGTTGATAAATATATACTAGCTGTAGAGCCCGGCACTGCCCGGGTGTAATGCCCATATATGGTAATATATGCCCATATATGGTAATTATGTGTGTGTATGTATCATAGACTGCCCTTCATAGCTCCACCCTCCACATAGTCCTGAGGGCGGGGCTATGGGGAGGAGGCAAGGATATGTGGAGATGCAGGCTGTGAAGTGGGCGTTTTTATGTGGAGTGGGCGGGGCTATGTCATGGCTGTGTGCAGTGGGCGGGGCTAATGCCACATACATACACACACTCAACTTTATATATTAGATGAGCTGTAGAGCCTGGTGTTGCCCGGGTGTAATACCCATATATAGTCGTAATGCTCATATATGGTAATACCGCCCATATATGGCAATATTACCAATATATGGTAAAGTGTGTATTTGTATGTATCATAGTCCCAACACCTCCCGGTAACCCTGACCGTTCATAGCTCCACCCCTACATATAGTCCCACCCTTGGTAGCCACACCCCTTTCATAGTGCCACCCCATGTGTAGCCCCACCCCTTCATAGCTCCATCCCTCCATGTAGTCTCGGGTGGGGCCATGTGGAAGAGACGGGGATTTGTAGGCTGTAAAGTAGGCATGGTCATGTGGAGTGGGCGTGACTATGTGGAGTGGGTGGGGCTATGCCACGGCTGTGTGGCGTGGGCATGGCTATGTGAAGTGGGCGGGGGCTAATGCCACATTCATACACTCAGCTTTATATATAAGATTGTACCTGTTAAGCTGTATTCCTTATTGTCACAACACGTAAATTCTAAGAACAATGAATATAGTAAATAAAAAATAAATAAAAATAAAAAAAAAAAAATACATAAGTAAAATAATAAATAAAATAAAAGAAATAATAAATTATAATAAAATAATACATAATAAAATAATTTCTAATAAAAAATAAAGCATAAATAGAATTTATGATAAAATACATTATAATTAAATAAAAAATATAATAAAATAATGCATACTAAATAAGAAAAAATAATACAATATAATTATTAAATAAATAAAAACATAATAAAATAATACATAATAGATTATAGCAAAAAATAATACATTATAATTAATAAATAAAAACATAATGAAATAAATTATAATAAAAAAATAATACATTATAATTAATAAATAAATAAAAACATAATGAAATAAATTATAATAAAAAAAATAATACATTATAATTAATGAATAAATAAAAACATAATAAAATTATAATAAATTATAATAAAAAAATAATACATTATAATTAATAAATAAATAAAAACATAATAAAATAATACATAATAAATAATTATCAGGGTGGCGGGCCGCAGTTTGAGCTTTGGGCTTTACTGTGGACGCCATCTCCTTCAATGCAGAATATACGCTGATCCCACAACCCACCAGCAGGGGGCGGCACACAAATTGGTTCCTGCTCCCTGAGGACTCACTTTAAATAAAATAAATAAAAAAAACAAACCTCAAAGTCTGGGTATAACCCTGTCCGGGGGCGACTTGTCTCCTTAGTTCCTTCGTTTCTGTATCTTCTCCAATGACAGAAATCAGTGAGAAATAGGTCAGTCTCACAGCATTGTTCTTCTCCAACAATTTATCATGTCGCTTTGCATCGGAGGATTCGCCCCTATTCGATTCTTCATCTGAAAATCTCCGGTTTCCTCATTGCTCCAGATCGGTCAACGCTCCCACAATGCACTGGGGCGGTAATGAGTGATGGGGAGCGGCGGCCGGAGCTCATCCCCTCTCCCCCTTCCCAACCTGTCAGATTTCACTAAGAATCACGAAAGTAGAAGAAAAGTTTACATCTACTTACTCTGAAATACTCTGTGCTGCTGAAAACCTGGCCCATCCGCAACAGTAATCCCCCACAAAGTGCTAAGATACTCTGTGCTGCTGGTGTACAGCGCTGCTCACAATTATTGGCCCCTTCATTCTTTCATAAACTGTACACTATCTTCAGAAATAAATGGCAATCTACCAGAGTGCTATCCTCCGGATTTGTTAATTAGTGTCCAAAGTTATACAACAATAAAACATTCAAAGAAGAAACAGAATAAACAGCATGTGCAGCAATAAAGGACCCTAATTAAAACTAGGTTTCACCCCCTTTGGCAGGACTTCAGGTATTCTTGCCTTTTTCGAAGATGGCATCCTCTGCTTCATTCCTATCCATGTGTTTATTGTCTCCCTGCCTTTATAAACTCCAGTCCATCTTCCAGTACTCTTCTGGAGTATTCTGTCTGGATCCTTGCTCCTTATTGCATCTCAAGTTGTTCCACCTCTTCCTGCAATCCCAGTTTGGCTCTTCTGTGTCTGCATACCTGAGGTTCAGCTTTCCACACCTGCTGCCAGCTCCACTCAGTTACCAACTTGCCTGTGCTGTTTTCCCTGCCTCTGTTCCTACCTGCAGCCTAGTGTCACATAAGCTTGTTGCATTACAAGCTCTTGTAGCTTCCTCATTGATTATTGTAGCAGTAGCAGTGCTCGGGACTGTGCTGGACATTTAAAACTGAATTAGTCCTTACCGGTAATTCCTTTTCTTGGAGCCTTCCACGACAGCATTGGAGGATGTCGTCCACGCCCTATTGGGGGACAGGAACACAGAGAGGTTAAAAGCCCTTCCCCTTCCTCCGCACTCCAGTGTATTATCAAGATCACCTGAAGACATGGATTACCTGATACACCTGAATCCAAAAATCGACAATAAGGGGGGGAACTGATGCTGTCGTGGAAGGCTCCAAGAAAAGGAATTACCGGTAAGGACTAATTCAGTTTTCTCCCATCGCCTTCCACGACAGCATTGGAGGAATACCACCGATACTCCTCAGGGTGGGACAACTGCCTGTAGGACTTTCCTACCAAAGGACAGATCCCGACTAGAGGACAGATCTAACCTATAGTGGTGAGAAAAGGTGTGGAGGGACGACCACGTAGCCGCTCTGCATATCTGCTCAGATGAAGCTCCAGCCCGCTCCGCCCAGGATGTAGCAGCAGCCCGAGAGGAATGAGCCTTCAACCCCACCGGAGGAGCAAGGTCTTGAGCGACGTAGGCCGAACAGATCGCCTTCTTGATCCAGGAAGCGATGGTAGCCTTGGAAGCCTTCTTCCCTTTGTTTTCCCCAAAATGCTGAACAAACAGGTTCTGATCTAATCTCCAGGAAGCGGTCACTTGGAGATAGTGGAGGACGGACCGACGGACATCCAAGGTGTGAAGCACGGCCTCAGCTGCATTAGCAGGAGAATGACAAAAGGACGGGAGCACCACTTCCTGGGACCGATGAAAATCCGACACAACTTTAGGAAGGAAGGACGGATCCAACCGAAGCGTAATGCGATCATCGGAAACCACGAGGTAAGGCGCCTGGATCGAGAGCACCTGCAGTTCCCCAACTCGCCTGGCCGAAGTAATGGCTACCAAAAACGCCGTCTTGTGAGAGAGAGATGGAAGGGAAGCAGCAGACAAGGGCTCAAAGGGATCCCGAGAAAGCCCATGAAGAACAATGTTCAAATCCCAAGTAGGGACGGAATGCCGAAGCCTGGGACGCAGTCTACAAGCAGAGGTAAAACATCGTTTGATCCATCGATGGCAGCAAGATCCTGATCAAACACGGCACCGAGAGCTGAAACCTGGACCTTAAGGGTGCTCGGCTGAAGGCCCAAATCCAAGCCTCGCTGCAAAAAATCCAAATTGAGAGCCACATTAGGATGATGGATATCCGGAATGGAAGGAGCACACAGGACAGAAAGCGTTTCCAAACCTTGCCGTAAATGGCGTTCGTCACGGGCTTCCTGCTCTGCTGAAGCGTGCGGATTACAGCTTGGGAGAGGCCCTTGGCCGTCAGGATCTCGGCCTCAACAGCCAGGCCGCCAGATTGAGCCACTGCGGGTCCGGGTGAAACAGAGGACCCTGGGATAGCAGGTCGAGGTTGTGGGGCAACCGAATCGGACCCTCCAGGCATAGGTTGTGGATAGCGCCGTACCATGCCCTTTTGGGCCACAGGGGAGCCACCAGGATAGCCGTCACCCCCTCCGCCCGAATCTTCTGCAACGTCTTGGGGAGCAGCGGGATCGGAGGAAACGCATACACCAACCGAAAGTCCCAGCGATGGGCGAAGGCGTCCAGCCCCAGAGGATGGTCCGACCGACTCAGGGAAAAATACGTCGGCACCTTGGCATTGGCTCCCGATGCAAACAGGTCGATTGAAGGGACTCCCCACCTGTCCGTGAGAGAGCGAAACACGTCCGGATGGAGGCTCCATTCGCCAGGGTGGACCTCCGTGCGGCTCAAGAAATCTGCCTGTACATTGGCCATTCCCTTCAGAAGTACTGCCGAGGAGGAGAGAAGATGGCGTACTGCCCACAAAAAGAACAGTCTTGCCAGCCCCTGCAAGTGTAAGCCACGAGTACCGCCTTGGTACCGCAAGAAGCAACCGTAGTCACATTGTCTGACAGGACCTTGACATGATGACCCCGGAGAACGTGAGCTGCAGCAAGAAGCGCTTCCTCCACTGCCAGAAGTTTGAAGACTGGCGACTGACCGAGCGACTCCAAATCCCCTGGAACGGTGTGCGAACTACCATCGTGCCCCAACCGGAACCGCTGGCATCAGTGGGAATGGAGGTCACAGGAAGGTGTCTGGGATTCATCCCCAGGAAAGCGAGATTACCACCCGCCCCGGGGTCCGGACCCGCGAGTCTAAGGAATCCTGACGTCTGTCCCAGGAACTCAGTATGTGTTCCTGGAGCAGTCGGGAAGGAGCCTGAGCCCATGTTACTGACTGAATGCAGGCCATCATGGCCCCTAACAGGGACATTGCTTCCCGCAAGGAGGGCGACCCCCTTGCCCGGAGGCGGGTCAGATTCACGCGGCGCAAAAGCTGATATTCCGCAGAAAGGAACGAGGTCTGTCTGGAGGAGGCCAGCAAGACTCCCAAAAATTGACGTCGGGTTGCAGGCACCCGTTCCGATTCCCAAAGATTGGGTACCCATCCCAGGGACTGAAGAATCTCCAATGTGTTGGAGACCTTTGTGCGCAGAAGCGCTGCCGAAGGAGCCACCAACAACATGTCGTCTAAATAGGGAAGCATACATATCCCCTGGGTCTGGATGAATGTGATCACTTCCCCCATGAGTTTGGTAACCTCTGGGGCCGACGAAATCCCAAAGGGCAGCACATTAAGCCGAGAATGGACCGTCCCGCCTGCCCCGGAGATCGTGAATCGCAGAAAGCGCTTGTGGGACGGGTGAATGGGGACATGAGAATACGTGTTCTGGAGGTCCACAACAACCTGGAGTAGCGCCCCTGGCCCTCCTCTCCAGGAGGAACCGGGGACCCCACACCCGAATCCAACATATGTTGCAGACCCGACAAGAAAAACCGTGCGAGAGTCCCCCTGAGGAAGGGAGAGGACTCGAAGACACGGAGGGGCTGGCTCTCGAATTCCAAGCGTAGACCCTCCCAAATGGTCGAGAGGATCCAAGGGCACAAGGAGATTGCTCGCCACTGTGGCAGAAACCGCAGGAGCCGCCCCGCAATGGGGAAGGCGACCTTGTTTAGGAGCGGCTGGTGATGCCGCTGCTGGGGGAGCAAGATATTACGGGTCTTGTTCCCATACTGGAATGCCCAGCGACCAGACTTACCCTTTCCTTTAGACTGGGAGGGTTGGCTGCGCTCAGGCCAAAGGACTGCCTCCGAAAGGGCTCCTGTTCCGGGAGACACCTTTTCCAGGATGTCATCCAATGCCCTTTGCAAGGGGAGGCCACACAGCTGGAGCTTAGACGTGAACTCCTCATTCCACCTTGTAAGCCACACTGCCCTGCGAGCTGTGTTAGCCAACACTGCGCACCTGGCGCCAACACGGAACGACTCAGCAGAGGCATCGGCCAGGAAGCCCATAGCACGTCTCAGAAGTGGAATGGAGTCCAAAGCTCCTTCCTGGGAGTACCCTGCAGGATGAATTCTCCCAGCTGGGTGAGCCACTTAAAGAGAGACCTGCTCACATGTAGAGGAAATGTACACCGTTAAAGACATAGCTGCCGCCTCCCAGGATCTTTTGAGGAAACTCTCCATTTTACGAACGAGGGGGTCCTTCAACCGGGAGGAATCTTCAAAAGGCAACGCGGTCTTATATGCTAAGCTTCCCAAATGGAATACTGCCATAGACCTTCATGTTAGAAGTCCCATTGACTTTATAGAGACTTCCATAGAGATTCCCATTGGGTCTCTCATGAGGTCTCCCATCCAGCCCGTGACTGAGGCTCCTGCTGCTTAGCCTCAACAGTGTGTCAAGGGCATGCACAATGGGTTTACAATAGCAGCTGATTGCTACCCTGGCCACCTGGATGTCCACCTTCGGGACCTCCCAGACAAAGTCATCACCCTCCAATCCACTCGGATGGGGTGAGCCGCTTAGCCATCAGGCCTCTGAACATTTAGTCCTGCACAGAAGAAGGGGATTCCACCATCTCTACTCCCATGGTACAATGGACAGTGTCCACCAATGCACCCATGGACTCTGTGGAAAAATAGTAGTGTCCAGATTCTCGTGTCTGGACAGAGGCAACAGCGGCAATATCCTCGCCGTCCTCTAACGCTGAGCTCTGGCCAGCCTCCATGAGATCCACAGAGTCACAATCCTGGAGCTTCCTCTCTTACGGAGGGGAAGGCCCGAAAGCTGCAGCAAAACCCCGCAGTGCCGAGATAGAAGCCTGCACCTCTTCCCTAATGGATTGGAGCTCCTCAAGCAAGGATGGGGAGTCCATCCTGACAACCCTGTCAGTCATGGCCGACACCTTGTTGTAGGAAGAGGGACATTTTGTGCCGCAGCCACATTATTGCTCCCTTACACAGACGGCCCTCGTCTCCCTATAGACAAAAAGGGAAGAGAAAGGGGTCCCAGTGTGAGTGCAGGGCTTAAATAACTACCCCTTTTGACCACCCCCAGAAACACTTACATGAGCTGGGGGAACGCTGGGCTCTGCCGAAGCAGAGGTGGAAGCCTATCACCTTCCATGTTTTAGGGATCAGCCTTACCTGGGTGTAGCTTCCGGCGGATACTTATCCAGAAGTACCGTGCCCCCAACGAGGAACACCTGTTCCCTCCTCCTCCTGGTCACCGGTCGCGGGCAGTAGCGCGCGAAAGTCCTGCTGGGTTCCCTGGAGCTGCGCCCAGCCTGCCACAGCCCTTACAGGAGCCGCCGCCCGAAACCGGAAGTGCCAACCCGGAACCGGAAGTGCCATCCCCGAAACCGGAAGTGCCTCCACGGCACCTCTGATGCATGCCCCAGGGACCGCAGCTGGAGGAGGGAGACGCCGGAGAGCTGAACAGGCCTCCGGCGTTGCAATACACGGCCTGCTTTGCCCCGTAGGACGCAGGAAGGCCGGATGGTCCCACCACGGGAGCCCCGAGAAGGAGGAGGAGGCCACCCCCGACGTCCATCCCTGGCCCGGCTGTAAGTACACCCCAATGCTGCCTCTGCCGGCCTGACAGCACTGGAACCTCTCCATGCCCCAAGGGGGACAGGAAGACACTGGAGTGCGGAGGAAGGGGAGGGGCTTTTAACCTCTCTGTGTTCCTGTCCCCCAATAGGGCGTGGACGACATCCTCCAATGCTGTCGTGGAAGGCGATGGGAGAAATAAGACTGCTCTGCACCTGGTTTTGGACTTGTTTCTCGGAGACTTCCATTCCCAGGTCTTCTTGGGTGTAAGCTGTGTTCTAGACTGTTGCTTCAGCATCTCTCAGAGTGAACCCTGCTCTTAGACATTTCTTCTTGCTACCCTTTCTAGTGTGAAGTGTGTTCAAAGTCTGTCTTATTTGCTTCCTCCTGCATTATTATCCTACTCACTGTTCCATTTGGCTTCTAAAGATTCTTTATAGTGTGTTTTATGAACTTTGGTGCACTTGTTTTGTTTCATTCACTTAATCATCTCTAAACCTTGTCTCAGTTGTGTCTTTGCCTCACGCTAACAGATTCCTGAGTTATCGACAATAGTTATTTCACCTTCAGACGTTTCTTGTAGCATCTAGAAGCTTCTACCTCTTCTCAGCCGGGCTTTTCTCTTCCTTTGCAGTACGTTCAAGCTTTTGAATGTTTGCAGGGTTCTTTTTTTCCAATGGCAGATTGCAGCTCACATCAATGAATTTCTATGCGATAGAGGTCAGGACTCATTTCTGCCTTATTAAAACAGTCCTTGATTTCTTTCTCCACCATTCCTGTGCACTTTTGGATGTAGCTTGGGGTCATTGTCTTGTTGGAGGACCCATGATCTTCGACTCAAACCAAGTTTCTTACACTGGGTAGGACATTTCGCTCTAAAATCTCTTGATAATTCTCCGATTTCATAATTACAGTAATCCGGTCAAGCTCTACGGTACCAGACGCAGCAAAGCAACACCACAGCATTATGGATGCTCCAACATGCATAACTGTTAGTAGGGTGTTCTGTTCCTTATAAACTTTATTGCACCGTCTGTAAACAAACTGTTGCTTTGCATTGCCAAAAAGGTCTATATTTGTTTCATCTGTCCACAAAACATTTTCCCAGAAGGATTGTGGTTTGTCTTTGGCAAAGATCGGTGGTTACTTTTTAAGTATTTTCTTCAGCAATGGTTTCTTCCTTGGCGAGTCATCTGGAGCCTCACCCCTAGGCTTTTAATAGCTTCTCCCTCCACCAGGTGGTGTTGCTGTTAGAGTTTTCTGCTTTTGACCGAGCGTCTGTGTAGACGTCTGTGCTTGTGCTGTAGTCTGTGGAAGTTTTCCTTTTGCTGGAGTAGCTGCTGACCCCGGTCCCTAGTGGTTGGAGGTGAGGGTACAAGCATAGGGCAGGTTGAAGAGTTGAGGGCAAGGGTGGTGGCTCAGACTTCCTCATCATCAAAGGTACCTCTGAGTACAGGGTCAGACCAGGGTTTCCAGTCTACAGGGACAGACCAGATAGTCAGTTACCTTGCCCACATTTTCATCTTGTATACTATTCCCTCATCCTCTATCCCAGTCATGACAGTTGGCCTTCAGGTCTTTGGATGTTTAATGTAGTGTTTTTTCTACTAATTTTCTTCTTTCCCCCATGTCCAAGGAGGTTCTTGACGGTTCAATACTTGGAAAACTTCTTAATAACATTGTGCAGTGTTGAAACTGGAATAGCAAGGTCTTTGGAGATGATCTAATACCTTTTGGAAGTTTTGTGTTTGCTGATAAAGCAGTTCTGACATCCTCAGACCTGCTTTGTCTTCACCATTGTGACAAAGGAACAGGGCCTAACATGAGACAAATGAATAGGGCCTAACATGTGACAAAGGAACAGGGCCTAACATGTGACAAAGGGGAAGGGCCTAACATTGACAAAGAGCAGGGCCTAACATGTGACAAAGAAGCAGGGCCTAACATGTGACAAAGGAGCAGGAACTAATAGGTAACAAAGGAACAGGACCTAACATGTGGCATTTTAAAACACTGAAGTCATCATTCATTGGCTAATTCATGTCACATGGGCACCCACAAATTATCACAGGTGAGTCAAAATGTGTTACCATGCTAATTTAATGTAAGTGGGCCAATACCAGGGTCACAGCAGTTTTAGGTTTTTCTATTCCCCCAAAAGCTGTTTAATTAGATTAATTTTATTCTGGAGATAGTCCACATTATGTGCCAATAACGATGAGCCCATAATCCACAAAATCACAACCCTCCTCTCCTGAAATACTCTGTGCTGCTGGAGGGCCCTGCTCCTTCCTCTGTGCAAGTACATTTATCTCTGACATACTCTGTGCTGTTGGAGGTTGGAAGGTGGGGTTTGAGTTCTGACCTGTGAGTCTATGTGAAGCCCCCTCATTCTATCTCGGCCATCTGTGTTCATCCCCAAATTTCATCTCTAAAGTTGTTAAGATTCCCAGCTGGAGTCCGACGCCGCATGTTCTGCCCAATTCTGCCACATTCACAGATGGCCGTCATCTATCCCAGTAATCAAGTGAGATTCACCCGCAACACAACATCAATAATACACGACACCAACCCGTCATTATACAACTGCATCACCTGGGAGGGAAAAACAGAGTAAAATTCTTAAGTGCAGTATTATAGTAGTTATATTCTTGTATATAGGGGCAGTATTATAGTAGTTATATTCTTGTACATAGGGCAGTATTATAGTAGTTATATTCTTGTACATAGAGGCAGTATTATAGTAGTTATATTCTTGTATATAGGGGCAGTATTATAGTAGTTATATTCTTGTATATAGGAGCAGTATTATAGTAGTTATATTCTTGTACATAGAGGCAGTATTATAGTAGTTATATTCTTGTATATAGGGGCAGTATTATAGTAGTTATATTCTTGTACATAGGAGCAGTATTATAGTAGTTATATTCTTGTACATAGGAGCAGTATTATAGTAGTTATATTCTTGTATATAGAGGCAGTATTATAGTAGTTATATTCTTGTATATAGGGGCAGTATTATAGTAGTTATATTCTTGTACATAGGAGCAGTATTATAGTAGTTATATTCTTGTATATAGGAGCAGTATTATAGTAGTTATATTCTTGTATATAGGAGCAGTATTATAGTAGTTATATTCTTGTACATAGAGGCAGTATTATAGTAGTTATATTCTTGTACATAGGAGCAGTATTATAGTAGTTATATTCTTGTACATAGGAGCAGTATTATAGTAGTTATATTCTTGTAATAGGAGCAGTATTATAGTAGTTATATTCTTGTATATAGGAGCAGTATTATAGTAGTTATATTCTTGTATATAGGAGCAGTATTATAGTAGTTATATTCTTGTATATAGGGGCAGTATTATAGTAGTTATATTCTTGTATATAGAGGCAGTATTATAGTAGTTATTTCTTGTACATAGGAGCAGTATTATAGTAGTTATATTCTTGTACATAGGAGCAGTATTATAGTAGATATATTCTTATACATAGGGGCAGTATTATAGTAGATATATTCTTGTATATAGGAGCAGTATTATAGTAGATATATTTTTGTATATAGGAGCAGTATTATAGCAGTTATATTCTTGTATATAGGAGCAGTATTATAGTAGTTATATTCTTGTATATAGGGACAGTATTATAGTAGTTATATTCTTGTATATAGGGGCAGTATTATAGTAGTTATATTCTTATACATAGGGGCAGTATTATAGTAGTTATATTCTTGTATATAGGGGCAGTATTATAGTAGTTATATTCTTGTATATAGGGGCAGTATTATAGTAGTTATATTCTTATACATAGGGCAGTATTATAGTAGTTATATTCTTGTACATAGAGGCAGTATTATAGTAGTTATATTCTTGTACATAGGAGCAGTATTATAGTAGTTTATTCTTGTATATAGGAGCAGTATTATAGTAGTTATATTCTTGTACATTGGGGCAGTATTATAGTAGTTATATTCTTGTACATAGGAGCAGTATTATAGTAGTTATATTCTTGTACATAGGGACAGTATTATAGTAGTTATATTCTTGTACATAGGAGCAGTATTATAGTAGTTATATTCTTGTTTAGGGAGCAGTATTATAGTAGTTATATTCTTGTACATAGGAGCAGTATTATAGTAGTTATATTATTGTATATAGGGCAGTATTATAGTGGATTATATTTTTGTATATAGGGCAGTATTATAGTAGTTATATTTTTTACATAGGGGCAGTATTATAGTAGTTATATTCTTGTATATAGGAGCAGTATTATAGTATTTATATTCTTGTATATAGGGGCAGTATTATAGTAGTTATATTCTTGTATATAGGAGCAGTATTATAGTAGATATATTCTTGTATATAGGAGCAGTATTATAGTAGTTATATTCTTGTAATAGGACAGTATTATAGTAGTTATATTCTTGTATATAGGGGCAGTATTATAGTAGTTATATTCTTTATCATAGGGGGCAGTATTATAGTAGTTATATTCTTGTATATAGGGGCAGTATTATAGTAGTTATATTCTTGTACATAGGAGCAGTATTATAGTAGTTATATTCTGTATAATAGGGCAGTATTATAGTAGTTATATTCTTTACAGTGTATTGGGGCAGTATTATATGAGCTTTGCTGTGAAATGCCATGGGGTTTTTGGTGCCATATAAGGCATAATTTCTTCCTAAGTAGGGACACACATATAACTGTCCTGCTAGGTCCTTGGGTCTCCGTTTCTAATGAATGTCGCCACGTCCGAGGTTCATTATCGTTGGCACCCAGGAGTCCTGATTACTATAAATGTGGCACAAACACCAGGCAGGAGGGCAGAGAACGCTGATCATCCCTTCTTGCATACTAACATTTTCCCCAAGGGGGCGATTATCAACTTGTAAAACAAATTTATGCTGTGAAGCCGCAGAAGTGATGGAGGCTTCTCCTTAGATTTACAGCGACTGCCGGGAGCGAGAGCTTCTGTAGATCAAAACCGCAAAAGACACGACTGCGAATCCTGTGTCTGCGGCTCCACAGAGCTACGATATATATATATCCGAGAAACAAACCTGAGAACAAGGGGCTTAACTTGAACTTCATGGGCCCCGATGCGAAAGCTTCAATGGGGCCCCCAAGTATAGCAAATCTTTAATATTCTATAAGCCAAAGAGACTTTTGGGGCCCCCTAACTCCAGGGCCCGGTGAGATTGCAGCCCCTGCTGAGAACACTGACAAATGTATAGGAAATATGCAGAAGTATACAAGTCAGTTATATTCATACCTCCATCGATACAGAACCAGAGGCGACAAATCACTGCAACTGGACGCAGATACAGGATGGATTGTTTTCCAGCACATTTTACAATCTGAATCCTGTTTCTATTTCTTCATCCATCTAAGAGAACTTAAAAATGCCAGAAGCTATCACTGTCCCAGATGGGAATAAACTTTAATGCTTAAACACTGTTTTCTGTACAATTACTATAATACTGCTCCTATATACAAGAATATAACTCTATAATACTGCTCCTATATACAAGAATATAACTCTATAATACTGCTCCTATATACAAGAATATAACTACTATAATACTGCCCTATATACAAGAATATAACTACTATAATACATGCTCCTATATACAAGAATATGACTACTATAATACTGCCCTATATACAAGAAAATAACTACTATAATGCTGCTCCTATATCACAAGAATATAACTGCTATAATACTGCTCCTATATACAAGAATATAACTACTATAACTACTGCTCCTATTACAAGAATATAACTACTATAATACTGCCCCTATTACAAGAATATAACTACTATAATACTGCCCCTATATACAAGAATATAACTACTATAATACTGCTCCTATATACAAGAATATAACAAATATAATACTGCCCTATATACAAGAATATAACTGACTATAATACTGCTCCTATATACAAGAATATAACTACTATAACACTGCTCCTATGATACAAGAATATAACTACTATAATACTGCTCCTATGTACAAGAATATAACTCTATAATACTGCCCCTATATACAAGAATATAACTACTATAAACTGCTCCTATATACAAGAATATAACTACTATATAATACTGCTCCTATATACAAAATATAACTACTATAATATGCCCTATATACAAGAATATAACTACTATAATACTGCCCCTATATACAAGAATATAACTACTATAATACTGCTCCTATATACAAGAATATAACTACTATAATACTGCTCCTATATACAAGAATATAAACTGCTATAATACTGCTCCTATTACAAGAATATAACTACTATAATACTGCCCTATATACAAGAATATAACTACTATAACACTGCTCCTATGATACAAGAATATAACTACTATAATACTGCCCTATATACAAGAATATAACTACTATAACACTGCTCCTATTACAAGAATATACTACTATAATACTGCTCCTATATACAAGAATATAAACTACTATAATACTGCTCCTATATACAAGATATAACTGCTATAATACTGCTCCTATATACAAGAATATAACTACTATATTACTGCCCCTATATACAAGAATATAACTACTATAACACTGCTCCTATGTACAAGAATATAACTACTATAATACTGCTCCTATATACAAGAATATAACTGCTATAATACTGCCCCTATATACAAAATATAACTGCTATAATACTGCCTCTATATACAAGAATATAACTACTATAATACTGCTCCTATATACAAGAATATAACTACTATAATACTGCTCCTATATACAAGAATATAACTGCTATAATACTGCTCCTATATACAAGAATATAACTGCTATAATACTGCCCCTATATACAAGAATATAACTACTATAACACTGCTCCTATGTACAAGAATATAACTACTATAATACTGCTCCTATATACAAGAATAAACTGCTATAATACTGCCCCTATATACAAGAATATAACTACTATAATACTGCTCCTATGTACAAGAATATAACTACTATAATACTGCCCCTATATACAAGAATATAACTACTATAATACTGCCCCTATGTACAAGAATATAACTACTATAATACTGCCCCTATATACAAGAATATAACTACTATAATACTGCCCCCATATACAAGAATATAACTACTATAATACTGCCCCTATATACAAGAATATAACTACTATAACACTGCTCCTATGTACAAGAATATAACTACTATAATACTGCTCCTATATACAAGAATATAACTGCTATAATACTACCCCTATATACAAGAATATAACTACTATAATACTGCCCCTATATACAAGAATATAACTACTATAATACTGCTCCTATGTACAAGAATATAACTACTATAATACTGCCCCTATATACAAGAATATAACTACTATAATACTGCCCCTATGTACAAGAATATAACTACTATAATACTGCCCCTATATACAAGAATATAACTACTATAATACTGCCCCCATATACAAGAATATAACTACTATAATACTGCCCCTATATACAAGAATATAACTACTATAACACTGCTCCTATGTACAAGAATATAACTACTATAATACTGCTCCTATATACAAGAATATAACTGCTATAATACTACCCCTATATACAAGAATATAACTACTATAATACTGCCCCTATATACAAGAATATAACTACTATAACACTGCTCCTATGTACAAGAATATAACTACTATAATACTGCCCCTATATACAAGAATATAACTACTATAACACTGCTCCTATATACAAGAATATAACTGCTATAATACTGCCCCTATATACAAGAATATAACTACTATAATACTGCTCCTATATACAAGAATATAACTACTATAATACTGCTCCTATATACAAGAATATAACTACTATAATACTGCCCCTATATACAAGAATATAACTACTATAATACTGCCCCTATATACAAGAATATAACTACTATAATACTGCCCCTATGTACAAGAATATAACTACTATAATACTGCTCCTATATACAAGAATATAACTACTATAATACTGCCCCTATATACAAGAATATAACTACTATAATACTGCTCCTATGTACAAGAATATAACTACTATAATACTGCTCCTATGTACAAGAATATAACTACAATAATACTGCTCCTATGTACAAGAATATAACTACTATAATACTGCTCCTATATACAAGAATATAACTACTATAATATTGCTCCTATGTACAAGAATATAACTACTATAATACTGCTCCTGTATACAAGAATATAACTACTATAATATAATACTGCTCCCTATGTACAAGAATATAACTACTATAATACTGCTCCTATATACAAGAATATAACTACTATAATACTGCCTCTATGTTCAAGAATATAACTACTATAATACTGCCCCTATGTTCAAGAATATAACTACTATAATACTGCTCCTATGTACAAGAATATAACTACTATAATACTGCTCCTATATACAAGAATATAACTGCTATAATACTGCCCCTATATACAAGAATATAACTACTATAATACTGCTCCCTATATACAAGAATATAACTACTATAATACTGCCCCTATGTACAAGAATATAACTACTATAATACTGCTCCCTATATACAAGAATATAACTACTATAATACTGCCCCTATATACAAGAATATATAACTACTATAATACTGCTCCTATATACAAGAATATAACTACTATAATACTGCTCCTATGTACAGGAATATAACTACTATAATACTGCCTTTATATACAAGAATATAACTACTGTAATACTGCTCCTATATACAAGAATATAAACTACTATAATACTGCCCTATGTACAAGAATATAACTACTATAATACTGCTCCTATATACAAGAATATAACTACTATAATACTGCCCCTATATACAAGAATATAACTACTATAATACTGCCCCTATGTACAAGAATATAACTACTATAATACTGCTCCTATATACAAGAATATAACTACTATAATACTGCCTCTATATACAAGAATATAACTACTGTAACACTGCTCCTATGTACAAGAATATAACTACTATAATACTGCTCCTATGTACAAGAATATAACTACAATAATACTGCTCCTATGTACAAGAATATAACTACTATAATACTGCTCCTATATACAAGAATATAACTACTATAATATTGCTCCTATGTACAAGAATATAACTACTATAATACTGCTCCTGTATACAAGAATATAACTACTATAATATAATACTGCTCCCTATGTACAAGAATATAACTACTATAATACTGCTCCTATATACAAGAATATAACTACTATAATACTGCCTCTATGTTCAAGAATATAACTACTATAATACTGCCCCTATGTTCAAGAATATAACTACTATAATACTGCTCCTATGTACAAGAATATAACTACTATAATACTGCTCCTATATACAAGAATATAACTGCTATAATACTGCCCTATATACAAGAATATAACTACTATAATACTGCTCCCTATATACAAGAATATAACTACTATAATACTGCCCCTATGTACAAGAATATAACTACTATAATACTGCTCCCTATATACAAGAATATAACTACTATAATACTGCCCCTATATACAAGAATATAACTACTATAATACTGCTCCTATATACAAGAATATAACTACTATAATACTGCTCCTATGTACAGGAATATAACTACTATAATACTGCCTTATATACAAGAATATAACTACTGTAATACTGCTCCTATATACAAGAATATAACTACTATAATACTGCCCCTATGTACAAGAATATAACTACTATAATACTGCTCCTATATACAAGAATATAACTACTATAATACTGCCCCTATATACAAGAATATAACTACTATAATACTGCCCCTATGTACAAGAATATAACTACTATAATACTGCTCCTATATACAAGAATATAACTACTATAATACTGCCTCTATATACAAGAATATAACTACTGTAACACTGCTCCTATATACAAGAATATAACTACTATAATACTGCTCCTATGTACAAGAATATAACTACTATAATTCTGCTCCTATGTACAAGAATATAACTACTATAATACTGCTCCTATATACAAGAATATAACTACTATAATACTGCTCCTATATACAAGAATATAACTACTATAATACTGCTCCTATATACAAGAATATAACTACTATAATACTGCCCCTATGTACAAGAATATAACTACTATAATACTGCTCCTATGTACAAGAATATAACTACTATAATACTGCCCCTATATACAAGGATATAACTACTATAATACTGCCCCTATATACAAGAATATAACTACTATAATACTGCTCCTATATACAAGAATATAACTACTATAATACTGCTCCTATATACAAGAATATAACTACTATAATGCTGCTCCTATATACAAGAATACAAAATATAACTACTATAATACTGCTCCTATGTACAAGAATATAACTACTATAATACTGCCCCCTATATACAAGAATATAACTACTATAATACTGCCCCCTGTGCACACAATATCCTTGAACAGTCTGGTTTCCTTTGTGGGGTCATTGCCCACCAGGTAGGCCGCCACCAGAGGTACTGCACTCCTGTGATGAGGGAGCGTTGTGCCTCTGCTCTCCAGGTGCTGGGATGGTGCAATTAAGCCAAACACACACATCCCACAGACCCCAGGGAAGGTGGGTGGACCCGGAGGGAGGACCCAGGCTCCAAAAGGAGAACAGGGAAGTGTAGTCAGTAGTCCGCCCTAGCCGCATACCGCAGGTGACGTTACGAATACCCTTTTCCCTAGTCATCTTCCCCTGTTTATTGAAATAAAACCGCCAGGGTCACGGTTTCGGGTCTCGGCCCCCCGTCTGGTACTGTGAAAAGAACTGAGAAATGAAGAAGAACAACGAGTAACCGCCCGGTTCCCGAGTCTTCCCCGGCCCTGGAGCGGGCGTGTCAGATACATTGTGACATTACACACCTGTCGTTGTTCGGTTCCTGGTGATTTCTTAGCTGATGACACAATGTGATATTTGTAAATATACAGACATCACGGTGACGTTCTTTCGCCTTCTTGTACTTTGTGACCAGGAGGAAAAACATCGGTGACTAAAGATATCACATAAAGGAACCTTTCTGTTAATCCACATTTGTCACCGAGAACATGACACATATTTACATAAATCCACGTCCTCATCACATTGTGGAGAAGAAGTGAAGTCACCGGGGAAATCTAATGGTGACAGAACCCTGATGTGATGAAAAGAAACCACAACCAGGAACATTCCACAACAAATACGACATTCCGGAACCCGAACGTCACCCAACGCTTGTCACAGACCAGAGTTTGCTACAATTGTTTTCAGTTGAGACGATCCATAATGGAGTCAATATTTACAACTCTTGACTGATAGATTGGTACAAAGTGTCAAGACCAGAGAGAATGAGAGAGGGGGAGGAAAGGAGAGAGAATGAGAGAGAGAAATAAAGAGCAAGACAGAGAGTGAGAAATGCAGAGAAAGAGAGAGAGCATGAAAGAGAGCAAGAGAGGGGGAGGAAGGGAGAGAGAATGAGAGAGAGAAATAAAGAGCAAGACAGAGAGTGAGAAATGCAGAGAAAGAGAGAGAGCTAGAGAGAGAGAAGCATGAAAGAGAGCGAGAGAGGGGGAGGAAGGGAGAGAGAATGAGAGAGAGAAAAAGAGAGCAAGACAGAGAGTGAGAAATGCAGAGAAAGAGAGAGAGCTTGAGAGAGCGTGAAAGAGAGCGAGAGAGGGGGAGGAAGGAAGAGAGAATGAGAGAGAGAAAAAGAGAGCAAGAGAAAAAGAGTGAGAAATGCAGAGAAAGAGAGAGAGCTAGAGAGAGAGCATGAAAGAGAGCGAGAGAGGGGGAGGAAGGGAGAAAGAATGAGAGAAATAGAGAGCAAGACAGAGAGTGAGAAATGCAGAGAAGAGAGCTAGAGAGAGAGCATGAAAGAGAGAGGGGGAGGAAATGATAGAGAATGAGAGAAATAGAGAGTAAGACAGAGTGAGAAATGCAGAGAAAGAGAGCTAGAGAGAGTGTGAAAGAGAGCGAGAGAGGGGGAGGAAGGGAGAGTGAGAAAAAAAATAGAGAGCAAGAGAAAAAGAGTGAGAGCGAAAGAGGACAATGAGTGAGAAAACGCAGAGAAGGAGTGAGAGCTAGAGAGAGAGAGAGCGTGAAAGAGAGTGAGAGAGGGGGAGGAAGGGAGAGAGAATGAGAGAAATAAAGAGCAAGACAGAGTGAGAAATGCAGAGAAAGAAGAGAGAGAGAGCGTGAAAGAGAGAGAGAGAGGGGGAGGAAGGGAGAGAGAATGAGAGAGAAATAGAGAGCAAGACAGAGTGAGAAATGCAGAGGAAGAAAGAGCTAGAGAGAGCGTGGAAGAGAGTGAGAGAGGGGGAAGAAGGGAGAGAGAATGAGAGAAATAGAGAGCAAGACTGAGCATGAGAAATGCAGAGAAAGAGAGCTAGAGAGAGATCATGAAAGAGAGTGAGAGAGGGGGAGGAAGGGAGAGAGAATGAGAGAGAGAAATAGAGAGCAAGACAGAGAGTGAGAAATGCAGAGAAAGAGCGTGAAATAGAGAGGCATGAAAGAGAGCGAGAGAGGGGGAGGAAGGGAGAGAGAATGAGAGAGAAATAGAGAGCAAGACTGAGAGTGAGAAATGCAGAGAAAGAGAGAGAGAGCTAGGGAGAGTGTGTGAAAGAGAGCGAGAGAGGGGGAGGAAGGGAGAGAGAATGAGAGAAATAGAGAGCAAGACTGAGAGTGAGAAATGCAGAGAAAGAGAGCTAGAGAGAGAGTGTGAAAGAGAGAGGGGGAGGAAGGGAGAGTGAGAGAGACAAATAGAGAGCAAGAGAAAAAGAGTGAGAGAGAAAGAGGACAGTGAGCGAGAGAGAGAAACAGCAAGACAGAGAGTGTCATATAATGAAAAACAGCCCTATACATTCCCTAAATAATGCCGCCACATTGCAAAAAACAATCCTATGCATTGCCCATATAATACCGCCATATAGTTAACACCAACCCTATTCATTCCCCATATGATGCCGCCACATAGTTAACACCAACCCTATTCATTCCCCATATAATACCGCAACATAGTTGACACCAACCCTATTCATTCCCCATATAATACCGCCATAAAACAAAAAATAAAGCCATATTTAAGTTAGGTCATCTCTAAGCCCAGGACACCCCGGAGTGCCCCATGTGGTGCACCGTGGTCGTGTTTTTGCGGTTGTATTTTCTGGGGTGATGGCGCCCCTCGGAGGGTGGCGCGGCTCTTACGGATGATGTTACGCAGCGAGTCCTCAGTTATGTAATTGCGGGATGTTTTCCGCCCATTTGATCCTAATACATGATGTCGGTGGACGGTTCCCCGCGGACTCTGACGGCGGCTGTCAGCTGCTCTCACCGTTATCACGTCTCGGCCGCCGTCTCGTGGATCCGCCGCTCAGCCCCAGTAATTGGAGCAGACGCTCGGAAAACATCTGGAAGGAGACGGGAAGACGAGGCGGCAGCTGCGAGGACGGGATTTCTGCATAGTGATCAACAATCCGACCATCCAACATGTTATTAACAAGATATAGAGCCAGGACGTAGTGTAGCGGGCACCGGGGGCCACATCATAGGGAGAAACATAATATTCCCATACAGTGCTCGAATAATACAACATATATAATACTACCATACAGTGCTCAAATAATACCAACATATATAATACTACCATACAGTGCTCAAATAATACCAACATATATAATACTACCATACAGTGCTTGAATAACACCAACATATATAATACTACCATGCAGTGCTCGAATAATACCAACATATATAATACTACCATACAGTGCTCGAATAATACAACATATATAATACTACCATACAGTGCTTGAATAACACCAACATATATAATACTACCATACAGTGCTCGAATAATACCAACATATATAATACTACCATACAGTGCTCGAATAATACAACATATATAATACTACCATACAGTGCTCGAATAATACCAACATATATAATACTACCATACAGTGCTTGAATAACACCAACATATATAATACTACCATACAGTGCTGGAATAATACCAACATATATAATACTACCATACAGTGCTCGAATAATACCAACATATATAATACTACCATACAGTGCTCGAATAATACAACATATATAATACTACCATACAGTGCTTGAATAACACCAACATATATAATACTACCATACAGTGCTCGAATAATACCAACATATATAATACTACCATACAGTGCTCAAATAATACAACATATATAATACTACCATACAGTGCTCGAATAATACCAACATATATAATACTACCATACAGTGCTCGAATAATACCAACATATATAATACTACCATACAGTGCTCGAATAATACCAACATATATAATACTACCATACAGTGCTCGAATAATACAACATATATAATACTACCATACAGTGCTCGAATAATACCAACATATATAATACTACCATACAGTACTCGGATAATACAACATATATAATACTACCATACAGTGCTCAAATAATACAACATATATAATACTACCATACAGTGCTCGAATAATACCAACATATATAATACTACCATGCAGTGCTCGAATAATACCAACATATATAATACTACCATACAGTGCTGGAATAATACCAACATATATAATACTACCATACAGTGCTCGAATAATACAACATATATAATACTACCATACAGTGCTCGAATAATACCAACATATATAATACTACCATACAGTGCTCGAATAATACCAACATATATAATACTACCATACAGTGCTCAAATAATACAACATATATAATACTACCATACAGTGCTCGAATAATACCAACATATATAATACTACCATACAGTGCTCGAATAATACCAACATATATAATACTACCATACAGTGCTCGAATAATACCAACATATATAATACTACCATACAGTGCTGGAATAATACCAACATATATAATACTACCATACAGTGCTCAAATAATACAACATATATAATACTACCATACAGTGCTCGAATAATACCAACATATATAATACTACCATACAGTACTCGAATAACACCAACATATATAATACTACCATACAGTGCTCGAATAACACCAACATATATAATACTACCATACAGTGCTCGATAATACCAACATATATAATACTACCATATAGTGCTCGAATAATACCAACATATATAATACTACCATACAGTGCTCGAATAATACCTACATATATAATACTACCATACAGTGCTCGAATAATACCAACATATATAATACTACCATACAGTGCTCAAATAATACCAACATATATAATACTACCATACAGTGCTCGAATAATACCAACATATATAATACTACCATACAGTGCTCGAATAATACCAACATATATAATACTACCATACAGTGCTCGAATAATACCAACATATATAATACTACCATACAGTGCTCGAATAATACCAACATATATAATACTACCATACAGTGCTCGAATAATACCTACATATATAATACTACCATACAGTGCTCGAATAATACCAACATATATAATACTACCATACAGTGCTCGAATAATACCAACATATATAATACTACCATACAGTGCTCGAATAATACCAACATATATAATACTACCATACAGTGCTCGAATAATACCAACATATGTAATACTACCATACACTGCTCGAATAATACCAACGTATATAATACTACCATACAGTGCTCGAATAATACCAACATATGTAATACTACCATACAGTGCTCGAATAATACCAACATATATAATACTACCATACAGTGCTTGAATAAGATCACCATATAATGTATAACACTACCATATTGCGCCCAGATAATACAACCATATATAATATATAATAATACCATATGGTGCCCAAATAATACCAACATACAGAACATATACAATATCACCAAGCTTAATGGAATATATAATACTACCATTCAGAATCTGTACAATAGCACCATACAGTACCTGTATAATACTACATAATAAATGATATCAACATACAGTGCCCAAATAATAGCACCATATATAATACATAATATCACCTCACAGAACATATAAAATACTAGCACAAAGCACCTGTATTATAACACCATACAGTACCTGTAAAATAACATAATACAGAACCTGTATACCACCATAGAGAACCTGTATAATACCACCATAGAGAACCTGTATAATAGCACCATATAGACTCTACACTGTGTGCTGAATTATTAGGTAAATGAGTATATTGATCACATGATCCTTTTTATCCAGGTTGTCCTCCTCCAAGCTGTATAGGCTGAGAGCCAACTACCAATGAAGTAAATCAGGTGATGGCATCTCTGTAATGAGGAGGGGTGTGGTGTAATGACATCAACCCCCTATATAAGGTGTGCTTAATTATTAGGCAAATGCCTTTCCTTAGGCAAAATGGCTCAGAAGAGAGATGTGACGGCTCTGAACAGTCCACAATTGTGAGATGTCTTGCAGAGGGATGCAGCAGTCTGGAAATTGCCAAACTTTTGAAGCGCGATCACCGAACAATCAAGTGTTTCATGGCAAATAGCCAACAGGGTAGCAAGAAGCGTGAGGGCAAAAAAGGGGCAAAATATCTGCCCATGAATGGAGGAAAATCAAGCGTGAAGCTGCCAAGATGCCATTTGCCACCAGTTTTGCAATATTTCAGAGCTGCAATGTTACTGGAGTATCAGAAAGCACAAGGTGTGCCATACTCAGGGACATGGCCAAGGTAAGGAAGGATGACAAATCACCACCTCTGAGCAAGAAACATAAGATAATACCACCACCTCTGAACAAGAAACATAGATAAAACCACACCTCTGAGCAAGAAACATAAGATAAAACCAGAACCTCTGAGCAAGAAACATAAGATAAAACCACCACCTCTGAGCAAGAAACATAAGATAAAACACCACCTCTGAACAAGAAACATAAGATAAAACCACCACCTCTGAACAAGAAACATAAGATAAAACCACCACCTCTGAACAAGAAACATAAGATAAAATGTCAAGACTGGGCCAAGAAATATCTGAAGACTGATTTATCAAAGGTTTTATGGACTGATGAAATGAGAGTGATCTTGATGGCCAGATGGATGGGCCAGAGGCTGGATCAGTAAAGGGCAGAGAGCTCCACTCCGACTCAGACGCCAGCAAGGTGGAGGTGGGGTACTGGTATGGGCTGGGATCATCAAAGATCAACTTGTGGGACCTTTTCGGGTTGAGGATGGAGTGAAGCTCAACTCCCAGACCTACTGCCAGTTTCTGGAAGACAACTTCATCAAGCAGTGGTACAGGAAGAAGTCGGGATCGTTCAAGGAAACCATGATTTTCATGCAGGACAATGCTCCATCACATGCATCCAACTACTCCACAGCGTGGCTGGCTAGTAAAGGGCTAAAAGAAGAAAAAATAATGACATGGCCCCCTTGTTCACCTGATCTGAACCCCATAGAGAACCTGTGGTCCCTCCTAAAATGTGAGATCTACAGGGAGGGAAAATAGCACACCTCTGGGAACAGTGTCTGGGAGGGAAAACAGTACACCTCTGGGGACAGTGTCTGGAGGCTGTGGTGGCTGCTGCATGCAATGTGGATCGTAAACAGATCAAGCAACTATCTTATGGATGGAGGCTGCTGAGTGTCATCATAAAGAAAGGGGGCGATATTGGGCACTCATTTTTGGGGTTTTCTTTTTGCATGTTAGAAATGTTTATTTCTATATTTTGTGCAGTTATATTGGTTACCTGGTGAAAATAAACAAGTGAGATGGGAATATATTTGGTATTTATTAAGTTGCCTAATAATTCTGCACGGTAATAATTATCTGCACACACAGATATCCTCCTAAGAGCCAAATCTAAAAACCCTCCAACTTCCAAAAATATTAAGCTTTGATATTTGAGTCTTTTGGGTGATTGAGAACAAAGTTGTTGATCAAAAATAAAAATAATCCTCTACAATACAACTTACCTAATAATTCTGCACAGTGTATACCCTCACTGTATATCTCCATATTACTGTATTTAAACATAAAGCTCATTCCCCGTGTAGCAGAGTGATGAGTGTTTATTGTGCTTTGCACCCTGACAGCCCTGGCATCTGGGCACAGGATTGCTCTTTATCATGTCTCTCTCCAGCACTATGGCGGTATTATACAATGAATGGCTTCTAATGACGGCCGGACGCTGCTCGCTGTTTTGGCAAATGCTCCGAAATACACAAGAGCTGGTACAAACGTGGCAAGAGCGGCCATCTGTGACTGCTGCGCTGCCAGGCTGCCGGCGAACATGAAGCTGTAGATCTGCCAGTCCTACTGGGCAGTGCCACCTGGTGCAGACAGGACTACCAGCTCTGCTATAGGGGGTGCTGTCCACAGGTGACTGAAGCATCTGTACATATATACAGGAGATGCCCAGGTTATACCAGCTGTACATATATCATTATATACAGGAGATGCCCAGGTTATACCGGCTCTACATATTATAATTATATACAGGAGATGCCCAGGTTATACCGGCTGTACATATATCATTATATACAGGAGATGCCCAGGTTATACCGGCTCTACATATATAATTATATACAGGAGATGTCCAGGTTATACCGGCTGTACATATATAATTATATACAGGAGATGTCCAGGTTATACCGGCTGTACATATATAATTATATACAGGAGATGCCAGGTTATACCGGATGTACATATATCATTATATACAGGAGATGTCCAGGTTATACCAGCTGTACATATATAATTATATACAGGAGATGCCCAGGTTATACCAGCTGTACATATATAATTATATACAGGAGATGTCCAGGTTATACCGGCTGTACATATATAATTATACACAGGAGATGTCCAGGTTATACCGGCTGTACATATATAATTATATACAGGAGATGCCCAGGTTATACCGGCTGTACATATATCATTATATACAGGAGATGCCCAGGTTATACCGGCTGTACATATATCATTATATACAGGAGATGCCCAGGTTATACCGGCTGTACATATATCATTATATACAGGAGATGCCCAGGTTATACCGGCTGTACATATATAATTATATACAGGAGATGCCCAGGTTATACCGGCTGCACATATATCATTATATACAGGAGATGCCCAGGTTATACCGGCTGTACATATAAATTATATACAGGAGATGTCCAGGTTATACCGGCTGTACATATATAATTATATACAGGAGATGTCCAGGTTATACCGGCTGTACATATATAATTATATACAGGAGATGTCCAGGTTATACCGGCTGTACATATATATTATACACAGGAGATGCCCAGGTGATACCGGCTGTACATATATAATTATATACAGGAGATGCCCAGGTTATACCGGCTGTACATATATAATTATATACAGGAGATGTCCAGGTTATACCGGCTGTACATATATAATTATACACAGGAGATGTCCAGGTTATACCGGCTGTACATATATAATTATATACAGGAGATGCCCAGGTTATACCGGCTGTACATATATCATTATATATACAGGAGATGCCCAGGTTATACCGGCTGTACATATATCATTATATACAGGAGATGCCCAGGTTATACCGGCTGTACATATATCATTATACACAGGAGATGCCCAGGTTATACCGGCTGTACATATATAATTATATACAAGAGATGCCCAGGTTATACCGGCTGCACGTATATCATTATATACAGGAGATGCCCAGGTTATACCGGCTGTACATATATAATTATATACAGGAGATGTCCAGGTTATACCGGCTGTACATATATAATTATATACAGGAGATGCCCAGGTTATACCGGCTGTACATATATCATTATATACAGGAGATGCCCAGGTTATACCGGCTCTACATATATAATTATATACAGGAGATGCCCAGGTTATATCGGCTGTACATATATAATTATATACAGGAGATGCCCAGGTTATACCAGCTGTACATATATAATTATATACAGGAGATGCCCAGGTTATACCGGCTGTACATATATAATTATATACAGGAGATGTCCAGGTTATACCGGCTGTACATATATAATTATATACAGGAGATGCCCAGGTTATACCGGCTGTACATATATCATTATATACAGGAGATGCCCAGGTTATACCGGCTCTACATATATAATTATATACAGGAGATGCCCAGGTTATATCGGCTGTACATATATAATTATATACAGGAGATGCCCAGGTTATACCAGCTGTACATATATAATTATATACAGGAGATGCCCAGGTTATACGGCTGTACATATATCATTATATACAGGAGATGCCCAGGTTATACCGGCTGTACATATATAATTATATACAGGAGATGCCCAGGTTATACCGGCTGTACATATATCATTATATACAGGAGATGCCCAGGTTATACCGGCTGTACATATATCATTATATACAGGAGATGCCCAGGTTATACCGGCTGTACATATATCATTATATACAGGAGATGCCCAGGTTATACCGGCTGTACATATATCATTATACACAGGAGATGCCCAGGTTATACCGGCTGTACATATATAATTATATACAAGAGATGCCCAGGTTATACCGGCTGCACATATATCATTATATACAGGAGATGCCCAGGTTATACCGGCTGTACATATATAATTATATACAGGAGATGCCCAGGTTATACCGGCTGTACATATATCATTATATACAGGAGATGCCCAGGTTATACCGGCTCTACATATATAATTATATACAGGAGATGCCCAGGTTATATTGGCTGTACATATATAATTATATACAGGAGATGCCCAGGTTATACCAGCTGTACATATATAATTATATACAGGAGATGCCCAGGTTATACCGGCTGTACATATATCATTATATACAGGAGATGCCCAGGTTATACCGGCTGTACATATATAATTATATACAGGAGATGCCCAGGTTATACCGGCTGTACATATATCATTATATACAGGAGATGCCCAGGTTATACCGGCTGTACATATATCATTATATACGCTTGCTCCTCTCTGCGGCATCTGGACTCAGTCGTCTCTATCATTTCCGCTCACGGACTTTGGATTCAGGTTCTTGATGCATGAAAATCTAATAAAGAAGAGGACGGCACTTCTTAAATATGTAATGCGGGAGTCGGCGCTCTCATATATCCGGGATCCTCGCATTGAATTATTTACATTAATTAATAATTAAAATGATTAAATATCCGGACCCCGGACGCCTCGTTCGGTGCCTGATAAGATTGATTAGCGCTAGACTCAATGAACTCCTCCATCGCTAATTAGAAGTCGCATCGATTTCAACTTCACTCTGTAAACGGCAATCTAGAAAATTCCTTTAATCAGGAATATATTCCAAATCGATGCAGTATGCTCTTTAGGAACATAACACTTGTTACACCCTCATTCACACCACTAGAAAACCAAATTTAAAGGGACAGTATCGATTCACGAGAAACATGCGCCAATGTCGTGGTTTGCAATAAAAAGTCATTTCTGCAAAAAAAAGGAGCTAGTGATGAGCGAGCGCCACCATGCTCGGGTTCTCGGTACTCGAAATGCGTAATTGGGCATGACTTGAGTACTTGGATATAATGGAAATCAATGGGGAACTCGAGCTTGTTTCCTAGACTCGAAACGCACTGTTGGGTATGACTTGAGTACCCGAGTATAATGAAAGTCCATGGGGAACTGAAGCTTGTTTCCTAGACTCGAAACGCGCAGTTGGGCATGACTTGAGTACCCGAGTATAATGGAAGTCAATGGGGATCTCAAGCTTGTTTCCTAGACTCGAAACGCGCAGTTGGGCACGACTTTAGTACTCGAGTATAATGGAAGTCAATGGGGATCTCAAGCTTGTTTCCTAGACTCGAAACGCGCAATTGGGCACGACTTGAGTACCCGAGTATAATGGAAATCAATGGGGAACTCGAGCTTGTTTCCTAGACTCAAAACGCACAGTTGGGTATGATTTGAGTACCTGAGTATAATGGAAGTCAATGGGGAACTCAAGCTTGTTTCCTAGACTCGAAACGCGCAATTGGGCACGACTTGAGTACCCGAGTATAATGGAAATCAATGGGGAACTCGAGCTTGTTTCCTAGACTCAAAACGCACAGTTGGGCACGACTTGAGTACCTGAGTATAGTGGAAGTCAATGGGGAACTTGAGCATTGTTCCTGTGCTCAAAACATGCAGTTGGGCGTGACTCAAGTACCTGAGTATAAAAGAAGTCAATGATGAATTCAAGCATTATTCCTGTAATTGAAACGCGCAGTTGGGCGCAACTCAACTACCCAAATATAATGGAAATCAATGATGAACTCCAGCATTGTTCCTGTACTCGAAACACGCAGTTGGGCGAAATTCAAGTACTTGAGTATATTTAAAGTCAATAATGGACATGAGCATTGTATCTGTGCTCGAAACGTGCAGTTGGGCGCGACTCGAGTACTTGAGTATAATGGAAGTCAATTGAGAACTTGAGCATTGTTCCTGTACTTGAAACGCGCAGTTGCACACGACTTGACTACCCAGTATAATGTAAGTCAATCAATGATGAACTCAAGCATTATTCTTGTGCTCGAAATTGGGCGCGACACGAGTACCCGAGTATAATGGAAGTCAATTATGATCTCGAGCATTGGTCATACACTCGAAACGCGCAGTGAAGGAACCATAATGGTCAGACTTTATTGGATCTCCAACAGTTAAAGGCATATAACACATAACCAAGCAAAGCACACAATGTAACAGGCAACAGAGTCTCACCCTTCCGCTGGCTCACCAGGGATTTGAATATTCAGGGCTTCCAGGCCCAACTATGCCAATCCAGCAGCCCCCCACTTTCGGTGGGCACCCTCCGAGAAAGGAATAGCAGCAAGCTTAGGAAGCTGACCGGGAACAGAAAAGTCTGTAGCCAGGTGACCGAATTGTCCCAACGTGGGTATCTTTCATAAATAGTCTCTGATATTCCAGCCAAATCCTAGGCTGAAGTCCTGCAGAATATAATCCAGATTTAGTGCTCCTCCAATCGGACCCGAAGCTCCTAGACTGAGGCCATGCAGAGTATTAAATACAATGTTATCTAGGCAGCCGGTACTAAAATTCCTAGGCTGGGGTTATGGTCTTCAAATCGAGACTGAAGCTCCTAGATTGAAGCCGTGCAGCGTATGCACTCACTCCTGGTGACTGAAGCAAGTCCTTTGATATAGCCCGAGCACTCATCTCAGGTTACTGTGTTCTAACAGGATTGGTGGATTAAGGCTCTTCTCTCATTGGCTGGATTTCAAACATAATTTTCCTTTAAGTAATGTAGACAGATGGAGTAAGGTGATTTACATTAAATTAGCAATACACCAACTCAATACCAAGGAAGGCTCTGAATAGTCTATGTCGTCACAATGAACTCGAGCATTGTTCGTGAACTCGAAAAGTGCAGTTGGGCGCGACTTGTTACCGAGTATAACGGAAATCGGTGATGAACTCGAGCATTGTTTCTGTACTCGAAACACACAGTTGGGCGCGAGTCACGTACCCGAGTATATTGTAAGTTAATGGGGAACTCAAGCAATTTTCTGGTAATCGTAACAAGTAGTTTGATGCTCAGATGGGCGTGATTCGAGTACCCAAGTACAATGGAAGTCAATGGGGAACTTGAGTATTTTTCCGAGTTTCCCATTGACTTCCATTATAATCAAGTTGTATCTATCCGAGTGTCCAGCTGCTTGTTTTGAGTACTGAGCACCTGTGTATGGTAGTGCTTGATCATCACTAGCTGTGACCACAGTGAAGACTGTTTCTATGGTCAACGTCTTCTGACTCTGATATAAACTCTGAATGTTGATGTCTCCTTGTGTCTCCCCAGGTTGGGAGTGATCAAACTCCATGAATCCCTCGGCCAAGATGAACTCATGCAAGTTTATGGACCATGACATTGAAAGTCGAGGCATCAAGTTGCCCAAGCAAGCACAGAACCCCCAGTGGTGCCGACCAACCGAACCATGGTGATGGCCGAACCGGAGAAGAGACGGAGGCAGAGGTACGTAGAGAAAGACGGGAAGTGTAATGTCCACCATGGAAACGTCCGGGAGACCTACCGCTATCTGACGGACATATTCACCACCTTGGTGGACCTCAAGTGGAGATTTAACCTTCTGGTCTTCACCATGGTCTACACCATCACGTGGATTTTCTTTGGATTCATTTGGTGGCTCATTGCCTACATCCGCGGAGACTTTGAGCACATTGAGGACGAGACGTGGACGCCGTGCGTGGACAAGCTGAACGGTTTCGTATCTGCCTTCCTTTTCTCCATAGAGACAGAAACCACCATAGGTTACGGATACAGGGTCATAACGGACAAGTGCCCGGAAGGGATCGTTCTCCTGCTGGTCCAAGCCATCCTCGGATCCATAGTCAACGCCTTCATGGTGGGCTGCATGTTCGTAAAGATCTCCCAGCCAAAGAAACGGGCGGAGACCCTCATGTTCTCCAATATGGCGGTCATCTCCGTGAGGGACGGGAAGTTATGTCTGATGTTTAGGGTGGGAGACCTGAGAAACTCGCACATCGTGGAGGCGTCGATCAGAGCCAAACTGATCAAGTCCAAACAAACTAAAGAGGGAGAGTTCATTCCCCTCAACCAGACGGAC
The DNA here is from genome assembly GCA_033576535.1 of Allobates femoralis. NCBI lineage: Eukaryota > Metazoa > Chordata > Amphibia > Anura > Aromobatidae > Allobates > Allobates femoralis. The sequence goes on from JARQOC010000009.1 coordinate 57,777,995, forward strand.
CTCAACGTGGGGTTCGACACCGGAGACGACCGACTCTTTCTGGTTTCGCCTCTTATTATCTGTCACGAGTTTAACGAGCAAAGTCCATTCTGGGAGATTTCCAAGGAACAGATGGGAAAGGAAGAGTTTGAGATTGTGGTCATCCTGGAAGGAATGGTGGAGGCTACAGGTAATGTACGGGAATATATACTAGTAATACTGCCCCTATATACAGGGAAAATAACTACTATAATACTGCTCCTATATACAAGAATATAACTACTATAATACTGCTCCTATGTACAAGAATATAACTACTATAATACTGCCCCTATATACAAGAATATAACTACTATAATACTGCTCCTATATACAAGAATATAACTACTATAATACTGCTCCTATATACAAGAATATAACTACTATAATACTGCTCCTATATACAAGCATATAACTACTATAATACTGCTCCTATATACAAGAATATAACTACTATAATACTGCCCCTATATACAAGAGTATAACTACTATAATACTGCTGCTATGTACAAGAATATAACTACTATAATACTGCTCCTATATACAAGAATATAACTACTATAATACTGCCCCTATGTACAAGAATATAACTACTATAATACTGCCCTATATACAAGAATATAACTACTATAATACTGCTCCCTATATACAAGAATATAACTACTATAATACTGCCCTATGTACAAGAATATAACTACTATAATACTGCCCCTATATACAAGAATATAACTACTATAATACTGCCCTATGTACAAGAATATAACTACTATAATACTGCTCCTATATACAAGAATATAACTACTATAATACTGCCTCTATGTGCAAGAATATAACTACTATAATACTGCCCCTATATACAAGAATATAACTACTATAATACTGCTCCTATGTACAAGAATATAACTACTATAATACTGCTCCTATATACAAGAATATAACTACTATAATACTGCTCCTATATACAAGAATATAACTACTATAATACTGCCCCTATGTACAAGAATATAACTACTATAATACTGCCCCTATATACAAGAATATAACTACTATAATACTGCCCCTATATACAAGAATATAACTACTATAATACTGCTCCTATATACAAGAATATAACTACTATAATACTGCTCCTATGTACAAGAATATAACTACTATAATACTGCCCCTATATACAAGAATATAACTACTATAATACTGCTCCTATATACAAGAATATAACTACTATAATACTGCCCCTATTACAAGAATATAACTACTATAATACTGCCCCTATGATACAAGAATATAACTACTATAATACTGCTCCTATATACAAGAATATAATACTATAATACTGCCCTATATACAAGAATATAACTACTATAATACTGCCCCTATATACAAGAATATAACTACTATAATACTGCCCCTATATACAAGAATATAACTATATAATACTGCCCCTATAGTACAAGAATATAACTACTATAATACTGCTCCTATGTACAGAATATAACTACTATAATACTGCTCCTATAACAAGAATATAACTACTATAATACTGCCCTATATACAAGAATATAACTACTATAATACTGCTCCTATATACAAGAATATAACTACTATAATACTGCTCCTATTACAAGAATATAACTACTATAATACTGCTCCTATATACAAGAATATAACTACTATAATACTGCCCTATGTACAAGAATATAACTATTATAATCTGCTCCTATATACAAGAATATAACTACTATAATACTGCCCCTATGTACAAGAATATAACTACTATAATACTGCTCCTATGTACAAGAATATAACTACTATAATACTGCTCCTATATACAAGAATATAACTACTATAATACTGCCCTATATACAAGAATATAACTACTATAATACTGCTCCTATACAGATAAACTAAAATATAATGCTACCATATAAAAAAACTGCTCCTATATACAAGAATATAACTACTATAACTACATAAACTGCTCCTATATACAAGAATATAACTACTATAATACTGCTCCTATATACAAGAATATAACTACTATAATACTGCCCCTATATACAAGAATATAACTACTATAATACTGCTCCTATATACAAGAATATAACTACTATAATACTGCTCCTATTACAAGAATATAACTACTATAATACTGCTCCTATATACAAGAATATAACTACTATAATACTGCTCCTATTTCAAGAATATAACTACTATAATACTGCTCCTATATACAAGAATATAACTACTATAATACTGCTCCTATGTACAAGAATATAACTACTATAATACTGCTCCTATATACAAGAATATAACTACTATAATACTGCCCCTATATACAAGAATATAACTACTATAATACTGCCCTATGTACAAGAATATAACTACTATAATACTGCTCCTATATACAAGAATATAACTACTATAATACTGCCCCCATATACAAGAATATAACTACTATAATACTGCTCCTATATACAAGAATATAACTACTATAATACTGCTCCTATGTACAAGAATATAACTATTATAATACTGCCCCTATGTACAAGAATATAACTACTATAATACTGCTCCTATGTACAAGAATATAACTACTATAATACTGCTCCTATGTACAAGAATATAACTATTATAATACTGCCCCCTATGTACAAGAATATAACTACTATAATACTGCCCCTATATACAAGAATATAACTACTATAATACTGCTCCTATATACAAGAATATAACTACTATAATACTGCCCCCTATGTACAAGAATATAACTACTATAATACTGCCCCTATATACAAGAATATAACTACTATAATACTGCCCCCTATGTACAAGAATATAACTACTATAATACTGCACCTATGTACAGGAATATAACTACTATAATACTGCTCCTATATACAAGAATATAACTACTATAATACTGCCCCTATATACAAGAATATAACTACTATAATACTGCTCCTATGTACAGGAATATAACTACTATAATACTGCTCCTATATACAAGAATATAACTACTATAATACTGCCCCTATATACAAGAATATAACTACTATAATACTGCTCCTATATACAAGAATATAACTACTATAATACTGCCCCTATATACAAGAATATAACTACTATAATACTGCTCCTATATACAAGAATATAACTACTATAATACTGCTCCTATGTTCAAGAATATAACTACTATAATACTGCTCCTATATACAAGAATATAACTACTATAATACTGCTCCTATGTACAAGAATATAACTACTATAATACTGCTCCTATATACAAGAATATAACTACTATAATACTGCCCCTATATACAAGAATATAACTACTATAATACTGCCCCCTATGTACAAGAATATAACTACTATAATACTGCTCCTATATACAAGAATATAACTACTATAATACTGCCCCCTATGTACAAGAATATAACTACTATAATACTGCCCCTATATACAAGAATATAACTACTATAATACTTCCCCCTATGTACAAGAATATAACTACTATAATACTGCCCCTATATACAAGAATAATAACTACTATAATACTGCCCCTATATGCAAGAGTATAACTACTATAATACTGCCCCTATATACAAGAATATAACTACTATAATACTGCCCCTATATACAAGAATATAACTACTATAATACTGCTCCTATGTACAGGAATATGGTGGTGCGCTGTGTGCAGTGATTTGCAGTCCGTGGTGATGAGGTTTCTTTATGTATTTGCTCTATTGTGGGGGCTCTTGAGTGCTTTTTCTGTGCACTCAGGGGGTCTCGCTCATTTCCTGCTCTTGTGTATCCGGCGTGGGCAGTACATTAGCGATATATACAGGATGTAATGGAGGGATCTGGCTAGACGCTGATCTCTGATTACTGTACAGTCATTAGCTGGAGATTAACTTTAATTATGTGCAATTATTTCCTTTTATTAATCTCTCGTAAAACCTGAAATTAAAATCAGGCTGCAAAATCTATTTCCTGTCTGACTATTGTCCTCTTTTATTCTCTTTTACATTATTCAGCACCTGCTATATACTATGTACTGTGTTAAGGGCTGCTATGGTGCATGCTGCCACCTAGTGGTGCTTATTGGAAGTGCGCCAGAATCTAGATTCCTTAAGCAGCACTGCTCTCTGGTGTCCAATATGGAAACTGCAAGGACAGTGCTTAATTTAACCCCATCACTAGGGCCCCATCTTTACTTTTGGGGAAAAGGTCCGAGAATATCTATTTATGTTTTCTATTTATTTTTGTAACTTTTTTTATACTTATTATTTTTTTACTATTTTATTATTATTTTACTTTATATTTTTATCCTTTTCATACTCTTTTTATTCTATTTTTGTACTAGAAAAAATGAGGAGAATGTCCATGAACATGTCTCTGTTTTTTTTCTATTTATTTTTGTAACTTTTTTTACTTTTTCTTTTTATTCTTTTATTTTACTTTTACTATTTATTATTTTATTTCTATTTTTACTTTATCATTTATTTTATTTTGTTATACTTTCTTTTTTACTTTTTTATCCTTTTTTGTATTAGAAAAGAAGGGAGAATGTGCATGAAGATACATCTATGTTTACTATAATAATAATTATTATTAATTATTATTAATATATACTTTTAATTTATTTAACTTTTACTATTTAATATTTTATTTCTATTTAATTATTTTTTATCCCTTTTTTACATTTTTTACTTTTTTATATTTTTTTTAATCCTTATCTTGTATTAGAAAAGATGGAGAGAAGGTCTATGAACATATATGTATTTTTCTCTATTTATGACACTTTTTTTACTTTTTTTTTTTTACCTTTATTTTATATTTACTATTATTTTATTTCTATTTTTACTTTATTATTTATTATGATTTTATACTTTGGTTTGCTTTTTTTGTATTAGAAAAAAAGGAGAGAATTTATTTTATTTATTTTTTTACTTTTTGTTTTTTACTTTATTATTTTTTACATTTTTTTTCATTCTAATTTTGTTTTACTTTTTGATCCTTTTTTTGTATTAGAAAAAAAGAAGGAGGAGGTGCAAGAAAAAATATTTATATTTTCTACTTTTTTTAAACTTTTTTATAATTTCCTTTATTCTTACAGTATTATTTATTTTATTTTTTTAGACTTTTTTTTACTTTTTCATACTTTTTTTGTATTAAAAAAGTTGGAGAGAATGTGCATGAAGATATATATGTTTTTTTATTTATTGTAACTTTTTTATACTTTCTATAGTTTATTATGTTTTTACTATTATTGTATTTAAATTCTATTTTACATTATATATATATATATATATATATATATATATATATATATATATATAATATATATATATATATATATACACACAAGAAAAAACAAGAAAAAACAACTGCACAGCAACTCAAAGACAAATGTGAACTGGTGCTAGCAAAGCTGCAGGGTTATATAATATGAAAAAGATCCTTGCAGCACACAGCTACTACCAATGATGTACATAAGCTACTAGCTATATGTATTTGAGGAAAAAGTTTAAAAACTTACGTTTTTTTCAAAAAACTCAAAAATCTCCAATTTTTTATTTAATTCTGAAGTTCTTGGTACATACATTGGCCAATGTCTGTTTGCTCATCAACTGCGACAAAGTGACTTCAGGGTCTGATGAGTCCTACGCTGATATCCCTATCCTCCTTGTCCGCTTCCCCACTACTAAGTGGGCAGACACCATTTGATGAGCAAACAGACATTGGCCAATGTATGTACCAAGAACTTCAGAATTAAATAAAAAATTGGAGATTTTTGAGTTTTTGAAAAAAACGTAAGTTTTTAAACATTTTCCTTTAATACATATAGCTAGTGGCTTATGTACATCATTGGTAGTAGCTGTGTGCTGCAAGGATCTTTTTCATATTATATACCCTGCAGCTTTGCTAGCACCAGTTCACATTTGTCTTTGAGTGCTGCGCAGTTTTTTTTTTTCTTGTTATTTATCATATGGAGTTGCAGGATCCATGCTGCAATGCGCACCCTCATTACCTACAGGTGATGGAGGTCTAGATGTGTCTGCCCACTTAGTAGTGGGGAAGCGGACAAGGAGGATAGGGATATCAGCGTAGGACTCATCAGACCCTGAAGTCACTTTGTCGCAGTTGATGAGCAAACAGACATTGGCCAATGTATGTACCAAGAACTTCAGAATTAAATAAAAAATTGGAGATTTTTGAGTTTTTTGAAAAAAACGTAAGTTTTTAAACTTTTTCCTCAAATACATATAGCTAGTAGCTTATGTACATCATTGGTAGTAGCTGTGTGCTGCAAGGATCTTTTTCATATTATATATATATATATATATATATATATATGCACTTTTTTTTTTTAAAGAAGGGGAGAAGGTCCATGAAGATATATCTATGTTTTTTATTTACCGTATATTTAAACATTTTTATTTATAATTTACTTTATTTTTACTTTTATTAGATTTTTACTTTACCATATTTATTTTATTTTTTTTAGACTTTTTTTTCACTTTTTATACTTTTTTTTGTATTAGAAAAGATGAGGATAAATTCCATGAAGATATATCTATGTTTTTATTTATTTTTTAAACATTTTTATTTATAATTTACTTTATTTTTACTATTATTTGATTTTTACTTTATTATTTATTTTATTTTTTTTAGACTTTTGTTTACTCTTTCATACATTTTTTTATATTAGAAAAGATGGGGAGGTGCATGAAGATATATCTATTTTTTCTATTTATTTTTGTAACTTTTTTATACTTATTATTTGCTTTATTTTTACTATCATTTTATTTTTAGTTTATTATTTATTTTTTTTAGACTTTTGTTTCTTTACTTTTTCATACTTTTTTGCATTAGAAAAGATGGGAGAAGGTCCATGAAGATATATCTGTTTTATATTTATTTTTGCAACTTTTTTATACTTTTATTAGTTACTATATTTTTACTATTATTTTAATTTTACTTTTTCATACTTTTTTGTATTAGAAAAGATGGGGAGAAGGTCCATGAAGATATATTTATGTTTATTTTTCTAACTTTTTTTTAATACTTTTTACTAGTTTTCGTTGGGAATTTCTGTGATCGCTTGTACAATATAATTAAATACTACCATACTGCAGCTCCTAAGAATCCCAGCCACAGCATACAGTTGTTCAAAGATGGCCGACGTGGGTCCTTCAGTTGACCCCCTTGATGCCATGACAGAGCCATCAGCACCCACACTTGATTTGCCGGGGAGAGTGATGGGCAGCAAAAGTGACATATTCCCTCATTTCCAGCCTTTTGAAAGCTGCTACCACGTCTGACAGTTGCTCATCAGTGCCGCTTTGAGACAAATACGTCATTCTTCTGATTAAGTTAGCGGTGCGGCTGGATAGGGCGGAGCTCAAGAAAAAAAATGACACCAATCTCGTAGAAATCCGATGTTCCAGTGCGGAGAAATTAAGCTTTGAAGCCACATACAAATTGTCCTGGAAGTGCATTGGAGGCGTGTCAGTGCACTCTAACATTGACACACCCCCAAAAGCGCTTCCAGTCTAATTTGCATGTATATTTTAAAGCTTCATTTCTCAGCACTGGAACATCGGATTTCTACGAGATTGGTGTCATTTTTATTGTTGTGCTAAGGCGTCTTCAGCGGATCCAGTAGTATCAGCAGTAATATCATCCTGGAAAGTCCCCTTTAAGAGTTGTATCTTGCGGTTATAGTGAAATTCATTTAATAATAGTGATATTAGAGAGTTTGTTGAGGATTAAAAATCGTAGCTGCTTTCTTTAAAGAAAACAGTGCCACATTTGTTGACTGGCCGTATGTGGTATTGCAGTTCAGACTTATGCAATTCAATAGTGAAGTTGCAATGGACAGGCACCATGAAATACATATGCAATCTGTCTTCTTTTGGGACTCACTTCCGCTTCATCCCAGCTTTAACTCTTTTGGTCCCTGCAATCTGTCTGTCAGATTTTCACCTTTCTCCTACATTCTTACACACAGCTTACATTACTTATCTGCATATAACCAGTTTTGCTATATCTATGCCTTAAACTACACCTTATACCTACAAAGTGCCCTACATCATACCCTAGGACACACTACTACCTTCATTATTCCTATCACTCTCTATAATGAAATCATCGATGGGGGCACAGGACTGCAGGTCCCCCCCTCCTCTATGATAATAATAATAATTTTCTTCTCTCCTTCACATTGCAGGAATGACTTGTCAGGCGCGCAGCTCCTACGTGGAGAGCGAGGTGCTGTGGGGTCACCGCTTCATGCCGGTGCTCACGCTGGAGGAAGGCTTCTACGAGGTGGACTACGACACTTTCCACAACACCGACGAGACGCCGACGCCGACCACCAGCGCCAAAGAGCTGGCGGAGCTGAGCGAGAAGGGCGAGGCCTGCAGCTCACCACCACCAACAGCAAAGGCAACCAGACCACCGCCGCCGCACTTACCGGAAGGGGAGGAGAGCAGCGCGCCCGTCATGTCCAACGGGGACGTTAGTAAAGGACAAACGGACGCCTGTGAGTGACTTACGCCGATAGTAAAAACAATACACGGAATCTTCGCCAGCAATCGCTAAGACAAGAGCCACGGCCAAGAGCTGACGCCAAATTAGACTGCACCACTTGTGCAGCGGAGGCGGCCATATTGTCGCACGGCTCGCCGGGAACCAACGACCTCACAAAACCCCAGATATAGAGGTTACATGTGTCGGGATAAAGACGCTAAAAGAACTATTCCTATTCAATCTAAGGGAAAATATAACAATGCCCTCCTATAAGCCATTTCTTATTGATCTCCTCCTCAAGGATAAAGTTGAGTGACAATCAATAAAAAATAAAAAATGACGACTCACGGCATGTTATAATCTCCGGCCAAGGATAGGAATGGCGGCCATAATAATCAGCAAAAAAAGGGGGACGGGTCAAGGACATTAATGAGGACTTTGGGGCACTGAGCACTCATTGGGGTTAACATTTGGCGAGTCCAGGACCCCTCGGACAACACTCGGGGGGCTTGGCCCATACTTCACACTGGAACCTGGATCTTACTACAGTCTCCTTATATGTCGCACATATATATAGTTGGATATATCATTTTTTCAATTGGATTTTATTAAACATTTTTCACCATTTACCTCTTAATACATATGCACCCTCATGTGATAGCCTTATATAATAATGCAAATAGTAGGTGCTACAAAATCAGAAGCATTAGTAATGGTCGAGCGCTATAGATCGTCATGTAACGTATACTAGTAAAGTGCAGACCAAATATTATCTAGTGTAAAATACCCCATGTTCCAAATTATTATGCAAATGTTCTTTTTCTCTAAATGGTCGGTGCAGGTGACAGTCAGTGTAATAAATCATCACCCGTTAGAGTATACATCAAATTTTATTAAAGAAACCTCCCAATGATAACAGTATAATCTTCAAGATTAAATAAACTCTAAATGCCCTGTTCCACATTATTAGGCACAGCAGAGTTTCTAAACATGCGATATGTTTGAAAGAACTAAATATGATCATTTGTTGAATTTGCAGCATTAGGAGGTCACATTCACTGAAATAAAAAGCTATTTAACTCCAAAACAGCCTAACAGGCCAAGTTACATGGTAACATAGGAAACCTACTTTGATATCACCTTCACAATTCTTGCATCCATTGATCTTGTGAGTTTCTGGAGAGTTTCTGCTTGTATTTCTTTGCATGATGTCAGAGTCGCCTCCCAGAGCTGCTGTTTTGATGTGAACTGCCTCCCACCCTCATAGATCTTGTGCTTGATTATACTCCTAAGGTTCTCTATAGGGTTGAGGTCAGGGGAAGATGGTGGCCACACCATGAGTTTATCTCCTTTTAGACCCATAGCAGCCAATGACACAGAGGTATTCTTTGTAGCATGAGATGGGGCATTGTCATGCATGAAGATGATTTTGCTCCTGTTTTTGCTTTTTGTACCATGGAGGAAAGTTCTCAGTCAGAAACTCTATATACTTTGCAGATATCATTTTCACACCTTCAGGAACCTTAAAGGGGCCTACCAGCTGTTTCCCATGATTCTGGCCCAAAACATGACTCCTCCACCTCCTTGCTGATGTCGCAGCCTTGTTGGGACATGGTGGCATCCACCAACCATCCACTACTCCAAATACAGCGTCGCGTATTTGACCGCGATCGCGGTGCGGGTTGTGTGCGAGTGCGTTTTTTCAGTCACAAACAGCGATCCGTGTTTAGCGTGTTTTTGAGGCATGGAGGCATGCAGGTGCACTTCAGAATTGGAATCAGCTTGTACTTCCTGTCACGTACAAGCGTATTTCGCGCATGTAATTCGCATGGTGTGCTGACTTCATGCAAGAAAAAAACGCCGCCATAGACTTGCATTGGCCGTATGCGCGTAGGAATCGCACACATACGCAGCATGCTGCGAGTGGAATCGCACTGCCGGCGACATGCGAGAGGCGACTGCGTAAAACGGACCACTGTGCCCAGGCCAATTTGTTAACATCAGTGCGAGTGACATGCGTTTTTTACAAGCGTGAGACTCGCGCAAGTCTCACGCCAGTGTGCCTCCACCCTTTGAAGGATCCTACACCTTGATGTTCGGGGGACTCCAGAGCCACCAGCAGCTTCACATATCTGTTTGCTGGTTTGTAAGACCTTTTTAGCAGCTGCTCTCTTAATCTGATGAACTTGCCTGGCAGAAACCTTCCTCATTCTGCCTTTATCAGCACGAACACGTCTGTGCTCAGAATCAGCCACAAATCTCTTCACAGTACGATGATCACGCTTAAGTTTTCGTGCAATATCAAATGTTTTCATCCCTCGTCCAAGGCATTGCACTATTTGTTGCTTTTTGGCAGCAGAGAGATCCTTTTTCTTTCCATGTTACTTGAAAACTGTGGCCTGCGTAATATTGTGGAACACCCAGTTTTCCTTTTATTGGGCTCACCTGCCAAACTAATTATCACAGTATCTGAGAATGATTTCAATGATCCAAAGACCCTGAGACACAAGACCAGCAATGGGTTTCATTGAAAAAAACAAAAAACAAAACCCTATGACACTTAAAACCAATTTGCATAATAATTTGGAACACGGTGTAATTGCATTAATTTAAATAAAAGTAATTTGCACACATAGCCACAAGGTGGCAGCATACTACATTGAAACAAGGGTATATATTAACAGCTAACAGATATCAATAACCAAATGTATAATATAAATCAATCAACTTGCTAGAAGACATACAATAAGGCTGGTTTCATACTGGCATTTTTTCTTTTAATTCGGGATGACCTCACATTTATTCCATCATATATAAAGTGTTAGCAGTGAAACAGCCAAAAACCACAGCGCCGAAACGTGCGTTGGGGAAGTGGCAGCTCTCTGCTGATACAATAAGTGCAAACAGTAATTAATCCCTGTATCAGCAGGGAGGCGCCACTTCCCCAATGTACATTCTGCTTTCTTCTGGGAGAGACTCAGCAGCATTTTGCACCCCTCTAGATTGGAGGTTCTCTGCATCCTGTGTACATTTCTAAGCTTGGACACACTTTCCTAGTTACATCAGAGTTTGACTGAGGAGACCCTGAAAGGGCCGGAGCAGGGACCCTGAACAGCCTCTCCCTCTCTGGACGGGGATCTGGAGCTGCACAAAAACACAAGCAGCCGACAGCCCCGTCCAGAGAGGGAGAAGCTGTTCAGGGTCCCTGCTCCGGCCCTTTCAGGGTCTCCTCAGTCAAACTCTGATGAGTGTGTCCGAGCCCCTAATATATATAACTGAGTTGGCTCATCCACTTCCGTCTGGATGTCCACCTATGTCACTTCCGCCGCATACACACCCTAATGGGTGTAATAATATGGCATCCGGAAGTGCTCTCGATAACCACACACACTCAATCTCACCCCAATCAGCTAGAATATGACTGTGGCCGGATATTACACATCCTGCCCCAGTCCGCCGTCTCTGCTCCGGCCTCCGGGCCAACATGTGACATCTGCCTGCACACCCCCTCTCCCCCCCCACACTACCCCTGCACACCCCTCTCTACTTCCAATGCCCCCACACTACCCCTGCACACCCCCCTCTACCCCCAATGCCCCCACACTACCCCTGCACACCCCTACTTCCAATGCCCCTACTCACCCCACACTACCCCTGCACACCCCTCTCACCCCACACTGCCCCTGGTCACCCCCCAATGCCCACACTGCCCCAGCTCACCCCCAATGTCCCCACTCACCCCACACTGCCCCATGCACACTCCTCATCCTCCCACATGCCCCCACTCACCTTCAAATGTCCCCAGTAGCCACACACAGACACTCACCCCCTCACCCACTCAGCACCACTCACCCCACTTGCTCAGCATAGACACCCGCAAAGCACCCACTCACCTCCACGCAGCACCTATTCACCCCCCTCAGGCCACACTCACCATTTCTCAGCTTCCACTCACACTCTTAAGCCTGCACTCACCCCGAATCACCCCCCTCAGCAACCCACCATCATCCTCGCACCACTTACACCCAACACCCACTCACCATTGCTCAGCACACACTCACCCCCGCTCACATTCAGCCCTCTCAGGCCGCATTCACCATTGTTCAGCGCACACACACTCTTAAGCCCACACTTACTCCACTCAGCACCCACTCAGCCCTTTCAGGCCACACTCGCCCCCGCTCAGCCTGTGCTAACCTCAGCCCATGATCACCCACTCAGCTCGCTCTGTCTGCAGCCTAATTCACCCCACAGCCCAACAACAGAGGATCTGCATCAGTTCCTCATAACACAGTCATCTTCCTTATGCCACCTCCACATGAGAACCAGTACAGGAGGGCAGATAGGGACAAAATGGGGGAGGGAGGGGCACCTCTGTGCTTATAGGGGTAATTACCATTTGCACTAGCAATTTTTTATGTCTTCTGGCAAGTTGAGTGATTTAGAGTATACATTTGGTTCCCCATATCTGTCAGCTGTATATATACCCTTGTATCATAGTGGTGTGCTGCCACCTTGTGGTTACTGTGCACATTACTTTATTTATATTAACAGAATTATTTTAAATAAGATAGTTGGAGTTATTTTCTTTGCACTTTACCAGTACTGGTTTAGCCATTTGGCTTTTGTAGCCTCCATGTGTTCCTGCTGATTGCTGACTGCAGATGGAGTTAACTGAGGATCCATCAGTGAACTTATCCCCCCCACTGTCGGCCATTTTTAAGTTTTGCTTAAATCTAAGTGAGTGCACAGGGGTTTTTTTGCAGCGTTTTTTGAGTGCAAATTTGACAAAAGCTGAAGGCAGCAAAGTCATTGAGAATCCTGAGGTCTGTGCACACCATGAGGATTTTCTTGCAGATTTGGTGCTGAAATAAATGTCAATTCTTGCAGCTTTCACCCAAAGAAAGGGGAAAGAACAGCACCAAAAAAGTGCGTTTTTGCTGCTGTAAGATGCAGAAAGGTGTGCCCAAATCCTCAGTGTGTGCACACAGCCCGAGGGGCCCAGAATCCTCTGGACACAGAGGTCACTTTATACCATATCCAGGTATTGCCTCTCTCAGTAGTGCAGCCTCAGGTTTAGGCCCAGACATTTTATAATCATGAAAGCAATGGAGAAAAAAAAAAAAAAAAGCATTTTCCACATCTTTACTGCACAGTAAGGGGCATACGTGTAGTATCGGGGACCACCTTGGGAGGCCGCCACTACCACCTTGGGAAGCCGCCACTACCACCTTGGGAGGCCGCCACTACCACCTTGGGAGGCCGCCACTACCACCCTTAGGGAGGCCGCCACTACCACCCTGGGAGGCGCCACAACCTCGACACCACCTAGGGGAGGCCGCCACTACCACCTGGGGAGGCCGCCACAACCACCCTTGGGAGGCCGCCACTAACCACCTTGGGAGGCGCCCACCACCTAGACCGCCAACCTTGGGAGGCCGCCACAACCACCTAGGAGCCCACAACCACCTTAGGGACACACCCGCTAACTTCCAGTCCCTGATACTGCAGGAATGCCTGGTAAGTGTATTTTACACGTTGTGGTTTTTTTTTCCAAGCGTTTCATTAAAATTAAAGGCTATTCACTTCACTTCTGAAAGCAATGAGAGGTGCAAAACTGCAACCGATCTTATGGGGAATAAAAGCAACTTTATTTAAACGTGCATTATAGACAAAACAAAAACACGGCCTAAATCTGCCATTTTTACTGCCAAATACAGGTTTCGCTACAGAAAAAAAACAACATGTGAACATTACCTTAAAGTCTTAGATACCTTCCAGTGTCTCTCCTTAGGTCACATGCACCTTTAATGACACCTAATAATCCCCCAATACAATTTCACAATATTCTCGGTAATCATTTTTTTTTTACTACAGATTATTGCACCAACTGTTCATCAAGATATTGCAGAAAGATTAACGCTGTTGAAATAAAGTCTGTTTTACGCCCAACAAGGGCCCTACAGTGAGTGACGCAGAGCAGGATCACCGGAGATCAGGGATTAATGCACGCGGCATCTAAAGCTGCAACCGCAGTGCAGAAATCATGCAAATAAATACATTTTACATTTGTACTGCAATTCTGAGCATGCCCACCAGGTGACAGCAAAGATGCACACCACCACTCACTGGAGGTTTCACGATGCCCAGATGCTGCCCTCTCCAGTGGGTTGCACCCTGCGCCCAGGGGGTCCGCCACCCCCTTCTACTGTGGGTTCCACCTCACACCCCGGTGGTTTCAGCCTGCCCCGTACCTCCACCCCCCTCCTGTGGGTTTCACCCTGCCCCCGGGGGTTCTGCCATGCCCCCCCCGTCCCCCGGTGGTTTCACCCTGCCCCCCCGCCGCCCTTGATCGATGCACTGTGAATATAGACGTTCTCTTATTACTCCTGAACCGTCTGTTTGTGTCTAATAAACATTTACTATATAACATTTGCTGTTTGGGTCGTTATTATTGCCCTCACCCCCCCCCCCCCATCCGATATTCGCATCGTCTGCGTGTAATAATCACATCAGGTTCATGAGAAGTCACTGAGGCCACAACGTTTGATTCATTCCAGGTTTTTTATTTTTTGGACATAGAAATAAAATGTATTAGACGATGTCTTCAAGTTGAGCAGCGCGGGGGCGGCCGGAGTCACGAGGACAAGTCACAGCCGACGCCCCGGGGTTCAGGAGGAGGCGACTCCGGTCCACAGCGGCTTCATATCTTCCGCGGGTAGGTGCCGGCTTCTCTCTGCTCGTCCCACTTCTCCACCTGCAGAAAAGAAAATAAGAGAAGCGGTCACCAACCCCTGTAAGGAGGGAGGGGGGGGGGGGGGGGAAGAGCAGGGTCACAGGACGGCGGACACCATCTCCAAATTATTAATAATGTACACTATAGATTTGTTTGTGTTGCGATTTTCTGCACCCCGTACCGTCCTCATTTTTCGGGATCTAGGGCTGTGTGAAGGCTTATTTTTTGCGGATTTTCACACCATTATATAAAAAAATCACTATAAAGCGGCCGTCACACGCTAAGATATCTCTTGCGATATTGTAAGCGATCACGTGCAATCGCTTACAATATCGCTCACATCGCTGGTGAGATGTCACACAGACAGACTCACCAGCGATGTGGATCCGCGATCTCGCTGGTAACTATGGTACACATCGGGTTACTAGGCGCCGCGCGTCGCTTAGTTACCCGACGTGTACCATAGTTACCATCTCCCAGCATAGGCTCTGCCGCTGGGAGATCGTTCATCGTGGTGTCATACACCACGATGAAGCAGATCGCTAAATCATAAATCGCTAGATCTGAGGTCCGGACCTCAGATCTCGATTTTGCGATTTGATCCGATCTCGCTCGTCGTATCCTGCCGTCACACGCACAGACATCGCTTACGCGATGTTTAATCTGCCGGGTTCAAGCGATATCTTGCGCGATATCTGTGCGTGTGACGGCCGCTTAAGTTTATCAACGAACTTCTATCAACCTGGAACATTATACCGACACGTCAGTGTTACCATATAGTACTGACCCCAGACATCATACCGACACGTCAGTGTTACCATATAGTACTGACCCCAGACATCATACCGACACCTCAGTGTTACCATATAGTACTGACCCAGACATCATACCGAGACCTCAGTGTTACCATATAGTACTGACCCCAGACCTCATACCGACACATCAGTGTTACCGTATAGTACTGACCCCAGACCTCATACCGACACCTCAGTGTTACCATATAGTACTGACCCCAGACATCATACTGACACCTCAGTGTTACCATATAGTCCTGACCCCAGACATCATACCGACACGTCAGTGTTACCATATAGTACTGACCCCAGACATCATACCGACACCTCAGTGTTACCATATAGTACTGACCCCAGACATCATACCGACACCTCAGTGTTACCATATAGTACTGACCCCAGACATCATACTCTGACACCTCAGTGTTACCATATAGTACTGACCCCAGACATCATACCGACATGTCAGTGTTACCATATCATACCGACACCTCAGTGTTACCATATAGTACTGACCCCACACATCAACCGACACCTGTGTTACCATATAGTACTGACCCCAGACATCATACCGACACTCAGTGTTACCATATAGTGAATAAAACACAACCCCCCCCCCCACAAAAAAAAAAAAAAAAAAAAAAAAAAAAAAAAAACCATTGTGGAATTGCACTTTATTTTTTGCAATCTCACAGCACTTGGGAATTTTTTTCCCATTATCCTGACCACTATATGGTAAAATGAATGAGGTCTTTCAAAAGTACAACTCATCCCGCAAAATACAATAAGTCCCTCATATGTCTGTATTGACTGAAAAATATAAAACTGATGGCTTTTGGAGGAAGGGGAAGTGAAGATGTGATCATCAGATGGCTTTTCCTATACACAGCTGTGCACGAGCACTGCGGTGTATCAGACATCATGGTCTCTCATGAACGCTGGCTCCAGACTGGGTGTCACAGGAGGATCATGATAGACACAGGAGTCATCAGCCGACCCCCGGCTGTGATAACCCATCACTACCCCGGGATCCTACTAAATGCCTGCCGCTTTCCCCCTTCCTCAAAGATCAACAGCAACATTTTACAAGTGGACAGAGCTCTACACCCCCGCAGCTGTTAAAGGCATATGATGGCTGATTAAACTAGCCATCATCTGCCGGGCATGATGGAGGCAGGGACACACAACCTGGGAATCCCTGATAAGCGGCCATTGACACTTTGATGACTCCTGAGGCAACAGTGAGAGGCGTTGGATCCCCCTCCTATGTAGTGACTGCACCATGGATGGCCCGAGGGGTCCAGACCGGAGTCCAACTGCTGCCAGAAATAAAGGCGCCCCAGCTCTAGTGCCGCCCAGCAGCTCCATCAGCATCACCTACCCAGGAATTGGGGCACATGGACTGGTAGACGCGGTGGTACCATTCACAGGGGTACGGGTCCTTCCCTTTCGCGTTCAGTGACTTCTGGCATCGATGATAATCTGAGAAAAACAAGAAACCAGTAAGAAAAAAGCAGATCAGGAGACGCCGCTTATCCGTGACATCACAGGGAACATTACACCCACCCAAACCTCAGCACAGCCCACAACCAAAATCATATGACCCATCCCAGCCAGTCAGCAGCTGCGAAAGGGATCATGTGATGCACACAGTATCTCCCGCATCTGCAGAAGGAGAGTCACGCGATACCCAGCCAAAGCTGCTGACTGGCCGGGAAAGGTCATGTGATCCCTGCTCTCACTGCATTAGGCTAGAATATTTTTTTCTCTGCGACTTTAGCAGGAAATTCAGGTTAGTTTATACCCTGGACCTGTTTGTAAGACTACAACTTCCATCATTCCCTGATAGATTTTGGGTGTCCATGCTTGCTGAGAGTTGTAGTCCTACCAAGGCTGGAGATACAAACCATATGTACAAATAAGACACCGTGCAAATGTGAGTAGAGATTTACTACACAGAGGAGACGGACAGAACTGAGGACGGCCATAATGTGAATGCAGTTGTGCACGGATCACAGGGGTTAATAAATAACCTTTATAGACATGAAAGCCGCAAAGACAAATACGGGGAGGAGGTATCACTGGGAGAAATCTACAGGTCAGCGACACACCGCAAATCACTACATATACAATGTATGTACACAGTGACTGCACCAGCAGAATAGTGAGTGCAGCTCTGGAGTATAATACAGGAGGTAACTCAGGATCAGTAATATAATGTATGTACACAGTGACTGCACCAGCAGAATAGTGAGTGCAGCTCTGGAGTATAATACTGGAGGTAACTCAGGATCAGTAATGTAATGTGTGTACACAGTGACTGCACCAGCAGAATAGTGAGTGCAGCTCTGGAGTATAATACAGGAGGTAACTCAGGATCAGTAATGTAATGTATGTACACAGTGACTGCACCAGCAGAATAGTGAGTGCAGCTCTGCAGTATAATACAGGAGGTAACTCAGGATCAGTAATGTAATGTATGTACACAGTGACTGCACCAGCAGAATAGTGAGTGCAGCTCTGGAGTATAATACAGAGGTAACTCAGGATCAGTAATGTAATGTATGTACACAGTGACTGCACCAGCAGAATAGTGAGTGCAGCTCTGGAGTATAATACAGGAGGTAACTCAGGATCAGTAATGTAATGTATGTACACAGTGACTGCACCAGCAGAATAGTGAGTGCAGCTCTGGAGTATAATACAGGAGGTAACTCAGGATCAGTAATGTAATGTATGTACACAGTGACTGCACCAGCAGAATAGTGAGTGCAGCTCTGGAGTATAATACAGGAGGTAACTCAGGATCAGTAATGTATGTACACAGTGAGTGCCGCTCTGGAGTATAATACAGGAGGTAACTCAGGATCAGTAATGTAATGTATGTACACAGTGACTGCACCGGCAGAATAGTGAGTGCAGCTCTGGAGTATAATACTGGAGGAAACTCAGGATCAGTAATATAATGTATGTACACAGTGACTGCACCAGCAGAATAGTGAGTGCAGCTCTGGAGTATAATACAGGAGGTAACTCAGGATCAGTAATGTAATGTATGTACACAGTGACTGCACCAGCAGAATAGTGAGTGCAGCTCTGGAGTATAATACAGGAGGTAACTCAGGATCTGTAATGTAATGTATGTACACAGTGACTGCACCAGCAGAATAGTGAGTGCAGCTCTGGAGTATAATACAGGAGGTAACTCAGGATCAGTAATGTAATGTATGTACACAGTGACTGCACCAGCAGAATAGTGAGTGCAGCTCTGGAGTATAATACAGGAGGTAACTCAAGATCATTACAGGATCAGTAATGTCTGTCTCCAGAGTGAGGGGTGACAGCACTACACTGGCCTTCCGAGTTCGGGACAGTGAGGTAGATCTGAGGCAGTCGCGGTTTTATAGGAAGTGATGGAGAGCGGACAGATGATGTACAGGATGGAGGATTTCTATGGTTGGGCTGCAGAAATTAATGGGGTGGTGATTAGTCTCCAGGGACTGGTTTGGGGGTGGGGGGGGGGGGGGGAATCAGTAATGCAATGTATGTACACAGTGACTGCACCACTTCTATTCCTGGACATGGAGTACAGACTGATGACTCTTCTCACCCAGGTAGTTCTGGACACAATGTTTGGTCTGGTTTTGATTTGGAAAGCGAGCGTCGAATGGAGCGGTTTTGTAGTTCTCAATCTTAGTGCGGATGTCGTCACACATTTTGTTTGCTGGAAGGAAGAAACAGAAAAAAACAAGTGGACATTATATTCCTGCAGCATTCAGTCACCTAATATCTACAGCTCTCCGGTCACTCAGTATTGTGGTGCACTCACCAAACCTGTCAAACGGATCAAATCATTATTCTTACAGGGGTTTTGCACTACTTGGACAATCCCTTCTCATTGCCCATTTTGACCTCATAATACTGTACGCATTGTGGCGGCACAGGTGGGGCAATGCCATGGGTCAGGGTTAGGAGGAAGGGGGAGTCGTGGCAGCACCAGTGGAGCAATGCTGCAGGTCTTTTTCTGGGAGGAGGGGGGTGGTGTGGCGGCTCCAGTAGGTTGCTGCTGCAAGTCCGGGAGGGGGTATCATGGCAGCGCCAGTTGGGCAATGCCATGGGCCAGGCCTGGGAGGGAGGCATCATGGCAGAACCAGCGAGGGAATGCCATTTCTAGGGCTGGAAGGGGGGTGTATCGTGATGGCACAGGTAGGGCATTGTAATGGGTCAGGAGGAGGGGAGTGTCGTGGCAGCACCAGTGGAGCAATGCTGCAGGCCTTGCGCTGGGCGGATGGGGGTGTACCCCCGGCACCAGTGGGGCAATTCCATGGGCTGGGGGTAGGCGGTGTTACGGCTGTACCAAGTAGGGGTCATTATTCCCCCGGTGATGGGCTTCAGGAAAATGGCTATGGAGGAGGCCCATGAGCAAATTGAGAGCTCAGCCCTCTGAAACCTCAATCTGTGCACGTTCAGCCATTTTCCTGAAGTAATTCATGTCCACTGCCGGGAGATCAATGGCATCTGCCTAGTGTCACTGTACACCACCTCCTTCCAGCCACAGACCCACAGCATCACCATGCCCGTGCTACCAATGACCCCTGCTCCACCACCACCACCTCACCCCCCCGGTAAGTTACATATGAACTGTGAGAGGCACCTCCATTTCCCCAAAAGATTTGGGGAGAAAAAGTGCATTTTATAGTCCGAAAAATACGGTTTGTGATAAGAATGATTAGTTTCTTTCTTGTGGCGCCACTTTGCATTAATTCCTGAAACGTTTGTAAAAGTTCCAAATAACTTTTTTATTTTTTAAATATATGCAAAACGTATCGAAAGAAAAGTAGCTTCATCATAACCATGAATGCTCACAAATCACCGGAAGGTGCTGAAATGTTCTACAAAGCGATACGTCAGATGTAAAAAATGTCATATTTTATCTCTTAATAGTCTGCGAGCGGGGTGTCTTGCGGGGTCTCTGTGTACACCCATACATCAAGTGGAAGTGGCCACGGGGTCTTCAGGGGAACTTGAGTGTGGGGTCTCCCTGTGTACCCCAAGATGACAATTACGGGGGAGAGGTCAGCAGGGTCTTCAGTGGGACCCTGAGTGCAACCCCTGATCACATCACGGGGAAAATGCAAGTAGGGTCTTCAGCGAGATCCTGACTGCAGGGGTCACCAGGTGTGCACCCCAAGATCACATCATAGGGGTGGAGAGAAGGCAGCAGGGTCTTACGCAGGACCCTGAGGGCAGGGGTCTCCTGAGTGCACTCCCCCCCGATCACATCACAAGGGAGGGGGCAGCTGGGGTCTCCTGCGTGCACCCCCTAATCACATCACAGTGGAGGGGGCAGGCGGGGGGGTCTTCAGTGGGACCTTGAGTGTGGGGGTCTCTTGTGCGCAACTCCCAATCACATCACGGGGGAGGGGTAAGCAGGGTCTTCAGCGAAACCCTGAGTGTGGGGGTCTCCTATGTGCAGCCCCAGATCACATAACGGGGGAAGAGAGTGGGCAGCAAGGTCTTCAGCGGGACCCTGAGAGCTGAGGTCTCCTGAGTACACTTCCCCCAATCACATCACAAGGGAGGGGGCGGCGGGGGTCTCCCGTGAGCACCCCACGATCAGATCACAGTGGAGATGTCAGCAGGGTCTTCAGCGAGACCATGAGTGCACCTCCCAATCACATCTTGAGGAAGGGGTTAGTGGGGTCTTCAGCAAGACCCTGTGTGCACCCCCAATCACATCACAGGGGAGGGGTCAGCAGGCCTTCAGCAGGACCCTGAGTGCGGGGGTCTCCTGTGTGCACCCCCAATCACATCACAGGGGAGGGGTCAGCAGGGCCTTCTGCAGGACCCTGAGTGCAGGGGTCTCCTGTGTGCACCCCAATCACATTACAGGGGAGGGGTTCAGCAGGGTCTTCGCAGGACCCTGAGTGGGGGGTCTCCTGTGTGCACCCCAATCACATCACAGGGGAGGGGTCAGCGGGGCCTTCTGCAGGACCCTGAGTGTGGGGTCTCTGTGCACCCCCAATCACATCACGGGGAGGGTCAGCAGGGTCTTCATGCAGGACCCTGAGTGGGGGGTCTCCTGTTGCACCCCAGATCACATCACAGGGGAGGGGTCAGCAGGGTCTTCAGCAGGACCCTGAGTGCGGGGGTCTCCTGTGTGCACCCCAATCACATCACAGGGGAGGGGTCAGCGGGGTCTTCAGCAGGACCCAGAGTGCGGGGTCGCCTGTGTGCGCCCCCCAATCACATCACAGGGGAGGGTCAGCGGGGTCTTCTCAGGACCTGAGTGTGGGGTCTCCTGTGTGCACCCCCAGATCACATCACAGGGGAGAGGTCAGCAGGGTCTTCAGCAGGACCCCGAGTGTGGGGGTCTCCTTGTGCACCCCGATCACACCAAAGGGGAGGGGTCAGCAGGCCTTCTGCAGGACCCTGAGTGCGGGGGTCTCCTGTGTGCACCCCCAGATCACATCACAGGGGAGGGTCAGCAGGGTCTTCAGCAGGACCCTGAGTGGGGGTCTCCTTGTGCACCCCAATCACATCACAGGGAGAGGTCAGCGGGTCTTCTCAGGACCCGGAGTGTGGGGTCTCCTGTGTGCACCCCAGATCACATCACAGGGGAGGGGTCAGCAGGGTCTTCAGCAGGACCCTGAGTGTGGGGGTCTCCTATGTGCACCCCAATCACACCAAAGGGGAGGGGTCAGCAGGCCTCCTGCAGGACCCGGAGTGTGGGGGTCTCCTGTGTGCACCCCAGATCACATCACAGGGGAGGGGTCAGCAGGTCTTCAGCAGGACCCTGAGTGCGGGGGTCTCCTGTGTGCACCCCAATCACATCAAGGAGGGTCAGCAGGGTCTCAGAGGACCTGAGTGCGGGGGCGCCTGTGTGCACCCCACAATCACATCACAGGAGAGGTCGCAGTCTTCATCAGGACCCTGATGTGGGGTCTCTTTTGTGCATCTCCGATCACACCAAAAGGGAGGGGTCAGCAGGCCTTCTGCAGTCCCTGAGTGCGGGGGTCTCCTGTGTGCAACCCCAGATCACATCACACGGAGGGTCAGCAGGTCTTCACAGGACCTGAGTGCAGGGGTCGCCTGTGCACCCCCATCACATCACAGGGAGAGGTCATGGGTCTCCTAGGACCTGGATGTGGGATCTCCTCGTGCACCCCAATCACATCACAGGAAGGTCCGCGGGTCTTCTCCAGACCTGGAGTGTGGATCTCCTGTGTGCACCCCCATGATCACATCACAGGGGAAGGTCAGCAGGTCTTCTGGAGGACCGTAGTGTGGGGTCGCCTGTGGTGCACCCCAATCACATCACAGGGGAGGAGAGGGGGCAGGGGTCACCCCAATGTCTATACTACATAACAAGCTGCATTTATAAGGACCAGCACTGCATCTTCGTTTATTCATTGACGGTCTCCAATGACAGAGGCGTCAGCGGACAAAGAAGGGCTACAGCCGCCTCTCCCTCGTGTCACCTACCCCCTCCCCCTGTAGCCCCGCACAGAGCTCGCCCTCACTCCTCTCACACACAGTAATGTCGGTCTCCATGCTGCTGTGTCCCCTCCCGGCCCCCGTACTCCGCTCCCGGCCTCTCACCTCACGATCTCCGTGCACACACCGGCCTCAATGTCACTGCTCCCTCACACCGGAAGTGCGGCTCTGACAGGAAACACGTCACCGCCTCTGAGGGCACTAAAGAAGGGCATTGCGGACAGCACGCCGGAGCGCGCTGACGTCACGGAACGTGCGTGATACGTTTCCTTTTAAAACCAATGAACTGCCGCTGAGGAGGAGAGGGCGGAGCGTCCGGAAGACGAGGAGGTGATGGCACAGGCGGTGAACGGGTTAACAGAACTCGCGATGTGATTGGCTGATTGACTGTTGCTAGGGCGGATTGTTAGGCGCCATTTTGTGTCGTGAGGAAACGTCACATATACCGAGGACGGGGGAGAAGAGGGAGGAGACACCGAGGACGGGGGGGAGAGAGGGGAGGAGACACCGAGGACGGGGGGGAAGGGAGAGACGAGAGGGGAGAGGAGAGACACGAGGACGGGGAGGAGGAGGACACCGAGGACGGGGGGGAGAGGGGAGGAGACACCGAGGACGGGGGGAGAGAGGGGAGGAGACACCGAGGACGGGGGGGAGAGAGGGGAGGAGACACCGAGGACGGGGGGAGAGAGGGGAGGAGACACCGAGGACGGGGGGAGAGAGGGGGAGGAGACACCGAGGACGGGGGGGAGAGAGGGAGGAGACACCGAGGACGGGGGGGAGAGAGGGGAGGAGACACCGAGGACGGGGGGAGAGAGAGGGGAGGAGACACTGAGGACGGGGGGGAGAGAGAGGGAGGAGACACCGAGGACGGGGGGGGAGAGAGGGGAGGAGACACCGAGGACGGGGGGGGAGAGGGGAGGAGACACCGAGGACGGGGGAGGAGAGGGGAGGAGACACCGAGGACGGGGGGGAGAGAGGGGAGGAGACACCGAGGACGGGGGGGAGAGAGGGGAGGAGACACGAGGACGGGGGGGAGGAGAGGGGAGGAGACCGAGGACGGGGGGAGAGGGGAGGAGACACGAGGAGGGGGGGAGAGAGAGGGGAGGAGACACCGAGGCGGGGGGGGAGAGAGGGGAGGAGACACCGAGGGACGGGGGGAAGAGAGGGGAGGAGACACGAGGACGGGGGGAGAGAGGGGAGGAGACACCGAGGACGGGGGGGAGAGAGAGGGGAGGAGACACGAGGACGGGGGGGAGAGGGGAGGAGACACCGAGGAGGGGGGGAGAGAGGGGGGAGACACCGAGGACGGGGGGGAGAGAGGGAGGAGACACGAGGACGGGGGGGAGGGAGAGAGGGGAGGAGACACGAGGAGGGGGGGAGAGGGGAGGAGACACCGAGGACGGGGGGGAGAGGAGGGGAGGAGGGACGAGGACGGGAGGGGGGGGAGAGGGGAGGGACACGAGGACGGGGGGAGAGAGGGGAGGAGACACCGAGGACGGGGGGGAGAAGAGGGGAGGAGACACCGAGGACGGGGGGGAGGAGAGGGGAGGAGACACCGAGGACGGGGGAGGAGGGGAGGAGACACGAGGACGGGGGGGGAGAGAGGGGAGGAGACACGGGGAGGGGGGAGGGAGAGGGAGGGAGACACGAGGGGAAGAGGACAGGGAGGGAGACACCGAGGAGGGGAAGAGGAAGGGAGGAGACACGAGGGGGGAGGAGGACAGGGAGGAGACACGAGGAGGAGGGACAGGGAGGGAGACACCGAGGGGGGGAAGGGAGGAGACACGGGAGGGAGGGAGGAGACACCGAGGGGGGGAGAGGGAGGAGACACGAGGAGGGGAAGGGAGGAGACACGAGGGGGGAGAGAAGGGAGGGACACCAGAGGGGAGGAAGGGGAGGAGACACGAGGGAGGGAAGGGGGGAGACACCGAGGGGGAGAGAGAGGGGAGGGAAGACAGGGAGGGGAGGGAGGGGAGGAGACACCAGAAGGGGAGAGAGGACAGGGAGGAGACACGAGGAGGAGGACAGGAGGAGACGGAAGAGGGGGAGGAGGACGGAGGGAGGAGACACCGAGGAGGAGAGGACAGGGAGGAGAACCGAGGAGGGACGAGGGACAGGGAGGAGACACCGAGGGGGAGAAGACCAGGGGGAAGGAGGACACCGAGGGGAAGAGGACAGGGAGGAGACAGAAACACGAGGGGAAGAGACAGGGAGGAGACACGAGGGGAGAGGACAGGGAGGAGACACCTAGGGGAAGAGGACAGGGAGGAGACACCGAGGGGGAAGAGGACAGGGAGGAAGACACCGAGGGGAAGAGGACAGGGAGGAGACACGGAGAGGGAAGAGGACAGGGAGGGAGGGACCAATGACAAGAATAGAAGACAAAAAGTGCTCCTATATACAAGAATATAACTATATAATACTGCTCCTATATACAAGAATATAACTACTATAATACTGCTCCTATATACAAGAATATAACTACTATAATACTGCCCTATATACAAGAATATAACTACTAAATACTGCCCCTATATACAAGAATATAACTACTATAATACTGCTCCTATGTACAAGAATATAACTACTATAATACTGCTCCTATGTACAAGAATATAACTACTATAATACTGCCCTATGTACAAGAATATAACTACTATAATACTGCCCCTATATACAAGAATATAACTACTATAATACTGCTCCTATATACAAGAATATAACTACTATAATACTGCCCCTATATACAAGAATATAACTACTATAATACTGCTCCTATGTACAAGAATATAACTACTATAATACTGCTCCTATGTACAAGAATATAACTACTATAATACTGCCCTATATACAAGAATATAACTACTATAATACTGCTCCTATATACAAGAATATAACTATATAGTTAAATACTGCCCTATATACAAGAATATAACTACTATAATACTGCCCTATATACAAGAATATAACTACTATAATACTGCCCTATTACAAGAATTAACTACTATAATACTGCCCTATTACAGATATAACTACTATAATACTGCCCTATATACAAGAATATAACTACTATAATACTGCCCCTTTACAAGAATATATACTTATAATACTGCCCCCTATGTACAAGAATATAACTACTATAATACTGTCCTATATACAAGAATATAACTACTATAATACTGCTCCTATGTACAAGAATATAACTACTATAATACTGCTCCTATATACAAGAATATAACTACTATAATACTGCCCTATGTACAAGAATATAACTACTATAATACTGCTCTTAGTCTTCAATATATGTTTATTGTAAATATAACAAGGCACAATACAAAGATAACAATGGAAGAAATACAAATTAGAGCAAGAATAAAAGAACAACACAAATTATCTTTCGCGTGGGAAGAGGGAAGAAGGATGGGGATGAGGACCATGTGGTTCTGAGACATGGGGGGGGGGGGGGGAATAAAATTCTTGAACAAGGAAGGGATGGGGAAAGAGGCATCAGATCGGAAATAAAAGTAAGCATTGTTGTAATTGTCGTATATCTCATATAGCATTAAGAGACTTTTCGGTGCATAGTATCTATGATCGGGTTGGTTCGTCTTCTTTGTTAGTGGTCTGTCTCTTATGAGCGCAATCTTGTGCCTCTGAGCAAATAGGTTGAAAACGTATCATGACTGTTGTTAAACAGCAAAAAGGGGGGGGGGAGGGGAGAGGAGGTCGATGGTAGGGGGAGCAATGGACCACAAGAGAGGGTAGAAAGGGGGGGGGGGGGGGTAAGATTGTTCAGAGGAGGGTATAGAGAATGAGGGGAAGAGAAAGAGAAAGAAAGATCTAGAGAAAAGGAACGTTTGACCTCTGTTTCCTAGTGCAATCAGTGAGGAGGAGGTAATGCTGAGGGATGTGAAGCCCATTGAGACCACGCCTCTGAGACATATCTCCGCCTTGGGGCATCCTGAGCCAGGTAAAATTCCTGGGTAAAAATTGTGTTCAGCTTGGCAGTAAGGTCCCTGATGGCAGGAGGAGACTCATTTTTCCATAACGCTGCTATGCACAATCTAGCTGCAATCAAAATGTAAGTGATTGTGTGGCGGATGACCGGAGGGAAAACTTCAGCCCCAATGTTTAGAATGGCTAGTTGAGGAGCCAAGGGGACATGGGTGTCTGTTACAGTCCCCATCAGGCTGCCGACCAGGGTCCAAAATTGAGCAACTTTGGGGCAATGCCACCATATGTGAGCCAAGTCCCCTCTCTGTCCGCATTTTCTCCAGCATAAAGGAGAAATTCCTCTTGCGAATCTGGCGAGCCTGACTGGTGGAGTGTACCAACGGAGATGAATCTTTTTGAGGGATTCTAAATGGTTGATACATCTTGATATTTGGGTTACACACCTAATTGCCCCTTCCCAGTCGTCTGAATCTGCCTGGAAGTTTAGATCTGACTCCCACTTTGTCATGTATGTTAGTTTGGGGGGGGATTTGTGAGATAAGAGACCCTCATACAAGGAAGAAAGACCTCTCGGGACTCTGGTGTCCGCGAGCATCAGTCTTTGGAGTGGAGAGGGGATAGGCCCTCTCAGGTCGTGTGTACAATCCTTCGAGGAAAGAAAGTGACGGGTCTGTGAGTATTGTAGGAAGGATCTCTTTAGTGTCTGGGACTCCCCACAAAAACTGTCAAATGAGGGAAACTTACCGCCTTTCAAGAGGTCACCCACCGTGTTGACCCCCGAAATCAGCCAGGGGGATAGGATCAGAGAGGGAATGTGCATCTGGAGTGCCTCTAGCGGGATTCGTTCTGGGGGGAGTTTCGTCCAGTGGTGGGGGATGTTTCTCCACACAAATTGGAGGGTCCGGACTGTCGCTAAGGGATGAGCTAGTTTGACCGGCCCCAATGCTGCCCCAGCCATGAGTTTCCCGGGCGTCATCCCTGGGGCCACCTCTTTCTCCAGTTGTGCCCAACCTAAGGTCTCCTCCTGTGTCCATAATACTCTGGCCGCTTCCAGAATTGTGGCTCTATGGTATGACACCACATCCGGGACCCCCATCCCACCCCCCTCATCTTCAGGTACATCGTGCGTCTCTGGACTCTATGTCTACCCCCCGCCCATATAAACGTGTTAATGCGTCTTTGTAGATGAGTCATGAGTTTGCTTGGGTACCGTAAGGGGACGCACCGGAACAAGTAAAGTAATTTTGGCAGCCATAACATTCTAAAGGCTTGGATACGTGCCACCCAGGACAGTGTGGGGAGCGGACTGGTGTCCATTGCATCTCTTAATGTTGCCATCAACTTGTTTAGGTTCACCCGGGCTACCAGTCTCGAGGCACATAGGGTCACACCGAGATATGGGATACCCTCAGGGGCCCAAGCAAAGGAGAAATTGGAAGAGAGGGATAGTTGCTCTGTCTCTGGTAAATTGATAGGGAGTGCCATGGTTTTTCCCACATTTAATTTATAGTACGAAATCCCTGAAAAACTGTCTAAATCTTTAAGTATGGCCGGAATAGAGTTGACTGGGTCTGTGCATGTAATGATTACGTCGTCTGCGTAAAGGCCTATGATATGATTCTTGTTACCCACTTGAATGCCCGTTATCCCCGGATTGGCTCTAATTGAGGCTGCCAGGGGTTCCATAATTAGGGCGAAGATCAGGGGCGACAGAGGACACCCCTGTCTTGTCCCATTTGAGATGTCGAAGTGGCGAGATACATATCCCGATGTAGAGACCCGAGCCCCCGGAGCAGAGTAGAGACCCAGTATGGCCGACACTACTGGTCCCGAGAAGCCAAACCTCCCAAGGACTTCGCGTAGGTATCCCAGTGTACCCTGTCAAACGCTTTTTCTGCGTCTAATGACAGGAACACACTGGGGACCCCCCGACTCTCTATGATCTCCACCAGGTCCAACATTCGCCGGGTGCCATCCCTGGCCTGCCGTCCCTCCACGAAACCCACCTGATCCGGGTCCACTAATAGTGGGATCACCTTCGACAATCTTGAGGCCAACATCCTGGCATATATCTTAACATCCACGTTAAGTAACGAGATGGGACGATAACTGCCAGGGTTGTCTGGGGGTTTGCCTGGTTTCAGGATGGTGGATATCGTGGCTTCTAAGGCCTCCGCCCTAATCTTTCCCTCGTTCTGCCAGTGATGAAACAGCCGGAGGAGGTAGGGGGCCAGCTGGAGGGAAAACGCCTGGTAATACTCATTGGCGAAGCCATCTGGACCCGGAGCAGAGTTACGTTTTAGAGTCTTAATCACATCCAGAACCTCCGAAAGTGTGAATGGCTGGTTCAGGGTAGTGAGCATATCAGGGGGGATCACTGGGAGTCTCACCCCGTCTAGGTAGGACCGGATCTCCAACAGGGAGGGCTGAGGGGTCAGAGGGTCATCTGCTAGGTTGTACAGTTTGGAGTAGAAATCCGCCATGACTTCGACTATCTCAGAAGGGTCTCTGGCTGATTTACCGTCTGGAGATTTCATCGAGGTTACCATTGTCTGAGCTACTCTTTTCTTTAGTCTGTTGGCCAGGAGTTTGCCTGCTCTATCTCCTGCTGCATAGAACTGGGTGTTAAGCTTCCGAAGCCCAAGTTCATGTTGGTAGAGCAGCTGTGCTCTGAGTTTAGTTCTTAAGTCGAATATCTGTTTTGCCAGTTGGGGGGAGGGATTCGCTTTGTTCTGTTTTTCTAAGGTATCTATTTGTTCAGACCAGGATTTCCAGTTAGCCTCTCTTTCTTTCTTTTGTTGCGAGGCCTTCTGGAGTAGAAGGCCACGCAAGACCACTTTATGTGCGGCCCACAGGGTGTCGTCCGAGGTCTCTCCATTGTCATTAATTAGAAAGTACTCCTCCAGATTCCCAGTCAGAGATTCAAGAGTCTGTTGGTTAGAAAGTAGGCCTACGTTCATCCGCCAACGACGTGGCGTGACTCCCTTATATCCCTGTCTGATCCCCAGTAATACCGGAGCGTGGTCTGACCAGGTGATCAAACCAATCTTGGTGGAAGAGCAGTGGGGCAGGGTTTCCTCTCCGACTAGAAAAAAATCGATCCTGGAGTAGGAATTATGGGCGTTAGATAGAAAAGAGTAGTCTCTTTCCTCTGCGTGTTGATAACGCCAAACATCGTGAAGCCTGAATTCGCGGCTTAAAGCGGCCAACTCCCTACCCCTTCTAGCACCGGGGGCCGAAGAGTCCAATCTCGCCTCCATCACCTGATTGAAGTCTCCGCCTACCACCAGGGCACCCTCTCTTGTTTGGTTGAGTTTTTTGAACAGGGACCTCAAGAACCCCAGCTGACCCGAATTTGGGGCATATACTGTGGCAAGAGTGTACAGTTCCCCCGACAGACGACATTTCAAAATCAGGAATCTCCCCTGCGGGTCCGCCTCCACTGAAATTAGCTGAAATTGGATTTTGCCACTTACCATTACACATACTCCCGCTTTTTTCACATCATGATTAGCAAAGAAGATGTGCGGGAAGGAGGAGTTTTTCACGCGGAAGTTGTCTCCAGCCAGGAGGTGTGTCTCCTGAATACACATCACATCAGCATGAAGTCTCTTGGCTTCCTTCCATAGGAAGGAGCGTTTTGCCGGGGAGTTTAATCCCTTGACATTAAGAGAAACCACATTCAGTGCAGAGGAAACCCCCGCTGTCACCGAATTGTCTCTCCTCATTTTTATCCTGCTCTTATAGTTGGACAGGAGTCAACAGAAAAGAAGAGAAAATAAAGAGATAGGATATAGATGAGGGGAAGAAAGTGAGGAGAGAGGGAGCAGAGTGGGTAATGCCAAGAAAAGAATGAACAGTGAGGAAGGGGGGGGGAGGGTTGGGGGAAAGGAAGAGCGGGTGCGGGAAGCAACTGTGTGGTGGGAGGAGTGGGGGGGGAAACACTTATGTAAACTTGAATGAGGACAGGCTATGAAGCCTGAACTGAGGGGGTTAGTCTGGGGACCCCTCGCGGATCTCTCAGAGTCTCTCAGATTATACCAAAGAGCGATATGATCACTCAGCTCGACAACAAGTAAAACTGTTGTTATCCACGCTTCTTAGTGGAGGGAGGTCTGGCGTAGAGAGTCCGAGAGAGGTCCAAAAGGAGGGAGAGTCACATCACATAGACCAGTGCAGAGGTCTCTACTCCCTCTCCGACCTCAGATTTGGTCATTGGGTCTTGGTCCATGTGGACCCCCCGCCGGCGAGCGTGGGGAGCTTGAGTTCGGGGATGACAAGTTCCAGGATCTTAAAGCTCTGCGCAGCATGGTAGGAGAAGAGAATGAGTGTCTGTTGCCTTTGTAGCGGAAGTTTACTGACACAGGGGAGCCCCAGGCATATTGCATCCCGTTCTCCCGCAAGATGAGGCAGCTAGGACCAAACTCGCGTCTTCTGGCCAAAGTTCCTGGCGATAGGTCAGGATAGACTGCTACTTTAGCGAAAAGAGATGGGAGCACGGGGTTAGACCTCATGGCTTGAAGCAAAATGTCTCTCGTCTTGGGGTGAATAAAGGAGATGAGGATGTCTCTCGGGACTTCTTTGGGGAGTTTTGTGGGTTTAGGCAGTCTGTAAGTTTTTAGCACTTCCAGGGTCTCAGGGTTAGCATCCGGGAGAGCTGCTGTCAAGAAGGCTGAGACCGTCTCAGGGAGATTTTCTCCTTCTTGGGTCTCTATAACCCCTCTCAGTTTAACATTATTTTTGCGGAGGCCGTCTTCTAGGTGATATAATGTTGTTTTTACTGAGCCCATCTCCCTGTCTATCATATCGTAACTGTCTGCCAAGTTATTGTGGGCCGAGGCATACTCAGTCATTTTGGACTCCACAGTGGAGGTCCTCTCCCCAAGTGCCGCCATTTCAGATTTAATGTCCGCCATCATGGAGCGCATTTCCCCTAACATGGCGTCCCTCATTGATCCCAGCATGTCTCTCATATAACGTTTAGAGAGAGGGGATTCCTCTCTACTCACAGTGCTTCGGCTGTCAGTCGCTCGCCTGGGGGACCGCGGTGATCTGGAGGCGTGGGTGGAGGAGCTGGAGGGAGATGCTGGGCCGTTTGCTGCCTGCGCCATCTTGGATCCTCTGTGGGGCTCCTGGTTGAAGAAATCCGTCAGCTTTCCCGCTGTCTCCCGGCGGCGGGATCCCGTTCTGGGCATGACCGGGTGGCCTGTGAGGTTTGTGGCTGTCGCTCGGGTCAGAGCGGGAGCAGAAAAGTCGCGGTGATGCCGTTATTTTCGGTCCGTGATGCAGAGCCTCCTTAGGATGCGACCGGCGCCATCGGCTGCTGGACACGCCCCCTATAATACTGCTCTTATGTACAAGAATATAACTACTATAATACTGCCCCTATATACAAGAATATAACTACTATAATACTGCTCCTATATACAAGAATATAACTACTATAATACTACTCCTATATACAAGAATATAACTACTATAATACTGCTCCTATATATACAAGAATATAACTACTATAATACTGATCCTATGTACAAGAATATAGCTACTATACTGCACCTATACACAAGAATAAAACTACTACAATACTGACAAAAAAGCCAAGAAGCCAGCGCTGCCGGTGGTTAGCACGCAATACACAAAGTACATGTGCACATATTAATTTCTAACTGTATTTTAAACTGAGACATTTGGCAAACAATTGATCAATTCTTTGAGCTACCCCGCCACGTCACGGCATTCTCAGATGGGGTACTCTTACTCTTAGTCCTACGTTTTTGTAATACGCTGTGCCATTACGGCCTCCTGAATGCATTTAAAGCAGAACCATATCAAATGCATACGTACCTGAAGCATTTCTGAACTACTCCCACGGCGCCAGAAAAGCAACGCAGATCAGGTCCGAACATGACATCCGGACATTATAAGATCTGACCCCTACAGTGCCCCACCAGCAACCATGGATGAGGGTTAGAACAGGCCCAAACCCATGTGCAACAATCAAGCAGAGCTTATGGGCAAGGTGTGGCCGCTGTATGTGTGTTCCTCCCCTGTGTGACATGCAGTTTGGCTTCTGCAGTGTATCTCTATACCCTGCGAAAGCTAAATAAAAGTTATCAAAAGGTATTAAAAATAAAAAAATAGAATACTTACCCATCCGCCGGCTGTTCCCAGGACCCGAGGCAGCCACGTCTCATCTGCTTCCAGGACCTTAAAATGTGATTGGCCGGTAGCGATCAGCTGATATGTCACGTGACAGATATATAGATACACTGCAAAAGCCAAAATACATTTCACACAGGGAAGGAATACAGGATTCTTCTTGTTCCCATGTGACATCACTTCCCGCACTTTTGCGGGGAGAAATGCCACACGTTTTTTTACCTGCGCTAAATAATGCGGCCGCAAAACGCGGCAAAAAAAGAGCGTCCCCAAAAGCGCAGGAAATACACTGTGTGTGAACGCAGCCTAATACTGCTCCTATGTACAAGAATATAACTACTATAATACTGCCCCTATGTACAAGAATATAACTACTATAATACTGCTCCTATATACAAGAATATAACTACTATAATACTGCCCCTATGTACAAGAATATAACTACTATAATACTGCTCCTATATACAAGAATATAACTACTATAATACTGCTCCTATATACAAGAATATAACTACTATAATACTGCTCCTATATACAAGAATATAACTACTATAATACTGCTCCTATATACAAGAATATAACTACTATAATAGTGCTCCTATATACAAGAATATAACTATTATAATACTGCCCCTATATAAAAGAATATAGCTACTATAATACTGCCCCTATATACAAGAATATAACTACTATAATACTGCCCTCTATATAACAAGAATATAACTACTATAATACTGCTCCTATATACAGGAATATAACTACTATAATACTGCTCCTATATACAAGAATATAACTACTATAATACTGCTCCTATATACAAGAATATAGCTACTATAATACTGCCCCTATATACAAGAATATAACCACTATAATACTGCCCCTATGTACAATAATATAGCTACTATAATACTGCTCCTATATACAAGAATATAACTACTATAATACTGCTCCTATATACAAGAATATAGCTACTATAATACTGCTCCTATGTACAAGAATATAACTACTATAATACTGCTCCTATATACAAGAATATAACTACTATAATACTGCCCCTATATACAAGAATATAACTACTGTAATACTGCCCTATATACCAGAATATAACTACTATAATAATGCCCATATGTACAAGAATATAACTACTATAATACTGCTCCTATATACAAGAATATAACTACTGTAATACTGCCCCTATATACCAGAATATAACTACTATAATACTGCCTCTATGTACAAGAATATAACTACTATAATACTGCTCCTATATACAAAATATAACTACTATAATACTGCCTCTATATACAAGAATATAACTACTATAATACTGCCTCTATATACAAGAATATAACTACTATAATACTGCCCTATATACAAAAATATATTTACTATAATACTGCTCCTATATACAAGAATATAACTACTATAATACTGCTCCTATGTACAAGAATATAACTACTATAATACTGCTCTATATACAAGAATATAACTACTATAATACTGCCCCTATATACAAGAATATAACTACTATAATACTGCTCCTATATACAAGAATATAACTACTATTATACTGTCCCTTATATACAAGAATATAACTACTATAATACTGCTCCTATGTACAAGAATATAACTACTATAATACTGCTCCTATATACAAGAATATAACTACTATAATACTGCCCTATATACAAGAATATAAACTACTATAATACTGCTCCTATATACAAGAATATAACTACTATTATACTGTCCCCCTATATACAAGAATATAACTACTATAATACTGCTCCTATGTACAGAATATAACTACTATAATACTGCTCCTATATACAAGAATATAACTACTATAATACTGCTCCTATGTACAAGAATATAAACTACTATAATACTGCCCCTATATACAAGAATATAACTACTATAATACTGCCCCTATATACAAGAATATAACTACTACTAGATGGCAGCCCGATTCTAAAGAATCGGGTAGTCTAGAATCCATGTATAGTTTATTTACTAATAGTTAGGGTAGTGCGGTGAAATTAATTGTGTGTATACAGGCGGCTCTGTGGGTAGCAGAGTATATGGTGGCTCACTGGCTAGCACTGCGCACGCTGAGATTAGTCAGCGCAGTGGCGTGGGCAGAGTGGTCAGCGCAGCGGCGTGGGCAGAGTGGTCAGCGCAGCGGCGTGGGCAGAGTGGTCAGCGCATAAACACACATACACAGACACACTCCGCTATACTTACCACCGACCCTGCGTCTTCTCCGGCGCCTGGATCCTGAGTCAACATGTGGCCACCCCCGGACGACTGGAGGGGGCAGGGGACGGCTGGAGGGGGCAGGGGACGGCTGGAGGGGGCAGGGGACGGCTGGAGGCGGCAGGGGACGACTGGAGGCGGCAGAGGACGGCTGGAGGCGGCAGAGGACGGCTGGAGGCGGCAGAGGACGGCTGGAGGCTGGAGAGGGCAGAGGACGGCTGGAGAGGGCAGAGGACGGCTGGAGAGGGCAGAGGACGGCTGGAGAGGGCAGAGGACGGCTGGAGGCTGGAGAGGGCACAGGACGGCTGGAGGCTGGAGAGGGCACAGGACGGCTGGAGGCTGGAGAGGGCAGAGGACGGCTGGAGAGGGCAGAGGACGGCTGGAGAGGGCAGAGGACGGCTGGAGGCGGCAGAGGACGGCTGGAGGCGGCAGAGGACGGCTGGAGGCGGCAGAGGACGGCTGGAGGGGGCAGAGGACGGCTGGAGGGGTCAGAGGACGGCTGGAGGGGGCAGAGGACGGCTGGAGGGGTCAGAGGACGGCTGGAGGGGTCAGAGGACGGCTGGAGGGGTCAGAGGTGGGCTGGAGGGGTCAGAGGACGGCTGGAGGGGGCAGAGGAGGGCTGGAGGGGTCAGAGGGAGGCACACAGGCTGGAGGGGTCAGAGGGAGGCACACAGGCTGGAGGGGTCAGAGGGAGGCACACAGGCTGGAGGGGTCAGAGGGAGGCACACAGGCTGGAGGACAGAGCAGCGGTGGGGCTGCAGACTCACGGCGGGCCGGGAATCAGGTGTACTGTAGGAGGAGAGGAGGGGCGGGCAGAGGTGCAGGAGAGGAAGTCCCGCCCTCCCTCCTCTCTAGGCACGCGGCATGTCTGGAGGGCAGAGGGTGGAGGGGAGTGGCTGGAGGGCACACGGAACTTCCGAGATCGGAACGTTCCTGTGCCGCTGCCTGTAGCCGGGCTGCGCGCTGCTACAGTGCACTGGATGACGTCACCAGCCCTGGGCGAAGACCATCACGGAAGTAGGCGTCGCCTTTTCCGGATGTGGCCTTCGGGTTTTATATATAAGATAATACTGCCCTATGTACAAGAATATAACTACTATAATACTGCTCCTACGTACAAGAATATAACTAGTATAACACTGCTCCTACGTACAAGAATATAACTACTATAATACTGCTCCTATGTACAAGAATATAACTACTATAATACTGCCCCTATATACAAGAATATAACTACTATAATACTGCCCCTATATACAAGAATATAACTACTATAATACTGCTCCTATGTACAAGAATATAACTACTATAACACTGCTCCTATATACAAGAATATAACTACTATAATACTGCTCCTATATACAAGAATATAACTACTATAATACTGCAAAAATCTGCAAAAAAAGACAGCACCACTAGAAATTTGCTTGCAATAAAAATTGTGCAAATGCACATATTCCTTCCTAACTGTATAATAATATAAAAATTTAGATATTTGGCAAAATATTGATCAATCATTTGAGCCACCCTGCCGTGTCAAGGCAGTCTTATTAGGTTGGTCCTACTCTATACTTTTTTACTTTAGTTGTGTCATGCGGCCTCCAACATACACATAAAGAGCAAACATTTACCTGGTGCAACTCCTATCTGCTCTCGTGGTGCCAGTCCAGTGCAAGTGAATAAAAGCCAACCCAGGCTCCCACACCTGTAGCTGATGCCACATATGTCTGAGTTTTTCAGAGTTAACCATCATCACACCGGGCACGCACTAATGAATAAGGGCAGGGCAGGCCCAAGCAAATGGAACTTGAAATAAACTGAGCCTGAGGGCAGGGTACAATAACCCTGTGTGAACAGCTGCCAAACATGCCATTAACAATACTGTACATATGGGTTCCCTTCTATTCAGTTGCACTGGTTAGGCACCATGAGAGCAGGTTGGAGATTCACCAGGTAAAGTTTTGCTCTTTATAGTCCACTTTATGTGTACGTTGGAGGCCATATGGTACAACTAAGATAAAAAAGTATAGAGTAGGACTACCCTAATGAGATTGCCTTAACGCTGGCAGGGTGGCTCAAAAGATTGATCAATTTTTTCCAAATATCTCAATTTTTACAATATTATACAGTTTGGAAGTAATACGTGCATTTGCACAATTTTTATTACAAGCAAATTTCTGGTGGTGCTGTCTTTTTTGCTGATTTTTATTATTGGTTTGTGGCTGACCCCCACTGTGCCCTGCACACTGGATTTTGCTTGTTTTTCTGACTACGGTATATTGTTAATGGCATTTTTGGTAGCTGTTCACAATCGGTTATCTCACCCTGCCCGCAGGCTCAGTTTATTTCAAGCTCCATTTGCTTCAGCCTGCCCTCATTCATGAGTGCTGGTCTGGTGAGGGTTAACTCTGAAAAGCTTAGGCATATGTGGTGTGAGGTACAGGTGTGGGGGCCTGGGTTCCCTATTATTCACTTGCACTGGACTGGCACCATGAGAGCAGGTTGGGGATGCACCAGGTAAATGTTTGCTCTTTATGGTCCACTTTATGTGTATGTTGGAGGCCTCATGGCACAACTAAAGTAAAAAAGTATAGAGTAGGACCACTCTGATGAGATTGCCTTGACGCGGCGGGGTGTCTCAAAAGATTGATCAATTTTTTTGCCAAATATCTCAATTTTTATAATCTTATACAGTATGGAAGGAATATGTGCATCAACACAATTTTTATTGCAAGCAAATGTCTGGTGCTGACTTTTTTTTCTACTTTTTTTTAACCTTAATACGGTCCCCTATGTAATTTTGGCTTTATTTTGTTAAAAGAAATAGAAAACTGTATAAATTGTGAGGCAGAACATTTCCTTCTTGGCTGCTCTCTGTCCCTCACAGTCTGCACTCAGGTCTGCTCTCGCTGTTCTCTCAGAGGTTGCTCCCTGTCCTTCACGTCCTCTGACTTGTTACTAACTAAGGTAATGTTGAATAACACAATGTCACAGTGTCACAGTGTCGGCCAGCAGCAATACTTGGAGTTTTCTCTTTCAGGTATCCCGAGAATTAATTTCCATGACATGAAATGAAGCGGTTTATCTGTTTAATTTTTCAGCAATCACTTGTGTTACTGCTGCTATGTGACAGGAGGTCGGTCAGAGGACAAGGAATCATGACTGACGCAACTCGGTATGTAGAATATTTAAGGATCCTGCTAGTACATAGCTGCAGTCACATGCTGGTATCACACGCGTGCTCTCATCTCTGCACACTTCCAGGGCTACCTTTGCTCTAGTAAAGTGCTCGGCATTCAGGATTCTTCACCAGGAGGTGGGAAGTGGAGGGATAAAGCTTACATCCTGATCCCAAAAAATATATCCAGACATGTTCCCAACATATGCAATTACTTCATTGAGATTAACAGAATCCAAACGATTAATATTGAGTTACCTCCTGTATTATACTCCAGAGCTGCACTCACTATTCTGCTGGTGCAGTCATTGTGTACATACATTACATTACTGATCCTGAGTTACCTCCAGTATTATACTCCAGAGCTGCACTCACTATTCTGCTGGTGCAGTCACTGTGTACATACATTATATTACTGATCCTGAGTTACCTCCTGTATTATACTCCAGAGCTGCACTCACTATTCTGCTGGTGCAGTCACTGTGTACATACATTACATTACTGATCCTGAGTTACCTCCTGTATTATACTCCAGAGCTGCACTCACTATTCTGCTGGTGCAGTCACTGTGTACATACATTATATTACTGATCCCGAGTTACCTCCTGTATTATACTCCAGAGCTGCACTCACTATTCTGCTGGTGCAGTCACTGTGTACATACATTACATTACTGATCCTGAGTTACCTCCTGTATTATACTCCAGAGCTGCACTCACTATTCTGCTGGTGCAGTCACTGTGTACATACATTATATTACTGATCCTGAGTTACCTCCTGTATTATACTCCAGAGCTGCACTCACTATTCTGCTGGTGCAGTCACTGTGTACATACATTACATTACTGATCCTGAGTTACCTCCTGTATTATACTCCAGAGCTGCACTCACTATTCTGCTGGTGCAGTCACTGTGTACATACATTACATTACTGATCCTGAGTTACCTCCTGCATTATACTCCAGAGCTGCACTCACTATTCTGCTGGTGCAGTCACTGTGTACATACATTACATTACTGATCCTGAGTTACCTCCTGTATTATACTCCAGAGCTGCACTCACTATTCTGCTGGTGCAGTCACTGTGTACATACATTACATTACTGATCCTGAGTCACCTCCTGTATTATACTCCAGAGCTGCACTCACTATTCTGCTGGTGCAGTCACTGTGTACATACATTACATTACTGATCCTGAGTTACCTCCTGTATTATACCCAGAGCTGCACTCACTATTCTGCTGGTGCAGTCACTGTGTACATACATTACATTACTGATCCTGAGTTACCTCCTGTATTATACCCAGAGCTGCACTCACTATTCTGCTGGTGCAGTCACTGTGTACATACATTACATTACTGATCCTGAGTTACCTCCTGTATTATACTCCAGAGCTGCACTCACTATTCTGCTGGTGCAGTCACTGTGTACATACATTACATTACTGATCCTGAGTCACCTCCTGTATTATACTCCAGAGCTGCACTCACTATTCTGTTGGTGCAGTCACTGTGTACATACATTACATTACTGATCCTGAGTCACCTCCTGTATTATACTGCAGAGCTGCACTCACTATTCTGCTGGTGCAGTCACTGTGTACATACATTACATTACTGATCCTGAGTTACCTCCTGTATTATACTCCAGAGCTGCACTCACTATTCTGCTGTTGCAGTCACTGTGTACATACATTACATTACTGACCCTGAGTTACCTCCTGTATTATACTCCAGAGCTGCACTCACTATTCTGCTGGTGCAGTCACTGTGTACATACATTACATTACTGATCCTGAGTTACCTCCTGTATTAATCCAGAGCTGCACTCACTATTCTGCTGGTGCAGTCACTGTGTACATACATTACATTACTGATCCTGAGTTACCTCCTGTATTATACTCCAGAGCTGCACTCACTATTCTGCAGGTGCAGTCACTGTGTACATACATTACATTACTGATCCTGAGTTACCTCCTGTATTATACTCCAGAGCTGCACTCACTATTCTGCTGGTGCAGTCACTGTGTAATACATTACATTACTGATCCTGAGTTACCTCCTGTATTATACTCCAGAGCTGCACTCACTATTCTGCTGGTGCAGTCACTGTGTAATACATTACTGATCCTGAGTTACCTCCTGTATTATACTCCAGAGCTGCACTCACTATTCTGCTGGTGCAGTCACTGTGTACACACATTACATTACTGATCCCGAGTTACCTCCTGTATTATACTCCAGAGCTGCACTCACTATTCTGCTGGTGCAGTCACTGTGTATATACATTACTGATCCTGAGTTACCTCCTTTTATAAAAATCTATATTAATCATATGAACAAGTATTTTACATCAT
Source organism: Allobates femoralis (assembly GCA_033576535.1). Taxonomy (NCBI): domain Eukaryota; kingdom Metazoa; phylum Chordata; class Amphibia; order Anura; family Aromobatidae; genus Allobates; species Allobates femoralis. Next base: position 57,819,485 of record JARQOC010000009.1, read on the forward strand.
GTAAGAATAAATCGTTATATGTTCCTCTTACAAAATTAAGATTACAGCAAATCAGAAATATATATGTAATATTATATTCCAGATGTCATCCTAGACCCTCCTATTACACCCCGTCCTCCCGGCAGTGAGCTGTCACCTCATCACCGTATCAGTCATGGCGGCTTCTGTAGATGACGCCTCCTTGTAGTTACCATTTTTTGTTAATTCTCAGAATAGGATCCAGAGATAATTCACAGAATAAATCTGGGTCAGGAGATTTTGTGTGAGTATCTTCCGTTATACCCCAGGAGGGGGCAGCAGAGTCTGTGTGATCAGTCTGCCGCTCACAGGCATACCATGTACAGTACACTGGCAATGTCTATAAGGGAAATATCCAAAATGTCCCATGCACAACCCATATATTCCAAAGGTCGGAGCAACACAGGGAATAAGGTTATTGATTTGCTTTAACATTAGAGTTCAGTTTTTAGCTACAAGGAATACATGCCTGGAGTTGTAACCTGCTACCATTACATTGGGCAGCATGTTACTCTGATAGGTCCCCTTCAAGATATGTCCTTACTTTCTTTTGTTTGAGTCCACGTCATACATATAGGTGGTTGTCTTGCTGCTTCTGACATGCAGTGGTTCTGGTCTTGAAATACATGGCAAATCTGAGTTTTGAGAGGGGAAAGCATCCATGTCTTCAGGGAGGGCAGATCACACACTTAACTGTGTCAATATAGATTGGGAGGAGAGCACATGAGGAATCACAGAGGCTTTGTATGAGGCCGGTTTCACACATCCATGTCACCACGGACGTGTGGAACAAGGCCGTTTGGGGGCGGGGCATAGACTCGTGTCACCACAGACGTGTGGAACAAGGCTGTTTGGGGGTGCGGCATAGACACGATGGGTGCTGTCAGGGTGCTATCCGTGCATCCACGGATAGCACACGGACAGCCTGTCATCGCATACTCACCTCGCTCCAGCGCTGACAGTTCCTCTCACTTCCGGTCCACTAAAACTGACTTGTCGCCGTGTGGCATGTGCTCCACACGGAGACACGGTCCGTGCGGAAACACGGAAGTGTGAATTTGCCCATAGGGGAACATGTGCCCCCGTATGTCCGTGCCTCCAGCATGTGTCAGCACGGACCTCACATGTGTCGGAGGCACGGATGTGTGAAACCGGCCTGAGGTATAGCAAAGCCAGGGAGTACTGGGTTCAATCCTAGCACTGCAGTTCTTGATTACATGCACCTGGCTAGCTTTGACTAAGGACCAGGTCATGTGTTCATATGAGTCTCTCAGGGAGATTGAGCAGAGTGTGAAAACTGCTAAATGACCGGTCTGATTAGTGTGAGCTCTGCACAGAGTGGAACATGTGTCTTTGCTGCTGGAAGCTACAGGGGCTCAGACTGAAGGGGACACCGAAACTGGTAGGACCGTGCTCCTTGTGTATGAACAGTTTTTATACCTACCTGAAATTCTGAATCCCTACAATTGGTGGAGGATGATGGCAGAATTTCCAAAGAGTGTAGGTGATTACATCTTAATCACTGAATATGTATAGGTTTCTGCCATGCTCTTTCTGACATGCAGGAGATCTGACAGCACACTGTTCTTAAAATACATGTCAGATCTGAGTTTGGACAAGGGAAAGCATCCAAGTCTTCAAAGAGGGCAGATTACATACTAAACTGTGTCAGTGTGGATAGGGAGGAGAGCACATGAGGAATCACACAGGCTTTGTATGAGGTGTAGCAAAACCAGGGAGAACTGGGTTCAATCCTAGCACTGCAGGTCTTGATTACATGCACCTGGCTACTGGCTAACTTTAACTAAGATCCAGGTCATTTGTTCATCTGAATCTCTCAGGGAGATTGAGCAGAGTGTTAGGGCCACTTTACACACACCAACTTATCTGTCCAACTTCTGACCAACTTACTGGTTGCAGTGAAATCATGGACACATTGCTCAATTTTGTGGCTGTGTACAAATGGAGCAATGTGTCCATGATTTCACTGCAACCAGTAAGTTGGTCAGAAGTTGGACAGATAAGTTGGTGTGTGTAAAGTGGTCCTTAAAACTGCTAAGTGACCGGTCTGATTAGTGTGAGCTGTGCACAGAGTGGAATATGTCTGTTTGGTGCTGGAAGCTACAGGGGCTCAGACTGAATGGGACACTGATACCGGTAGGACCGTGCTCCTTGTGTATGGACAGTTTTTTCCAGGGAATCGGACAGTAAACTGTTCAGGTGAGGCCGCACTGACATGTATGCGCCTGCTGAATGAACTGTTTATTTGCTGTTATACCTTTGTGCCCAGGAGAGGATGTTTTGGTTGTTGAATCCCTGATTGATAGTGTGAACGCTACCTAATGCCTACCTGAGAGCAGAATGCCCAAACAGCACAGGTGATTACAGCGTAAACACTGAATGTGTATAGGTGGCTGTCATACTTCAAGGAGAGCAGATAATACACTTAACTGTGCCAGTGTTGATAGGGGGGAGTGCACGAGGAATCACACAGTCTTTGTATGAGGTGTAGCAAAGCCAGGGAGTACTGGGTTACATTCTAGCACTGCGGGTCTTGATTACATGCACCTGGCCAGGTCATGTGTTCATCTGATTCGCTCACTCTGGTAGGGAGATTGAGCAGAGTGCAGTGTGTGTGTGTGTGTGTGTGTGTGTGTGTGTGTGTGTGGAAACTGCTGAATGATCAGGATGTTGAGAGTGAAATACATCTGATGCTAGAACCTCAGAGCTTAGACTGAAGGGTACACCAACACTGGTAGGAACGTGCCCCTTGTGGGTGGACAATTTTCTCCAGGGAATCAGACTAATCAGTTTGGGTGACCCTGCACTGACATATATGTGCCTGCTGAATGAACTGTCTATTTGCTGCCATACCTTTGTGCCCAGGAGCGACTGTTTTGGTTGTTGAATCCCTGAACGTTTTATAAAGTCAATAAAGCTGCGCGTGTACAAACCACATTGCTTGTGTGAACACTACCTAATGCCTATCTGAGAGCGTGGATCCCTATACAGAAAAAAAAAAAAAGACAACCCATGGCAGACTCTGGAGACAGAGGAGGAATCAATCATCAATGTCTGCCAGGCCCAAGCAAGAAGAGAATGAGGTTATAGGAAGGGAAATCAGTCCAGGAATGAAGCTGTGCTAATAGGAAATCAGTCCAGGAATGAAGCTGTGCTAATAGAAGAGAGATGGTGAAGACAGCAGAGGCAATTACAGAAAGTGACAAGATCGCGTGAGAAATGTCTGGAGCAGGCTGCAAATATAATAATAATATGTATTCATTTATGTATTACTATTAATTCCAAAGCGCTTTACATACATTTGCAACAATGTCCCCCTTGGAGTTCACAAAACATTCTGCAACTTTACCGATACTGTATTTTCTTTGGAGTTATGGCCTGGCCTATCCTGACTCTCCCATCATGTATCGCTCCCTCTGTCTTATAAATGACCCCCATCGTGACAAATCCTGTGACCAACCGCAAGGGGAGGACAGACTGAACCAGTGCGAGTCACCTTGGTAGTATACGTGTATTTGATTGAATGGGAGTCATCGAAAGGGTTAAAAAGGAAACTCATTTACGAGTATGTTAAATTTAGCAGCAGAGAGAGACAGACTTGTAGCTGTGTCAGAGGTGCGGGGATATAAATACAGCGTTCAGCTTGTGAATCAGGGCCCGTGTTCTCTGAAAGTGAACTCCAAAGTGATAAAAGCTCTCAGGGACATTCCTTAACAGATGGTATGTCTCCGCCGAGTGACCTATTGTCAGGGGCCCCACATGTACCCTGGAATGAGGCCCCAATTTACCATGACCATCTATAGTATAAGGGTTAGAGGGCACATATATATATATCAGATGCAAACGAGGGTGAGAGGTGCACACTTGGTGTGGCCAAGGTTCAGTCCACTGTCCCACACCCTCAATTTATATGCTAAGCACCTAGCCATGTCCTGATTAACAGCACCGTCTGAAACTGATCGGATCTGCATGGACTCGCCTAGTGTCATTGCAGGCCCTGAAGGTACCGTCACACAGGGACATATCGCCGGCGATATTGCCGGGGATCGCGGGAGCGCGCATCCCTGACAACATCGCCGGGGAGATGTCACACTGAGCAACTTACCGGCGATGTCGCCGGCTAGTTGCCGCGGCTATCGCTCGCTGGGTTGCCCAGCAACCCAGCAAGCGATCACTCGCAATGTTAGATATAGGCGGAATCGCCCGCAACATTGCAAGTTGCCGCGTTACACAGGGCGATCAGGCATGATCGCCTGACCAACATCGCCAGGTTTCCCAACATTGTTGGGAAACCTGGCGATGTGACTCAGGCGATTCATCGCCTGATTATCGCCCTGTCACACGAGGCAACTCGCCGGCGATGTCGCCGCAACCTGGCCACGCCCCTCAGTTGCCGGCAACATCGCCGGCGATATCTCCCCGTGTGACGGTACCTTAAGAGTGCGGCCGCAGGATCCACACAGAGGTACAGAGCCGCTGATCGATTTAGGCAGCGTTAATCAAGATGCAAATTGAGCGTAATAGTGGACTGAGCCCTTAGCCACACCAAGGGTACACCATAGCTCTTAACATTTTCATACAAAATAACTAATTTTTATAGTAATTGCATCACTAAATTCAATACTACAGGGATGATTTTTATAGAGGATAAATCTCCTACGTTCCTGTATTATTCTGGGACTGATAGACTCCATTTAAACATCTTTCTGTAGAGAATTAAAGCCCAAAGTAATGTCACTGTAATAATGAAGTTGCCACAAAGAAATAAGTCTCAAAGCGATTTTACAGTACATAAATGCTAAATGTGATGTCACAGTACATAAATAATGCTCATAGTGATGTCACAGTACAGGGATAATGTTCATAGTGATGTCACAGTACAGAGTTAATACACACAGTGATGTCACAGTACAGAAATAATGCTCATAGTGATGTCACAGTACAGAGATAATACAGCGATGTCACAGTACAGGGATAATACACACAGTGATGTCACAGTACAGGGATAATACACACAGCGATGTCACAGTACAGGGATAATACACACAGTGATGTCACAGTACAGAGATAATACACACAGTGATGTCACAGTACAGGGATAATACACACAGCGATGTCACAGTACAGAGATAATACACACAGCGATGTCACAGTACAGGGATAATACACAGTGATGTCACAGTACAGGGATAATACACACAATGATGTCACAGTGCAGAAATAGTGCTCACAGTGATGTCACAGTACAGGGATAATACACACAGCGATGTCACAGTACAGGGATAATGCACACAGTGATGTCACAGTACAGGGATAATACACAGTGATGTCACAGTACAGAGATAATACAGCAATGTCACAGTACAGGGATAATACACAGTGATGTCACAGTACAGGGATAATACACAGTGATGTCACAGTACAGGGATAATACACACAGTGATGTCACAGTACAGAGATAATGCTCTTAGTGATGTCGCAGTACAGAAATAATGCTCACATTGATGTCATAGTATGGAAATAATACTCACAGTGATGTCATGCAGAAGTGATGTCATAGTACAGAAATAATGGTCATAGTGCAGAAATAATGAACAGATAGTGACCAGTGTGATTCAGATGATGGTTGGAATGGGAGCTATGGTACAACCCTGGCAAATATTCTGGAATCCCCGGGCTCGGAGGATGTCCATTCAGTTGTTTAATTTTGGAGAAAAAAAGCAGATCCCAGACATGGCACAAAACTAAAGTCATTTCACATGGCAACTTTATGGCTTTAAGAAACACTAAAAGAAATCAAGATAAAAAATGTCGTAGTCAGTAACGGTTACTTTTGTAGACCAAGCAGGGGGAAAAATGATGGAATCACTCAATTCTGAGGAAAAAATTATGAAATCATGACAAACAAACAAAACAACCCTCCAATACATCACTAGTATTTTGTTGCACCACCTCCGACTTTAACAACAGCTTGCAGTCTCAGAGGCATGGACTTAATGAGTGAAAAACAGTACTCATCATCAATCTGGCTCCAACTTTCTCTGATTGCTGTTGGCAGATCAGCTTTGCAGGTTGGAGCTTGTCATGGATCATTTTCTTCAACTTCCACCAAAGATTTTCCATTGGATTGAGATCCGGACTATTTGCAGGCCATGACAATGACCTTATGTGTCTTCTTTAAAGGGAATGTTTTCACAGTTTTTGCCTATGGCAGGATGCATTATCATCTTGATAAATTATTTCATCATCCCCAAACATCCTTTCAATTGATGGGATAAGAAAAGTGTCCACAATATCAATGTAAACTTGGGCATTTATTGAAGATGTAATGAAAAGCCTTCTCCGCAGTGCCTTTACCTGACATGCAGCCCCATATCATCAATAAACTGTGGAAATTTCATGTTCTCTTCAGGCAGTCATCTTTATAAATCTCATTGGAAGACACCAAACAAAAGTTCCAGCATCATCACCTTGCCCAATGCAGATTCGCGATTATCACTGAATTATGACTTTCATCCAGTCATCCACAGTCCACGATTGCTTTTCCTTAGCCCATTGTAACTTGTTTTTTTCTGTTTAGGTGTTAATAATGGCTAATGTTCAGCTTTTCTGTATGTAAATCCCATTACCTTTAGGCGGTTTCTTACAGTTGGTCACAGACATTGACTCCAGTTTCCTCCCATTCGTTCCTCATTTGTTTGTTGTGCATTTCCTGTTTTGGAGACATATTGCTTTAAGTTTCCGTCTTGACGCTTTGATGTCTCCTTGGTCTACCAGTATGTTTCCCTTTAAAAACCTTCCCATGTTGTTTGTATTTGGTCCAGATTTTAACACTGCTGACTGTGAACAATCAACATCTTTTGCAAGCATTGTGTGATGATTTACCCTCTTTTAAGAGTTTGATAATCCTCTCCTTTTTCAGTTGACATCTCTGGTGTTGGAGCCATGATTCATGTCAGTCCACTTGGTGCAACAGCTCCCCAAGGTGTGATCCTCCTTTTTAGATGCAGACTAACAAGCAGATCTAATTTGATGCAGGTGTTAGTTTTGGGAATGAACATTTACAGGGTGATTCCAAAATGTTTTCCTCAGAATTGAGTGATTCCATCATTTTTCCCTCTGCTTGGTCTACAAAAGTAACCGTTATTGGCTAGTAAGTATGTTTCTTATCTTGATTTCTTTTAGTGTTTCTTAAAGCCATAAAGTCGCCATTTGAAATGACTTTAGTTTTGTGCCATGTCTGTGATCTGATTTTTTTCTACAACATTAAACAACTGAATGGACGTCCTCCGAGCCCGGGGATTCCAGAATATTTGCCAGGGTTGTAGTTAGTGAGGGCGAGTATAGATTTTTATCTCATACCAGTCTGAGTCATTGTCGACTGGACAACCCCTTTAAAGTAAACCTTTAAAACCAAAGGTATTTTGTTCTTTTTCTTTGACACCATTTCAGCTCGTGACCTCACACTTGGCTTTGATTCTACTTTTTATTTTGGAGCCGGGCTGAACAGCTGCACGGGTCATTTATGGTAACGAAAGGAGGGGGGCGGGGGTACATTTATAACTGTGTCACTATTATATTATGTCCTGGTCAGTAAGAGGTTAATGACATAGCTTGCAATTTTTAGCATTGAATAATCTGTTGCGAGGGGGCGACTCCCTGCAGCAGGTGGAAGCGTTTATCGAGTGTCAGAACATCAAAGGTGAAAGCCGGGTGACTCCGATGACTACATATTATATAAAAATGTCCGCAATTCTTAGAATTCCATAATGCCGCCTATTTATCACTGTATTAGTGGGGGTGAGGGTATCTGTGCACACAACCATTGCCAATTCGAGATACGACTCTTCTCTTGTATATAACGGTTTCATTTATACAGTGGACACTGTCATACCTCATATGTGTTGATGACTTTATTGGGCCATTGGGAGGAGGTGAGCTGTGATATCACCTATTGTGAATGGTGGATCCTGTGTTATCTACTGTATATAGAGATGTTATCAGTCATTGTACAGGAGGAGGTGAGCTGTGATATCACCTATTGTGAATGGTGGATCCTGTGTTATCTACTGTATAAGAGGTGATATCAGTCATTGTACAGGAGGAGGTGAGCTGTGATATCACCTATTGTGAATGGTGGATCCTGTGTTATCTACTGTATATAGAGGTGTTATCAGTCATTGTATAGGAGGAGGTGAGCTGTGATATCATCTATTGTGAATGGAGGATCCTGTATTATCTACTGTATATAGAGATGTTATCAGTCATTGTACAGGAGGAGGTGAGCTGTGATATCATTTATTGTGAATGGTGGATCCTGTGTTATCTACTGTATATAGAGTGTTATCAGTCATTGTCAAGAGGAGAGTGATGCTGTGATATCATCTATTGTGAATGGTGGATCCTGTGTTATCTACTGTATATAGAGGTGTTATCAGTCATTATACAGGAGGAGGTGAGCTGTGATATCACCTATTGTGAATGGTGGATCCTGTGTTATCTACTGTATATAGAGGTGTTATCAGTCATTGTACAGGAGGAGGTGAGCTGTGATATCACTATTGTGAATGGTGGATCCTGTGTTATCTACTGTATATAGAGGTGTTATCAGTCTTTGTACAGGAGGAGGAGGTGAGCTGTGATATCACCTATTGTGAATGGTGGATCCTGTTATCTACTGTATATAGAGGGTGTTATCAGTCATTGTACAGGAGGAGGTGAGCTGTGATATCACCCATTGTGAATGGTGGATCCTGTGTTATCTACTGTATATAGAGGTGTTATCAGTCATTGTAAGGAGGAGGTGAGCTGTGATATCATCTATTGTGAATGGTGGATCCTGTGTTATCTACTGTATATAGAGGGGTTATCAGTCATTGTACAGGAGGAGGTGAGCTGTGACATCACCTATTGAGAATGGTGGATCCTGTGTTATCTACTGTATATAGAGATGTTATCAGTCATTGTACAGGAGGAGGTGAGATGTGATATCATCCTATTGTGAATGGTAGATCCCGTGTGATATGCTTTATATAGAGGACTTATCAGTATTTGCTGAAAACTCTTCTGTGCAGAACTGGAATTTTGGCTGTAAGTAATAGGCATTGTGTTTAGTGTGAAACGTTCAAGGTTTCTAATGGTTAATTTTTTTAGATAGATGTATATTGACAACATGGAAAATTGAAAAATAAATAAACCAGCAATATATTATTTTAACATAGAAACCTGAATTGAGCGTATAGGTAATAGACTGCTGAAAAAAATCGTACCTGTATGCCTCACTTCAGATGCCTTGTTGTGGATAAATCATTTTTTAGCGCTTTATGTAAATGAGCTTTTCCAGGCTATGGAAGAGAAAAGAGAGAGAAAAGGTCGCAATAGTGCGGTTACCAGGGGGGCTTTATTTAGCATGGCGTACTAATAGGTGGCCACTCACCTTATCAGCTTGTGCTGTCCCCGCACAACCCCGTAATACACTTGATAAGGACCATCTGAGGAAGATGGAGAATCTATCAAAACATGTTGTGGAGTAGGAGGGGAGTCTGAATAAAGGTCTGTTGAAAAACCATCCCAGTGCCTGCTGCCTTTGTGCCTGAGCGCCTCCAATCAGACCGCTTACAGTTTGTTTACCTTTCCAGGCTATGGGGATGAAGTTGCCTGGAAGATGGCGCTACCTCCTCGCTGCATTATTCACATCTCCTCCCACAGCATTGCTAAGCACCTGTGGCGTCGGGTGCTCATCCAGAAATCTCACACCTCCACACTCCATCTTCCTTCGTTCCTCCTCAGTGTTCTGCTCTTGGTCTTCCAAGTACCAGTAACTCTCCAGCACCTGCGCAGAAGGAATGTGACGCTTGTGCCGATAGGAGGGTGGAACACTGAGCAGGAAGGATGGAAGATGGAGTGTGGAGGCGCGGGATTCCGGGACAAGCACCCAGTGTCATAGGGACCAATCGAAGCTATGGCAGGAGATGTATATAATAATGAAGTGAGGAGGCAGCACGATCTTCTGGACAACATCCTCCCCATAGCCTGGAACTGCTCTTCTATATAAAGGGATAAAAGATGATTTCTCCACAGCAAAGCATCTGACATGAGGCATGCAGGGATAACTTTTTTCAATAGGCTGTTACTTTTATGCCCCTATTAATACTTTAGGATATAAGATAAGATACACTTTATTGATCCTGAGGGAAATTACAGATATGTCAGGTGTGGTAAGGTTTCTGTGAGTGATATTGGCCACCACCACTTTCTGAGCAGCTCAGTCAGTCCCTCCTTGGATCATATATTTATGATGTGTTTGATATGAAACTTTTTATGCTTCTCTTCTGAGCACCAAATTGTAAATAAGAAAAAACCTCAAGAGGGCGTGTAAATCCAGAAAAGTCAGTTATCACAGTAATATAATCAGAACCGCAGGCGATAGTGCACATACATGATAGTAACGGTGGCCTAAGCAGCTAAATATCCATATGTCTGGGTTTCCTTCCGATCCTTTCAGTTTCTTAGAGAATTAGCGGCTGCCAGAGGTCTTCATTGACATCTGAATATAGAGATGTAAGGGTAAGGTTTCTCCTTGTGGAGAGTGACATGCCAGTAAGAGGAGGCTGAAAAAAGACGAACGCTGCCGGGACAGAGTCCAAAGTGACTCACTCGGCCTCATAATAGTCCATGGCACCTTTTGGATTTTCAGTCGGAATCCTGTTTTTTGGGGATTAAAAGGGACACTGTCAGGTCATTTTTCAGTATGATACAAATATTACGCTTGAATAGTGCCTGGGCAGACCTTTTAAAAACAAGTAAAATCGATATGCAGTTTCCTTACTATAAGTATTTTCACACCTTGAAGGGAGCTCCAGCATTAGTCCTGTCCATTACTTTTACAGAGGATGAGTCCGGATGCTGTATAAGTGTTATTTAAATATCCATGCTTATCCAAGCTGGTGTTCTGTCCCTCCCCTCTGTGCTGGGAGAGGGGAGGTGTTTTGTCCTGCAGTGTGTAAGAGATTTCTATTATAAGAACATTGGTTTTCCTGAATACATGTAATGTGTGTATCTGCTGAGCAAATGATCAAATGTTCTTATAATCACATAGAAATATCTCAGACTGCACACACTACACATATGTCTCATACACAAAATGGCATAAAGAGGTCAGAGCTGCAGCTAAGATCACACACCTCCTCCTTTCTCCTCTGTCTACAATGAGTCACACAACATCACAGCATACAGATCAGAGAAAGGCAGGACAGTGTAATAATGCATGAATATTCATTCCTTGAGGAGTGGGCAGCAGAGAGCTCACTGTGATTGACAGATGGAATGAATCTCTTTATTTGCAGTTTACAGAAGATAGGAGAGAAGTATAAATAACAGAAATACATGAATAGAGAAAGCTTAGAGGAAGGAATTAGAAAATGATATCAGTTACATATGGATTTTTGACCGGGCGGATTCCCCCAAAGCTGTGATCTGTGGAGATCACTGTGTATGTAATCATGCTATTTCTTTGTACTTTTGGAGTGGTGAGATGCAATAATATCTGTTGTCATCTCTTCTGTCCAGATTGTTAGAATGTAAAAACGTTTGTTTCAATGTAAGGCCCCTTTCACATCAGCGGTAATCGCTGATCGGGCAGTTCGGTGAAAAAACCGCAACTGCCGCGATTACTGCATAACGGCCGCACTTGCAGTTCACTTGCTGCAAGCCCCATGCAATGTCTATGGGGCTTGCAGCAAGTGCGGTATAATTGCGGTTTCGACACTTGCGGCAGATGCGACCGCGGAAAAACGCGGTCAGCCGCAATTTTTTTTCGCGGCTGCATCTGCCGCAAGTGCCGAGACCGCATTTGCTGCACCTGCCGCACACTTACCGCAAGCCCCATAGACATTGCATTGGGCTTGACGCAAGTGAACCACAAGTGCGGCCGTTATGCGGTAATCGTGGCAGTTGCGTTTTTTTCACCGCAACTGCCGCAGTCAGAGATTACCGCTGATGTGAAAGGGGCCTAACAGTGTAGATACAATGTGTCAGTCTGGAGCTCAGGAGAGTCGTCCCTCGGCACACTGGTCTGGTTACATGAAATCCTTGTATAGTAATGGACAGGCACAGATCTGTGCAAACGGATGTCCATGGAACCTTTTTTTAACAGATCCATCATCAGCCACCAGAGATAGGGGTAGGAGGAGCGGTATCTTGCTTCAAAGCATGCTCAGTACAGCCACACAGATCCATACGAATCGGTCCTCCATAGAGCTCCGTTATAATTTCAAACGAACACCAACAGATCCATGTCTGTCGGTTGGTGTCTGTGATTTTCGAGGAAGACCAGAAACGGAACAGTTTCCATTTCTGGGTACATGAAAAATGCGGACGCCAACAGATCTGTGACAAAATGGAAACACGTGGATGGCCACCTAGGACCAATCCGTGCCCATAGGATAACATGGCAGGCCATAACGGATCCGTGGCCATCCATTTAAATACGGATGGACACAGATTTGCAAATTTGCCACCATGAAACCAGCTTTAAAGAGGACCTGTCACCCTCTTCCCTCCATGGATTAGAATCTAAGTCCAGCACTGAATACAGCATGTCTCGTCCACGGGGGCATTTCCCGCTCCCTGCGCCTCTGTGCCGCCCATGTCCTGCTGCCTTGCTCGTGTCATTCATGAAATCCTCGCTCTGCGCGTCCTTGTGTTGACGCAAGCGCAGAGCGAGGTTGAAGTTGAGGTGCATGCCCTGCCTCCCGCTATGACGTCCTCCCATTTCCCCGCCCTGCTCTGTGTTGTGCTATGGAGCAGGGCAGGGAAATGAGAGGACGTCATAGCGGGAGGCGGGGCTACATTGCACAACACGGAGCAGGGTAGGGGGTGTGAAATGCCCCCGTGGACAAGGTGCCTGAAGTACAAGGGCCCGCCTCCATGGAAAATTACTGTAAGGTTTTATAAGCCTATATATCGGGGTAGCAGCCCCACAGAGCCATGGTGGGCCCCTTGCCTGAATGCAGCAGACATGCTGCATTCAGTGCTCGACTTAAATTCTAATCCATGGGGGGGGGGGGGTTGGGTTGACAGGTCCTCTTTAAGGAAAGGTCTTGGTGAGGAAACATATTAACCAAAACAGTTACAGACCGGCATGTGTACCCCACATTAGATGCTGTCAGACAGAAACACAGAGACTGAGTTTTTCTCTAGTCGTTATTTCAATTTGTAGATTTTATTACAGCGTTATTAATGGCTACAATGTAACATAAAACAGCGGCAATCTGCTAAGGCTCCTTTCACATCTGTGGTTTGCTGATGTTTCCGGCTGATCTCGCAGATGGCACCGGATCTGCCGCCTAACGGCCGACTTGCGGCACCGATCTGGTAAGCCGAACACAAGATTGTGGTGCCCTCAGGTTCTCTTAAACTACCGATCGGTAAGCCCATGCATTCTCTATGGGGCTTGAGGTTGGGTGCAGCAAGTGCAGTTTGCTGGATCCGGCAGACCCGACACTTGTGGCGCGGGAAATAAATTGCTGCTAGCTGCGTTTTATTGACCTGCCGCAACTGCCGGATTTGCCGGATCGCGACAAAAACTGCATTTGCCGCACCTGCTGCAAGCCCCATAGAGAATGAATGAGGGCTTGTCGCAGGTGTAACGCAAGTCAGCCATTAGGCAGCAGATGCGGTAAATCTGCCGGATCCGCCGCATTCAGCGAAAAACGCTGATGTGAAAGCAGCCTTAGGGCCCCGTTACACGCTGCAATGTGGGAGCGATCCGATCAACGATGTGGATCGCTGCCACATCGTGAACTGATCGCTGGTGAGCTGTCACACAGGCAGACTCACCAGCGACCAGTGGACCAGCGACATCGTGTGAAATAATAAAATATCGTTGTGTGTAATGGGCCCTAGTTACCTGCTGTGTACCTTGGATACCAGCCGGTAAGCGGAGAAGGCTGGTAACAAGGTATACATCGGGTAACTAGGTGCTGCGCACTGCCTACATACCTGCTGTTTACCATGGTTACCAGCCTGCTCCGCTTATCGCTGATCGTTTGGCCCCTGTCACTCGCGCCGATGCGTGCTGACCAGTGGACGACCAACGACAGATTTATGGTCCTGGCCATAAATCTATGATCAATGATCAACGGATTGTTGATACATGTCACACACAACTATGTCGTTTAGACATCGCTGCAACATCACAAAAACAGTGATGTTACAACGATATCGTTAGTGTGTAACGGACCCTTTAGAAATATAATTTAAAATAGAACAATATTATAGCTAAGAAAAAATAAGGCGCTTAGCTTAATAATATGGCCATATATATAACCACCCAGTTGCCACGTCGGGGCGTGTCTCTCATACTGGGTCTTCAGTCATTGCCTCTGTCTGGATTAAAAATTCCCTATTTGATTGGCGGGTAGAAACCTGCTAACAGAGAACAGTAGCTTAACAGGCTAATGGGAAGAAGGGTGCACTATAGAGGGTGTGATCCCAAAATCTAAACAAAAATATGTGTAGCACTCAATCCTGCAGTGTGCAGAAGATCAAGCAGTTGGACACTGAGATGGGCACGCGACTCAAGTACTCAAGTTATAATGGAAGTAAATGGGGAACCCAAGCATTTTTACAGTTATACATTCGGACGGGCACGACTCGAGTACCCGAGTATAATGGAAGCCAGTGAGGAACCCGATCATCAACAACGAGTAGTTGGATGCTTATGTAGGCACAACTCAAGTACCCGAGTATAATGGAAGCCAATGGGGAACGTGAGCATTTTTCTGGAAGATTGAATAGCTGGATTCTCAGATGGATGTGACACAAGTACTCGAGTATATAAAAGCCACATACCCCACGTCAGATGCTGCCAGACAGCGAAGACTGAGTGTTTCTCTTGTCGTTATTCTGATTTGTAGCTTTTTATTACAGCGTCATTAATGGCTACAATGTAGAATATCAGGAAAATATGCCTTCAGCTCTTCTTCCCGAAGCCATCAATGACAAGAAGGAAAAGGAACTCGCCTGGGGCTCTCGATACAGGAGTGACCCAGACCACAAAGGTGTGAAGTTGGGCGAGTTCTACTTTTTTGCTCTCCCTTTTTGTGTAGGCATTTTGTTTATTGCTACTAAATATATAGGTGTCAGTATAAATGAGGACACTCCAGAACTATTAATGGCGGAACTTTAGCACTAATAAGAAGAGGTCCCCAGCTACTACTATTGAAGGCAATCCTGAGTCAGTCTGACTCCTATTACCCTAATCCGACTCCAACTCACCAAAATGGACACCACTATGACTCCACAAACTCCGCCACAACCATGACTGTGGAGTCAGTAAACCAAACATCCGACTCCTCAATTACCCTGAATCCGACTCCAACTCACCAAAATGGACACGACTACACTCCACAACCATGCTGTGAGTCAGTAAACCAAACATCCGACTCCTCAATTTCCCTGAATCCTACTCGACTCCACCCAAAAAGGACACTGACTCCGACTCCACAGCCTTGCAAATACAGTACCTTTAGGGCTCGATAGTCTTAGAGGACACTCGGCTGTGAGTTATCTGATGATGGCATCTAGGAGAAATGACTAAAACCGATTGTAGTGGGGAGTACAGACAGGGGTCATTTGTGGGGGTAGTAGCCGTGGCCCCCCGGGCGCTTACTCACTACAATTGTTGTGTATTTATCTGCTGTTCACACAGCAACAGTGAGTCATCCCCGTTGTCTTACGAGCGGTCACATCACGGCCCCCGGAGACTCCACACACAATACAACCCCTTCTCTCTAATTCTATTCTCAAGGCCATTCACTCACCAGGGTCAGGGACATGAAATATCATTCATAGACAATATGAAACTCAAGGTTTTTGTTAACAGTTTTTTTTTTTGCAAATATTTCCATGTTCTCTATATGTTCTGTGCTTTATATTGTACGGTGCAAAACAGCCTGGCAGGTGACATCCATGTGGCCAGCCGTACCGCTGGCCCAAGCTGTGTACAGACCATGGATTGCCATCCACATTCCCCAGATACATTCACAAGTTTTGCACTTTTAGATTTTCCTCTCCTTTTTCCTAGAGCCAGAATTTTTTTTTTTTTTTTTGCGGGACGGGTTGTAGTTTTAAATTACACCAGTGAAAAATGAGAAAAAAAAATTATAAAATAATAATAATTCTAATAATAATAAATAATACTTTAAAACTAAAAAAATAAATTCCACCAATGTTTTTTTTTTAGTTTTCGCTTATATGGGAAAAAAATATCCGGGAACTTGAATCTCCAGATAAGTTACGTCTTTAATAAAAACATAGTTTTGTGTTTTAAATTTGGTTTGTGTCACCATTTTCCCATTTTCTAACTTTAATGGAGCTGTAGTTTTCCATTCTGGGGCATGGACACATTTTTGTTGGCTTGTTATTACATTCCTTCGGGGAAGTGATATGACCTATAATACGGTAACTTAAACTAAGAAATGCAATTCTGGAGGTCTGTAGCATTAACATTATTTATTATGCATTGCTTATATAGGTATAGCATACTGTTTGGGTTAATTTTTTTTTATATTTTTATCGAAATGTTTATATTTTTGAAATACGATAAGCAGGTGACTTAAATGTTTATTATTATTTTAACAATTATTTTATTATTATTTTATTTATTTTCTTATTTGTATTATTTTATTTATTGCTGTATGGGTTAAATAATTTTAGATTTTATTAGAATGTTTTTATTTTTAAAATATGAACAGTTGATTTAAATGTTTATTATTTTTTTAATTATTTTGTTATTTGATTTGTATTTATTTTATTATTATTTTATTTATTTATTACTTATGGTTAAATAATTTATATTTTTATTAGAATGTTTTTATTTTTAAAATATGACCAGTTTATTTAAATGTTTATTATTGTATTAATTATTTTTATTATTTTATTAATTTTTATTTTATTTATTTTGTTATGATTTATTTATTTATTACTGTATGGGTTAACTAAGTTTATATTTTTTATCAGAATGTTTTTATTTTTAAATATGATAAGGAGGTTATTTAAATGTTTTATATTGTCTGTAATAATTATTATTTTTATTATTTTATTAATTATTTTTAGTATTGTTTTGTTGTTATTATTTTATTTATTAATGTATGGGTTAAATAATTTTATATTTTTATCAAAATATTTATATTTTTGAAATATGATATGGAGGTGATGTAAATGTTATTATTATTATTATTATTATTTGTATTAATTATTTTTATTAGTTTTACTTTAGTTATTGTTTTATTTATTACTGCATGGGTTACATTTTATATTTTTATCAGAATGTTTTTATTTTTAAATATGATAAGGACATGATTTAAATGTTTATTAACGTGTAATAATTATTTTTGTTATTATTTAAATTAGTATTTTTATTTTGTTAGTACTGTATGAGTTAAATAATTTTATATTTCTATATGATAAGGAGATGATTTAAATATTATTTGTAATAATTATTATTGTTATTTTTTATTATTTTATTTTTATTTTTATTTATTTTATTTATAATTGTATGGGTTAAATAATTTAATATTTTTGATTGAAATGTTTTTATTTTTGAAATATGATAAGGAGGTGATATAAATGTTTATCATTATTTTGTTATTATTATTTTATTTATTTTGTTATTATTATTTGTATTATTTTATTTATTTCTGTAAGAGTTAAATAATTTTATATTTTTATCAAATGTTTTTATTTTTGAAATATGATAAAGAAGTGATTTAAATGTTTATTATTATTTGAATAATTTATTTGATTATTGTTTATTTTTACCTTGTTAGTTTTATTATTGTATTTATTGCTATATGGGTTAAATAATTGAATATGTTTATTGAAATATTTATTTTTTTAATATGATAAGGTGATTTAAATGTTTATTATTTTATTTTTATTTTATTTATTTTATTATTATTTTTATTATTTTATTTCTGTATGGGTAAAATAATTTTATATTTTATCAAAATGTTTTTATTTTTAAAATATGATAAGGAGGTGATTTATATTTTTAGAATTTTATTTTTGATTTATTTATTTGCTATTTTTATTATTTTATTTATTGCTGTATGGGTTAAATAATTTGATATTCTTATCGAAATGTTTATACTTTTGAAATATGATAAGAGGTAGGTAATTGTAATGTTTATTTTAATTCATATTTTTATTTTTATTTTGTTATTATTTTTATTATTAGATATTGGGTTTTAAGTACAGTGGGGGTAAGGTCAGGGGACGAAGCATATAGCTGTGTGTCATCAGCATAAAGATGGTACTGGAAGCCGAATCTGTTGATGGTCTGTTCAATAGTGGCCGTGTAGAGAGAAAAGAGAAGAGGTCCAAGGACTGAACCCTGAAGGACTCCAATAGTGAGGGGAAGAGAAGAGGGTCCAGTACTGATCCTGCATGGTCGCACACATACATTACACAAGGACACATTTATAACAATATCTCAGAACTGGAATCATTTTTTAACATCCAATTGTGGAACTTAGTATTATTCTAAGATCTATTTATTTATATGTAATTGTTCATGGAACAAACCCCTTTAATTGCTCCTCTTCTTGAACCTAACCATTAAAGGGGGGGTAACATATTGTCATTGGTTCATTTTGAGGGGCAGTGTTCTGGACATCCTGCACAGAGTGAATGCACATGCTCAGCTCTATTTATTGTGTGTGGGACTGTTGTAGTCCACTGAGTACAGCGCTCCACTATTTCTGGCCAAGCCTGAGCAACTCCGCTATAGTCAAGATAGGACACACCCTCAGCGATCAGCAAGTTACCCCCTACCCTGTGCACTGATGCAGCCATAACCACAGATTGGAAACGCGATTCCCTAGTAAATCATCTGAACGCAGGCCTACACTAAACTCAGGCTATCTCTAAACCATGTGGCCCATTCACATTGCAAATTGCGGACTGATAGACTCTGTGTGCTTTGTACACAGAGGATGGTTGCAGGGATTGTCTATAAATTGGACCAGATTAGGACAAACTGTAAATGAGAACCACAAGGGCTGGTCGTGAGGGATTAATCTGCAAAATTCAGTGCCAGACACGTACTGTATACCCCTAATCTCTGTACTCTCATGGGATATACATGGTCCGATAAGCACCTTATGGCTCAACAAGGCTACAATGTATCATTTTTACTATTGGCTATGTTCACAATGATGTATTTACATTGAATGCTTTGTCCAAAATATTATATGTGACTATGTTATGTCTGCACTATACTAAATTACCCATTCTAGCTGGGATCTGGGTGTTGTATTGTTCTTGTCTGTCCCTCTAAGTACCATTGTGTCCTGGTCCGTAACCACTTGTATAATTGTTCTAGTCCCTTTTATGTTCAACTGGTGATAAATAAAAACACTGTGCTCTTGCATTTACCGGCTGGACTCTAGTACGTATAACTAGAACTCTAAGTATGTATTCCCTTGGACTCTTTATATTCTAAAATTCAGTGCACGGCTAGATTTAAAGGGTTTGTCCACTGCCGGACAACCCCTTATTAATACTCCCAGGGTGGAGCATGAGTTTAGGAAAACAACTGTCTCCTCTGATCATAGAGGACATGGGTCTTCTCTGCTGGAATAATAATGGCTTCAGCCGATCAGTGACCATTGATTGTTCTTGGAGAGCACATGACATTTTTTTTATGACTGATGACAGGCTGGGATCAGTGTCGGCCCAGGAGCTGAGTACAGAGTTTTTTTTTAAATTTAATGCTGCCCCCTGGGACTTTACCGAAATGGGATGTCCGGTAGTGGACAACCCCTTTAACCTTAGACGGAGTTCACATCCATGTAGGCAGATCTATATGATTAGGTCGTTATGGGTGGTAGAGGGGGCTCTGTATATGGGGCGTAATGGGGTGGTTTGGAGGGGGCTGCATATGGGGGGTCTGTATATGGAGCAAGGATTAGAAGGGGAGTCTGTATATGGGTTAGGAGGGGGTTTATATATGGAAGTGGGTTCGGTGAAGGGTTTGTATATAGGGGTCTGTACATGACGGTGGGTAGAAGGGTTTTCTGTATAGGAATGTGGGTTAGGAGGGGGGGTCTGTATAGGGGTAGGTAGGAGGAGTTCTATATATGGAGTAAGTTAGGTAAGGGATCTGTATATAGGGGCAAGTAGGTGGTTTGTGTATGGAGGTCTTTATATGTAGTGTGGTTTAGGAGGGTGGTCTGTATATGGGAGCAGGTAGAAGGGTGGTCTGTATATGGGGGTCTTTATATGTGGTGTGGGTAGGAGGCTGGTCTGTATACATGGGTCTGTATATGGGGGTCTTTATATGCGGTGTGGTTAGGAAGGTGGTCTGTATATGGGTGTCTGCATATAGGGCATGAGTAAGAGGGTGGTCTGTATATGGGGGCAGGTAGGAGGGTGGTCTGTATACAGAGGTCTGTATATGGGGGTGGGTTTGGAGGGGGGCTGCATTAAGGGGGGTCTGTATATGGGTTGTGGGTTAGGAGGGGTTTATATATGGAAGTGGGTTCGATGAATGGTTTGTATATAGGGGTCTGTACATGACGGTGGGTAGAAGGGTTTTCTGTATACGGGGTGTGGGTTAGGAGGGGGTCTGTATAGGGGTAGGTAGGAGGAGGTCTATATATGGAGTAAGTTAGGTAAGGGATCTGTATATAGGGGGCAAGTAGGTGGTTTGTGTATGGCGGTCTTTATATGTGGTGTGGTTTAGGAGGGTGGTCTGTATATGGGAGCAGGTAGAAGGGTGGTCTGTATATGGGGTCTTATATGTGGCGTAGTTAGGAGGCTGGTCTGTATACATGGTCTGTATATGGGGGGGTCTTTATATGTGGTGTGGGTTAGGAAGGTGGTCTGTATATGGGTGTCTGCATATAGGGCATGAGTAAGAGGGTGGTCTGTATATGGGGGGCAGGTTGGAAGGTGGTCTTTATACAGAGGTCTGTATATGGGGGTGGGTAGGAAGCAGGTCTGTATATGGGGGTCTCTATATGCGGTGTGGGTTAGGAGGGTGGTCTGTATATGGGGTGGGTATGAGGGAGGTCTGTATATGGGGATAGGTAGGAGGGAGGTCTGTAAGTGGGGGTCTCTCTATGTGGCATGGGTTAGGAGCGTGGTGTGTATGTGGGGGTCTGTAAATGGCGGGTCTTTATACGGGGTGTGGGTTGGGGGGGTCTGGTCTACATTATGTAACTAGTTTTTCTAGGTTGGGATTTTTATCTTCTTTTAGGGGTCTGGATTTTATATAAACAGGAAGATCTCTATAATGGAGTGTGTATAAATAATGAGTGCGGCTCTGAATAAATGGGACCTTTATCTTTATTTCAGAATCTCGGACGTGGCGTGTGTATTTACTTTGGGGTCTATATACCTTACCAGATATTGGGGGGGGGGAAGGGGGTGATTTATAAAAATGGGTGGGACCTGAGGAAACCTATTTTCCAAAGTTGCTAATTTGATATTGCACAGAAAAAAAGTGCAATATTCGGTGCAGCCTGACATTTTATGACTTTTATTATTATTATTTATATTTATTTATTTTTTTTTAACATCCTACAAATGTTTGCATTTCAGACTGTCCCCTCCCCCTTTGCCTTTTCCTGTTGCACAATGAACTTAACGTTTCGGCTCCTTGCTCTTTAGCTCAGTGTGGGCGTGGTCAGTGCGGGGTGGGCGTGTTCCCCGCAGTGACGCAGAGCGGAGGCGGCAGAGCGCTGGTCTGCTGCTGCTCAGCGGGGCTCTGCGCATGCGCACTCACGTGACTTCTCTTCAGCGGCTGTTGCGTCGGTTTGTTTTCGCAGCCATTTTGTGTTGCATTACTGGGAAAAAAAAAAAAAACCCCGTCAGAGCTGTGGAGCCGGAGCGCGGGGCAGAGGCGGCCTCCACCTGCCGCGGACCCCCGGGGAGGAGCAGGGAGCGGCCGTGGACAGGCTCCGCTCCGGCCTGCGGAGGACACACAGCGCGGCAGGATGTGCGACCGCCCGAGGAGGAGGAGAGGCAGCCGCCGCGCCTGAGGTGAGCACTGCCCGCCGGCCGGGACCGCTGTGTCCGGAGGGAGGGGGGGCTGTGTCCGGGGGCGGACGGAGTGTGCCCGTGCCGCTGTTTCTGGGGGGGAACACATATTCTGCCGGGCAGAGGTGGAGGGGGAGCTGCAGGTGTGTGCCGGTCACACCACCCCCACACCTGACAGTGGTACGGCCCGTCACACACTGTCACCTATGGACTGCTGACATCCCAGATCCTACCATTGCGCGTTATTAGGGGGGCCGTACACTTTGGTGCATTTTTTTTTCTTTTAACCATCCCCTCAGATAGACACCTGTTCTAATAAGGCATCTTTCCCCATTACACCAGCCATTGTGCACTCCCTCTGTTATCACTCCTGGAAATGTATCAATCTATCCCCTATCTTGCATCTATCAATCATTATCCCTCTATCATCTACCCATTCATCTCTTTATCCATCTCTCCCTTCTTCCTTCCTAATATCTATCCATCTATTTATCATCTATTCCTTCTATGATTTCTTCATTCCATCTATTCATCCAGCTATCTATCTATCTATCCCTTCCTTCCATCTATCTATCCCTTCCTTATTCTTCCTCACTTCCATCTATTCTTCCATCCATCCTTTTATTCCTTCCATCCATCCCTTCCTTATTCCTTCCATCCATCCCTTCCTTATTCCTTCCATCCATCCCTTCCTTATTCCTTCCATCCATCCCTTCCTTATTCCTTCCATCCATCCCTTCCTTATTCCTTCCATCCATCCCTTCCTTATTCCTTCCATCCATCCCTTCCTTTCCATTCCTTCCATCCATCCCTTCCTTATTCCTTCCATCCATCCCTTCCTTCCATCCCTTCCTTATTCCTTCCATCCATCCTTCCTCCATCCCTTCCTTATTCCTTCCTACCTTCCATCCCTTCCTTATTCCTTCCTTCCATCCATCCCTTCCTTATTCCTTCCTTCCATCCATCCCTTCCTTATTCCTTCCTTCCATCCATCCCTTCCTTATTCCTTCCTTCCATCATCCTCTTATTCCTTCCTTTCATCCATCATCCCTTCCTTATTCCTTCCTTTCATCCATCCATCCCTTCCTTATTCCTTCCTTCCATCCCTTCCTTATTCCTTCCTTCCTTCCATCCATCCCTTCCTTATTCCTTCCTTCCATCCATTCCTTCCTTCCATCCATCCCTTCCTTATTCCTTCCATCCATCCCTTCCTTATTCCTTCCTTCCATCCCTTCCTTATTCCTTCCTTCCATCCATCCCTTCCTTATTCCTTCCTTCCATCCATCCCTTCCTTATTCCTTCCTTCCATCCATCCCTTCCTTATTCCTTCCTTCCATCCATCCCTTCCTTATTCCTTCCTTCCATCCATCCCTTCCTTATTCCTTCCTTCCATCCATCCCTTCCTTATTCCTTCCTTCCTTCCATCCATCCCTTCCTTATTCCTTCCTTCCTTCCATCCATCCCTTCCTTATTCCTTCCTTCCTTCCATCCATCCCTTCCTTATTCCTTCCTTCCATCCATCCCTTCCTTATTCCTTCCTTCCATCCATCCCTTCCTTATTCCTTCCTTCCTTCCTTCCATCCCTTCCTTATTCCTTCCTTCCATCCATCCCTTCCTTATTCCTTCCTTCCTTCCATCCATCCCTTCCTTATTCCTTCCTTCCATCCATCCCTTCCTTATTCCTTCCATCCCTTCCTTATTCCTTCCTTCCATCCATCCCTTCCTTATTCCTTCCTTCCTTCCATCCATCCCTTCCTTATTCCTTCCTTCCTTCCATCCATCCCTTCCTTATTCCTTCCTTCCTTCCATCCATCCCTTCCTTATTCCTTCCTTCCTTCCATCCATCCCTTCCTTATTCCTTCCTTCCTTCCATCCATCCCTTCCTTATTCCTTCCTTCCATCCATCCCTTCCTTATTCCTTCCTTCCTTCCTTCCATCCATCCCTTCCTTATTCCTTCCTTCCTTCCATCCATCCATCCCTTCCTTATTCCTTCCTTCCTTCATTCCATCCATCCCTTCCTTATTCCTTCCATCCCCCCTGCCAGTGTCATTAGCTCTACTGTAGCAGAGTTCCCCCCGTGTCATCACATATTTTCCGCATTGGTCGTCATGTATTGTCTGTTGATAGTGTTACTTTGTGAGATACTTTTTATATCAAGTTGATTTGTCATAAAATGTAACAATTTCTATTATTGAAAGTCTCCTCACTGGTGACACTCCGTCTCCTGGCAGCAATGGCTGAGCCCATTCAAACGTGCTGCCGGATTGTGGGTAATCATATAGATTACATCAAGATCAGATTGGAGATGGATCCAGAGGGGTGGGCGCTTTGCTGTCAGATTAAGAACTAAGGGATGGAGTGATATAATATCATAGACTGGATACCTGGAGCGTAGATTTTAGCAGGCAGATCCCTCCAATGTGTCGGGCCTAACAGAGTAGTCGAGGGTCCTACAGGGGGGATTTTTTTTCTAGTCTTCCATGATTCCCACAGAAATTGATAGGTGGACATTTGTGGTATGGGTGATGGCTTGTAGTCGCCTATTGAATATCCACGTGGGCAGCTTATTAAAGACTATAGAAAAAGTGATTTGTACATATGGTAGCGTATACCTATAGTTATAAAATTGTAAAACGTTTCACTTTGTAATCTTCATTCCTTTATTCATTTTCAGCTCCCCTGATATGCAGGTTGCAGCCTGAACCTAATTTCAGATTTTTCTAATGTCTCTTCCAGTAATATAGGCTGGAAGTGAGGTTTGTGTGTCTCTCCCAGTAATATAGGCTGGATGTGGGGTCTGTGTGTCTCTCCCAGTAATATAGGCTGGATGTGAGCTCTGTGTCTCTCTTCCAGTAATATAGGCTGGATGTGAGCTCTGTGTGTCTCTCCAGTAATATAGGCTGGATGTGAGCTCTGTGTCTCTCCAGTAATATAGGCTGGATGTGAGCGCTGTGTGTCTCTCCAGTAATATAGGCTGGATGTGAGCGCTATGTGTCTCTCCCAGTAATATAGGCTGGATGTGAGCGGTATGTGTCTCTCCCAGTAATATAGGTTGGATGTGAACTCTGTATGTCTGAGTATCTTCTTCCAGTAACATAGGCTGGATATGAGATCTATGTCTCTCCCAGTAATTCTAGGCTGGATGTGAGGTATGTGTGTCTCTCCAGTAATATAGGCTGGATGTGAGCTCTGTATGTCTGCGTATCTTCTTCCAGTAACATAGGCTGGATATGAGATCTCTGTCTCTCCCAGTAATTATAGGCTGGATGTGAGGTCTGTGTATCTCTGCCAGTAATATAGGTTGGATGTGAGCTCTGTGTGTCTCTCCCCCAGTAATATAGGCTGGATGTGAGGTCTGTGTGTCTCCCAGTAATATAGTCTGGATGTGAGGTCTGTGTATCTCTCCTAGTAATATAGGCTGGATGTGAGGTCTGTGTGTCTCTTCCAGGCTCATTATACAGTACTTGGCCCATTCTGTTGTTCATTCACTTTATTCCTCATTCCTTTATTAATTTGCAGTCCCCCTGATATGCAGGTTGCAGCCTGAACCTAGTTTCAGATTTTTCTAATGTAGGAGTGTCTCTTCCAGTAATATAGGCTGGATGTGAGGTCCATTTATCTCTCCCAGTAATATAGGCTGGATGTGATGTCTGTGTGTCTCTCCCACTAATATAGGCTGGATGTGATCTCTGTGTGTCTCTTCCAGTAATATAGGCTGGATGTGAGCGCTGTGTGTCTCTCCAGTAATATAGGCTGGATGTGAGCTCTGTGTGTCTCTTCCAGTAATATAGATTGGATGTGAGTTCTGTGTGTTTCTCCCAGTAATATAGGCTGGATATGAGCTCTGTGTGTGTCTTTCCCAGTAATATAGGCTGGATGTGAGCTCTGTGTGTCTCTCCAGTAATATAGGCTGGATGTGAGATTTATATGTGTCTCTTAGTATGGGTTGAACGCAAGCTCTTTGTGTACAAGTGATGCAGCTCTCTCCATTAGCTTATATATCGGCACAGCTTCTATTTTGCACTGTTTTCCTCCTTATCTATCTGTAGCCTCTTTTCTCTGCCCTCCCTTAATTTTGCCTCCATAAAAACCCTACCCATGGTTCTACTGGCTCATTATACAGTACTTGGCTCATTCTTTTGTCCATTCACTTTATTCTTCATTCCTTTATTAATTTTTAGTCCCCCTGATATGCAGGTTGCAGCCTGAACCTAATTTCAGATTTTTCTAATGTATGAGTGTCTCTCCCAGTAATATAGGCTGGATGTGAGGTCTGTGTGTCTCTCCCAGTAATATAGGCTGGATGTGAGGTCTGTGTGTCTCTCCCAGTAATATAGGCTGGATATGAGGTCTGTGTGTCTCTCCAGTAATATAGGCTGGATGTGAGGTCTGTGTGTCTCTCCAGTAATATAGGCTGGATGTGAGCTCTGTGTGTCTCTCCAGTAATATAGGCTGGATGTGAGCTCTGTGTGTCTCTCCAGTAATATAGGCTGGATGTGAGCTCTGTGTGTCTCTCCAGTAATATAGGCTGGATGTGAGGTATGTGTGTCTCTCCCAGTAATATAGGCTGGATGTGAGCTCTGTGTGTGTCTCCCAGTAATATAGGCTGGACGTGAGCTGTGTGTCTCTCCAGCAATATAGACTGCATGTGAGGGCTGTGTGTCTCTCCAGTAATATAGGCTGGATGTGAGCTCTGTGTGTCTCTCCAGTAATATAGGCTGGATGTGAGGTATGTGTGTCTCTCCCAGCAATATAGGCTGGATGTGAGCTCTGTGTGTCTCTCCCAGCAATATAGGCTGGATGTGAGCTCTGTGTGTCTCTCCCAGTAATATAGGCTGGATGTGAGCTCTGTGTGTCTCTCCCAGTAATATAGGCTGGATGTGAGCTCTGTGTGTGTCTCCCAGTAATATAGGCTGGACGTGAGCTGTGTGTCTCTCCAGCAATATAGGCTGGATGTGAGATTTATATGTGTCTCTTAGGCGGCCGTCACACGGTGCAATGTCTTGAACGATATCGTTTAAGCGATCTGCTTTTTGATCGCTTAAGCGACATCGTTTGTGCATCGCTACGTGCGATCAAGCGATTTTACAATGTAAAATCGCTTGATCGTGACATCGCAGATATGAGAGCAGGAGCTCATATCTAGCGATGAACGATTTAACAATCTGCTTCATCGTGGTGTATGACACCACGATGAACGATCTCCCAGCGGCAGAGCCTATGCTGGGAGATGGTATCTATGGTAAACGTCGGGTTACTAAGCGCCGCGCGGCGCCTAGTAACCCGATGTGTACCATAGTTACCAGCGTTCTCGCTGGCCCACATCGCTGGTGAGTCTGTCTGTGTGACAGCTCACCAGCGATGTGAGCGATATCGTTAGCGATCGCACGTGCACGTGATCGCTAACGATATCGCTCACGATATTGTAGCGTGTGACGGCCGCCTTAGTATGGGTTGAACGCAAGCTCTTTGTGTACAAGTGATGCAGCTCTCTCCATTAGCTCATATATCGGCACAGCTTCTATTTTGCACTGTTTTCCTCCTTATCTATCTGTAGCCTCTTTTCTCTGCCCTCCCTTAATTTTGCCTCCATAAAAACCCTACCCATGGTTTTACTGGCTCATTATACAGTACTTGGCCCATTCTGTTGTTCATTCACTTTAGGCTATGTTCACACAGCGCTTTTTTCAGCATTTTGCACCTGCGCAAAAAAGCCCCATAAAAAACGCAGTGCATTCACACACCGCGTTTTTTACGGGGCTGCTTCTCCAGTGATGTCACAGAGGGGAGGAACAACCCTGTTCCTCCTCCCCTGTGTGACATCTGTCACAGCCCCTTTGGGATTCGTAGTGTATTAATATACACAACGAACCCCAAATTAAATTAAAGCAAATGTGTGAAAAATAATAGAGATTGAATACTTACTTCTCCGCCGGGAGATCATCTGCAGGTATCGACCTT